>OZ024896.1:29040429-30240429 GCA_964017195.1 Siderastrea radians | reverse complement strand
GTCCTTAAACGTGCAGTTACTGTTCAGATTGAACGATTACATGCAATTCGTGATTTACGTTCTGCGTGTATCTCTGTCGATCTGTTACGCATTCAACTTCAGTTGCGTGAAGACGTTCACTCGTTACATCAGGGTAACTTTAAAGTTTGGGCTTCGGGATTGTGTTCGTTATATCAGGGATTTTGTTATCCCAGGGTTCATTATATCGGGGTTCTGTTCCATCCATTTAACTGTAACTTTGACTGGGCTGAAGAACAACGTTCGTTGCACCGGGGATTTCGTTATACCGGGGTACTTTACATCGGGGTTCCACTGCATTATCAACCGAAGCGTGCACTGAGCGAGATCTCAAACTTCTATGAAATATAACGGCCAGATCGTGATCAAGAAATGTTGCTTTAAGATCTAGTGCGTTGGGTGCACCGTTATCGGAGTGATGTACAAAAATCTCCCAGGAAAGAGTATCACCTTGCATCTTGATGTAGGCAATGTGCTGTAGAAGGGAATTGCAGTTTTGCGAGGTCAAATTTGACCAAAATGGTAATTTCATATCATTCCAATGGCCAGGATTGAATCCCTCCAGGAAGTGTGCTCAAGAAAATTAAGGCATGGGTGCTCTTTTATTTTACCAAAACGTTAGGGGGTGGTCCATCTTTTGAGGATTAAGACATAAAACGGTAAAACGTTGTCAGACTGATAAGTTTGCTAATGTCAACATAATGACTGACAAGAAGTACGCAAATAAGGTCACGTGACTTTTAACGGCCACATAATCGAGAAAAATCTATGAAGAAAGATGGCACCACTTTATGCGAACAGTCATTCAACTTTGCCACTACTAAATAAGTCATCACGTCAGTGACTAAAGATCTGTGCCCGGACTTTGTGAAATATTTCATTACTTTTGTAAATAAACACTGTTTTGTACTAGTTCCCAGTCCCCTCGTAAAATTGTTTTCTTATTTCAGGATTTTATGTTAAATTTTCTTCAAAGGCCCGGGCACAGAATTGATGTTACTAGTAGCCTCAACATTATTTAGATGTTTGCAGCCCCAAGAAAATTATGAAAAGTGGTGCCATTTTGCCAAAAAGGTTTTTGAGCTAAAAATAGCCTTAATTGGTCACGTGACAATATATGATTTCAAAAAACATTTAAGGTTCTTTAAATTTCAGCTTGTAAGTGTATCCTCAGCTTACTCCGCTTTATGTTAAATTCATCAAAAGTTAGACCACCCCCTTACTTTTTTGTGAAATAACTGGAGGACCCATGCCTTAATTGTCTCGAGTGAGTCGGCAATTTTAAATTGACGATAGGGGAGAGAGTAAAATGTAAGCCTTGGTGATACACTTTACGGGCGGAATCGCGATGAAGACAAAGACATAACTTCACTGCTCCACAACAAATCGTGTCTACAGCACAATGCTACAAGTAAGGAGCCAAAAAAACGAAAATTATTACCTTCCTGTTATTACGTTCTTTATACTCTGCAAAGTGCACCCTGTCCAAACTGTGAGACACATAGTACTGGGTCACCCATTGGTTGGCGTCTTGTCTTCCCTGGGTCGAGATTCTGATGATCTTTGCCGCTCCGCCAAAGTCAACCTGCAGCCACTGATAACGAGTGTTGTATTTCGAGGACCAGGCCCCCATATAGCGGCCCCGACGCCGGCCATGGAGACGGGCGCGATGTGCGGCGTGATTGGCATCCCATTGAGACGAGGCTGTGATCATGTGATTTCTGAGACGGCCAGACTGCATTCCCATTGGCCGGTTACAGAGTGTACCTATATCAGAAGAAATAGAATAAATCACTTTTTTTGGAATGGCTAATGTTGTTTGTTTGCCTAAAAAAAAGGGAAACATACAAAAGGGAAACAACAGATGGGCGGTCTATCTGTTTTTCCCAGTTTGGGCCTTTTTTTTGGTCTGTCTTTCTGTCTGTCGGTCGGTTGGTTTGTCCGACTGTCTTTTTATCTGTCTGTCTCTCTGTTTGTTTGTTTGTTTGTTTGTTTGATCGATTTTTCACTTGTTTGTTTGTTTGTTTGTTTGTTTGTTTGTTTGTTTGTTTGTTGAATGCTTGTTTCAAGCATAAGAACTGTATGAAATTAGTATAAACGGGGTGGACGAAAAAGGGAAAGCGAGCGAGAACAAAGACGGAGAGGAGTCTAGTGTTTCGTTTGTGTTTGTTGGTTTGTTCGTTCGATCGATCGATCGCTGGATGGAAAGAACAACCAACACTGCGCCTAGAGTCCTGCTATGCAGGCTAAGCTTGATTACATAACGTAGAAACATAACGTACCCAGTCTGCAGCCATACAACTCGAATCTCATGGCAATATAGCCATACCAGGTTCTGGGATGAATACGAAGGTAACGTGTTTTCAGAGAAGGCCTAAACCTGTGATCGACGACTAGATTTCTTTCCATGTTGCCTTGGAAGACCTACAAGAAACCAAAACAAATGAAACAACAGGGAAAGATAAAATCACTCTTGCAGGAGTGAGAAAAGGCCGCTATCTTCGGCCACAGTTTATTCGCAATCAATTGACTTAATCTGTTAAGATAATAAAAATGATAGGACAGGCTTATTCTTAACTATTCGTCTTTATCCCGCGTAACAAACAGGAAATGGCCGCTTTTTCGTACGCAAGCTGTTGCAAACACTCGAGCGAATTTGGAAAAATTCGAAAGTATTATGTACACCCTGGCCTGTGGTTCTAGCTCACTTCTAATGGGACTCCTGCCATTTTCTTTTTCTTAAATCAACCAGGGTTTAGCCGGCTTCTTTTGTTTACCTTGACTCTCCTTCCGTGTCTAACAGGATAGAACCTCGCTCCATTGTTACTGTAAGACACCGTATATGACTTGACCCATTGATTAGCGTCATATCGACCTTGGGTAGCGATCCGCTTCACTCGAGTAGCCGCACCCAAATCAATCTGCAACCACTGATTCCTGTTCCGGTACTTAGCAACCCAGCCTCCCCGGGTGGCGCCATAGTTTCTCGCCTGTAGTCTGGCGCTCCAAGGACCATAGTAGTGGTTGTACATGGAGGACGCGGTTAACATTCCCTTGGTAACCCGGCCGTCTTGCATTCCCAAAGGAACGTCGCAGGGATCTGAAAGTTATGGAGCAAAAACGATGTTATCAAGGGTGGGTTATAGTTAGACGCTATGTTTTTCTATAGTTTTAGTTGCTTTTTTCTTCAATATATCCTTGAGGTTTAACTCAATCCAAAAATTCCATTAAAAATGTGTAGTGCGAGGTCCCATAAATCTGTGAGAATTTTTTTTCACGATTTTTAAAATATGCGTAAAGTAGAAAATGGAGAGCGTTGAGGAATTGGATAATAATTAATAGAAGGACACCGTAAACAAGCCCAAATGCTATCGCGTGGGGGTTGCCTGTCTCATGGTATGTAAGATAAACTTTTGTTTCTTTTATTTCTTTCTTAGGTCATATCCTATCTCCTAAAAACAAACGACGATCCCTACTTTTAAAATTTCATTGCTTCTCACGTTAAAATCACGAAATAAGTTGTCGCTTAGGTATAGGCCATATATAGGTACTCAGGAAGGGTTGACACTATCTGTCAAAAAGACATACACATACTCTACAAGAAAATTTTACTCACCCGCTCGGCATCCGTACAGCTCTACTCTCATAGAGATGTGGCTTCGCCATCCTTTGGGGTGAATACGAACGTACCGCGCCAAAAGTGGTGGATTGATGGCGTGCGTGACAATACTGTTTCGGTCACGGTTTCCTTGAAAGTACTGCAAGAACGATCGAAATCAGAGATATTTATAGATGGTTTTGCCGATTTTCACTTGTAACTTAAGAATAACAAAGGGAAAAAAGCCCTCCTAGTTGGGACAGCAGTAAATAAGGAAATCAAACATACTTGTTTTCAAACGAAATCGTCGCGAAATGGAAACAAGCCGGGGGAAAATAGCTGAAAATGGATACCCTTTCATTTTGTACAGCTCGGCGTGACACCGCAACGTCCAGGATCGCGGGAAACTGTCTGTTTTCTGTTTTGTCTGTTTTGCTGGCTGAATTATTCGGGGAAAAAGCTTTCTGGAATTCCCCCTTAGAATCGTTTTCTTTGATTCCATAAATCGACTTCATCAGGCCAAAATATGATCCGAAATTTCTGGAAAGCTTAAACGATGTCAACATATGTCTGTTCATGCACTGCATTCGGCAGTTTGATTGCTGATTTTCCGGTTAAAGTTCGGGACTTCAAAATAGCTTGAAATCACGACATTAACAAATTTTATTTAGAACTAGAATAAACTTAGCCAACTGAAAATGTTATTGTTGTATTTAAGACGTAGTAAGCTCACTGTCGAAAAACATGTCAAGATTTCTAACGAATTGAAGGTAATCGGTAAAGCTACAAACTTAAACTGCAAGTTGAAAATCGATTCACGTCAACTTACCGAACATAATTACAGCCCAGGGTCTTTTTCCTACTCATCATTCACTCGTATTCGAGAGAACAGATGCGATTTCATTTGCGAAATTTTCTTTGTTTTGAAGCACGTGCGAACAAAGATATCATTCAACCTTGGCGCGATTTCTCTCCTTCGCGCATTGCAGGTCACGTGCTAACGCATCAATGTACCGTCACGTCACCGCGGGACAACCATTGGTCACGCAATCATGCCGTGGTCCGTCTCAAGAGCTATCCGGTATAGTGTAGACAACATTCTGAGTGTCAGTCAAGGCCTGAGATATCTGTATGGCTTTGTGGGTGACATTTACCAAGCAATTTTTTGTGTAATTTTCTCCCCGTTGCGAGAAAAGTTTTAGAATTTGCAAGAAGTGTCACACTTGGCAAGGCTTGAGGAAATCGCTTATGGTTGCGGGAGATATTGTTGTGAAAAGCAAAAAATATTTGTTACTACTGCTAGTTCCAATTTTTTTTTTCTAAGGGAAAAACAAATTTTTTAAAACAATTTGAATTTAGCATCTCACCGTCGACCGGTTCCACCTAATTCTTCATTGCAAACTCCCCAGTTTCCGAAATCGCAAATTTTAAGTATCGCAATGACTAGTCGCCCAAGGCAACACATAGCCAGCAAATCTATCAGAACACTGATTTCGCACTCGTCTGAAATACTTTTTTTGTTGATGATAATTTGTTTTCCATACCTTGTCTTGGCTATAAAACCTGTAGGTTGCCCAATGAGTGCCATCTACGCTGGAGGACATAGTATAACGCGTTACCCATTGGTCATAGTCTTGCCGCCCCTGAGTTGCCACTTTGGTGATTTTCATTGGTCGAGAGAAATCAAACTTGATCCATTGGTAATGATTGTTGTGTTTCGCGCACCAGGCCCCCGCGTACCCTGCACGCTTGGGTCGGTTCAGTCTCCCAAGCCAAGCCGCATGTTTGTTATTCCATTCCGATGAGGCTGTGATCTTGGAATTTCTTAGTCGCCCATTTTGTAAACCAAGTGGCTTGCTGCATGTGGACACTGAAAAACAAAAAGATGGAAATAAGGTCCCCTTGCAGAAAAAGATATATTGGCACCAATCTGTAACAACAGCTTGTCCTAACACCTGTTATAAAGATTAAGTCAAAAATTAGTCGGTATTTTGAGGGTGTTAATTGGGGAATGGTTTGAGGTTGGACGATACAAAATCTGACCTGTGACAATAATCTTCCCAATCGTTGGTTTCTTGATGGCTAACAGTTACTATTTCAGCAATTTTTACTCTTGGCGTAGTCAGTTCTGTTCTCTTTTCACTCTCGCCACTCCCTCCCCACCCCTGCGTTCGAGCTCATTAACCAACCCTGCGTTTGTTTGCTTGTGCACTAGACGACATTATGAGCAAAAAAGCACGTCTATCATCAGAGTATGGTTAAACAGCTGACTCGTCGTCAGTCGTCTGCATGGCGAGAGCGGCACGGGAGCGCTAGGTGTGATAGGCAGGGAGAAAAACGAAGAGGAAGACTCCCATTTCCCCCTTCCCATTACCCTTTGCTCTCCACCTCGTTCTCCATCGCCGTGCGGGTCATGGAGACGACTGGGGACGAGTCAGGGTTGAAACAGAAGGAAAACGGAATATGTGAGAAAAAACAACAAACATACCATAACAGCCGTAGATCTCCGCTCGCATGGATATCCAGCCATACCATTTTCGTGGATGAATACGAACGTACACGGCGCTGAATTGTTTGACAAAATCGTGGTAGACAATCGAGTGCCTGTTGCTGTTTCCCCTGAAAACCTGTTGGAAGAATACAATCTTTCAATAAATGATCGACATCTTATACAGTAGTAGTGCTCTCGCATTGCTCTTGTGGGTTTTGGAGCAACAACAAAAATACTACTATGGCTTGTATGAAGCACTCAAACATGTTGCCTCGCCGGGCTAATTTCCTTTTTAGGCCCACTTCAAAATAGCGGCCGATTAGTGGATGAAATCCCAGAGTGTTACCATTCAAGTGAAAGCTATTGAGCAGTAATTCCCCGTCGTACTGTTTACAATACTGTACAAGTTGCTTCTTACTTTTCGTCAGTGGATAAACCCAAGGCGTGACCATTCTATGGTGCTGTTTATGGTGCAGTACAAGGTGGCTCTAACTTTTGAGTCTTTGGATGAAATCCTCAAGTGTAACCATTCAAATGAAAGCTACTGAGCAGTACTTTCCTGTGGTGCTGTTTATTATGCTCTACAAGATGATTCTAACATCGAGTCTTTGGATAAAATCCTCAAGTGTAACCATTCAAGTGAAAGCTATTGAGCAGTACTTTCCTGTGGTGTTGTTTATTATGTTGAACAAGGCAGGTCTGTCTTTCGACTGGGTGGGTAAGATACCAAAGTGTGACATTCAAGTAAAAGCTACTTTCCGGAGGTGTCGTTTCTTACGCTCTACAAGGTGGTTCTAGGTCTTGAAATTGTAAATAAAATTCTAAAGAGTAACAATCTAAATGAAACTATTAAGCAGTACTTTCATCTGCTGCTTCTTGTCCTGTCAAAAGTTTTCAAAGCGAAACTTGACATTTTTATTTCATGTTTTAAAACTGGGCACTGTTGTGAATGTCAGGCTAAGTCAACTAAATGCATGAAATACAAAGGCTTGAAGTCACTTTTACCTTTGTCCTTCTTCCTTGCTTGTAAAACCGGAAGTTGGTCGAGTCCGGGCTGTAGGAAACGACATACTGTTTGACCCACTGGTTGTAGTCCTGTCTTCCTTGAGTCGCAATTCCTGTTACCTTGGCGACGCCCACGAAACTCACTTGGAACCACTGGTGAAGGTTTTTTGTGCGCGCACTCCATGACCAGCGGTGATTTAGCCTGCCATGCCATGGGGCTAGGTGGGCATTGTAGTAAGTTGAAGCTGATAAATGGCCATTTCTGATACGTTTGTCTTCAAGACCAAGTGGAAGAGAGCAGCGAACTATGAAAATTCATTAAAAGGAAATATGTAAGTTTTCACAAAGTGAACATATGCTATAAAAGAAAAGGCGGGATCAGGGAAAATTGGGCCCGAAAGCCAGGCTTTCTCCAATCTGAAGAATTTTCGCAAAGACCTCTCAAAGCTTTTTCTCAGTGGGCCATAGTGACCCCTTTTAAAAAAAAAAAACTTCAGCACCGGCTACTGAAAATACGTTATTCTAAAAGAATTTTTACGGTATCTGGCGTCATGTGGAGAGGATCACGTTAAAATTTACGTTGTAAAAACAGCGATATTTTACAGAGCAATTCACCAGATTTTAACGATGCGTAGCCCTTTTACGATAGTTGATTAAGGCCGCGGGGGAGAAACTAAGTCATCAGTATTTATTTATTTAAAGCGTATGCACGAAGTGCGACAAATGGTAGCGACATTGCGCGAAATATTCATGAACAGGCTCTTCAGTAAAACTCTCAGTTTCTGAATCAATAATTGCACGTGCGTTAAATCGTGTGCTACGGAGTTGTGACTTTTAAGCATGTTTAAATAAAAAGCTGTCGAAGTCCGGAATTTTTTTTTTTATTAGTTTTTTTTTTTTACGTTCCAACGTTAATAGAAACTTTTTAGAAGTTTTCCAACAAAACAAAACAAAAACTACAATAATACTCCTTATAGCTAGCATAGAGCTTGGGAAACGCTTATAATCTTCAATCCAAAAATTTGCGATCTCTAAATTGCAACGGTTCTTTTCTGGACAGTGAACAATAGCTGCTTGAATATAATTTCCATAATTAGCATAATCGTACTTTAAACGTTCGTGTTTATTCGGTAAGCCTTCGGAAGCCCTAAAACCACCAATTTTGTGTCCAAGAATACAGCGCGGATAGAGAATTTCCTGAACAGACACAACAGGCAGACAACCTAGGAGTATTGTAGATTGTCACAACAGAAGCCTTTTTTTTAAACAGCCTTTTTAACAAAATATCGAAGGCTTCAAATTTAAACAAGGACAATTTTACTCATTAAAAGCTTACAACTTTCAATGGAACTCGAAATCCTACAATCGGCTTCTGTTGTGACACAATAGAGGTTTCAGAACTGATCAATGAGTGGTAAAATCAAGAAGTGTTGTCCTCTCCGCGAAGAGAAAACTTGGACACGGAGCTCCGTTTAGCAGAATCTTAACTTTGGGAGCTCATAGCATCGCAAAGAAGCACAATCTAGCAAATCAAAAATAGCCTTGTTGCACTTCCACCATTGCTCAAGCTCTCTGTCAAGTTTCAACGGAATCGGCTCCTGAACGTTCAAGACATACCGTTTTTTAGCGTAAGACCTCCACCAAAATTTTGCCTTATAAATTTATTCATGATCAGCTTGTCACCCGCGGCCTTAATTTTGAGATTAATTTAATTGATTAATTTGCGATTAATTTTTCGCCAAATATAAAACTGCATGGAAGTTAAAACTGCTGTAATTAGAATTTAAAACTCCATTCACATCCTCCTTATTAAACGAATCATATTCACTTTACCAGTGACATTAGAGGAACTTCAGATGTCTTTTCACCCATAATGGTCTCGTTTCAGTAAGTCCCTTTTTAATATAGTTTATTTCAATAATTGAAGTGGGTTTTGAATTCCAAAAATCACCTAAATAAAGCGGCGGAGTTAACGCCAAAAGTCAAATGTTCTACGTTTTTGCAGTACCTGCAGAACATCCAAAGAACTCCACTCTCATAGAGATGTGTCGGTACCAGCCCCAGGGGTGAACCCGGATGTAGCGAGCCCTGATTCTTGGGAACAAACGATGAAGAACCACGGTGTTTTGATCCCTATTTCCACTGAAGTACTGCAGTTGTAAAATATGATGGAATAATCAAATCAAATGATAACGAAACGGTTTAAGGATGAGTAAAACAAAGAACGCCTTAAGGTGACCTCACACGACAAAAGTTTGCAAACTTTTGAAGTTGCGCGTGTTGACGTCGCAATAACAGTTGGGAAACATTTTGATCAGCGATGATAATGCGTGACTGTGAAATAATCATGCATAACGTGTGGTGAATGGGTATGTCACTGGATATGCTGTTTTCGATGCTACAACAGTTCCGTACTTGCCAAAAGAGTTTGAATTTATATTTGCCTTAAGAAGGTGCGTTATAGCAGTTACGCCATAAATTCTTAATTCTCTGGGGATAAGTCCAATGTCAAGAAATCAAAATAAAAATACAACATTAATTAAGACGTTGCATTTAAAGAGGAACACCAGCATAGATTTCAGTCTAGGCAGGTATTATTGCATGATCATTCTCTTCTAATTGGATTGAATAATAGTTTGTTAGTTTATTACACAGGGATGAGAATCGAAGAACACAGAAAAAACGCTTGGTTGATCTATTCCAGAACAGGTATCACATGTCCTAACATCAAATTTACAACCGTAGTAATCGTGTTCTCCTCGTTAGCGCAGTAGGCAGCGCGTCAGTCTCATAATCCAAAGTAGAAATCTGAAGGTCGTGAGTTCGATCCTCACACGGGGCAGTCCACTGTTTTTTATTTTTGTTTAAAAACGCCGTGATTGCCAAGCACTATGGGAATATTAACTCCCTATACACTTTCCTTTTGCCAGTACAAGTGTTATGTTGAAAAAAGGTTTTTCAGGCACTCACTTTTCGATGGCTGTTAATTTTAAGTTCGGCGAAATGCGCTCCGTCCTGACTGCACGACAAATAATACTGAGTCACCCACTGACGGGCATCTTGTCGTCCCTGGGTAGCAATCATCACCACTCGCATCGGGCGGCCAAAATCGACCTGCAACCACTGGTACCGAGTGTTATGGCGGGCGGACCAGGCTCCCGTCCGTGCTCCTGTTCGCCGGAAGTGAAGTCTGGCGTTCGATGGTCCGTGATTTCTGTCCCAGCTTGAAGAGGCTGACAACTGGTAGGATTTTATACGGCCGTTTTGCATTCCCAGGGGCTGATTACAGCGTTTTCCTATGTTTGTGCACAAATCAAAATTTCAAGAGATTGGTATTTATCCTGATCTAAACAAGATGGCGGCAGCCACGAGTCTTACGGACGGATCGACTTACGGACGGACTTACGCGGACGAGGGAAATATGGCCTACTGACTTTATGCCAGTAAGCCATAAAAATGGATGCTGTAAACAGAAACGAGAAAATGGTATCAGATCTGAACGAGAACGAGCGGATCATCACCAGCCATCATGTACTTTCTTTGAATCTCGGCAAATTTCTTGTAAGAATTAAGAATCGACGTAAGTTCAAACGACCCAAGTTCAAATTGCACAACTTGTCTTTGGCTTACTCTCAAGAGCTATCAATGTTTATATCTGCTAAAATTTTCAAAAACAGTCGACAAAAGTTTAAGACGGAATCCATTAGGAAATTGAGTAATTTCAATTTTCAGTGAACAAAAACCTTGTACCAGAATAATTTAAAGCATATCGCATTCTTTTTTACATTTTTTGAGAGCCATGGATGAAATTTGTTATCTGTAACAACCCCAAAGACAATTTCTTATGGGAGCCCGAGAAAATGAATTTCAAATTTCACAAAATGAAATCTTACGCATAAAAATTTACCTATTTTACCTGTGTTTACACAATTCCTGTTAAATTTGAAATTAAATTCCACGGGCTCCCATTAGAAATAGTCCTTGGGGTTATTACAGATAACAAATTATATCTATAGCTTTCAAAAAATGTAAAAAAGAATGCGATATGCTTTAAATTATTCTGGTACAAGATTTTTGTCCACTGATTACTAAATTTTCTGATGGATTCCATCTTAATCATTCTTCCCTGTTTAATAGCCTGCTCCTGTATGTTAACGCCTAAGTGGGGACAATTATTACAGAGTTATCAGTGTATTTCTCTCATCTGTCACAGAAACGTTCACAATAGACAAACTACTGATACATCTGGATTTAAACCATTTACAATAAAATTCTTACCGTACACACATCCATAGAATTCAGCCCGCATACCAATATAGGAGTACCAAGATGTTGGGTAAACTCTAAAATAGCGTCCGTTCAGAGGGCGGGCAAACTTGTGTTCGACGATAATATAGCGATCGTAGTTTCCAGGAAACATCTACAAACAAAACACATACATAAACGTTAGACAAGTTATTCTTGATCAGGCCCTACTTAGCCAGGTGAGGTGTAGAAAGTTCTCCAACAGAACTAAAGAACAAATCAACAAAATATGTAGTTGTCACATGAGTAGAATGTTTTTCTCGTGAACAATAATTGTTGCATATGACAGATAATAACGAAAGCTTAAATCTAATCCTTTACCTTTTATCTTTTTAACGGTTCGTAAAAGTTCTTAGCGTAAGGACAATGGCAGCTATTCCCAGAAACCTCACAAGTAATCACCTTTGATAGCAGTTTGCAAGTTTTGCTTGTCTTAAGTGATCTTCGAAGAGTCTTCAAGATAACTTCGGTAATCTTCGGGAGAGTGTGATCTTCGCAGGTCCTCGAGTATAGTAAACGTTCATAGCTCTGCACTATCGGTTTCGCTCCAAATGATGCCTTACTACATAGGGTGAACTAACGCTTTCTTAGCCAATCAGAAAGTTGAAATTATTTTTCATGTTATATTAATTGGGGACAAATACGTACCCTTATTTTTTTACCCTCACGATAAGGAACCAATCTGTTTTTATTTTTTCCATACTTGATGTAATACTTCGTCACCCAGTAGTTCGCATTGTGCATTCCTTGGGTAGCGACTCGTGTCACTTTAGTCATGGTCTGGAAGTCTATCTGCAGCCACCGGTTTCTGTCGTTTCGTCTCGGTGACCATCCTCCTCCGAAACGGCTATAGCGCCGTCGGTTGAGTCTGGAGTTCCACGGGGCGTCATAGATGTTGTTGTAAGAAGATGCAGTCATAGCCTGGTCTGCAACGCGACCGTCCTCAAGACCGATTGGCATGTCACAGCGATCTATTGAAGATGAATAAGGTACATTAAAGTTTTTGTCAGATTGAAGGAGCCAGATGGCGCATTCACGCCATGAGACAACTAGGAACATTGCTACTCCCCCCTGGACGGGATGCTTCTAGTTAATCGCAGCGTTGCTCTCTTCCCCCCTCCTTACCAGGGTCTGTAAACTTTACTAGACCTTTGAGAAGAGTTACTTTATTCATACACCTGGATGGAGTGTGTCAATGTCTAGTAAAGTTTTTTGGACACAGAATAAACGAAACAATCCAGAGACTAAATAACGATTTTGCAATAAGAAGTCCGTTCAAAAACCCAAAGCGCTAGCTACCCCATTCCCCCTCCCCCCTGACCACCACCACCACCGTGCTTTCACAGCCATTACAGTCCCAAGTTCCCAAGGGAAAAGGTTTTGGTTTGACTAACAAATATCTCCTAATTGTAAATGTGCTCGCCTCGTTAGCGCAGTAGGCAGCGCGTCAGTCTCATAATCAAAAGTAGAAATCTGAAGGTCGTGAGTTCGATCCTCACACGGGGCAATTTTTTCCCTCTCGTGCTTAGCATTGCCAGAATTATCCAAGTTGTCTCATGCATTGGTACAGATCTACAATAATTTACGTATCATTACCAAGTCAACTTTTTACTTGGCTGAGACCTAGAATGCGAGTAGTCTCTAATTTTGGCGATAGCAATCGTTATCGCCGAAATTAGAGGCTACTCGCAGTCTAGCTGAGACCACACCTGCTTTACTGCTTTTTGCTTCCTGGGAAGTTTTTTGTTGTTGTTGTTGTTGTTGTTATTTTTGCGCATTTACAGATCGTTAAAATTAATCGACAGGCAGAAAGGAAGTACAAATATATTACTCGCTTCTTTCCTGTAAATTGTACTTAGCATACTAACTTAAGTACAATCTACATTGATTACAGGTCTCCATATTAACCCCATCAGCGAATTCCTCGCAATAACCTGTGCAAAATTGGCTGGCAAAGGTGTTGTTTAACAAAAATAGGACTAAACACTTACTCCATGGACATCCGTATAACTCTAGCCTCATTGAAATCCACGAGCGCCATCCTCTTGGGTTGATACGAACGTATCTAGCAAACAGCGCAGGCTTAAAAGCATGTGTGCGGACTGAGTACCTGTCATAATTCCCTTGGAATTGCTGCAAGAGACACAAATACAAATAATCGGCATTGTGTTTACTCTTTGTCCCTTTCACTCCCAAGAGTGCTTAAGATCAAGGTTCAAGAAGAATCCCAAATTCCATTTTGTAAAATACTTAGATTTAAATAGTACCATGTGAAAGAACTGCTGAAGAGGATTCATTTGAATGGTCACACCATAAGAATTCATCCACAGACCCAAAATTTAGAACCACCTTGGATGTCTCCATGACTGACTCTAGGAGTGAAAGGGTTATGTCCCAGGACACAGTTTTTGTCAACGTATAGAGAATGTTAATTTTGTTCAGCTCCTGTATATTTCTGACCGACCAAATAGTCATTAAAAGGTTAAGAGATTTATGTAGTTTATCATTTAGCCATGCCATCGAGAAATTCAAAATTGAGGATAAATGTTCCAAAAAAAACCTGCCCCGAGTAGGATTTTAACCGTGCAGCACCCCACTGTACACTAGGCATGTGTGATGACCACTAAGCAATCAGGACAACCACTGACCTGCAACTCAACAACTGTGATAAGTGGTACTTATGTTCTTACACGTGAGCAAGAGATTTTGTTGTCAGGGGGAAAGAGTAAGGGAGGTCTGTAACTTCAAATTGTGAACTAACTTAAGACGCTGTAACATGGGGCATTTTTTTTTCTTGCAACTTGCAATTAAGGAAACGCGGACAGGGTGTATTTCAGTATGTAACGCGTATAAAGCAACTTGTCTCGCGATGCTCTGGTCGTCGTTGCGTTTCAAGAAAATTTGTGTCGTGTAACAGCACCTTAAATATCCAATACGGTAAGATAATTTCAGTTAGTTACAAACCTTAACAGTGTTCCACCAATGCTTTACTTTAGCAAAGTACATCCCATCGGAACTGTACAGAACGTAATAGGCGGTCACCCATTGGCTTGTATCCTGTCTTCCTTGAGTGTTAATTCCAGTGACCTTCATCGCGCGCCCAAGGTCAATTTGCAACCACTGGTTGTGATTCCTGTGTTTGCTTGCCCACGAACCAATGTACCGGCCACGTTTGACACGGTGAAGTCTGGCAAGCCACGGTGCATGATAACGGTTGTAGGAGGATGAGGCCTTGATAGCACGGTTCTTGATTTTACCATTTTGCATCCCAACAGGATTCGTACAGAAACGAGCTAAAGGCAAAAAGGCAAAAAGGGGTGAATGCAAAGAGAGCTAATAGATATCTAAGAATCCTAAGGCCCGAGCATGTCCAAACTCCTGATATTGATATGATAACTAACAGGGAAACTTCAGTCCCCAACAGAGTTTTATTTTTTTTTTTAGGTCCTGGTATTTTCCCTGCTAACTAGCTGGGTAACTTACTGAAGCTCGCATGTCGCTCGCTTGTCAGCGAGAAGTATCGTTTTCTGCGTTACAGTGAAAGCTTACGGATGTTTCGGGAAACGCTACCATGTTCAGGCTCAAAGTTCGGGGGTTTTTTGACGAGAAACGGTACCCTGTGCGTTGAATTTTTCACCTTGGAAAACCGTCCTACAGACAACTTGCTTTATTCACGTAAACCAGTCTGATTCAGTACATATTCAAGCTCTTTTCTGTACATATTCATCAACCTGAGACAGAATGCTAACAACATTTCTTGGCTGTTCAAGAAAGTTAAGAAATGCCTATGTATTTTATTTTAGGAGCGTCCACCCACTATAATCAATAAGCCAAGAAAGAAAACGGCAGATAATATTTTTTGGCCTCCAATAAAACGAGTTCATTGTGCTTCTTGTTCACGTACCTCCTCCATAGTAACATCCATAAACTTCCACTCTCATGGCAACGTAGCTGCGGAACGTCTTTGGGTGAAAACGAACAAACTTGGTTCTGATCGGTGGAGCGAGCTCGTGCATGACAACTGAGTAGCGATTGTAGTTTCCGCTAAACAACTAAAACAAAGAGGCAAAATAAGTTTACTGATCATGAGAAACATTGAATTGAACAGCATTAACGGATTCTCTTAAGGAGTCAAACTATTAAGTCTGTGGGTGAATCTCGCATCCGTCTTTTGCAGCTCACACTGCTCGCGACATTCAAAATTCGTGCACAACTCCCATTTGGCTTGTACCATTGTCTATGGCTGCAGTTGTCGTTGGGCTAAAAATGTCGTTCGAAATCCTACAACATATTTCATGTCACGACAGTCTTAAGCAATTTGTCGGTTTGACTTCACTAGTCAGATTTTACTAGCGACAACTGAACAGCATAAGCGTAAGAATTTAAACGTACAAATTTTTTCCATTTTACGTATGTTTACACTTAAGAAGCACTTGTCAAATGAATAACATGAGTATAAGCACAAAAAACATGTGTTCATGCGTGTGTACTTGTGCTTATACAGCTTAGGATTGTTTTCTTTTTTTTTGTTTTTGTTTTTGTTTTGTTTTTTTGCTGTTGTTGTTTTCGTTCACCAATGAAAACCAGCCTTTAGGCCTATCGTGAGCATGCTGACCCTAAAAGGTTTAAACCGAGGCTTGTGTAGACCAGTTTTCGAATTAAACTGATTGTTTCACCTGATTAAAAAATGGCTTTTGGTAACAAGCAGTATACCGTCAGAAGCAGGAATGCGTTTTTAATACAAACGCAAAGGACGCGCACATATGAACCTCTATCGTCATTGTCACCATCATCATCATCATCATCATCATCATCATCATCATTACCAAGAAATGGCAAAGGAATTCCTACCTTGCTCCGTCCATACTCTTGGTACACCTTAAACACTCTCCCATTCAAGCTGTACGATACAGTGTATTTTGACACCCATTGGTAGGCATCGTGCCGTCCCTGTGTAGCCACGCCTGTGACTTTGGCCGGCCGAACCAGTTCCACCTGCAGCCATTGGTGCACATTCCTGTATTTTGCTACCCAGGCCCCCACTCGCCCGTGCCCTGACGGCTGGTTGATTCGCGCGCGGTCTGGGCCGTGGTTGTAGTTATAAGATGAAGAAGCTCGAAGCAAACCGCTAGGGATGCGATAGTCTTCCAAACCAAGGGACATCTTACAACGACCTTTAAAGAAAAGATATGTATGTCTGAAATGCGCAATAAGTTAAACCACAAAAAGAGGTTAACCCAGACTGAGTTTGCACTACAATGAGACATATAAGGTTAATCGTTCAAATGAAAGCTATTTAGCTTACTTTTCTGTAGTGTTGTTTATGCTATGTGTGGTATTTGTGGCTTTGCAGTTTGTGGATGAAATCTTAAGGTGCGACTATTCAAATGAAAGGTATTGAGCAGAGCGTTACCGTGGTACTGTTTATTTTGCTGAACAATGTGATTTAACTTTTCAGTCTCTGGATGATATCGCAGAAAGCTATAGAGAATCGATTTGCTGTGGCACTGTTCATTATGCTGCACAAGGTGGTTGAAACCTTCACGTCAGTGGATAAAATCATAAAGTGTGACCATTCAAATGAAAGCTACTGAGCAGTGCTTTCCTTTGGTGCTGTTTATTGTACTGTACAAGGTGGTCAAACTTTCGATTCTGTGGATGAAATCATTCGAATGATCTTGACCAGTATTCTACTTGATGAACTTGCTACTTAGGTACATTTGGAGGTGACGGATCACAAACCTGTCAGGCATCCATAGAACTCTGCTCGCATGGAGATGTGACCATACCAGTGCCACGGCATGATACGAATGAACCTCACTTTGATGTTAGGTACTAAAGAGTGGGATACCACCGTGTTTTGATCTCGATTTCCAGGAAAATACTGTTTAAGATAAAGCACAAAAACATACCATAAGTTTGCAAGAAATGTACATGCATGCTCTTCCTGTTCGGGATTACAAACCAGTCATTGATCGATCACTGATTAATTGGTTCATTAATTGGTTCTTCAACAGATTGATTGATTGATTGATAGATTGATTGATTGATTGATTGATTGATTGATTGATAGATAGATAGATAGATAGATAGATAGATTGATTGATTGATTGATTGATTGATTGATTGATTGATTGATTGATTGATTAACTGACTGACTGACTGACTGACTGACTGATTGATTGATTGATTGATTGATTGATTGATTGATTGATTGATTGATTGATTGATTGATTGATTGATTGATTGATTGATTGTACGGATCTATGCAATTTAGTGCCTCAATGCTCTCTGAACATGTTTTTGAAAAATTGACATTGTAGGGGCAAATTTTTCCTACAATATCATATGAACGCGAAAGTTAAAATTTATACACTACCTTTCTTGAGAACTTTTGTTTGTAGTCAACAAAGTGTATCCCATCCACTGAGTGTCTTAAGTAATATTGAGTGACCCATTGTCTGTAGTCTTGCCTTCCTTGAGTCGCCAATCTTACGACTATAGCCGCTTTTGAAAAATCAACCTGAAAGGAAAAGCAGATAAACGACACAAACAATCGTAAAGCCTAGAGGTATACTTTGAGCTGGCCAATGATCTTTTAAGGGGTTTTAGGCCCTTTCAAAAACCTACCTCCATTTACCTCGTTATCAACGTAGCATCGTTGCAAAGATCGTTGTTTTTGAAACGCGAAATCTAACATTGAATCAAGGAGAGGGACAAGCAAAGGTAACGGGAGACTATTGTTTATTGTAGACAAAAAGCATTTATCCCACCGCATTTTTGGTCATTTTACCTACAAAGCACGTTTTGCTAGCGTTTCTATTTCTCCCTGACTTGTACGTACTATGTTTCTAAATATTTAAACGACTTATAGAAAATGCTTCCTTCTTGGTAACTATAAAACACAGCTGAAGCACTGAGTTAAGGGGAAACCTCAGAACCGCTGGCTTTCTCGCACCTTACAAAACTAACCCGTCCTGGCAGATTTTTTTATTTATTCACCGCTACTTTCATTGAATAAGTTTCATGTTTTTACCTGAAGCCATTGATATCGGTTGTTAGTTTTTGCACACCAAGCCCCCACGTAGCGTCCAGTTCGAGAGTGGTGTAGTCTGGCTCGAAAACTTGTGTGGTATCTGTCCCAGTTAGATGAAGCAGTGATTCTAGTGTTCGGTATACGCCCATTCTGCATTCCCAAAGGTCGGTTACACAAAGTACCTATAAAAGTAAATAGCACAACACGGAATAAAGTGAAATATGGTGAGCGTTTTAAGATATCCCACACAGTAAGAAGACTCTCGCTACCTCTAGCTCCCAAACCGAAAATTGTTTGACATAGCGGCAGTTTGAGAGAGCCAATAGTAAATAAGCTGTTCAACCAAGATACCGGAGGGGGGAGATACCGGCGGAGATATATACCAGCTCGAGATACCGAAGGGGGGAGAGGAGATACTCCCTTGTATAGACTATACGGGGACGTGCCGCAGGACAAGTTATGGTTTTGGCCTCTCTGTCCTAAACAGGGTATATAATTTTATGCGAGTCTGTCCTAAACAGGGTCTGAATTTGTCCTTGACAGGGTATGGTCAGTACGATAGTCGTCGATAAATATGACTTATACAGTATTTAGCAATCCCAGATCGGGGACGATTGTTGGTCTTGGAACTCTGTAAAATTGTGTAACATGTGTAACATACGGTATTGCGTATTTCGTCATCTGTCCTAAACAGGGACCTAAAATGGAGGGTGTTGTCCTACACATGGTAGGTATTTTAGGGCTTTTTTTGTCCTAAACAGGGTCAGGGTTTCAAACCCTTAACGGTACCCCGATACCCAAACGTGGGTCAAATAACCCGCCCCCCTCCCCGGGGGGATCTAGTGTGTGTCAGGATGAATCTGCTCTGCATTTTTATTCAGGACTCGATTACACCACACACCTAAAATGGAGCAATTGGGTAAGACATAAGAGAGTGAAAGTTTGAAATGGTGGTTAAGGTATCCAAATCGTGGTGGGTATATCCATAAGATCTTTCCCAAGAAAGAAGACTCCTGCTACCTCGAACACGCAGAGGAAATTGCCAAAATTGCTCAAGATAATTGTAGATCGAGATGGCCAACAGTTAATAAGTGAGCAAATCAACCGAGAAACGAGTTCAGTTCGAGCTGGTGGGGAATTAGCAGATAGCAGGGGCAATTAGAGATAGCAGGGGTACAGTGTGTCAGGGTGTATCCGCTCGGCATTCCTATTAAGGAGTCGATTACACAGCACGCTTAAAGTGGATCATTTGGGTGAGACATAAGGAAATGAAAGTGTGAAAAAAGATGGGAAAAAGCATCAGTGGGTAAATGGTGGTTAAGTTATCCAAAGAAAGAAAACTCCTGCTACCTCGAACACGCAGAGGAAACCAAGAATTGCCCGATAACAAGAGAGTTCGGAATAACTAAAACAAGGGATCAAATCAACCAAGGAAACCAACTTTTAGTTCCGTGAGCAAAAGCATCTAGTTCAGTGAATGAGCAAATGGTAAACAAAACAAGAAAGTCTTAGGTTACAACTTGTCAAGCACTTGTTTTTCTTTCGTTTTCTTCATGTAATAGTAAGTTTATTTGTTAGATAATTAGTTGGTCTTGATTAACCGTTTTTGTACTGGTATAATAATTATAATTACGTGAAGGAAATACCGTGGATAAATAAAGTCTTACCTTACCTTGCAATCATGAGGGTTAAGGTATCCGGCTCCCCCCTTCCCCCCTCCCCCACCCCCTGTTAGATATGATGTAACAGTAATTCTGCTATTGATTACGCGTCGGATCTCCGTTTCCATTCTGCCATCAAAATATTTTTAAATAATGATAGAAAGAGGAAATTAAGGTGGCTCCCTATAGTTTTATGACCGCGCGCGCGCTGATGATGTGAGCTGTAGTAAGATTTTCCTGAGATTTTGTGACGTCAGCATAGCCAAAAAAAAAAGCAAAGTTAACAGCGAATTTTCGGTGAATTTTTTTTAAATTTTGCACATTTTCAGATGCTAACGCTACCTTTCACATACTATTTTGTCAGAGCAATTCAATTAGTGTTTAAAAATAAGAAATCACGTGATAACGGTGAAACCGTCTGAACGACCCCATATTTTTCCCCTGCAAAATGTTAGTAAAAATCGTTTTCACAAGATGGGAAAGTTTAAAATAATTTCACCAAGGCGTTTTGTTGCCGTGACAACGGCCTATGTCTAAGAAGCAAAAACTGAAAAATAAGGGTAATTATGTTGGTTACCTTACTGGCAAATCTCAGGAACAAAGATTGCAAGACAACAGAACTAGGGTTTCTTTTGTAACTCTTGCCAGTTCGTATAGTCACTTTTGTAGAAACTTTGGGGAGCCACCTTAAACGCGAATAGGAGTCGAAGATCTCGAGAGTTTTCGCTAGTACTCATCAACAATCAACTCCCCGGTCAGACAGGGTTAAGTTGGCAAGAGTTGACAAAACGTAACTGACTGCAACTGGAACTGACTGGAACTGACTGCAAGTTATAATGCATATCTCTCGAGTTCCCGAGCGGAAACGGTCGCAACCGTCAAGAAAATATGATGAAAGTACAGGATAGTTAATGAAGCTATTCTTCAAAAAACCACAAATAATCTTTTGAGAGGTGACTGAATGCCTCGTTCTGTGGTGGACCCGGTTCAAACGTACAGAACGAAGGACGAGCTAAGAAACTCACCGTGTCTGCAGCCATACAATTCCATTCTCAACGAAATATAACTGTACCAGCTTCTCGGGTGAAGTCGAACGAACCGGGCCTTAATCGGAACTCTGAAGCGATGTGTTACAACATGGTGCCTTTCTAAGTTTCCGTTAAAAACCTGAAAGACATTAAAGATGGAGTAACTTATGGGTTTTTGAAACGTTATTACAGAATACGGACAGATCAAACTGGGAACAACTGAAAAGTAATAAAGGGGTTAGTTCCTAAAGAAACTGGTGCTGCGTTGGTGAGGAAGCGAAGCAAAAAATTTGGATTTATCAACTGAGTTGATAAGGTAAAACCGGCCACCGAAGAGAAATTGAAAGCCAACGTTTCGAGTGATAGCCCTTCGTCAAACGAATCAAGGAATTTTGGGTTGTGGTGTGGTTTACATGTAAAACTGTGGAGTTACGCTAAAGGTGAAAACAAGGCAACTTAAAAAACAAGAATAGATTAGTTAGATGAGAAGTGTTCGTTGGGGATTAAGAAAGTTGATTTGAAAGGCGGATTTTTGCTCCTTTTGCGAATTTTTGCGGCTTTTCGTGTTGCCTTGATGCAGAGAAAGGCCAGAGATCTTCATAATCACCCTATCCAGCGTCTTTAATGTTTCAAGTTACTACATTCAGTGTAACAAAATGCAACAAAAATACAAGTGAAACAGGAAAAAAATGTCCCTGACTCCGTCTGTGGTCAATGAAACTTGTGGATCCGGCGTTGAATCAAGAATATACGGCATGTTAAAAGGTGATTCTAGCATTTGAGCATGTGGACGGCAAAATAATCTGTAAGGATAAAGCCCGTTTTCCTTGATGAAATCGGAGCGATATTCTTACCCTAATTTTCCTTCCTTCTCTGTAGGGAACAAACCGTCGACCATTTTTGCTGAAAGTTAAGACGTAAGACTTAACGTATTGATTTGCATCAAATCGACCCTGTGTAGCCACGGCTTTCACTGTGGCGATTCTTTCCAAGTCAACCTGAATCCACTGACGCGTGTTCCTTACGCGCGCGATCCAGCCTCCTCGCGTGGAACCGTAGTTTCGCGCCTGTAGTCGCGCGTTGTAAGGACCGTAGTACTGGTTGTACATGGAAGAAGCACGAAGTCGGGATTTCGTAATACGGCCATCTTCCATTCCAAGAGCAACGAGGCAGCGGTCTGTGAAAGAGAGGAATGAACCGTAATGAGGAAATGAGATATGACTTCTGACAAGAGGTTCTCTTTTTCATAACTAATAATAAGTAATGGATAAAAGAAAGAACTATCTTTGCAAATGTAAGATACAGTGATTTTACAGTAAGTGAAAGATAAGTACGTCAATTAGAAAATTTAAACTACTGATTTATCTAAACGTGATGTTGCGGATGGGTTCCTCGTGTTTCTTTCTGGTTGTTTAACGGTGTCAATATGTTTTTACTTCTTTATGTTGTAAAATGACTTCTCCCAAAGTCACGACCGAGATAATCTGAGATAGTTGCTGCAATGCATAGAAGTACTTTGCAGTTATTAGAGAGACAGGCGGATGTAAAGACATGTCGGGCCGAATGTTGTTTTTTCGAACTTTGTTGAAAAGAGGCAGTCTAAAGCGAAAACAAGGAAAATTTGTTTCATATTATTACAAGCAATTTAGTACTTAGCTCTAAAAATCATAAACAATTTAATCTTTTGTTGTGCACATAACATAGGTCAAAATGTATTTGGAAGGTTTTCCCGTAATCACTTCCCGTAATCATTCCAGTTATCACTGATGTCATTTTAAGATGCCTTTGCAACGTCATTTTCAAGTACCTGCAGGGCAGCCATAGAATTCTACTCGCATACAAATATGGCTGCGCCAGCCACGTGGTCGAATCTTGATAAACCTCGCAATGATCGCTGGCTTAATTGGCTGTGTTGACACGGAGTCCTTATCGCGACATCCCTGAAAGTACTGCAACAAAAAATACGACAGAGAAATCAGGGTCAGCCAAAGAGGAACTGGTAGTAAATAATCATATTGACTACTAATACTGGACCCTTGCGCCGACTTGTATTTGCTAAGTCACAAGGTTTAAAGGGACGTTTCTCTTTTCATGAAAGTAAAACTCTTTTACAATTCAAAGAGGGCAAAACATCAATAGGCTTCGAACTTGCCTTGCAACCTTTATGATTTAAGTCTATAACCATTACACTAACCAAGGTATTTGCCAGAGAATAAATAGGTTAGTTTCCAAAGAAACTGTGGGGCTGCATCGGTAGGGACTGAATGAAGCGTATTTAGTTGATAAGGTAAATTGACCGCAGTGGCTCCGTGTCACGGTCGGCAGTCTACATTTTCAACTAAGTTGATAAATCCGAATTTTATAATAATAATAATAATAATAATAATAATAATAATAATAATACTGAATTTATTTTCGTAGTTGCCAATTGGATTGTAATTTTGCCGGTATACAAAGGTTTACTCCTTAAATAAAAGTTAACCAATTATTTCATAAATTCATTGTTATCAAATTGTTTCGCCGCCTAAGGGAAAAATAAAGCTCCCAGTTGGCTTGATAGTCCAATCGGTCAGAGCGCTGCACCGGTATCGCAGAGGTCATGGTTTCGAATCCAGTTCAAGCCTGAATTTTTTTCAGGTTGTTCTCTTATCAACTGCTTAAGTTGATATCTTTAACTGCGAGCATCATCATCATTTCTTATTACATCCGCAGTTCACATATATGATTATTTCATACATTCCTTCTCATTCGTTTTCGAATATAAGTGCTAAATCGTATTAGTTCTGTCTATGAGTGCTACACCCCAGAACTCCACCAAGACGTTTTCAACAGAATCGCAATTCTGATGCAACAACCCATAGTTAGACGGATGCCGTATGAACATCAAGTACAATTATGCATTCTGGTCCCATACGAATACCCTCAAAACATAGCAATCGAAAACACAGTATGATATGCCGGAGAACGTTTCAAGCTCGACTACGTAATAAATAAGTCA
Source organism: Siderastrea radians (assembly GCA_964017195.1). Lineage (NCBI taxonomy): Eukaryota > Metazoa > Cnidaria > Anthozoa > Scleractinia > Rhizangiidae > Siderastrea > Siderastrea radians. The sequence goes on along the minus strand of OZ024896.1, from coordinate 30,216,289 downwards.
AAACATTGCAGACTAAAACGGTATACACAGCTACACTGAGGGAACATAGGTGATGCTAGTGCGTTGTTCTTACCTTATCATTGCTCTTGTATCTGTACACTGTCCAATGAACATTGTCCTGACTGTAATACAACAAGTACTTCGTGACCCACTGGTGTGCATTAGACCTCCCCTGTAAGGCGACTCCTGTCACTTTGGTCGCTCGAAGGAAGTCAAATTTCAGCCACTGGTTGTGATTATTATACCGTGCGCACCAGGCCTGGCTGTGGTGCAGTCTTGCGCGCCAGGTGTAGAGGTGTGGCCACTGAGACGAAGCTGTGATTTGTTTGTTCTTCAAGCGGCGGTTTTGAAGTCCAAGTGGTCGATTGCAGAGTCCAGCTGGAGAGGAAAAAGGGGACAGAAGTTACTCAATAAATATTCGGACAGGAAGGCTCCGCCCTGAGGTTCATTCGCCGACGCTTTCATATACTAATTTTTAACAAAATGGTACCACGTCCTCATGCCTTAAAAGGAGATTGCAACTTTTCTGTGCCTCAGAGATAAGCCATAAACAGTTGATCATAGCGGGTTTTAAGTCGCTTAAACGGCTCCACGTTTTCGCAACCGTTTTTAGTTCTTTAAGAGTTTTTCGATGACCCTTCAAAATACCAGAAGAACAATGTCCCTCACTCTTTCAGATACTGCAAGCGCAAAAAAGGTACCTCTTTCGGGCGGAGCCTCCCGGGAGTCCCGGTATATCTCATTACAAGGAAAACCCCCAGTGAGGCGTACAAGGGGGTTCTAACTTTTGAGTCTGTGGATAAAATCTTAAAGTGTAGCCATTCAAATGAAAGCTGCTGAGCAGTACTTTCCTGTGGTGCTGTTTATTATGCTGTACAAGGTGGTTCTAACTTTTGAGTCTGTGGTCATTCAAATGAAAGCTACTGAGCAGTACTGTCCATGGTGCTGTTCAAGAAGTGTGAAAAGGTAGTTCTACCTTATGCTTCTGCACTTAAATACAGGAAAATGTTCAGAGTTCATAAGCTTAAAAGAGTGAAAGTTGAAAGAAGCCACACTATTATTAAAGATTTGCGCTGTGACGTTGTACCTGTTGGGCATCCATAGATTTCTACTCTCATTGAAATCCAGCTGTACCATGAACGAGGATAAAAGCGAACGTGACTCGCCACAAATGGTTTCTTGATGAGGTGAAATACTATTCCAAATCGATTGATGTTTCCCCGGAATATCTGAAACAGAAACAAGAGAATACATATTCAACCTGAATTCAACTCAGCTTTTACGAGCGTGCGACTGCAAGGGAAAAATCTGTGTCCCCGACGGAAGTTAAACCGATGACCTTCCGCAACGCGATCTAAATAGATTCAAGTAGTTTGGATTTAAAAGTTTTTAACGCTTTAAGCACTGGCGACGCTTAACACCCACATTTGCAAACTAATAAATACAAACTCAAAAAAATTATGTTTAATATGCCATTTAAAAGGTATTGAGAAGTACAAATTTCTAGAGTGCAAACTGATGTGCATTGGTTTTAAGAAAATCCAAATTCCCGTAAAAGACCAATTAAAGTAGCCGTTTACTTGTTTCATATATGTTGGCCCTTAAGGATGCTAATTTTGCTGTCGTTTTGCCAAAACGCCAGCTTCGCGTTTAGATTGGTTTGTCCACACTTCCACTGATGCCTGGCTCTTAAATCTCGCCAACAAGGACTACAGGATCCAAAATTTCCGTTCTAACACGGTTTATTTATTCGTTACTTGGTCCCTTTATTTGAACGTTTTTATTTTTACTCGGCTTAGTCCTCATGCATTCCCGGCTCCTTAGGCCTGGATTCTAACTTCACGTGGTTTGCTCTTCCAAACTCGTTTCCATGGTCCTTTCCCACCAATCCTGGAAATAAGGGCCCTGTGAACGAGGCTGTCGCCGTTTTTTAGTCTGCAACCACCCCAGGCTTCGCACACACAACGAGACCTCACTTCAGCTTCTCGCAGACAAGACAAGAGATAACATTTGGTTACTAAAATGATTGATGAGCCCATGGCTGATTTTCACCTTGCTTACCTTTATTCCCCGTCCCTCGCTGTAGTGAACAAACCTCATGCCGTCCACACTGCGACCAACAGTGTACGATCTGACCCACTGGCGAGCATCCTGTCTTCCTTGTGTAGCGATGCCTTTGATGGTAGAGCTTCCACCCAAAGAAACTTGCAGCCACTGACCGTGCCTACGGTAGCGCGCACTCCATGACCAGCGGTGATTCAGCCTTCCGTGCCAGGGAGCCAGGTAATGATTGTAGTATGTTGAAGCTGAAAAAGCGCCTGGGACCAATCGGCCGTCTTCGGCACCCAGAGGCATGGAACATCGGTCTGTGGAACAACAACACGTTAAACTGGGGCATAGAGAAACCTTCAGTCATATCTTCTCTTGGGACTAATTTCAAAGAAGGCACGAAGTAGGAGCACTAACGACTAGGAACATTACTGCTTCCACCTGGCTAGTCAATCGCCATGTTAACCCACCTCCTCTTACCCTAAGTATTTTGTTGGGTTGCCTTAACAGGTGGTTAGTACACATTTATAGGCCTGGCCCCGGTTCCCAGGAAAGCCGATTAAATTATCCCCCGATTAGCAGTTAATCCACGATTAAATTCCTTATCTCTAGAATAACTGATCCAGGGATAGAAAGGCGTTCCTGAAAGCAGAGTTATTCCTCGTTTAACTGTCCGTCGGTTAAACTCATATCAAACCGGTTAAACAAGTTACCAGCATATAAAAGCGCGGGAAAACGACAGAGCGGGAGAAAAAAGTCCACTCCGATACTCCTTTTACCGATCGATACCTGTTGTAGTCTATTGTCGATATTTGACCGCGGTACGATTTGCGCTTTTTCTGGTTGTGAAAAAACAAAACTTCAAACTTTTCCTCAAAGAAAAACAACGTGGAAGTCAAGGTTCAGTGCAAAGTGATGCTGATTCGAGGTGAAATGTGGGCTATATCTGAAAATCGGTGAGTTCTCTACCTCTTGATTCTTTCAGCCATCGAAACTATTTTGAGCTTAAACAAAGCAAGACTTGTCTCTCGGAAAAATGTTAACAATAAAGTACTGATTTATGCCGAATAATTGTCTTTCATATTTGTAGCCTATCTGTTTTTTTACGTTCGCCTTGTACAGTAATTTCACATTTTGTTTTTGTTTTAAATCAGTGAAAAACCTCTGTTTCAGTGTCTGCATTGTTTGAGAACGACAGCAACTCCGCTTTCATTAATCGTGAACATTTTTGTCTTATGTTTACGTTATTTCAATAAAACATCTCCTTCCGCTTTTGGAAAATTGCCAAAAATATTTTATTTCATTCAATAATTCTGCTGTAGAAACCCAAAACCGGCAAATTGTTCCGTGAAAAGTTGATTATTAGCTCTAGCGCTTGCGATGGCTTCGAAATTCATGGCTTTTCCCCCCGATTAGTGAGTTTATTATACATTGTAGTCACTATCTGTCTTTTCATTGGCTAAGAGCCTACTGTTAATTCTGGGAATCAGCGCAACCTACAGATTATTCACTAGTCTGCTAGCAGATTAGTGAATAATCTGTAGGTTGCGCGCACAAGGCATGATTTCCAAGAGCAATGTAGGATGCATCTGAAAGCGAAGTAACTTCAGGGCTCGCCGATTCGCTTCTTCAACCGAACAAGAAATTGAAAAATTGCTGAAACAAAAAGACTCGGAAAACGAAAGAAGGCTGACAAAAATTGCGAAGGAACTGTTCCACGAATACCTTAAGGAAAAAAGCGTTCAGAAGCCGGAAGACAAGAAGGACACAAATGTTGAAATTGTTTGCCGTTATTTTGTTTACCTGTACAACAATGTATAATAAAACAATTATTAGATTCGGTTTTTGCGATATCCGAATAATCAAGGTCTCGGTAAGTGTTATCAGCCTCAGCCTCCGGTTTCGGCTGATAACAGTTACCTCGACCTTGATTATTCCGGATATCGCAAAAACCTCATCCAATAATTGTTTATAATCGACCTCGTTAGGTAGACTCAATTTAACCCCTCGTTTATCACTTGGTTAGTGTTAATCGTGCTTTCAGGAACAGAATCTAACCGAAGGATAAATTTTCATCCTCGATTAGCGAGATTTAACCCTCGATTAGCGCTAATCGGCTTTCCAGGAACCGGGGCCTAGGTAGAGAGAGAGACAACGTTAGGAGCAGGTCGATTTTCTTTCCCATTACTTAATTAAGTTCACCATAAATAGAAAATCGTAAGATCGGACTACGTATACGAGACTGAGTGAAGAAGCACAAACTTTGATTAAACGAGTGCAAATGCTTTAGATCAGTTCAGTTTGCACCTGCAACCACCTTCGTCCTCAGAGCGTACCCATCTTCCCATCTTCGTACTCGAGGCCGTTTACGCGACAACATTAAAGGGCGAAAACGGTAACGCACTAATCTCATTTGTCAGTAGATTCTCCTTCTGTACTTGTCAGCAACAAGGGAAAGCAAAATCTCTGGAAACGTCACTTGATAACGCGTTTGAAATTCAAAACTCTAGCTTGAGAAAGCAGCCTACATTTCACGAGGTCGCCACTTGGGCCCTCGCAAAACGACGTCTGATTAACGAGCGCAGAAATTCCATACTGATGGTGTGTCTCTACCCAGATCTTAGTAGTGCTTTTGAATGGTTGAAAGAAAATTCCAACCACTGGGAAGCACTACTAAGATCTGCCAGTGGGTAGAGGAACGTCATCAGTATGGGATTTCTGCCCTCGTTACTCAGACGTCGTTTTTCGAGGGCTCAAGTGGCGACCTCGTGAAATGTAGGCTGTTTTCTCAGGCTATCAAAGGTCTCACTTGAACTCAATCTGGTACTCGTAACAAAACCATCAATAACATCTTACCGACGTAACATCCATAAAACTCCGCTCTCATAGAAATGTGCTTGTACCATCCCCAAGGTATAATCCTGATGTAGCGTGCTCTGATGGGCGTACTAAGTGTGTTGGTGACCACCGTGTTCCTGTCTCTGTTTCCACGGAAATACTAGACATCAAACATAACACAATGTTACTGTCATAGTCTTTTCAAAAAGGCGCTGTTACACGAAGCGATTTTTTCGGCAACTTGCAACGCAGCGCTAGCGCCGTTGCGAGACAAGTTGCGGACGGCACTGTATCTGCATCACCTATTCTCGGCAACTTGTCTTTTAACGAAACATTGTGCTGCGAGTTACAGAAAAAGTAGACTAATCCTCTATTTTTCGCGAACGCAGGGAGATGCGTTGTAGCTTGCAACATGTATTCTGCAACTTGTCTTGCTTAGAATGCTCTCTTCTTCATTGCGTCACAAGTTGAAGGAAAAAGTGTCTCGTGTAACTGTAACTATAATCAAGAAGTAATATTCAATATTTCATGAGATGGGGCAAAGAAAAACCCCAAGACCTTCCGTACCAGACTCGTCCCCAGGGCTTTCTCCTCGTTCAAAATGGCAGATCGGAGAAACCCTGGCCAAGGCTGCTGAAATACTCCAAGAATCGTGGAGTATTTTGTTACGTGACACATGACAAAGGACACATGACGATGGAGGTTATTTCTAGCATCTGGTGGCCTTGTTTGTTTTCTGCAATGGGAAACCGTTGTTCAAACGAAACGAAGACATTTCATCGCGTTTACGTGACGAAATTCTAACGAATTGCCAGGGTTCTCTGATCCGTCATTTTCAACGAGGAGAAGGCCCTGGGGACGAAGTTGCTTCTGTATACCAGTCGAACGCTCTAACCACTGAGCTAGAGGGAGACTTGTGACGAGCAAGGTCATATTTATTCGCTCATTGTGTGATGGGGTTCTGTGTTCTCCCATCGGCTGATCAGGAATCAGATGTTTTATTTGTGCCCAGCTCTTGACATACTGAATATTATGTCTTTCCTATTTCTTCGCCGAGCTTAAAATTTACTACCTTTTTGCCATCATTGAAAAGAGTTAAAAATGCGAACTGAAACCAGTGAACTCGAAGTAAAGATTAGGTCAAAGTGAATCATTGTGTTCATTTTTGGAAACAGAGTATGAGTTAGTGAAAGGATAAAGGGATGCAATTTCGTCCAAAAGGGTGAGGCTGGGGTTTGGGGGGGGGGGGGGGGGGGCAATTATCGCTTTTCCCATAAAAAATCTCTTAAATATGCACAATCCACAATCTTAGAGCCCTTTTAAACTAAAAAAGCAAATTTCCAGGACAGCATGATCCTCTCTCACATGGCCTTAACTATTTATGTCTTGGCAAACAGAGCTAAATAAGGAATATGAAGCTATGGCGCGCGGCCATTTATGAAATAAACCCAGGATGATAGCACAGGACTCCACGCTCATCCCAAAAAGGTCTTTATGCTATGTAATTCTGATGACTAACTGGTATAGTAGCGAGCTAGCATAGACATGGCTTAGGTACTCTCAGAAATGAAGTTGTCAAACCGATTTATCAGTACCTTGATGTGATCCCTCAGCTTGTAGTGAGCCCATATAAGTCCGTCCTGACTGTAAGCAAGTCGGTATTGTGTCACCCACTGGTTTGCATTCTGTCTTCCTTGTGTGAGAACACTCGTGACCTTGGTTGGTTTTCGAAAGTCAACTTGAAACCACTGATAGTGGTTGTTATGGCGCGCGCTCCACCCACCCTGGTACCGTCCGCGCGCGGTGAAATGCAGGCGTCCTAGGTAGGGACCGTGATTTTTGTCCCACATGGAGGAGGCTGTAATGGCATAGTTTGGGATTTTGCGATTTTGCATTCCAAGCGCATTCTTGCAAGGCCCTGAGGATGGGAGTGAAAACATGAAGGTTTTATTACATTAAGCAGTGAGCTTTGGATGACGAATCAGATGACAAGACACTCAACTACCCAGCTACATGTAGTTAAGATATGATAGCAGTATGATATTAATAATTTATCTCGATATTAGTAGGACTTTAGTGCTAAGAGCTCTCATTGTGACGCCATCGTTTAATGTAAAGTCCAGGCTTAAACAAATTAAGAGTACTCGGCTGTCTATCAGTGTGTTGAAAACTTAACAATTCAAGTCTACAAAAACCTGATTTGAATAACTAAACAACATAGAGGAAAGGACTAACTCATATAAACGCATTTTAGTTACTTGTAGCACCGAAAAACCGATACTTATCTACTTGCAAGTATCAGTAACTTTAAAGACATATCTAAATAAAGCGATACACAATACTATGTATTGATATCGTCCCGGTTTCCTAGACTTTATTAATGACAGTAGAATTTCTCACTTGTTCATTGACCACAGAGCCTTTGCCTGTGTGCTATTGCGCCAAAGGCGAGTGTTTTTCATGTGAACCCTTATCCTTTAGTTGCCATGATTTCCAAATTTGCACCAGCGTTGACGGACTCGGAAACGCAGCGTTTGTTGGTCCACCCTACCTCGTTTCCACACAGCCAATGTGACTGCATGAAAAGATAGTCGGCTACCTATCGCTCAAAAGCTTTCTCTGTGTACTATCACACTGGCAAACTATCGTCACCGACGTGAGAGAAAAACTTACTTTCGCATCGAATGTTTCCTCTCAGATCATCAAAGTTGATGTGTCCCCATGCACCGCTACCATAATCCACAAGCCTTACAAACCCTGTCCTCCCACGGAATGCTCGGACGTTCCATCTTTTGCGTCTCATGGTTTCGTGGCAACGGCCTGTCACAAGAAAAAGTGGTGTGTTACGATTAGTGCTTTAGACTACATTCTGTGAGGAACCCAAATCTCACGTATTTATGAAAGGCATTTCCAAAGTTGGATTAGTTTTAGATAAGCATGCGGTCATCTTAGATAGCCTTCGGATCATCTTCGGAAATGTTCGGTACTCTTCGATGGCCAGTCGGTGGACTGGTCAGAACTTGAGCCCTCGACCTCCTACTTACCTTTCAGGAGATCATGCAACAAACTGAGTGTGCGTTCTTTTGGGACTATTCCGAAATAGGAATACTCGGAATAGACGGTATTTGTGTTCTTTTGGGAGCTATTCCGGTTTCGGAATGAACGGAATATCATTCCGTTCATTCTGCTCCCGATAGCAGAATGAACAGAATGAAAGGAATACGGTTTACTCGGAATAGACAGAATACGCGTTCTTTTGCGAAATTTTTGGCGGGAAATCCGACGCGGCCGCCTGCGCGTGTGCAGACATAGTGGTTCTCAGGTCACCTCCGCCATGGGTATTCCGTTTCCAGAATTGGCGTTCTTTTCGAAATTGAAATTCCGTGTATTCTGTTATTCCTAAACCGGAATAAGAATAACCAGAATAGTCCCAAAAGAATGCACCCTGAGTAAGCCTGGCGTCCTGTGAGTGGATAATTCAGAGCGCGTGTCCCTAAGGTGTTGGCTTGCAGGAGGTACAAGTAGGATAGACGATTAAACGAAAATGAGAATCCCGAGAAGAACACAAAAAAAAACATGATTTTACCTTTCGAACGAAGCACGACTCCTCGTCCATCGATAACAAGCTCAGCGCGAGTGTAACGAATGTTACACCCACCACCAATTAGGAAATCGATGTAAGGTCCGATAATTTGAAAGCGCATGCTCGTCAATGTCCCTGTGGGGCGATCACCCTGGATAGATCCCGCGCGAACCCGCGGGCTATTACGCTTTTCGTAAGTACCAATCCACCAACGGCCTTGTTGTTTTGCCGGCTGGCCTCTCCTACGAGCTGTAGGGTTGTCCCCATATGTTGGTTGGTAGTTAAATGCAGTCCCTGATTTTGTCCATCCATAGAGATTTCCTCGCTCAAAATCGAAGTTTACGCAACCGGGTGGAGAACCTAATGGATAAAATATCAAAGGCCGATTGCTCAAATTCTAAACCACGCCTAAGCATACCAAAATTGTTTTATAAAGGAGCGGCAGACTACAAAGGTGAATTCTGTTCAGTTTACAAAATTGTACCAATCACGTTGATCCTGCTTAAAATTGGTTTACTGAGGGTTTATTTTAAACAATTAACCCAAGTGTTCTTAATGTTCTCACAAGTTGACGTTGAATTTATTTCGAGGCCAAGACAATATTTCCTTGGCAAAAGTTTTCTTACGTTGACTTGTTTGCTTGACAGCGGGTAGGAAAAGAACGGGTTGTTAATCATTTGTCTCTTTTTTGATAAAGAGAGGGAGGGTGAGAATATTGGAAGGTCATTGACAGGGGATGAGGACTCGAAAGAAAAACAAAATTTCTTGTGGCACGACTAGAATTGGAAGGATCAGGCAAAATTGTTCAATCAGTTGCACAACAGTCAAGGACGTAATTACCCGAGCCTTCAAGGAAAGAGGAGTGAATTAGAATGTTCATACAGTTTTATACAGACATACATGCAGTAACTGAAGATAATGCGCACGCTGTGATTGGTCAATAGCTATTGATTATTATAACAGTAAACCACATGGAAAATGTTTTTACTGTATAAAAGCAATATATCCCGCATTTCTATGGTTTATCGGCTCAATAAACCACTTGGGATGTTGGAATAACACTCAAAAAGCTTGTGAATCACTCGCTTTCGGCTCGTGACTTCTCGTGTTCTTCCAACATCCCGCGTGGTTTATCGAGCCAATAAACATAGAAATGTGTGGGATATTGCTTCAAGAACCCAAAATGTTCACAAGTTGTAAACTGGGAAAAATACATACTGTCTGCTGCCTTCCAGTACCTAAAAAGAAGAAAAAAAATATGATGTAAAGAATAATTCCGAGTTTTTTGACAGGATTCCTTGCTCTATACCAATAAACGTCTATTTGTGATTAAAATGAATAGGTCAAGTGTAGAAACTCATCTTGGCACTGCTCCTAGTTTAATGGCTCATAAATGTTCACATATCTTGAAATTCCATAGCAACAAGAAGTATTGCAATATCTCCACCCGCTTCCTTCTTGGATAGGATGGGGGTTGGGTATTGAGGAGGGCCAAGGTTTCAATCACACCTCACGGAAAATAATCACTTCCAATTTTTTATCTTTCACGTGCACTGGACAGGGGCACCCAACCGTTCGTTTGAGCTTCTTTGGCAAAACATCACCTCGGACTTTCGTAAGAAGGGGACTGTTTAACTCCTACTGTTTTCGGAGGGGCAAATATATGTCGTTTAAAGTGTGAAATGAGGTCAGCTAGCGTTTTCGGACAGCCATTACGGCTCGGAAATTCGGCGGATAGGATTCCGTTTCCTAAAATTTTCTGCAGCGTAAAGTTTCCGCTGAAAACGCCGAACAGATCAACCTGTATTGGCTTACACAGATATGCCTTTTAAAAAGCTCTGAACCAATCTAAGAAAGCAGAAAATGACGTTTTAAGTGTTTTGCTAAAATTTTCTCGTTGGGTGGACATTTTGCTTGGTGGCAACAAAATAACATTTCGCGACAAAAAAAAAAACAAAAACTACGTCAAACCTCATGCAATTCTAATGATAATCGAAAATCACGGGTTACGTACGGCTACTTAGACTTTCTAAAAGTTTCTTCCAATGCTAGTTTTTGGTGTGTTGTATGTTAGCTTCTTTGTTATTTCTTGTGCTACTTTATCACTCGTAACTCCGAAGATCGACTTGTGTCAAGTTAAACTGCTACTTAGCCAATAACTTTTCAGGAGAAAGAAATCAATCAATAAGGTTTCACGCCAACCCAAAAAGGCAAACCGTGGCTAACGATAATATCCTTATACCCCCTCTATATGGTATGCTAGTCCATCAGAAGTTTTCTAGACCTGGCATTTTGTTATGTTTGTCAAGCACGTGATCACAAAATTAACCAAAAAGTAATTCCCGTTACTCTCGGGAGAGTGACCAACAAACCAGAATTCAACGATGGCTTTCAGAAAACCAGTATAAGTTCAAGGGCACGATCAGTAAATTGAGTTGGTTTGTCGCTCTCAGGGAAGCGTGAAAATTGATAATTTAGCACGCAGCACTGCGATTTTTGTACAGTGAAACCCGATATAATGTACCCCGTTATAATGAACACATTTTGCCAGTGGAGTATTTTGTCACGTGACACACGATAACCGGTGTGAAACCAATTTTATTTGTTTTATGTTTTCGGGAGCGGAAGAGGCCATCTTAAATTTAATTAGTAATTTATACAGGCAGGGAAATAAAAGTAACAAGCAACAGGTATCTTTAAACACGTGCTAAAGGAAAACCCGCCATTAACTACAAAAAAATCTTGTCTGTTACTTTAAAATGGAAGCTGCATACCTATTTTGTACAATTTTGCTGTAAAACATGAAAAAATAAGAACATGGAACGCATGGAACGAACTTGCTGTTGATGAAAAATGTTTTTCTATTACAAGCCTAATTGCCGGTTCTTTTCCGCTTTGTTGATCAGCTTTTTAAAGTCGATTGTGGCCGGCCTGACTTAAAGTAAATATTTTTGCTAGATGCCCAATGGCCTTATGGAAATTTAAAGGTACAAGAAAGTTTACTTGAATGTGCTATATAAACACGCGAGATATTGGATTTTACAGCGGCAAGTAGACAATATTATAGCTTCTTCAAAAGGTAGTAGGAAATAATTAACTTGGATTTATTTTTGAAATATCCTTTTTCCACTAACCAAGACTCAAGGATCACGATCTGGAAATGCCCCATTTACAAAAATTCTTTATTTTGCTTATAAACAAAACTGGATATTGAATACTTATTCAAAGAGAAACGTGCCATTTTTCGCACGTTCTAATCAATTTTTCGCTGAGACGAAAGTCAGTGAAACTCAACATATCATGTTTAAAGGTGCTGAAATTAATTAGAGGTCTTTTGTGGACGATATATAGCCCGCGTTGTACAAGGTTTAAAAAAAACTTTGCACGGAGGGGGTAAAAATTGTTTCCTTCAAAAGCAATATCAGGAAAAATACAGTACGTTTAAATAATGAAAGTAACGAGTTGTAAAAGAGGGGAAAAGATATTATCCATGTTGTAAATTTGTCGATTTAAGTATGACAGAAACCTCTTTAACGCCAAAAACTGCGACAATAACTAAAAATTACCTATTCGCATCGGTTTTTGTGTCATCGATAAATCATTTAAGGTTTTTCTCGGGTGTCCAGCCTACCAATTTGTTCAACAAAATGTGGGATAATTAACCACATCCTCATGAAAACTCAACTTTCCAAGAAATTCAACTGTTGCGCAGAATGTAAAATTACAAAGTGTAGTTACAATTTAGCGATACCTCGAAGATTGGTAAATACAAACCTCGAAATTATATGTTTTTAGATTACATAACAAGTGACTGGAGTTCAGGTTTAACAGTTACTGATTAAACTTAGAGTAAAGCATTGACCAAATGAAAAATATCTTTTTAGCCCTTCCCCAGGCCAGTAATATGTTAGCATATCAATTTATCCTAGCAATCACAAAAGTCTTTTCCAAAACGGCTCAAAAATGTTAATCAAAATTATTGATGGAAAGTGCTTGACTAATCATGGCACTATCGAAAAGTCAATACGGCTAAATAGCAGTTTGATAAACAGTTATAGATCGATAGACCAGTAAATAAGTGTCTTATATACTTACAGTAGTAACAGCAGTACACTTGACAGCACTCCTCGAATAAGCATTTTCAACAGAAGACGGTAAAAACCGTCTCTTGTCGCAATTGCTTGTTGCTGCTAGGTCGCAAACAACAAAGCCTCTTAAGAAGTTTTCGACGAAACCTTATCTAGTTTCAGTTAAATTATTGATCTCTTTGCTTTGGAAAACCAAGCTTAGTATCACGCCAGGGGTTTTTTGTTTCATAAGGTTTATAAAAACAAAACTGTAGGTTGGTAAAATTTGTTTGGTATTTGATCGTTGACTCAAACAAGTTCTTCTTCTGTAATGGTTTGTAACGTTACAGAGTTCAAAACCACTATGTCGAGAAAAGACCCAAAAGCCATGAATTTCTAGTCATAAATGTTCGTGACAATCAGTTAGTTACAAAAGTACTAAAGCTGAGAACAAGCAAAAAACTGAAAACAAACACTTTTGTTTTCATTTTGAGCTAATAAAAAGCGCTGGTATTTATTTCCGGTCAGAGGACGAAAACGACCCTTAAAACTATCAAACTGCGCATGCGATTTACAGATGGTAGGACTTTCTTTAGTCATCACTAAAGAAAACTGTGCTAGCTGGAAGCTCCACGCGCTTCAGTTGGCTAGAACGGCATCCTTCATCAGAATGTAAAGCATAGAAAAGCGTGTTTAAGACGTTTGTCTGCCGACATTTTTTAAAAGAATATCTGAGAATGTAATGGCTATGGTGATTTGGAATAAGAACGTAAAGGAAATGCTAAGTTAAGAAACAGAGCTTTAGTTTGGAAACTTTTTGTTTACGCTTTAGCTTATACTTTATTTCATGAATAGGATACAGAAGACAAAACCATTTATTGCATTATAATAAAAAACTCATGTATTTGAAAACACGACAGTATTTAATGTGTTGTTGAAAGCACGAGCCACAGTCAATTTTACTTCCCTGAAATGCAAGAAACCGCTTAAAAGCGCCTTCAGTATTTCTCTCGTGTTCTCAAATGGACGTTTTGTTTCAGGACAGTATATAGTGCACGATCTGTCATCCCTTATTTGTTGGGTAAGTACTTTAATGCTACCACAGCAACTGATCTCCAATTATTATGAATGTGTTCTGGAAACAGTGAACTGTTTCTTCTCTACCGGCGGACCAAGTTAAAACCGGAAAAAATCTTGTCTGAATACCACTTTGTCTGTGTTGCTCCCTTTTTCCCCATGAGGAACTTTCCTTGTCATGCTAAATAGCTTTCATTTAAATGGTGGCACGTTAGAATTTCATACGCAAACCCGAAAATTAGAACCACCTTGTAAAGCATAATAAACCAGGAAAGAACGGCTCAGCAGTAACTTTCATTTGAGTGATCACACTTCAAGATTCAATTCAAAGTCAAATGAGAAACGGCAGAACCACCTTGTACACCATATTAAACAGTATTGCGGGTAAAAATACTATCTATAACAATTAGATAACTTTATTGAATTAACACACTTTAAAATTTCTGACTGTTTACAGACGTTAACGTTAGAACTACCTTGTATAGAATAACAGACGCACTGTTTAGGATCAGCTTTAGATTAAAATCTTGCGTCACTCATCATGTTTTGACTTTGAAAGTAAAGGGTAAGGTAGGTGGTAAACGTTGATACACAGGTATCACTAGAGCCTCTTTAAAACATCTGGTGCCAAACTCATCCGCCAAATATAATCTCAATACAAGCAAAAAGAGAGTCTTAATTAATGGGCTTAAGCTGGGTTGCCCGGTGGGGGGGGGGGGGTACGTACTCCCTTATATAAGCTATATAGGTATGTGCGGCGCCAAAGGGTATGGTTTTTGAGCCTTTATGGTCCGAAATCGGGTATAGATTTTGACCATTTTGGTCTGAAATAGGGTGAGGTTTGTGCACTCTGATATGGGATCTGGTATGGTTGTTACAAAAAGGTATCTTTTTATTAATTTTCTTCTCCAAAGAACTGAGGTTTGATTAACGTTGGGAATCTGAAGCCCTTCTCAAATATTTACACAAACGAAATAGGGTTAGGGTCTGGTCTGAAATAGGGTATCAAATTTTGGGGCAGGTCTGAAATAGGGTAGGGGAAATCACATATTCTGGTCTGAAATAGGGTAAGGTTTTCCAGAAGCGCGCCGCACACCCTCACCCAAGTCTTTGGGAAGTACCCCCCGGGGGCCGGGTTGCCGCTCAATGTTTCGGAAACAATAGTAGTCTTACTCCAGAAAAAAAAAAATACGAACTTTACGTACCCGTTTTCCAAGATAGTCTTGCCCAGTCTCGATGATGAAAATTAACGCGGCGCAAAAATCGATAGGAACTGGTCTGAAAAACTGTTAACCTACTAATCAAAACCAGGAGATCCTTATCTTGGTTAAAACATACCATTCTTCCTGAGCCAAATACGGTCAAAACGCTTCAAGAGAAATACTGGCTATCTGTATCACTCGGTTCTATCAACATTCACGTCAGATGTTATTTAAAATACTTATCTTTGCCGATCAACATCTTCCCGGTAGATTTAGGTTTCCAATGGTACCTTGATTGTATACAGTTTGTGATAAGTCATATTTGTTTCAAAAGTCTTCACCTTCTGTCAGGTGAAAGTAACGGACAAGAATCCACTTGAAGAGGCGTATAGAGTCAGAGCACATAATTGAGCAGTCTTCGGTGGGCGTCGCCCATTGCCTTAAGAACTACAAAAGGCAAAACCACAGCGACACACCAGTGAGGAGTGCCGGAACTTGTGTAGACCTGGATCAGTAAAAATCTTGAAGACAAAATTAAACAACAGTAACCTGATCCTTAAGGCGAAAAGATTGAAAAATTAAAATCGAGACAGAAATGAAATAAATTTCTGTCTCAGTTTTAACTTCTCAATCTTTTTGCCGTAAGAATCAGTTTACTGTTGTTTATCCTTGCCTCAAGCCCTGGCTAAACGATCAAACATTTTCGTCCAACATCGTGTTAGACGAACATGTTTTACTGCTTAGCCGCCTCTCTCAGCTTTGCATTTAAATGGCTTTCCACTGTCCGATGTTTGGTCAAACACCGTTTACCTGTTTAGCCACCGAACGTTTGTATGACAAACACCGTGTTGGAAAAGAATGTTTGATCGTTTAGCCGAGGCTTTACCCTGGTCAGAAGGTTATCCTAGAGCAACCAGGTGCCAGGGTCATTCTGTCAGATACAGCCGTTACAAGCTAAATAGAGTCTTTAACAGCGTTGGCGCTCTGGGTGTGGTCGGTGTAAAATTAGCATAGAGTTGGAAATAACCTTGTTCCAAAGTGACGATCCTTGGCTGCATATCATAGCTGGTCTCTGAAGGCACAATAGCGCTGTTACTGTCCCAAAGTCACGAGTTACTCTTAAGTGGGATCACAGTTAAATTTTATGTTTTTGTAATATTTTAGTCTTCGAAGTTTCAAGCAGTCGAGTACGTTTGTACTGAGTGCGAGGCCCCATAAACTTTTCAAAAAAGTGATTTGCTTCAACGATTTGTAACGATTTTTACAAGGTTAAAAATATAACAAGTAGAAAAATGGGACCAAGAGTGAAATTTATAATTTAAATATTAGTCTATCGGTTTTTGGGGCTGGCCGTTCACGAAGCCCTCCTGAGATAAGATGTGTCCTATGTATTGTTGGAAAACAAAGGCCTATTGTTACGAACAACACTTAGGATTCATCCGGACTTAGGACAGCTTTGTGAATCCTGCCCCTGGATTAAAAGGTGATCAAATTTTGTATTTTCGAGCCTTGCGTTGAGGCTAACTGGATTGAAACAGACGAAGCTGTACAAATGGTCGCAAAACTTTGGGTCGCCTATATGTACACCGGTGTTTTTGTTTTTTGGCATGCGCATGTGTCATAATTGAATTTCGACAAGAACGTCATGCTAGCCCACATATAAGGCACTAACAACATTACAGTCCTATATGAATATATACACCAACTGGTTAACGCACCTACCTCCACTAACACACGCTTTCCTTCACTTGTACTCACTTTCCTTCATTTGCACTCACTTCCCTTCACTTGTACTCACTTACCTTCACATTAGTGCCTTATATGTGGGCTAGCATGACGTTCTTGCCCTATATGTGGGCTAGCGTGACGTTCTGGCGGGAATTTCTGGCGTTTGAGTGCCAACAAATTAGCCTGAAATTAAATATTTCTGCGGCAAGAGAGCTGTAGGGCTTGGGGCAGGTGGAAGAAGATGCATCATGGGTAATACTGTGGGGTATTTAAGCGTTGGTTAGCATGTGGGATATCATTCCAGGCCTCTCTCCTCCGCAGTAAACATCAGTGAAAGAAAGAAAAGGGAGTGGCAGCGCTGAGGAGAGAAAACGAGAGCGCCCCACTTCCCCTCCCCCCCCCCGCGCGCTTTAGTTTTTCCCTCTTCCCAGCCTCTGCGCGTTTCTTCCCAAGCGTGCAGTCAATTTGCGACTGTAGGAGGCTTCTGCGGAGGGGAGAGATTCTAGGCCGACACCGCTCATTAGCGTTGTTAATTTTAATGTATATAGCCTAGTAGGAAGGACTGCTAACTGCTGGAGATTGGGCGATGGTTCCTACCCAGATTTCCTGCCATTTTTTTCCCACGGTCTTTTAAAAAATGTATATAGCTAGGTTTTTTCCTGGTCTCCGTCTAACCCCAATATTTTGTATGTGGCTGGTCAGCTCTGTTCGCATGGTTCATTGTCAAAGTGTTGACGTTTCCTGGATACCGGAATATTGTATATTGTAGATAACTGCTCTATTTACTGGGCACATAACCCAAACCTGCAAAATAATCCTAATGGAATATATGTGCTGTCTGCTTTCTGCTGCGTAGTGAAGCTGAAATTCTGTCCAAACTCGTTCCCAGTCTCCACTTATTCTTAAATGGTTGGTATTGGGGAGTGCGAGCCAAAACAAAAACAAAACAAAGCATAAAAAGAAAAAAAAAGGTTTCTTCCCATCATGCGTGGCCACTTTCAATCAATCAATCAATCAATCAATCAATCAATCAATCAATCAATCAATCAATCAATCAATCAATCAATCAATCAATCAAAACCTTTATTCATACACGATGACATTTAAAGCTTAATTGCACAAATTTTCGACTAAAACATATGTAAGTTTAAAAGACGCTAGAAAAAACACTAAAAAAATTTCTCACCTTTGGTTAATCACAGCTAGTAAACGAGGAATAATCAACTCCGCGAATTTAACACAGGTTCAGTAAAGACGAAATAATGTACGATACAGTCCAGAGCTGTGTAGGGGCAGCGTGGCCGAGTGGGTAGCGCGTTGAACTCGCGACCCGGAGGTCCCGCGTTCGAGTCCCGCTCCGACCACTGGCTGGATTTATTTCTCGGTAGTCCCGAGTTCATCTCCTCGGCCACGTTTGTAAATAGTGGAGTGCCTGTGAACTAGCTGTATTAGCTAGCTGTATAAGCTAAATAAGTGCACTTCCACTTTAAATAATAGCATTTACCATTTAATAATTTATTGGAGACACACTTAGCTGTAGAAACCAGCTGGTAGATTTCAATCCAACCAGACAAAATCTAAACTGAAACATAAGTTCTCAAGCTTAAAGACTTAAAAAATTGTACAGAAAATGTAAAGGAAAAATAAACCAATTATGATTCGAGACATACACGAGCAAATAACGGACCGACCGACAAGCACAAAAAAATCCAAGGAAACAATTTCAGAGACAAAAAGGAAACAAAATAAAAGTAAAAGACATGACAACAGCAAAAGCTAAAAAGTAAAAAACAAACAAACAAACAAACAAACAAAAAACAAAACAAAAACAAAGCAGAAATAATTAAATGATTGACTTAAAAACCAGATACCACGCAGCTCTTTACAACCTCTAATTTCGTTGGACCTTGGTATCACGCAGCTCTATTGTTTTTAGGGCTAGGGTCCACTGTTCTGTTGTTTGTTCTATTGTTTTCTCAGCAAATCAGAGAAGACCTTGTAAGACCTGCGTACCGTTAAAAAATTGAGCGTGCCTGCTCTTTATAAATATTGGGTTACAGTTTGGTTCGCTGCAAACAAGCAAACAAACAAACAAATCCGAAATAATGAAGATAATCACTCTTCAAAACAAAGGTAAAGTACAAAATGAACTGAGATATCAAGAGTTGGTTCTCTTCGGCTCATTTTCGAGGGTTCTTAATAAGACTTACTGAGATGTCCGGAGCCGTGTATACACTTTGCGAACCGCGACCGTAAATTTTCGCTATTTCAAGGAAAAGGGCAGCATAAAAAAAAGTACTGGGTTTTTGATGTTCTTACCACTGGAGCTCCCAGGACAGTTATGACTTCAATCGACAAGAAATTAGCAACTTTAGTAGATTGTAAATGAATTATTTATTGAAATTTACCACAATAACCTCTAATTACAGTCAAACAATAAAAGTTTAGCTTACAGAGCCCGCAAAACTCCAAGAATTCAGTCACGTGATACAATTGCACAATACCAATTGGTCCACGTTGGTTGTTCCATCCCAGAGTGCCTCACGTGTTTTTGTTTGCAAATTCCAATCAGCCGCCATCTTGTTCCCGTGTCTGAGCAACGCTGAAGGTTTGCCTTATTTTGAACTTGACGTTTTACAAGTCAGTTGTGGTGCTTTAGCAAAGCTCGATTGCTATTTCTTGCACTTTTTTTCCAGCAGAATATGACCAGTGTCGCAGCTTTGGCTGGGATACCCGCATCCACTGGAACTAAGGTACGGTTCGCGCGATGGCCACATGTGCGAGCGAGATGAGTCGGCTGCGAAAACGGCAACGGGATTTAACTTCCGTGAAAGCCATTATCGCCGATTGTTATCTTTGTTTGAGGGCTTAAGCGTGGTTATTTAGAGAAACGAAAGCAAAAGAATCGCAAATCCTTGGAGGAGTTAAACGTTAGAACAGTCTTCAGTTAGGATACGAAGTCATTCGACTTTGCGGAGTTTGCGGGTTTAACGAGCTTTCGGTTAATTTCATCGTCCTAAATTTACAGCTTACGAAGAAGGTTTCTTCGAAGTTTTACGAGGATACATTTTTTCTTATTTCTTAACGTAAACTTACTTTAACGTTTAGCGGGCGGCTTCATAATGTTGGAAATATCGACAAATATTGCGGAAGAAGCGAAATGTACTCGTGCAGATCGCGGTAATTTTAAGTCTTAAATGATGTTGTTTACACTTTCTTCACATCCAAATCCAGTCAAATTTTTTTCTTATTAGGACTAGCTATCTTGGACCCACTCGATGCTACGTTTCACAGCCTGGTATTGTTCAAAATGGATTTTTCCCTAGGAAGCGAAAGTGTAATTTTCGAAGCTCACAAGTCTCCTCGCGCCCGCTGCGGCAGATATTTTAACTCCTGTTTGCTAATTGATTATTTAGGACGCCAGAACACTAAGTTAACCCAATTTTTTCAACACAGAATCCAGCTTAAGTCCGCTTTTCAGATCCCGAGATAGCAGTTTGTCAACTACAGTTTGGCAGTTTTCTTAGCTGACGATCTTGATGAAATTGAACGCAAAATGAAAAACATTCTTTTGCTCTTCGAGCGTTTCTATGACGTTCTCGCTTGGTATAAATTTTTAATGCATCCCTTACAAAGTGTTTTTGTTTTGTTTCACAATAGCGATGTCACATTTGGCTTTTATTTAAGAGAAAAAAAGATGGTATGTCTTCTTTATAAACGCTTCAATGTGTTTTTGTAGCGGTCGAAACCACCAAAACCCAAACTTTGGTCAAAGTTTTCTCTTATGATGTAATCTTTTCCCTTTTCGTTCCACAATGAGGCATTTTAGCAAGTGCACGAGTTGCCATTTTGTTGTAGAACAAAAATTTGACGAAAACTCTTTATCATTCACAATATCTGTAAAAAGATACTTTTTTTTTCTTTTTTACAAATAAGGGAAAAGTTGTAAGAGTTTTTCACATTTGGATGGGAAGCCCAAAGGGTTGTTTTCTCACATGACAAGAAAGTGACAAGTGCTAAATAAAAACATTGAATAATTAAAAAAAGATATTGTCACATGTAGCTGCAGAAAAAGATGTCTCTTCACCATAGAAACTGTAACTTACATGTATTGTACTGTAAGATGTTTTTGACCAGTGTATTCCTTCCCAGAGGACTCTGGATCACATGTTTGTCATAAGTTGTTTTGACATTTCCTGCTTTGGCAAAACGATAAATTTTTGATAGGAAAACACTTGCCTTTCTACCCCTTCTTTGCACTGTACATTTCCCCATCCTGAAAACTAGCTTATGGAAGTGAAAATTTCCATTTTACTTGAATAGGCGTCCGATTTGTAGAGGTTTCCTCATAAGAGGTTGGACTACATTTTTGTACAAAATATCTTTCCCTCTTACCAAAGCGAAGAAAGGTGAAATGCTAATAATGCATAGTTTGTGCTTTTTCATTTGGTATCTCAATTTCTTTATTGCAGCGCGCAGCCGAAGATTTACTTAATATTACAGGTATGGAACCCATGTTGCCAGAAAAAATAAATTATCAATTAGACACATTATAGCTGTTTATCTTGAGAAAGTTGAAGAGCAAAAGGACAACATAATTTATTCACTGTTTTCTTTTCTCTTAGGGCTGATGGGGGACCAAAAAAAGGTACTAGTGTTAATAAATGTTTTTTTTTTGTAAGTCAATCAAGGTGATGTTTCACTGCTTAACGTTTGACACAAAATGTCTTGCAACAATTTTGTAGAAAAAAATTTCTAAAGGGCACTACACAGCCATTGATAAGTTAGTGCCTGTTGAGAGTAGAATCAGCTTCCATTTTCTGCAACTATTGCAGCAACTGTTTTCAGCACTGTAAAATGATACATGTCTGGCAATATTGTTTTTCTCCTTTGATGCTTCCTTGCACTCTTCACAGTCCGTTACTGTCCTTCACAGCCAGCTTTACATGACAACTTGTTAGCAGAACCCCCTTTTGTGCAATTGTAGTCTAGCAGACTGAGCTTTTACAAGACAAGTTACATATGGCATTGAAAGGTGTAACTCAGTGTTAGCCTTGAGTTAACCAACATGCAGAATGCCCCAGAAATACCTTCAGTTGAGTAATGCACACCATGACATTTGCTGCATAGGTGTTCATAATGAGCCTGACAGCAACTTTACAACCGCTGATCACCAATACTTAAAGACCACATGCTCATTGTTGGTTAACTTACATTCCATTTAACCATATTATGCACAAGAGTGTCTAAAATCAAATTTCCAGACAAATCCCACATTTCATTCTGTAAAATACTCAAATATAAATAGTACAATGTGAAAGTGCCGCTGAAGAGGTTTCATTTGAATGGTCAAACCATAGGATTTTATCCACAGACTCAAAAGTAGAACCACCTTGAATGTCTCCATAACTGACTCTGGGAGTGAAAGGGTCAACCTTATCCAAATGGATCCAGCATTTCCAGTCAACACTATCAACAGTTTTGAAGCTGCCATGCTTAACATGTTTGGGTACCTTGTTGAATGAGCCTGAATGCTGTTGAATGGTGTTCAACGAAGCTTGGTTGCATCAAACATTTGTACCGTAAATATGAGTGCTGGATGATCCTGCACCTTTTTGACAGAGGCCTTTTGCTTCAAAACGTTAAAAGAGCAGGGAAATTTTCTTATATACAGTCAATTCTCGCCTTACGGACACCTGGCTATTACGGACACCCCGTTATTACGGACAGCAGCTGAAGTCCCTGAGAATAAGAAATTACTGAAAACAACTCCCGCTACTACAGACTTTCTCTTTTACAGACACCAAATCTTGGTCCCAATGGTGTCTGTTATAATGAGAGTTGACTGTATCATGTACATGTGCAACTGTTTGTAAGTATGTGATAGAAGTTTTATGTTTACCATAACGTTTCTTGTAGGCAAGATTTGACACAGCTCCTTCCAAAGTGATTCATGTGCGAAATGTACCTCCAGATGCTGTAGATACTGAGGTTTGTCTCAACAGACATTTTTTCTTTGGAAATAGAACAATAAATTTATAGAAAAGTCAGGGGATTCATTAGAACTAAGAGCGTACTGGTAGTACTCTGAGCAGGGTTTGATGGAAACATCAATTCGGCAAGAGCATTTTGAGACAAAAACATCAATTTGAGCACAAGTATTTTGAGAAAAAGGGGAGTTAACTCTGAAAATACTCTTGTCCTTGCCCAGATTGACAGGCAAGCAACTTTTAAAGTACTCTTTCACAATCCAATCTCCCACTTGCCCAGGTTTTAAAAATTTAACAGGTTTGTCAAGAGTAAATGTATACTTTGTTTTAAATTATCACTTTAATGCTTGTGCAGATTTGCTCAGGTGGCCCCTACCTGCATCCCAAAATTTTCAGAACTCTTGTAAATTAGCACATTTTTTCTAGATCAAGTTATAATGAAAGAACTGATTTAATTTTGTTCTTACAGCTGGTGGCCTTGGGACTACCATTTGGAAGGGTCAAAAATGTTCTCTTGTTGAGGGCCAAGAAGCCACATGAACCAACTCAGGTAAGTTGTATGTGCATTCAACTCAAACTTCTTGTAAGAAAGCTTCCAAATTTTTTTTCGAAAGGTGGTTCCCTACAATGTAATAGGGTTGGGGTGTTCACTTGTAAAAGGTCTGATTGTATTATGATTCAACTGAAAATCAAAGAGCTCTGTGAATGGTCATGAATGCGGAAGTAGATTCCATAACAAACACTGGTTGCCAAATGAGAGAATTGCCAAAACACACAACAAGAATGTAAAATTTCGAAAATTTGTGGTGCAGTTTTCTCATATCGTCAAGCAAGTGAAATTAGACCACAATAAAGGATTCATGTCTGTTTAGATTGCAAAAGCTGTAAGCAGTACAAAGATTTGGTCAGTTTAAGAAAGTATTTCAGTGCAAGTTAGCAATCAAACAAGTCACTTACTCTATCGTGGGTTCGCAGAAGTGCTTGAACATTCCCTACAAAGTCAGCAACTCGACTGACCATTGCAGATGTCTCTTCACCTTACACAACAGACGTCTGCCCTTGAAAAAGGGTTTATTCACTCTGAACTCTCTGTATTCCCTGTTAAGCTGTTTCGTGTACCTTAGGGCTTCTTCCTTTGATTTGTAATTCTAAAAAGCTGACTCTTCTTTTAAAGAATGGGGTATAAGCTCTCGGATTATTGAAAACAGACAAGAAACAACACTGATGATTCATGCAACGAACAGCGATGTTTAATCCTGTAGCGTGCTACCATAACTACGAACGTGTGACACATGAAGGGTCAACGTTTGATAACACAACATCTCCCTTTTTTTGAAGTTGAGAAACAACTCTAGTGTGAAATATATAATCTGATACCACGTGATCAGTGTCCACTAAACTAAATAGAAACAACATTCAAGCATGAGTTCAAATGTCCAAATAACTCTGTAACTAATGTTCAATTTTCAACAAAGTCCAAGGCTCTCCTTTAACTTGAGAGAGGGTCTAACAAGTCACTTCGGTCTGGATGAAAGACAAGGTGATGGGAGTGGCTTCAAAGGAGTCAATGCCTTGTCCTGGGGCTGTTGCTTCGTAACACTAGGTGACATTGACTTGTCTGAAACATTGGGTGACACTGACTTGTTGTTAGGGATTGGGTTGACATGAGATCGGTTTCTTCTTACTGTGCCTTTCTCTGTCTCAATCATGTAGGATCTAGGTGTTTCTGCTGCTCTGGTTACTGTACCAGTGGTTCCCATATCTTTAATGTGCACAGGAATACCAGGTTGGAGTGCTTTCAAGGGAGCAGCATTGTGTCGATGATTGAAATTGAGCCTTTGCTTTTCCTTGCTTTCCGCTTCATTTACACGTAGCTTTTCCATATCAGGCCAACTTGGATTAAGAACAGTGTGGAAGGTTGGGATGGTATTTCTGAGTTTCCGTCCCATAAGTAGTTCTGATGGTGAATAACTGCAAGCCGGTGGGGAAGATCTGTATTCCAACAGTCCCTTGGCTGGATCTTTTTCTTTCTTAAGCAGTGACTTGGTGGTTTCTACAGCGTGCTTCGCTTCACTGTTAGACTGTGGGAAATGGGGGCTACTTGTTGTATGCCTGAAACCCCATTCTTTTGCAAAATGGGTGAATTCGGCTGATGCGTACTGTGGGCCATTGTCACTTCTCACTTCTTCTGGGATTCCATGCCTTGCTTTCATGGCAGCTACCTCAATATAGCGTGAGAAATAGTCTACTACTATCAGGTAATTCAGGTTATCGAGCCTGCAGATGTCGGTGCCGATCATCTGCCAAGGGCATTCAGGAAATGGTGTTGGTATGAGTGGCTCAGCTCGCTGCTGTTGGTACATGGCACAAACTTTGCAATTTTCAACCATGTAGTGGACTTCACGGCTGAGACCAGGCCACCAAACAGACGTCTTGGTACGTTCTCTGCACTTGACTATTCCCTGGTGCCCTTGGTGTATCTCGTCCAAGACTTACAGCTTCATAGCTGATGGCACTACGATTCTTGATGACTTCAGTAGTATTCCATACACTACGGTGGGCTCTCCTCTGACTGACCAATAAGGCTTAAGTGTATCGTTAAGGTGAAATTTGTCTAGCCAGCCTTCCATGCAGTAATTCTTTATCTGTTGACAGACGGGGTCTTCATCTTGGGCTTCTTTGATTTCCATCAACTTCACATCCGATACTGGTAGAGAGTCCAGTGCACTGTCAACATAGATGTTCATTTCTTCTTCAGGAACAGTAGCCATTCTGTTTGAGTTTTCTGCTTGCATTCTTGATAATGCATCTGCGATGTACATTTCCTTTCCGGGTACATGGTTCACCTCTTTAAAGTGAAAACGCATGAGGCGCATTCTTAGCCGCAAAATAGATTTGATTTCTTCAAATGCTTTTTGTTGGGGTGGTCCCCAGATCCACTGGTGGTCCTTCTGCATAAGGTCTTGGCTAAATGCTCTGCGAACTTGCCCAGGTGGTTGACCATCCCTAAGAATACACGGACTTCATGGACATTCTTGGGTGCTGGTAGGTTTACCACTGCTGCAATCTTAGGCACTCTGAAGGTACACTTGTCGATGTTTAGTGTAACACCAGCATTGGTTAGCCGCTCTAACACTTTCTCTAATCTGTAATCATGTAGCTCTCGGGTGGGGCATGAACTAGGACATCGTCAATGTTGCATTCAACTCCTTCAAGTCCCTCGAGGATTCTGCTCATGCATTTCTGAAACTTTTCTGAACCTGAGCTTATTCCATAGGGCAGCATGTTAAAGCAGTACCGAGCCCAAGGTGTGGTGAAGGTTGTGAGTGGTCTTGAGCTTTCGGACAATTTTATTTGCCAAAATCCGGAATTGCATCCAGCTTCATGAAGTACTTTGCACCTGTGAGCTTTCTCAGGGTGAGTTCTACAGATGGGGGGGGGGGGGGGAGGATGATTCTCACATTGAACGTACTCATTGAACTTAGTTAAGTCCACACATACTCTGACTTTACCATTTAGCTTGGGAGTCACTACCATTGGGGCGTACCAATCAGTTGGGTGGTCCACTGGCGACATCACTCCACTCTTTATCATTCTGGTAATTTCATTCTTGGTTTCTTCATACAGAGGCATGGGGACTTTTCTAGGAACTGTTAGTGCAAAGGGTTTCATCTCATCCTTTAACTTGATGGTGTACTCTTCTTTCATCATTCCAAGTCCTGTGAACAGCTTTGGGTAGTCATGCATCACTTTTGCTTTGTAGTCGTCACTAGCCAGTTCACACAACCTTGATATAAGGTTTAGTTTTACTGCAGCAGATCTACCAAGGAGTGGTTGTGCTAAGCTTTCCACAGCATAGACGGTTTCTTTTACAGAGTTTAGGTTGTAGATAAGAGTAACTGTGAGCTTTCCCTTACAGTTCATCTTGTAATTGCAAGACCCAGAAGTACTTTATCAGTAGGCTGTAGCTGCGTCTGAAGATCAAGTTTAAGGAATGAAGTCTACTGGATTCTTGTCTACCAGAACGGTTGCCATCCATGTTGACTTTGTAGTGTTGCTTTGGACTTCACTGAGATCCACGATTTCTCCCAGGAAGAAGGATTCTTCTTCTTCAGCAACTTCAAATAATTTTCCTGGTTTTGAACTTTTACGAGCCTGCGCCCAATGTCCAATTTTGAAGCACTTCTTACACTTGGAGAGACATGCTGGGTATGTTTTCTTCGGGTGAAAATTTCCAAGACACCTTTGACACTTTTGATCCGAAGGATTTTTTCTCTGGAGTTTCAGAAGGTTGCTCTTCAGACTTGTCTTGGGAATCGTCTTTGGAGTTTCCTTTCTTTCTCCGTGATTTTCCTTTAGCGATACCATCAACCTACACCGCCGTCAAGAATGTTTTGTTGCTGTTTTACCGTCTCCCTTTGCCTGCCTAAATTGGTAGCTTTTTCCAAGGTGAGATGCGGATCAAGTTGAAGTTTTTCTGAAAGTTCACGGTTTTGTAAACCCATGACGATGCGGTCTCAAATGAGGTCCTCTTTTAGCATGCCAAAATTGCAGTACCTCGCGAAGCTGTATAAATCTGTGATGAAACTATCCACCGATTCTCCTGCACGTTGGTTTCTTGAGTTACATTTCGCTCGCTCAAAGATGACATTCTTTTTACGATGAAGTGATTTTTGAATCTTTACTTCACTTCTTCATAACTCTTTTCCTGTTCCACAGTGAATTCGAATGAGATAAGTATATAGTCCACTTGTTTGCCATTGTGTAAATTCATGTGTGTACTTGGTTTTCACTGCTTTGTTTATCAAGCCTGGTTGCCTTGCAAAACCTTTCAAATCTTTGTATCCACTTCAGCCACTCTTCAGGTTTGAACTTCTCTGGTGGAGTAACTTGGAAGTTGGCGACCGGTCGAATGCTTGGCTAGACTATTTGTGGTTGTCCTATGAGCGGTTGTTCTGCTGCGCCTGCATTCATGCTGGGAGGATTTTGTTTCTTGCTCATCCTTGTTTTCTGACATTTCGCTATGTTTGCTTGTTTCAATGAGTCTTTGCACGAAATCTTTTTCTTTTTTTCTACCGCGATACGTGAACACTTCTCGTAGGTTCTAAGTGAAATTTATAGACACTTCTGACACCATCTCGGATTATTGAAAACGGACAACAAACAACGACGATTCATGCAACGAACAGCCATGTTTAATCCTTTAGCGTGCTACCAGTGTGCATGCCTAAATGTAAAACTACGAACACGTGACATTAGCATCTTGAAAATACGTGCTTGAAGGACACAGCACCCATTTTGAAATGAAGTCTCATCCAAGTCACAAACCAAACATGAGCCAGCATTTTGTATGTGGTAATTTATATGAAGTTTACAACACAGCAAGTGAGTGGCAGTCACGTGACAGATCTTCCAGGGCTTGAAATAATTTCCCGGCTGGCGCCGGTCAAGTTGTCCGGTCAAACCTATTTTTGCTCGGACACCACCCATTTTTGGCCGGACAAATCTCCATTACGCCATATCTCTACAAAATTCCCCCCCTCCCCCTGCAGCATGATGTTTACATATCAAACAAGTACATTTTCTAAGCCTTTATTGTACCTGGAGCCTCGAACTCATTGCAGGAAAAGTGGAATGCATGGTACAGCCACAACGTTCGGCAAAATCAATATTACATTTGTGCATGCATCTATCGCTTCAGTTCTATGTCTTCTATACCGTTAAATTTTGATACCTACTAAAGCTATGAAGTTGATGAAATTGAAGCCTGCGATCTAGTTGATCCTCATAATAATACAAGCTAACTGATGTGAATATACAACAAGAAACTCTTACAAGTAGAATCCATATCCACTGATTTGCTACAAAGTAAGCTTAGAATGAATAAGCTTGAATCTTGAAATGTTTCAGTACTATATCTTATTAAAAGGGGTCGGGGAAATGATACCAACAGGCAACTCTCTTTTTTCATTTGGAATACTTGAATGGCAACCTAATTTTGCTACTCGTTGTCAATTTCAAGTCTATACTGCCTGAGGAAAACATTGCCTTGCGAAGTAATGCCCGTGAATCCAATAATCACCAAAAAGCTTGGTAACCAAGTATTTATCAGGGGCGTGCCGGAAGTGATGAATGATTTGTTCCGTTTCAGCATTTTTAGAGACGATATGAATCACAACTTTTATGGATGACTATTTGGCCATTTGGAATTACTGGAATTACATCAACGTTGTGCAATTAAGGAAATGAAAGCACTTTGTTGTGGTTTTAAGTGAAACAAAAACATATCAACGCCAAAAATATATACAATGTTCGGGAGCCTACTGATCCACTCCTGTGTCTTTTATTAAATCTATTGCTCTGTCTTCTAATTCGTCCTCATTATCTGAATCGGAATCTTCTTCAGTTGAAGAACAATCAATCAAGACCATTCCCCTTTTCGCAAACTCTCGGGCCTTGTACGATTTCCCCTTGCTTTGGTTCGGAGGGCGAGTGGCGCTCGTTACCCACAAGTGAATGGCTGGTGTAGTGTCGTAACCTTGAAAAGGGGGACCTTCCATTTTGACTCTTATCAGGTGGCTAAGGGTGTTCTCGCTGAGTGTTGCCCGAGAATCTGAGAGGCATTGTTATGCTTCTCACGTCACGTTTACAAAATCCAAGCGGACTATATATTATAAGAATATAGTAATTCATACTGCTACACACGCTACTCCGGAAGACCCGCTAATTTGCGGTGACGGCTTGATGAACGACAAAGTGAAGATTTGCAACCACCGGAAATTTTACAACCACTATTATGAATCATTTTTTAAAAGTTCTTGGTCTGGTAGTATCTCTGTCTTTTCCCCTTTTTATTCACAAACGCCAATAATGTTGAACCTATAAAAATTTAAAACCTGAAGATCCGCATTGAATTTTTCTTTACAAGCGTAAACGACCGGACAAATTGTCCGGCCATCCAAGGATTTGACCGGACAAAACCTATTTTTGACCGGACATTGTCCGTTGACCGGCCGTTATTTCAAGCCCTGATCTTCCCCAATTGCAGTAAGTTGTACATTGTGCAAGTGCATTCTCTCTCTTTCTCTCTTTCTCTGGTTACACAGAGAAGTTTTCCCGTTTGATATGTAAACTGTAAATCAGGGCTGTTGCCAGCTTTGGAATGAGGTCTTGAACAAAGGGGAACAAACATGTTTTTTCACGAGCAAAATTCACTGTCAGCAGTCACGATCGCCTATATGGAGAAGTGAAAGAGAAAATGTTTTGCAAAGGTTTCCCTGAGTCTCTTTTTCAATGGTCTCTCTCTCTCTCTCTCAAAAAAGTGCTTAACCCATTACCGGCCACGTGTTTTTTAATCGCTTCGCTAAATTAGCAGTTGGTAATAAACAACCCCATGTGCAGTACGAAACGACAATGTGTGGTTCCAGAAAATATCCATACCCCCCCCACGGAAGGGATTGGAATTTCCAGGAGGGTGGGGGGGTCAAAGGCCCAGGAAAATCCTGAGAGGGGGGGGGGGGGGGTGTTGTATCAATTTATATTATTTTTTCCAGACCGGTTCCATTATTCCTATATGTTAAATTTTCTGTTTGCATTTTGCTTACCGATCCGCGGACGCAAACATTGATCTTGTTAACTGCACAAAACTAATATTTTCAAGGTGGTCAGGCTCGATTTCTGGTGCTGCGAGAGTCCGGTCATTTTACCAAACAGCGGCGGATTAGCGAACAGCTCATGCTGTGGAAGACGAGTAAATCCCGTAAATTACACCAAGAATCTCTGTCACACATATTTAAGCAGATACGTCTGTCATTTGATTTCGAACTGTATCCGTCTCTGCTAGTAGCAGCGCAGACATTTACGTCGCATTTCTTCGTTGTTGTTCGCCGGCGTGAAAACTATCGTTTGAACTGAATTATTGCGTCAACATTGAGCACAGTAGTATAAATTCGGAATCGACACAAAACAGTTCTTGATCCCGCTAAGAGTAATTCTTGATCGAAAACTACGTAAAAACACTGTAATAATTATAGTTCGGCAAACAAATATTATCTGTAAGAAATTTACGACTTAGGCGCGTTATATAAATCAAAAATAAAAACATGCCCGTTTCACGGGTTTTGACTCAAACATTTATAATATTTCGGCATGAAAGAAACGGGCAAAATTTCTTCGGTAGCAGTGGAAAATCACACAGGCGTCATTACAATTGCATAAAGCAAGTATAAAATAAAGTAAAAGGCATCCCAAGTATTAAAAGGGAAGTGTTTGATGGGAGCGCGTAACATGAACCATTGTTCAGATAAGTTTGTTTACAGAACATTCCCGCGTGTGCGCTGAAATGTTTTCGAATACATTCATGCTGCTTGCAACGTCGTTTTCGGCTTAACTTTACATTAGATAAATCTAGTTGTGCAAAAGTTTTCTAGCTTTGCCAGGTCTCCAGAGAAGGCGGTTTACCAAAGCCTTACATCAGCATAAATAAAAGCAGAATTATGCAAATTGCAAAATCGGCGGCATGTCAAACTTTCACCGCCAGTCGACGAGACAACGGGACGCTAATTGTCGTGGAGAAGATTGAATTACACTGCACGATGGAAACCGGAAGGCAATCGCAGTCATCTTCCAAAATTACTGAGAAAAAAATGGTTTACAGCAAAACTGCTAGCTGTCTTATTGATTTGCATGCGGGTTTTATATATCTGGCAAGCCTTCAATAAAATTTAGGTTTGAATATGCCCGCAAAAAATATGTTGTTTTGATTACAGTACTCATTTTTTTACCTTGGCAGCGTAACTTAGCGATTCTTACTCAACATTTATTTCTCAAGAGAACTTGTAATTTGTCAAATACTCGGATTATAAATTGCAGTGTTGCTGTTTCGTCAAGATAATGAAGCAGAATTGGTCGTAAATAAAATTTATGACGATATGCATGCACAATAGCATTTGACATGCGACGTAACTTCTGCTCATATACGCGAATTTACCAGAAAACGCCAGTAACCCTCGAAATTTGGATTCTTAAACTATAGTTTAGCTAATTTTTCGCTTTAAACAAGAAATAGGAATATTTCCAGGGGGTGTAGGAAAAAATTGGAATTTCCGGAGGGGGGGAGGGGTAGAGTTTGTGGGCCGTTTTTGGAAAATCCAGAGGGGTGGGGGGGGTCATATGAAAAATCCCTTCCGTGGGGGGGGTATGGATATTTTCTGGAACCACACAATTTATAGGCTCGAAAAAACAACACTCACTTGATCTAGAATAGTTAAAATTTCTAACTTTCGAATAAAATACACCAGTTGTCAATTAAGAATTAGTCAAAAATACAATCTTGAAGTCAAAATTTTGAAAATTTACGCAAGAGATTCACATGTTGTCTCGCACGTGAAATCAAACCACAACAGAGGATTTGTGTCTGTTTAGGTTAGATTACTATTTTTCGAAATTTCATGAACGAAGATGCGCAGAAGAGGAGACAGTAAGCTTTTCTAAATAATACATTTATTAATACACGCCTTTAGTCGTTTCTGAAAACCAAATGCGTTCAATTCTTTCTTCGAGGGAAGCTACGTGCAAGCGATTTCACTCGATGTGCAAGTTATTTTGAAGAGCATTTACTGATGCGAACTGTGCACGTTTTTCAAAACTTTTAGAAAACCTTAAGAAATACAAAGAATCCTTCAATTAAGAAGTTATTTCGGTAAAAATTTACGATCAAATGGGTAATGTACTCTACTGTAGACTCCTAGAAGTGCTTGAGCATTCCCAGAAAGTCCGCAGCTCGAAAAATCTCTTGCGATGGAAGATTATCTTTTGCTTTGACAAAACGGCTGTTCGTCCTCGAAAGATGTTTTCTTTGCTCTAAAAGCTCTAAATTCCATCGCTTAACTTGTCGAGTGTTCTTAGAGCTTCTTCTTTTGATTTTTAAGTTTCAAAAGGTAATCCTTCCTTCCGAGAGTGAGATATTGCCATCTTGAAAATTCACACGTGAAGAGCACGGCAGCCATTTTGAGTGAAATGTGATCTTCTTGGAGAGTGACAAGAAGTCTTCCCTTCTAGGACCCCCTCAAGCCTTCAAATATATGCGCAGCTGGTGGATTCTGATTGGTTGAACATTCCCAAAGACAACTAGGACAAAAGGGGACCAAAAAAGCCTTTCTAGGGGAGGCTGGGGCCAAAAGCGAACACGCGCAAAATCAAGGCCGGCTCAGGCCGGCACGGACATTAATGAGTTAATTAATTGCATGCTACTGACAACCCTGCGACAATTTACGTTGTTTAACTGGTACTAGTTTATTCAGGCTTTAGCAAGTAAGTAAGTAAGTGAAGTCTTTATTTAAGGAGGGTAGCACTAAAATAGCATAAAAAATACTAACAAACCAGTGACGCTCTAAAATTATTTACAATATTTAAATATAAAAATACACTAGAATACGAATATTAAAACTATGGATAAACTATGAGACAATATAACGAATAAAAATACAAGAAATACGAGATAAAATATTACAAAGGTAAGAAGGGTAAAAAGTGTAACTAAATTACAGAATAAAATGATTTAAAAGCTGCTGTTATTCCAAAGAGAGTTCCTAAAAGATTTAATCGCGGCTTTTATTTTCTGCTTGATTTTTTCAGGGTTTCATTGAGATGGAGGACAAACAGGCAGCAGCATCACTTCTTAACTATTATGCCTATGCTGCACCAAGCATAAGGTAAATCGTACAGGATGAAAGGGCAGCCCTTTTAATTAGCTTATCAGTGTCTGTTCTAGAGAGCAGGGTCCAGTTGTTCAAAGAAGGGTTAAGGTGGCTCTCTATAGTTTTATGACCGCGCACGCTGATGATGTGAGCTGTAGTAATCTGTGTGCGCTCACATGAAATCGTAAGATTTTCCTGACATCTTATGACGTCAGCATACATGTAGCCAAAAAAAGCAAAGTTAAGAGTGAATTTTCTCGTGTTTCCTTCGGTGAATTTTTTAAAAATTTTGCACATTTTGAGATACTAACGCTACCTTCCACATACTATTTTTGGAAGAATTCTGTCAGAGCAATTCAGTTTAATGGGCAAAAATAAGAAATCACGTGATATCGGTGGAACCATCTGAATGACCCCATAGTTTTTCCCCTGCAAAATGTTAGTAAAAATCATTTTCGCAAGATAGAAAGTTTTAAAAAGTTCACTGAGGGAAAATTGAAATATTAAAGAATAAAGATGAATTAATGGAAAATATCGTCATTCTTTAGAGGTTTTGTTGCCATGACAATGGCCTATGCCTGAGCAGCAAAACTGAAAAATGAGTGTAATTATGTTGGTAACCTTACTGGCAAATCTCAGGAACAAAGATTGCAAGACAGCAGAACTAGAGTTTCTTTTGTAACTCTTGCCAGTTCGTATAGTCACTTTTGTAGAAACTCTAGGGAGCCACCTTAAGGCAACCCAGGATTAGTGTCAATTTTCAATTCAGTCTTACAGCCAATCATTGAGGATTCCTGTAAATCCTCTTTGCCCTACAGTTTGACTTTCATAACTTTCAAACAGCCAGGTAAAAGTAGCTTTGAAAACTCTTTTTAACCAGAGAAATAAACCTTGGTTAACTATTAGTCCCGGGTTAGCATTAAACAGCTTTCAAACAACTGAGCCCAGTATTGTGGAATAACCACAGTTGAAAAATAATAATTTTTTTGGCATACCTTATTATAGGAAATTAACGCTTGTGTTAATTAAAGTATTTGAAATTAATGCGACTTAAATTAACGCGAATTGAAGGGAAAACTACGCCCCAGTAAAAGAAAGAGGGTGTAAAATTTCAAAATGAGGGAAATTAACGCGATAAACACAAATAAACACTTTTTGGTCCAACTGGAACAAATTTATTTCATGACTGAAGTTAAAAATCAAGAACAGAACAGATCTACAGGTGTGTGAGGTAATTTCTTTACTAACAATGTGCGTTAATTTCTGCTTAAATGTAGGAAAGCTATTGATTTGTAGGTGTCAAGAATGTCCGGACTGGATCCAGAATTTGGGATTAAAATGATGGAAATTAGGGTCGCAGAAATAAATGCTCCATTTAATTAACAACGCAGAAATTAATGCTCACAAATATTAACGCGACTTAAATTAATTCGCGTTAATTTCATAAAGCATTAATTTCCTATAATAAGGTATACAGTGGAACAGTTGCACTAATGCTTCAAATGTGGTGGTACTGAGTTAGGCCAAGGAAGCCTGTCTGGATGTTTTTATCACAAAGCCTTGACATTTGAATACTTGGCTTTTTCAGTTGTAAAAGAAAGAAGTGATGGCCTGTGAGGAGAATTTGGCTCTTCAGTAATATTTTTATTTCTACTTGTAGGGGACAGGCAGTTTATTTGCAGTATTCTAATCATCCAGAGCTGAAAACGGACCCGTCACAGCATTCTTTAGGGGTGAGCTTATGAGTGTACATTTTATAAGAATGTTAATTAATGATAAACAGTTACCTCTCCCTTGCACCAATTTTGACTGTTTAATCCTTTAAGCCCCAATATAAATATTAACATCCACATTCTCCTCACTATGCTCCTTCTATTTCTTATGTTAATAGTTAGGAGAATTTGATTAAAAATCAAGGCATTTGATAATTGGTTATCATCTCCTTTATTCTCATGACCTGTATGTTTGATCAAGTAGCAATAATGTAAGGAGAAATTTAGATGCTTGTCACTATTGGGACTTAAAGGGTTAATCTGCTCCCTAACTCAACTTTCTCCTCTTGGTCTCCGAGGATGAAAGGTACCCGTTGTGTGTAAGGTCACCTTTTATCCAGTCTTAAAGACTGTTCTCCTGAGTTTCATGATTACATTTTTATCCCCACAGACATCTAAGATCATTGCAGCTGCCCAGGGAGACTTCACTCCTTACTCTGCTGATGGAGCAGCAGCTGCTGCTGCTGCTGCCGCTGTTGCCAAAAGTGGTGGGGCAAAGAATAACGTCATTAGAGCAGTGATCGACAAGCTGTTGTATAACATTACAGTGGACGTACTGTACAAGGTATATCTGAATATACTTAACTTTTTAGAGCGCAACGTCAGCGTGCAGGTTTTCCTCACTGTTCCCTGTATATTTTGCGTGCTACTAGTTGGGAGAATTTGCTTAAACATCAAGGGGCAGACATTTTATCTTTTGTGACCATTTCCTTTATTCCCATTACCTGTACATGTATGTTTGATCAATGGGAAATTAGATTGTGTCATTATTGGGGTTGAAAGGGTAAATGAACATGTGTATACCTCTCACTGTTTCTAGCCATATGAATGCTCATGACAAACCAGTTGTTGAACCTTTCTCAGCGTGCATGCTACTCATCTTTACAACATTTGTTGCATGCATCACTATTTTTTGTTTGCTTTCTTAACAGATTTTTTCCAGCTTGGGAACTATCCTAAGAATTGTGACCTTCACAAAAGGTGGTAAGTGTAGTGTCTGGGTTTAATTTCCCAAATATAGGCAGTCTTTGTTGTTTATTAACAAGTTAGTTTTGGTGAAATTAATTTAAGTCCTGTTGTCATGGTTTTCAGGTCAGTTTCAGGCACTTATAGAATTCAGCTCACCAAATGAAGCAGAACTGGCCAAATTGGTAAGAAGTAATGATATTGTAATTGCCTTTCTTTCTCTAGAAAAAGCTACTTTACCAAATCCCCGCTCCCCTTGTGGGAGAAAAATGGTAAATGTTAACAATTCATTCTCTTGTTTTAAGACATTAGATGGACAGAACATTTACAATGGTTGTTGTACCTTACATCTTGATTACTCGAAGCTAACTACCTTGACTGTGAAATACAACAATGATAAGAGTAGGCAAGTTGTTTATTTCAGACATATTTATAAATGTGTTATTGAACTTGCATGAGGTCTGTATTGAGAAGATATTTGTCTTCCCTAGACGAACTGAACAAGCTAGTTCAATAAAGGATTTATTATTATGGCTCTTTACAAATTTGCGAACAGCAAAGCATGTTTCTATTAGCAAGTGCGCTACAAAGGCAGAGAAAGGGAACAAACAATTTTCATAATGTCACTTTCAGAGAGGTTTTTGCCAAAATTATTGGCAAGAAAGCAAGAACAAGGTTTCGACTTCATACAAAACTGTCCTCTCGTCTAAAATTTTCCAAAACACAATTTAGTGAGATCTTTTTGTGAGCGGTCCACCTCTCAGGGAACCAATCAGAAAGCTCCTTTTCAGTGCAGGCCAGTTCAGCCATATAATAATGTGTGATATTGCCGTCACGATCAGTCTTGTGTTATCACGTTTGTAGAGACACTTTACACTAAACACAGACCAGAGTGTTAGTGAATATCCTACGTACATGTTGTCCTTGCAGTGACAGGGAGAATTGTAGGAAGCTTGTAGTTACCTTTGTAACAGTTGGATGATTGAGGTTGTGTTACTTAGAAACTGCATGGCAGCTGAATAATAGTGGTGGTATGTTCTTTTAAGTGAAAAATCTGATAAAGATAATAAATTGTTGTGCAACAGTTGGTCATATGTTGACACAGTATGTTCTTCTTTGGTTAGAGATTACACAAGACCTGACCTTCCCTCAGGTCCAAATGAAACTCCCTTTGCTGGAGCTGACATTGCTAGTTTAGCTGCTCTTGGTAAGATACCATCTACATTTTTTAAATTATCCCTTGACAAGCATCTAATTTCTCCTTAAAGTATTTCTACTTGGTCAAACATGCAGGTCAAGAGAATAACGAAAAGATCACCAATGATCAAATGTCTTGATTTTTAATCAAATTCTCCCAACCAGTAACATAAGAAATATAAGGAGAATACCGAGGAGAATATGGCTGTTAATATTGGGCATTATTGCCTAGCTCCCCCTGTGTAACATGCCTACAGGTAGTCGTGGTAGCTGTACGCAACATAC
The DNA here is from genome assembly GCA_964017195.1 of Siderastrea radians. Taxonomy (NCBI): domain Eukaryota; kingdom Metazoa; phylum Cnidaria; class Anthozoa; order Scleractinia; family Rhizangiidae; genus Siderastrea; species Siderastrea radians. The sequence continues at coordinate 30,178,838 of OZ024896.1, read as the reverse complement.
ATTGTGTGTAAGAGGTCCAAGATGAGTTAATGTGTACATCTTATTCAGAAGGTTGTTTTACTGATCAAATAGTTCGATTTTTCCCTGCAGGTGTGTTTCTTAGAGGGAACTAGGAATTCATTGACCTTAATGAATCCATAGGGAAACATCTGTCCAACTATTTATTTCTGTATTTTTTGTTTGTTTATTTATCAGCTGGAACCACTGGAAGTGGTGCAGGTCTTATGGGGGCTCCAGCACTGTTGAGTCTTCTTCCCCAAGGAGGATTATTTCAAGCAAGTAAGTGCTAAAGTGGCAGTAAAATTGCTGTTTATCCTCTAGCGTGTTGTACTGGCTTTGTATTAATATCAATAGGAAGGTAGCCAATCATATTTTATCCAATCATTTCCTCGCAGACCTTCTTGCAGCTGCTGGTGGGCGTGGTCCAGTTGGAATGGGGGGAAGTCCTGTCGTTTTGGTCAGCAACCTGAATGAGGAGGTGAGAGTGATGTAGTATAACATTGACGAGTCCTGGACTGCTCTCACTGTATCAATTACAAGGGTTTATATTAAAAAAAAACTTGAATGGAATAAAAATTAATATGCATGTGGGGAATCTCTTGCCCAAGTGGGGTACATTTACTCCCACATATATAAGGTAATTAAAGGTACAAGTATTTGCGGGCTCAAGGGGGTGTTTTTTGAAGCTCTTTTCATATGAAATGGACTAGAGTAATGCCAGATTTGATCTGAAAAAAGGTGAGTTGTGCCTGCAGATCTGAAGGAGGTTATAGGTTTTCTTCAATTTTAGCTGAAAATTTGGGTTAGAAGTGTAAGTGTGAGGTATTTTATAAAGTTGGTCACATGTCTTGGACTTTATTTACATGTAGCAAAAATGAAAGTTAAAAAAAAGCTTTCTTTAAAACGCAGTCTAGTTTAAGTAAAACTCTTTTTGTAGTTTACTGTATATACAAAAACAGTCAAATGTGATTGGTTTGCAATGTTCTTTCTTCTTTTGTTGCCTTGCTCTTTACAAATTCCATTTTCAAACTGATTTCACTTGGGCAGTTATTTTAAATCTAATGCTTCCACCTTACATAATTTCAAAATTAAATCAAAGTTCACGTCATATCCATTTCACGCCACTGCAAACAAGGAGATAACTTTCAGGGATTGATTTTCAGCTTGTCATTAAAAGTGGTTTTCCTGAGTCAATGATGTAAAAAGATGTCTGTCATATTCATTGCTGTATGGTATTTTTTTATTTCCCTCTTTCAGTTCTAAATAACTCTTATATTGTTTTATTTCCCATTTTTATTTTGTGCCTTAACATCTTTCTATTTCCTGTAGCTTTTGTAACCCTTTTACTCCCAGAATTAAACCTTGTATCAAAATTTTAGCATAACTTTAAACCCTTGATGAGCAAGATTGCAGTTTTTCAAGATCCACTTGTCTTAATTGTGATGCAACACTTAAACACAAAAAAAGCAAACAAAATTTAGAACTTTGGATCCTACGGTGGAAATCCTTACATACCGTAAATGATCTAATAAACGCCTAGGGCTCCTTTTAAATTTTAGGGGTCCTTGGGGGCGTTAAATAGATACGAGGCATTTATTAGAGAGAGGCATTTATTTCACTTCAACTGTAACAACGTCAACAAAACAAATAAGACACGTAGTTTGCTCGTGGAAAGAGATAGAAGACAGAGTTTGTGAGTAGGAGACTAATCTAATCTGCACGAATGCAAAGCCTAGAGATGTCGTTCATAGTTCGATATCGATGTTTTCATCATCATTGGGGTCAACCATGTTGGTCTCTTCGAAGTTCGAGTCAGTCATGACCTGGAAAGGGTTTGGGAGGGTGGGCTTCTATGCTACGGAGAGTTGAGCTTGCCTTTTGAGGTGATTTCGTTTGGGGGGGGGGGGGGCGTCTATTAGACACGGGGCATTTGTTAGAGGGGAGCATTTAATACAAACTTTATTTGATAGTGAGCGTTTATTAGATCATTTGCAATTAAAGCTATTGAACAGTACCTTCCTGTAGTGAAGTTTGTTAAGGATGGTGCCTCCTTTTGTCACTGCGCATACGTTCTGTGCATCTCGGGATATTGGGATTTCTTAAGGAATTTGCCCACTAATGCAGCAATATTTTTGTGCGGTTTTTGACTATGTGGGAAAAGCAGAACTTAGCAAGGGCTATCAGAATCCAAAAAGAAAATTAGGGGTAGCCACCCATTTTTCAGAGATAATTGAGCATAAATTTGGAAAGAAATTGCCATACATTCTTTGTATTTTAACGCTATTTTAGAATTCTGGTTGCTTAATTATCTCCAAAAAATGCGTGGTTACCCACATTTTTCTTTTTGGATTCCAATCATCCTTGCCAAGATCTACTTTTTCCCCATAGTCAAAACCTTTGTAAAAATACATCTGCATTAAGAGGCACCGTCCTTAAGTGTTTCAAATTTGAAAATTGGCTTTTTTTCTGCTGTCAAGTTTGGCAGTTATTGGGAATAAAAGGGTTACCTGCATTCTGGAATTTTCAAAAACAGTCTTACTCATCTTATGTTTGTTTCCTTCTTTCCCCTATTATGCTGTTTGCGGCGCTGACTGATGTCTACCCCCTTCTCTCTCTTGCTGTCCACTCCAATCTGCTCACGTCACTTGGGAATCCATTCTCTAGAGGATAAACTGTGACATGCTTTTCACTCTATTCGGTACGTCTTCTTCCGGAGTCTCTGTCAACATCCAAAGCTTTTCTTTTTTCATTTTGTTGTCCATGGTTAAACAAGCTTGAGATTTGATGGGTAAACTTCATTTTAATCAGTGATATCATGTTTTATTTTGAGTTTTACTTTTCTGTTTTGTTGTTAATGTTGTTGCCATTTTCATCAAATAACTAATGCTTCTAACTCTTTTCTGAGTTGTTACTCTTAGAAGACTGGCCCACATAAACCATGATTGTGTGATGGGAAGGAAATTATTTTAGGTAGAGAAAAGAATCCCACAATTTTAGTGGCTGCCATGAGTCATTTCGTTATTCTTAAACCCTCGCAAAAGTAGTTTAAAGACAAAGATTCCTTATCAGTGGATTTGTGTACCATACCCAGTTTAGTCAACTCCTGCCCTGCAGACACCATCCTATTTTGCACACCCTGTAATTGGAATGTGGTAGTAAGACAAAGTCTTGAAAAGAATTGCATGTAAGATTGGCTGAAAGATGCTTCCATATTACAAACTCTCACAGTACAAATCTGTCTGTCTGTCCCAACTTCTGTTGTCAGCTCTTACACTTGCAAAGCGGGCACTTAATGCAGTTTGTTTGTTCTTTTGGCAATGCCATCTGCAGAGCTGTCCTCCCATGGCCATGAAACAAAGCAAACTAGGTTGCAGTTCTAGATAGCACAGGATTTTTGATAGCAGAGTTCTTCTTTAGTCAGTAGTGCACCCTGCCACATGTTAACTGTACAGTGCTCCCTGTGGTTGTGTCACTGAAGTTTTGTCATGCACTTTGTATTTAAAGGGTGACTGTTTTGTCAGGAGTTGACTGAAAATTCCGTGGTATCTTGTATTAGGAAACAACTTAAGACATGTTTTGGGGATGGAAATCAGATTTTGCTACCCCAGTAATTGAATTAGAACCAGAATTTTCCTACAAGTGTATTACGTTGTTTCGATTTGTGTGAAATAAGGTGCTGGGTCTGAAAAGGTCACTTCTTAGGTCCAAAAAAATCAAGTCAAAGCATTAAAAATAGTAATCATTCTTTCAAAAACATTTTATATAACAGTACCTTGAAGATATAAAGTAAGAGTTTATCTGTTACATGTATGATATGACATAGCAGTCTTGAATTTTTGGTGTGCAGTCATTCCCTAGGAATGCACAAATCTTGTTATTAAAGTGTGGTAGCTCAACACTTGCACTCTTGACATACTTGTATGCATGTTGATTTTGTGAATGTCTCCTTGATAGGTGTGTATGGTGATGTAGTTCGCGTAAAGATTCTCTTCAACAAGAAGGACACAGCACTTATTCAGTTTAACGATGCTGTACAAGCTCAAACAGGTATCTTAACTGTGATTTTTAACATATGGTAATCAATCAGCAAACACTTTGGAGTCATGGACACAAATGAGGGATTTGTTAAGCACAAAACAAACGATAGCTGACAGCAACTCTGGCATTCCCTCAATCACCTAGCTTCTTGAGCACTTAGTGAAACTTCAGATGCTTCCATAACTCAGTAGTGCACTACTTGGAAGAAAAATTGAGTCAGTAATAGTATTACATTCACAATATTGTGCTACCGAAACAGACAGCCCATTAATTTAAAGGTGTGATTAACAGATGACTTGTGTGCTAAACACAATCGATTTTTTTTCATGTCGCTCACCTGCAACATTCAAAAACATAAATGCAGGTGGTCACTCTCCTTAGCATCTGCTAAAGTTTGGATGTCACGAATCTCTGTTATGAGCAAAGGCAGAGTGTTTATTTGCAGAAAACTTAGTGAAGGAATCTTACTGATATGCAGCCAGGCTTTCCTCTGTACATTCTCCACACAAAAATCTAAACTTCCACTATTTCAAACCCAAGTTATTTGGAAAATTGCTCTGTATCTCGATCTGAAGCACATTTTACTTGAATGATGTTCTTCATACATATACTACCCACAGTCCTCGACTATCTCGAAAACCCCAGTTACCTCCCCCACTATCTGGAAGTGAATCCCTTGTTTCCTCGGTTAAGGCTATACAGTATTTTTCTAGGTACTAACTCTCTAGAACTCCTGCTTTTTCAAACATTGAATGTTATTTTTTGGTTTTGCTTGTCAATTTGCCTTCTGAAATGACATTATGTTTGCTTTGAGTGTTTGAGACGGGAGGTCTACTCTGAAAAACTGAAGTGAGCTTATTTTTTTCTGTTTTTTTTTTTAAATTCAATTTTCCTTTCTTAGCTATTACCAATTTGAGTGGAGTGAAAGTTTATGGAAAAGACATCAAAGTTACGGCATCAAAACACCATTCGGTGTCCATGCCCAAGGAAGGCGATGTGAGTAAACTTCTTAAGTGTTGTGTTATGGAATTGTTTCGATGTGTTGCCCCAGTTTTGAGATAAGCTACATGTAGATAGCATTCCCAGCTGCCTTCTAAAAGTGTGTGATTAAATAAATAAATAAATAAATAATGTGAACCTTGATGATTTATTTGTGCATGTTGCTTAAATAATGGTCTTGGAGAAAATATGCAACCCCGATTTTCAACTCACAGTTATAGCAAAAATGTGCGGCTTATGCACTAGTTTTTAAACTAGCTGTTGTTGGAAATTGTTATACAAAGTTGCTACTTGTAGATAAAGTAATTATTGACAGCCCTGCTGAAGTCAGAAATTTCTGAAATATGTTTCTGTGATGTCATTCTCTTTTATACACTGCTGTAGTGTAAGCTCAAGTACACGTGAAAGGGTAAAATGCAGGTGATCACATGTACATCCAGGGGGAGTAGAAGTGCTTCATACTAGCATCTTTTTTTTTTCTGTTTGCAGGAAAACAATCTAACCAAGGATTTTACTCATTCACCTCTACATCGTTTCAAGAAACCAGGATCTAAAAACTTCCAGAACATTTTCCCACCAATCAGAACACTTCATGTGTCAAATATCCCGTAAGTGTACTTGTCTGATATAACAACTCAAGCCCTCTTCTGTACTTATTGTGTGGGGTAGGAAGGGAAGTCTTCTCTATGAGAATGACAGCCCCTAAAAGGTACCAAAAGCGAGTTTTGATGGCATGGCCTATCCTGTCATTTTTTATGTCTAACCTTAAAAACACCAGGATAATTCTAACAGTGGTTAACACCCTAAGCACGACCAAAGCACAAAATAATGTTGACCCCTAAATGGTGTTAAGAGCACCCAATGTTTTCTATGGTGGTTCCCCTCCTCCTGCCAAATATCAATCTCTTGAATTGTGTTGTTTCCTTAGGCAAGGAACTTTGCCTTACTTTGGTGTCTTCTTCATCCAGGTGTATAAATGAGAACCAGTAAACTGTTGGGGAATCTTACTATCCATCTTACATGTCTTTTGAGATGGGAGTTTCTTCTGGCCTGCTTCATGGACTGTTGATTTTACTCCATGGTTTGGAAAAAAATGATCACTTGATCACAAGTTTGTTGACTGCAAGCTGACCACAAAATCTGCAGTGTTGAACATGCGATGAATGAATTTGAACTCGCAATCATCACAAATGTCCTAAAATAACACTGTCTCCTGCAATCCAAATGTCGTCCTATACTGGTTATTAATATTATGTTAAGGAAAAATTCAGGAAAAGTGTTCTCTAAGGACATGAAATGCGACGGCTAGTACAAATCATTGAAATTCAAGTCGAGCATTGTTGAGCTTGGGTCAACAAACTTTGCTCACCTTGTGGTAAACGGTCAACAAACTTGTGATCACATGATCATTGTTTTTTTCAAACTGTGGAGTGAAAATCAGGATGCCTGAGATGGATACAAACACAATTTTGAGGGTAACCTTGATGGGCTAGCTTGGGGGTGTACTCTTTGTTGCATCATGTTCATGTTACAGTCACTTTATGGTATAGAAACCAGCCCAAAAGGCAGGCCTTGATGAGCTACATGACTTATCCTTGTGATACTTTAATGGGCTTGTGACATGTTTGTGTTGTCAGCAAGAAGTGTTCATAAAATGTTTTGTTTGAATTTGTAGGGAGTCCACTACAGAAGAAGAATTAGTGGATGCCTTCTCAAATGCAGGAGCAGTAACAGAATTTCGCTTCTTCCCGTTAGTACTCATTTTGACACAGTCGTTTATTTGCCATATTTATTGTAATTTAACGGTTGCTATGATCCCAAAACCATAATTATGATGCATTGTGCAAAAGGTTTCTGTCTGGAGAATTTTACCGACAGGTTAGATGAAAAACTGCTGAAAACGAAGTAAGAAAAGCCTTCATAAGTATTTCATTCCTAGTTTGCATCGTGTGCAGGTATATTCCTATTCTGTGGTTTAATTTACAGACCTCAGTGTGTGGTTTCTTGTCAGATACTGACTTGACCTTAGAAGTACATTGAACGTTTTGCAAAAAATGGAGGGGTGGTTTATTATGTCTGAAATAGGATGTGGTACGTGTATAACTTTATGCTTCCCATGTACAGGTCTCTCTCAAGCTCTCTTTGTTGTCCAGTTGGCCTAGTATTGAGCCTGTAGTGGCATCTTGTGCTATATTGAAGTGTGGTTGTCAAAACTGAAGCTGTCTTTGTGAGGTCGTAAATTGAGGGAAACAAAATAATGTTTTTGTTTCACCTTGTAATAAAATGGTTTTAATTTCAGAAAAGACCGAAGGATGGCATTGGTAACTATGGCGTCAACAGAAGAGGCAATCGATGCGCTCATTGTAAGTTTTAGCAAGTAATTTTCTCAATTATTATCTATGTCCATTTTATTTGAACTTTGATGATACATTAGGTGGTGTTGTAGTAAAGTGCATCCAATTTGTGATCTGTGAAGAGAGTGAGTCATTGATTCCAGTAGCATCTTGAGAAGGTCACTAGTGGTGCTACACTAATAATAATAATGATAATCTTTATTGAGGAAACGTTCACCTACAGTTAAAGCTCTCGTATGTGACCACCTCAGGAATTCAGGAAAGAGGTCGCAATAACGAAACAATAGAAAGTGGATGCTTACAAGAACTTTCAGCATAAAGCTTAGCCTGTGTTAATGGTTACCAATAGTTTTGTGGTAATAGTATTGAATAGTCTTTTCATTGCCTATCCGACGGAAGAGGTCCATGTAGGTACAAGTCAAAGAAGCATTAGCAACTTGTGTTATGTAATACTCTAAATTTGAACAAGAACCGAGTGCTATTATGAAAGTGTTGACTGAGTGGTTGCTTACGAGAACGAAAAAAAAAGGAAAAAGCCCGTTGGTAATTCACAGAAGTGGTCACGGTCGCTTATGAGAGCTTTTCATTAGAGAGTTTAAGTGGCAAGTCAAACGGGGTGTCACAATGCTGGTCGTAACTAGAGCTGGTCGCTTACGAGAGTGGTCGCAAGGGAAACTTTTACTGTATTTGAAGACAAGAAGCTACCTGCTTTGTGTTAATTTTCAGACAAAAAGGTTTTAAAAATTCTCAGGTGGCCACCTTGTTTGGATAGCTTTCATATTTGCTTCAAACGTTGTTGAAAAGCCTGTCAGTTTCAAGCTTGATCTCTACCACTGTGCAGGGGGGCAGGGGGACAGGGGGATGGGAGACCAGGAGAAACGGGAGCAGGAGGTGTACGGGAGGCAGGAGAAGAGGGGGTGAGAAGAGGGATTCCCAACGTGGCGGGAAGTGGGAAAAGAGAAAAATTATGCAACATTGTGCAATATTTTGCAATCGAAAAAAATGCAGAGAGGTAGGAGCCAACAGAAATAATTTAATACATGGCAGGAACCAGGATTTAAGGGTGCGGGAAGCGGGAAGTTTGAACCCCCCTGCTCCACCTCCCCCCCCCCCCCCCCACCACCAATGTGTTCTTTCCATTGGCAAGAAACAGACAAGACACTCACGACACAGGCGATTTTCGTGCATGCTCGCTAACTTTTTAGTTTCTCTCGACTACCCCTGACTGGAAAGAGAGACTGCTTGTAGTCTACTGGTGTTGAGCCTAGTAATACTAAAAGTGGCTTCATCACTTGCTTACATGTACATAAATTATTTATAGGTTAAGCTCTGCTCGTGTGGGACACCTGAAGCTTGAGTGCAACTGCACCTAGACTTTGATTTAATATAAGAATGCTGACTCAATTATTTCTCTAATTTCCAACAGAAAATGCATAACTACAAGATCACAGAATCTAATCACCTCAGAGTTTCATTTGCCAAGACGAGAGGATAAAGGAAAAATTGGATACTTCACTTTCTCTTTCTTCTTTCTTATGCAGCTTCTTACTGAAATGCAAATAATAGGCTGGATTAATGTTCAAATCAGGCTTTTGCATGCATGACTCGCCTGCATGTTGTCACACAAATCTCTTGCTCCAAAATTTCTTCCATTTTGCAGTCATGTCATGTCATGTCCAGGCATACATTATGAGCTTTGCACACGCGCATTTTCGAGCCACTCAACTCTGTTTTCACTTGACTTAAAATTCAATCTGACTCAAGAGGTTTCAAAACCCGCAAGATTGGGCTTACCAATTTTTTGTGCACAGCTCTGAGTCACATGTTGCAATCATTGGAGCTGCATTGCAAGTTTATCTATTGAGAGTGAGGTCCCAAAGTGAGAGAGAAAAAATTGTCTCAAACACTAAACAGCCGTTTATATGTCACTGTAATATATATTATCTAAACTACACTGTTGTCATTTAAGTACAACACCTACACATCTAAACTGTTAGGTTGGCTTCAAATGAGCACAAATTTGAGTCCAAAAATCAGGGAACACATGCAAAACAGCAGTCTCCATTATTTTGACAGGTTGTCCGAAAAATGCCCCGATTCCATGTAACTTTGATTTGTTTTTTAATGCCGTTTCGACAAACTCAAAGCATTTGTAGAAAAGCATACCGGAAATGGGGGTGTTTAAATTGGATCTGAAGGAAATACCGTGTTTAAATAAAGTTACCATACCATACCATACCATCTGCAAAATTATATTTTAGTAAGACCTACCAAACCGACAAAAGGGTAGTTTTGGAAAAGTTGATTTTTGTCTTGTGGGCTTTACACTTCAGAACAAACAATTTAGTTTACACCAAAATTTCCAGAATTTCTGTTTGAAGAGAAAGCACTCCCAGAATCTGGCGGGGGTTCTGGGGGTTTTCTCATTAGGTCTGTTATTTTTTGGATTTTAAAAAATGTTCCGGGTGTTGTTGTCAAATGACAACATATTTTTCTAGTGCTTGCTTTGCTTTGTTGTAGGCTGCGTTTCATTTTCACAAAGTGAGTGGGTTAACCATTTCATCTGCTGGATAGAAACGTAACTTCTCCTTACTGGTTGCCATATACCTCGTTCAGTGGTAGTTACAAGAATTTTAAAGTGGATAACTTCTTTCAAGTTGAAAACGTTCTTTTTCGACGTCTAACAGGTTTGACGGTGTATTGCTGTACGGAGAAGTTATGTTTTATAGCTTGGGAATTCAAGGCACAGGAATTCAATGCTTGGTTATTACAATGTGACCCGCGTTCCCATTCTTAAGTCATTTTATAACATGCTCAGGCATTTTTAATTTAATTGGAAGCTCAGAAATTGGGTTTACCAAGACAGTCATGCTTTCAATTCAATTTTGTTCATAAAGCCTTAAATCGATAATATTGATTTAAAGATGTTTCTAGTTATGGTGCAATCTTTATCCCATTATGTTTTGATTTTGACACCTGACTGGCTGAAAGTAAACCTGAAAAGGCTTGTCACTTGTCACCGAACTCAGTTTAAGTTCTTTCAGTATTGGTAAACACAATCCACTTGATAGCTTTGCTAAGATGCTTGTTTTAGGCTTGCCGCCATTTACAAATTTGGGGAGATCTTTTATTGAGTAAATATTTGTAGAAAAGTTGACACTTCGACTTTTTTTCTTGCTAGTAGAGATTGCCTTAAGAGTTGGAGTTTCAAACTCATACTTGTAACTCGAAGTCATAATTTATACTGTTATTTCTTCCAGCATCAATTTACTTACTTTTGGGGGAGGGATCTGATGTAAAAGGGTTATTCTCGTTAGTCTTGTTTGTAGCAACTTTTCATACGAAAAGAATTTAGAAGAAATAAAGCTTAATTTCTTATTTTGTTGTTGTGGTTGTTCTCTCATTATTATCCCTGGTGTCGCTGGTTAACGGACGCAAAAAAAAACGTCCTTGGGTTCTGTTAAAATTTGAGGAGGGGAACTGTGGAGGAGAAAATGAAGGTTGCGACAAGAACACTGAAATTCTTTTGAGTCAAATGTTACCTCGGATGTTGTAAGATAGGAAAAAGTGGGTTTTTAGTGTTTGGAGAGCAATCTTTTGAATAAATATTTGGCTATAGTATCCACCACCCTGACGGTTTAGTGGTAACGACACTGTGTACTGTGACCGAGGTTCAAATCCTGAACAGTTTATTTTAGCCAGCCATCCCAAACTTTTGCTTCCCGTCATTGACGTCATGTTTTTGAGACGTCAGGAATTCGGTGTAACCAGGGGTGAGTTACATAATACCTAACGCCGGGCGCAACGGCAAACGTCAGACGTTAAATTGACTTTGACGAGTGAACGTCTGACGTTAGAAGTTACACCGGACGTTAAGTTTTATGCAACTCGTCCCAGGAGCTTATCACCTTTCGAGGAAATGAGCTTCTGGCGTTAAGCGAGGTGCCAAAATAAAGTCGTAACGTCTTTCTGTAAGCATGTTCCCATAGTATTATGACAAAACATTTATTCATCATGGACAAACCACTGTTACCTTAGTGGTAGCCGTACATGTCTTACATAAAACGCATGTCCAACTAAGTTGAGTCCCTCACGTGGGCTCGTATCTTGAGTGAAGCACATCCCTGGGGATGGGGATCGATGGGGGATCCCTGAAAACGAGGTTGGCCTTGGACCTCGGGGCCTTGTTTAGTTTGATCGCGCCATAAATTAACGTGCAAAATTTAGAATGGAAGACTGCGTGATGACGTCACGGCTCAGTGATTTTGAATCATGAACGAGAAAACCTATGACGTCATCATTAATGAGATTCGCGAAAAAGAGGTTACTTCGGTACATATACTACCAGCGATTCCGCTCAATGTCCAAGTCATTTTCATTTTATTGACCCTAACTGCACGTTTTTCAAAAATGTCGCAAAAGCTGTAAGGAATACGAACAATCGTTAAAGAAAGTCAGGAGCTCGAGTGATCCTTGCAGATATGTATTCACTTCGACAAACCAAGTCTTTCCTCGAAGAACGATTTCTTAGCTCTGGACGTTCTGAATTCCACTGTGTAAGCTATCGAGTGGTCCTCGACAGCTTCCACAGCGCGAAAGTACGACAAAGGGAAGAAAAGTGCGACTGAGAGGAAAAGAGTAAAACTGAGATGAAAAACGTAAGACTGAGAGGAGAAAAGTACGACTGGGAAGTGAGAAGGACGACTGAAGGAAGAAAGGAACGACTGAGAGGGAAAAAGAACCACAGGGAGGGAAAAAGAACGACAGGGAGGTAAAAGAACGACAGGGAGGAAAAAGTACGGACAGGACAGAAAACAGTACGACAGGAAGTGAACGAGGTAGACAAGGACAAAAAAAAGTACGACTGTGGCCAACCCAGGCCTTTGCATAACAGGGTTGCCATCAATCAGGATAAAACAAATTCCTTGACTTTTCACTTACCACAGTCCAATTCTTGGTGGTAAAACCACCAAAAAAAGTAAAATATCCTAACCAAACCTTTTGGCAAATAAAAGAATAAAATTGCCTGACTTTTCACTGACTTTGAGGTGAATTCAAAGACGTAACAGAGCTCAACTTTCAGCGCGCTGTCTTCCTTGACTTGTAGTGACTTTGACCAATGACAAAGTAGAATTAATCAAAATTGAGATGCTTTGGCAGAAAGTGAGGAAGGCCGATTTCTAGAACATAAACAAATTTTGATTTTTTCGATATAAGTGAAAAGGGGACTTAATCACCGCATTAGAAAGAGTAAGTTCGTGAATATTTGGTGTCTCTTTCAAGTGTATTTCAGTGAAAATGTGATGACGAAGATTCTTTTGCGTTAATTGGTTTATTTTGATCAGTCACTAGGAAATTAGGTGGCACTAGGTCATCAGAATGGAAATGTTTTTTGCTTTCCAGTGAGGAGGGTCAGGGTCCACCATTAAAAACACAACTGATTTCACCATAATAAACCCACATTTATTATACTGCTATAGTGTTTGGCAATGCAAGCTTTGTCTGCTACTTGTTGCAGTGCAATATCAGCGTTTCTAAGGTTACATATAATAACGACTAGTAAGATGGCCAAGATCTAGAAATTCCTGACAGCTTGTTGTTAGATTTGTGTTACGTGTTATCAGCATCCAGTCAGAAACGGTTTGCTCTAATGCTACATTGCAGGTTATCGCTTGAAATTAAGGTGCGCTATCTAACTACTGGCATAACGGCCTCGGTTACCAATTACTCTTACAGTTAATATCACTAATAAGTAATCCTACAACTAATACGTTTCGTGTTAAATCAGCAAAACGGGCTAAGAAGGCCTCGATCACGTGTTATCAGCCACTCAGAGAGGACGCCAGGAACGCCACACCACGCTCATAAAAGCGGTGCTCTCGGCCAGCAGGTTCACCCCTGGTTGCCATGTCAACAGTGAAGAGGAGCTCAGTACGTGTTTGATTGAGATACACGGGGAGGGTAACCTAGAAAGATGAAATACTCAAGTATGAGAATTGCCGCGAGAAGAAAATTTGAATGTACACTAGAGGTAAGAAATCAATTACACGCTTTCAAAAGTGCGATAGAGTGACGCTGCCTTATTTCAAATGAGGCCCCATTAAGGGATACGGTTGTTTGGAGATACGGGATATAGGTAGGCGTAGGTGTGGGTGTGTTGGGGGTAGGATGCAAGAGTGAGGGGAATTACAGGAATAGGGGATAATAATAGGGAGGAACTGCAGGGATATGGGGGGGGGGGGTATTAAATGAATCCTGGGAATTGCAAATAAGATTCCGTGACATCGAGGATCAAAGTTATTACAAGGATACACTGCTACGGAATTATGGAGACAACCTCTCTTCAAATCGATAAGGCTTCGCCACTACCTTACTTATTTGACAATACGAACGCTCTTTATTGCCTCATGAAGATAATAATACAGCGATCACATGTACCTTTCCCTCTCCAAGGTGAACAGTTCCTGGTTCAACTCTGCAAAATAAAAAACAAAGTAAATGGTCACTTTCCTGCTTGAAAGAGAGGCAAACACATAAAAACTTAGCAATAATTAGGAAAACGCACAGGAGTACCGTAAGTATCCTCAAATATCGACGAAAAAATTAGAAGCAAATTCTAAAACTTTAATTCGGATGTGCTGACACATGGTCCACCGTGGTTTGGCATTTGTTGATCTGCTCATCAAAGGTTGGACGGTGATGGGAGCTACTGAATGACTTACGGCGCCATGATAAATTGCGCTACGTTTTCTTTCGCCGCTGCATTCGTTGAACGTAATAGAACTCGGTTTAACATGTTGAATAGCATATTTCACCACTCAAAACAGGCGTCTGAAGAGTTACGTAACCGACCGACTAACGGCTGCAAAGGAGAACAATTGCACACAAAACATTTAATACGACACGGTTGACCAGAGATTCGATAACATTTTTACCTGATCCACTTGAGACTTGTCAAAGGCAGGTCAGTCGAAATCGTTGCCGTCAGTTCTAACTTGTTGTCTTGGCAATGGGCACCCTGAAGTCTCAAACCTGTGGTAAAGGAAAACACAGGATAACGAAAGACGCTCCGCTTTAGCAGCTCATTATTTTTAACTCAAGCAGTACAACACAAAGTAATTTTGGGTTTTCTCTGATGCGAAATTAGGCGTCTCTAAAGGTCCCTGCAAACGAGGAAACATTGTTGCCGAAAAATTGTTGCGGAAGCATGTTTCCCTAAATGTTTCCCCGTTTGCGCGAAACATTGTTTCCGCAACAAATGTTTCTCCTTGTTTGCGTGCCGACGAAACAATGTTGACTAGATTCTGTAGTCGCGTAGGCTGTATTTCCTTAATTAAGCATGCACAAACGTCTATTTCCAGTGAAATGTTTCTTGGGAAGCCCCGAACGAAAACATTGTTTCCCAGTCGTTTGCGCGCCCGAGAAACATAAAGCACAGTTTGGCCCAGAAAGATCAAAGGCATTCACGACGACATGAAGAACCTTGCCAGAAATCAAAATCAGACTTTTCAATCTTTTGTTTCAAGATTCCGATGGCTTACGACTGCGTTTGTATAGACCGATGATAGACAAAATCGTTCATTAACAAAATATCTGTCCTGTTCAGTTTCTAAAGACTTTGTTGTCGAAATACATTAAATTCTTCATCATTTGACTCTTCACAAGCGCGTTTTATCTGCCAACTCTTCCCTTGAGATAGAGATTCTAATCCCAACAAAATAGCAAAAAAATCCAGGAAGAAAATCAGTTTTATACCTTTTATTCCAAAGCTGCAGTCATCAATGGTAAGGCGATCGTCTGGGCTATTTGCAATGGTCACCTTTGGAAGGGATAAAAAGTATTTTGGTTAACTACCAAACACAGAGATAAGTCCAAAAAAGAAAAAGAAAAAAAAGCCCAATTCCGAGCAAAGTGTAACGCCACTCAACAACAACAACAACAACAACACAACACAACAAATTTAAAGCCTCGAGCTTACGCAACAAGATCGAAAGTTAGTATGGGTAGCGGTATATCTTCTGATTTGGCTGCAATTTTACAGTCGTGATTTCTGATTTAGCTGCAATTTTACAATTTTACAGTCAATTTTACAGAATGGGTCAAAGTACCATAAACAGATGTCTGTGTGTTTTATTTTGTGTACAGGTGAACCTTAGCTAAGTTTGGTAATTTTAAAAATAAATCACCCATAACACCTTGCGGTCCTTGCGTAGATTTTCCGACAACGTTAATTGACATAGCTGCATACAAATATCGACCCCAATCACAGTTACCTCTAAAGTCAGTTCTTCCAGAGACCAGTTGTTCGCTTGAGCCACAAACTGACGAGTAGCGGTGATGTACGCTTCAGGAACAAACATCCCACCCAACCAAATATGCAAGTTCTACAAATGAGAAATATATATTTTTTCTTTTAAGTGAATTCGGTGTACACGTACACTACTACATGGTCTTATACAATAACGAAAGGGAGTTGGAGAGAATTCTAAAGTGAACGTGAAACCATGCCATCAGGATTTTCAGATTTTCCTTGCGTGAATGCACGGGATTCCTTGATAACAATTTACCCTTTAAGCCTCATATAAACAGTGATCTGTACCAAATCTCTCCTTATTGTATCAGCGTAAAATAACACATACAGGTCATGAGAATTTGGCAAATGACCACCACACATGAATTGTCTTGATTTTTAAACTGGTTCCCCCGATTAGTAATTAATAAAATCTATGGAGACCAGTGAGGAGAATTTACATAATGATGTTGATTTTTAAAGGGTTAAACCTTGGAAGTAAACCTAGGAAAAGGATTAAAACTAGGGTTTACAACAACAAGCTCCACTCTTTTCTGGTTAATAGTTAGATGACAAACCTTAAGGCCCTTTGCTCCACCCGTGTTAGCAGCGTGTGAGATCTTTTGCAGCTGCTTAATACGGTCACTGAAGTCAGCCACCCACTGAAGAACTGTCAGGCCTTTTGGAACGGTATAACGCCTCCAGTTGGACGGCAAGATTCCTACAAATAAAGCAGAGGGGAAGACAGTTATACAAGAACACTTTCGACACAAGAAATTCAGAAACGTTTCGTATTGTATTGTGGGGCGCGGTGGTGTAGTGGTTAGCGCATTGGACTTCAGATCTGAAGGTCGGTGGTTCGCCGCCCAGTCCCTGCCATTGTGTTGTTTGCTTAGACAAGAAACTTTGCCCCATATTGTTTGCCTCCACCCAGGTGTATAAATGGGTACCAGCGACATACTGCTGGGGGTAATCTTGCAATGGACTAGCATCCCATCCAGGGGGGAGTAGCAATACCCTCAGTAGCTTCATGCTACAGAAACCGGGTTAAGCTCAGGCTCGTGTGTGACTACCTTTTTCGTATTGTATTGGTTTTAAGTCTTGTTTTAATTGATTTGTTGTCATCGTTCTTTGTGTTCCTATTCCGGAACAAGGCCAGTGGAACGCACCCTAAATTCTCACAACCAGTCTGTTTGATAGTATATTGATATTAAAAGGAGAAATGAGACACTGATAAGTTACCTTTGACCAAGTCGCTCATAAGATTCCGCAGGTAGTTGGTGGGCTTCCTTTGGCTTTCACATACGAGCACTATATGATGAAGGTCCTCTCGGATGGTGTTTAGAAGCTGATATCCAGTGTTGACCTTCGGGAAAAAAACCAAGCGACTTTAAACAACAGATAATCGACATCTTTGAACCAAAAGTACTGTGTAAAACGGACGAGTGCGAAATAACGCAAATTGCGTTGAATGACCACTTGTGACATATTTTCGACAAAAGAACGACGTCATATCTTCAGCAAGAAAGTGCAACGGAAAGAAACGAAAGGTGAAATGTAAATGTATCTTTGTTTAGGCAGGGTGGCCCATTCAGCGTATTTGAAATTTTGTACCAGGATAACAGCTGATTCGATTCGTGATAGATAATTGCTGCGACACTTCTCATTCGAGTTCTTTTCAATGAACGTGGTTAACGTTAATTCTGATTACCTCGCGTTCAAAGTAGCGGAAGAGTGGGTCCTTGATGTTGTCCAAAGTTCGTTTCAGCGGAGTCAAATCCTGCAATGGCATAAAACAAACATATGATCACTGACTTGGCGTCACCTGCAGTATGGACTTCTTTCAACGATTCACCTTAGAAAGCTGGTTTAATAAATGAGAACAAAAGTGGCGGCCTTAAAGATTGGGCTACGAGTACAACATTGAGTACGAGCACGACGTTCGAATTTTAAACCAGTGACGTTTTCAGAGTCCTAACTTTCTCGTGTTGTTTACCAGTAGTGAAGGAAGCTCCAGGAATAAGATTGTTATGTGACGTGATAATAGTCTATTAGGCATGCAAACTGGAATTAAAAGGTCGTAATCGTACTCAATCGCGTACTCTTACTCAAATCCAAAGGTGCTTAGTGACTAAAACGATGCCGTAACCTGCGTCATATAAATGACTTATCATCTTTCAGCGACATCACCAGAACAGACCTCAAATTCGATTGATGCGGCAATTGGGCTAAACAACAGACTTAACCCTTGAAGCACCGATAGTGACAAGCATCTAACTTCTCCTCACAATACTGCTACTTGATGAAACACAGGCCATGAGAATACAGAAAGTCATCACCAAAGATGAAATGTCCTGGTGTTAATCAAATTCTCACAACTAGTACCACACGAAATATCTGGAGAACAGTAAGGAGAACACCCATGTTGATGTTAGGGCTTAAAGGGTTAATAGAACGGCAAACCCAACAATAGCCTGCGTAGCAAGCGTTTCGGTAAGGCTTTCCGCACGTTCGATGCACTTTTCGCTTTTCTGGCCGCGGGAAAACTGCTTCCATCAGTGTCGCGCTCGCCCCAATTTTTGCGCAGCCAAAAAGCGAAAAGCGCCTCCAACGGGCGGAAAGCCCTACGGAAACGCTTGCTACGCAGGCTAACCCAACAACGTTACCACTGTTCGAAGTTTATATAATCAATAACATCACGGTTGAACTGACCAATCAGGACGATAAATAGAAACATAACCGTCAACAATCGTTAACCTGCTACTTGACTTCCGCCCAGGTTGTCGAAACGTCAGCCAATGTCACTAATAACAGTCCTTCACGTGACTACTCCACCCAGATCGCACTAGACAGACTACAAATTAAGCGTATTCTATACAACAATGGTTGTTTACCATTTACGTGGGGCAAGCGGTTGGCCCACAGATTGTGCAAATGGTAAGCAAAACCTCACGAAGAGTCTGGAACTAGTTTACTATTGGCACAGGGCCTGGAACTGGTAGAGAAACGCAAATGGAATCCAGTTTTCCCTTCGGATACTCTGGTTGGGAATTTTGGACTAACTCTCAAGACGTTCCGTTTATTTTGGAAATTTTCTGGTCGGGCAAACCAAAATAGCCTTACCATTTATAGTTCAACTGAAATTTCAACCGAAATTTTTAAATGGTAAACACTCATTATTTCATACCTTGGGTATCATGCTAAGCCAGTTAGTTGCTGTTGTGTGTAAGGTTCTCATCCAAGCTGGCCGGGGATCACTCTCTCGTCTCTTTTTCCTATTGTGAAAGAGAAATGTGGCGATAAAAAATTAACAAACAAATTACAATTGTTTCTCTCCTGGAAGCGAACCGTGTCGCTCTAGCATTGGGGTCTGTGGGTTAAATAAGTGTAACCAAATGAAAACTGAAAACTTCCGAGCAGTATTTTCTTGTGGTGCTGTTTATTGTGTTGTACAATGTAGCTCTAACGTGTGTCTGTGGATGAATTCCTAAAGTGTGACCATTCAAATGAAAGCTACTCAGCAGTACTTTCCTGTGGTGCTGTTTATTACAATGTATATGGTAGTTCCAACTTGTATGCCTGTGGATGAAATCCTAGCTGTGACCATTCAAATGAGCAGCTGAGCAGTAATTTCAATTTCACGTTTTTTTCGTGTTGCAGGTGATTCTAACATATAAGTCTGTGGCATAAATCCTTACGTATCCACTTTATATGAATGCCATTAGTCAGTACGTACTTTTGTGTTGTATTTTAACTCTTATGTAATTATAGCCCTTTACAAGAACGGCATCTTCATATCATGTTTTTAAACATGTTTTGATTAAAATCTGACTATCACACCGTTTTTTTTTTAATTTTTGTAACGTTATATGCGAGTTTTATTGCACAGTCTACCATCGTACATTTTAGTCAGGTGCTTCTTGTTTTAGGGTAAAGTTAAGTCTTACAATGTATCTCACTTTAATGTCACAAATTGACAACAACAACAACATAACACAGACGAAAAGAAACAAATCGAAAAAGAACATTTAATGCTGAAAGGTTGGTTGTGCAAAGGAACAAATGAGCGAATGGTAAATGTTTGTTCAGTTGGAACAAACTAAAAGTGTGAAACGTATGGAGGCAACTTAACAAAAACAAATCGTGTAGCCATACTAAATGCACCTCCTAATTAGTTACACGCACGGGCCAAATTAATTACCGAAACATGCCGCACGTGCCATGGTTACTCACACATGCCATGTTCCCTTCAATTTAATTTTAAAACAACATAAATTGCACTAGGTAGCAAATCATTTCGGACAAAAAAGCATCTGTAAAATAGTTGATGTCGTTTCACTGAGTACGCCTTCTTAGCCAGCCACAGCTCTTGAACTACTGTTCTTATACCATTTAAGACTGGTTTACTTTACCAAACGTATCGGTAATCCTTTACGTGATTGGTATAACATGTTTAAAACCATTAATTCAACACGTTTTTAGCGATCACGACGCTGGTTCTATAATGCTTATTTTTTAAAAGCTTTACTTACCCATCACTGATTCTATACATGCAAGATTGGTATACCTTATCACCCAATCACAGCACTCGTTATATTACGTTTATTTTATAAGCATTTACTGCTTTACTTTACTTACTCATCGCTTATCCCGTGTACGATTGGAACTTCAAGCGGCTGCTCTAAGCTTTAAATGAAACGTTTAACATGCATGAAAAATTCAGGCTTCAAGAACACCGAGAATTTCGAGATCGAGAGAGAAGAGTTGGTTAAAAACACCTTTTGGTTAAAGATTAGATCTTCACTGAGTTTTAGCCGGAATGTCAGAGCCGCGATGTAACACATCATTTCTGTGCGGACGCGATGCGGGCCTATGCGTTCGCGTCTTTGTCAGCTTTTTTTTTGTCAGAAGCACCACTGCACCCCGATTTCAACTGAAGATCCCCAAGAAAGGAAGCAGTTCATCGGGTTTTGTTAGCAATTTTGTTTTCTTTTAGTTCAGAAGTTAAAAGCGTCAGCATTCCTAAGCCCTACTAGCTACGAGCAAGCAAGAAAGCAAATCAAAAGTGAAGAATGGTTTGTGAGAAAAGAACTTGATGTAAAGATTTGAAGGAAAGTTAAACAAAGTGAAGACAAATAAAAAAAGTAACATTTCATTTTGAAACACAACACAAAAATATTTAACAACTGTTTATATTTAACGAGGAATTCATTGAACTGTATTACAGTAACTTGGTTGACAGCAAGTTAGACAGATGTTTAGTTATTTATTGCAAAAAAAATAAAAGGAAACGTTAGAAATTTTCATATATTAAACGTCGACATACAACATCTGGAAACAGATCTCCATGCATTTTTTAGCACCAGTTGACTAACTTTTCACTGGTTAAGAGAAAACAGCGAGACAATTTTCTCCTTTAAGTCATTCCTTTAATTCTATTGACACCTAAGACCGACTTTGAATCAAGATTAGGAGAGGTTACATTTTGATCAGTGTTACTGTTTAAACGGTTAAAGATAAACCTCTAAAAACAAATGTAGGTGAAATCATTGATACTGGTTAAAACTGAACAGTTTAACCCAATCTTGACAAAATTGGCATCACTGTCAAGCTCAAATGCAACAGTAAATTTTTAGTTACTGGTGATTTCATGATACGTCTAGAGAGAATCTAGGTTGCGTTTGCCTTAGGTAATCCATTTTCAAATCTGGATAATCCAAACTTTTCGGATTTTCGTGCTGGCTGGAGCAAAACTCTGACAGTATTTGATTTTCCATTTAAAATGATCGACCGACGTTTGCGTACAATGAATGAACCATATTGTAAGGAACAAGAAGTAGGTTCGCTTAATGGCACGCACCATCCGAAAACCAGACTTGGAAACTACTTCCGAACGACACATCGCCAAATTCGACTGTTCAGATCGCAACAAGATTACTTTGTCACTGAGGGAAACGGGCAAAATACTCTTCCATCACAGAATTCAGATTATGATTGGCGACAAGCAGCTCGCAACCCCTGAAATCCAAACTTATCGGTATATGCAATGTATACCTCGTGTAACCTAAAGTTAACGTTACAGCGATTTCCTGTTACATTTTTACTTGAAAATGATACCAAAATAACGAGTTAATAAAACCTCTTTAGTTTAGAAACCGTAACGGAAGAGGAAACGAATGAAACAAGAGGAAAAAAATCAGTTGCGACTAATTGATGTGGTCACCAATCCTTTCTGGTCGTCACGGTTAAACTTACCTTGCGGAGTCTGGGGAGTAGGCTAGCTCATCATCATCACTCAACATCTGCATTTTAAGCAGCTTAGCAACCATGTCTTGACCTAGGAGGAAATGATGATGTAACAATGATATGAAGAAATGAAATACGAAATCTCACGCGGATCAGGACCATATCGTCAGGCGCGGAAATCTAAAAACGGGCAGTACAAAAATCGACGAAGAAATACCTGGAAAGGTTTTCTTCATTATCACGTCTTCACTAGGCTGATTTGAGTTTTTCGTCCTCGACTTAATCTTGCCTTATTATCTGCCCCTACTTTTGCCATTTATACCTTTTTAATGAGGTTAATTGACATTTCACTAAATTAACCAAACAACGAGCACGTGCACTTAAAGAGTTGGGGGTCAGCAGTTGTTAAGTTGCTGTCTGGATCAGTACGAGCACTTCTACTGCAAATGGCGTACCGTAAACTGCCCGTATTTTCGAGGTATTTCTGTGGCGTTCTGCAGTTTTTTTTTTTTTTAACTGAGAACCTAGTTGGAATACAAATACAATATTTCCTAACTTAATTTAGTTTACGATGTATTTCACAATTATCATTCACTTAATATTTACATTACTGTGAACAAAGTTTTAAAGTGTAAATTACCCTGATTAGTAAGTAGCACTTTCTCTGCATTGCTGGGCAGGCCGAGCCACGAGGGAGACTGGGCATCAGGGAGAGCTTCCGTCCACTGCAAGAACTGTTCACGTCTGTTGGGAGAGGGAATTGATTTCATTTGGTTTAGAACTAAGAACAAGATATTCTTGAAGATGACAGCCGTGCTGCTACTTTAAATTAGAATTTGAACAGAGATTATCGTGTTGTGATGTACTGTTCTGTTATAAGAAAAAGACAAAAAGAAAACAACAAAAACAACAACAAACAGACACTTCATACATTTCACTTCGCCTTCTATTTTTGTGGCCACTGAGCTCAGACAGACTCGTGGGAAGCTGGGAAGATGCGATACACCTTTACGCGCGATACAAAGGTTCATATGTGATAAAAGTGCACATGCGATGCACAGGTTCATACGCCATTACAGGACTACACGTCGTGTATTCTGCTAGGATATGTAACGTCCAAAGCCTCATGTATGGGACGTTATAAAAGATTATGTAGTTGCAAAACTACATTATGAAGGTTACTGTTTGCTTCCCATACCTGATTCCTTCGGGCATCACGATTTTCTTGCCTTTTTCTCCATCCACATCCAAAACCAGTGGGAAATCAGATTCAAAGCTACTGACTGTGAACAGGCGACTCACGAAGGACGTCATGAGGCGCTGAAAGATAACAAAAACGCGTCAAGATTAAGAATTGGGATTGTTCTTTTCAGTTCCAGTGATTCTCAAAATTTCAAAAATTCTAACATTTCAGCTTCAAAAATGCGAAAAATAAAATTATCTATAGTATACAGTGGTACGTGACCATTCTACCTCATCGATCAGAAATAACAGTTGAAATGTCACGAAGATCATTGAAATTATAAAATCATGCGACATAACAAAAAAACTAAAACTACAAACCTGGTCAAAGTCGTTGTCGATTCGTCCACCGTAAATAGCCTGGGACAACAGCGCTTGGAGGGCTTCCCAAGGAATTTTGTTAGGAGACAGGTTAGTACGTCCCTGGAGAAGATAAAAACACAGTTAGGAAAGACGTCCAAAGGAGAAGGGGCAAGGGTGGTTGTTGCTGGGGCGGGGGGGGGGGAGGGGTAGCCCTCGGAATCTTCGGAGGGAGTGTGTAACCCATAGCTTGAAAACGTAGGTCCCACCAAACGAGTTCAGCATTTCCATTCAACGTTGTTGAATTCTTCATGTTAAACGCGTTTGGACACCATGTTGAATGACGTTGATTCAACATTTTCATTGAACACCGTTCAAAAATATTGAATTCAACATGTTACACATGTTTGGGCGCCCTGGTGAGTGATGTTGATTCCACATTTTCGTTCAACACCAATCAACATCGTTGAATTCAACATGTTAAACGCGTTCGGCCACCCTGTTGAATGATTTTAAATAATTCTGACGGTTGTTGAATAATGTTGAACAAAGTTTGATTGCCATCAAACGTTCAAAGTTGTATTTAACAATGTCGGACGATATTGAATTCTTTCTCACACCAAATCACACCACAAGCCTTCGATGCGATAGTTACGGAGGGAGCACAACCCTTTCCACCGACAGATCGAGAGGGTTGGTCGGAATTTTACCCTTAGATCAGGCCGGCTTCTTGGAAAATGTCAAACAAGCTGGAGTTCAAACTAACGTTTCCAGGTTTGTCTAATTATCAAGTCGCAGCCTCTTCATCGTTTCTTTAGTCATTTAAATATTTTCCAGTTAAAAAAAAAAAAAACAAAAAAAAAAAAACAAAAGAAAACAAACCGATAGGTCCTTTATGAACAACCTGTTTCTGACCTTAGCATAAAATAAATCGAAAGTGACTTGGCATGTTTTGAGATTTCGAGTTATTTTACTATGAAATTTTTCCTTCCCCTGTCAGCATTTCTGCCATTCATCACTTGGCACTGCGTTACCTAGTGCTTATATACTGCGTTGCATGACTAATAGTCACGCACCTGAGCGACTGCATCCAGCCAAGTATCCAGTGTGTCACACGCGACTCGCAAATCAGATTCACTGAACTCGTAACGCTTGGACCAACCAAGAGGCACGTAACGCAAGCGCTCTTGGACGATAGCATGGAACCACGCTAACAGGAAATACAGACGAGCTCGCTCACTGGGCGCCTAGGGAAATAAACAATAATAAAACATAGTTATCTTAAGCGAAGAGTCGCAATTTCAATTTCTAGCGTTTAGACAAAGAAACCACGTACACTGTGCGATTTGTAGTGACCTAGATTTTATATTTGTGTCCTAATAGCGTGACATACAAACAACGGAATATCATAGCTGATAGCTGTCTTTTGATCAGTTATTTCAAAGACGACACGAGAAAACTCTCGCAAGAACTGTTCTAAACACAGAAATCAAATGACATGGGATAAGGTTGATTTGGACATAGACTGAGAGTAGATGCGCTTCTTCGTGACTTGCCCCAATTCAGTTCGTTTGCCGTCATCAATAGTTTACACGTTATTATATTGCCTTCCTGTTTTATTGCCTAAATTAGCTGGTGCGAACCCACCCGTCCTAGTTTTCTTGAACGTCTGCAAAAAACATTAATAACGACTGTAGGGCTGCAACGATACATTTTGCCACGATACGATACATGGGCCACGATACGATACACGATACGATACACTACTGTGCGCGATAAAACTAGTTACCAACAACTTACACTACTTTTAAATAATTTATTTCCATAATAATAAATTCAACACAGCAATAACACGACATCAAATCGCCTTACAAGGGATAAAATGTAGCGCTTGGGTAAGGAATATTTAAGACAGTCATTTCCCAAATTTGTTGATGTAGCATATTTTATTGTATTGTAATATCGCGATATGTTATTTTCAAAAAAAATATCGATATTCGTATCGTTGGAAAAAATATCCTGGTTCACTGATGTATCATCGGTGTATCGTTGCAACCCTAATAACGAAATACAAATTTAAAAAAAATTCTAACCAAGGATACTACACAAAAAAAAAAATTTGTTCTACGCTGGAGTTAGGTTCTCACCTTGCACATCCTTGGAGCTGGTACAGCACTGAATGTTCTCAACAAGTTGGCTTTCACTCCAGGAGGAGGCTCAAATACGAACACACGGGATGCTCTCAACAAGTTTACTGGAACCTATGGAGAGGACAAACCGACAAATGGAACAGGCGTCCTTACGCTGTTACAAGTCATATTCTTAATGTACATAACAATCCAGGTTCGAGTTCAGCAAGACCGCTGGATAAAATGACACAAGACGCATTTATACAGAGTTAGTTTCAATCTGAAGAAAAACTATTTACAAGTACCAACAGGAAAGTGGTGAATTTTTAAATAAAACAATACACAGAGTTGTGAATAGTTCTTCTTCTCGCTGGTGTTTGTGAATATTTTACTTCAGAGTGAGTCTAATCCTGTATAAAATACGTCCTTTGTCTTTTTGTCCAGCGGACTTGGCGAACTCAAAACTGGCCTATTTTCCGCTTCAAATCAAAGAAAACCCGACATTAACTTTTAGAGAAAAGCACTAAGAAGTGTTAACAAAGTACAAAGGAACAACGATACAACAGGACTTGTGAAAACTGTGGCCGCTGACAAATAATGAATTGGAACAAATTACGTTAATAAATTTTTAACCGTTAATTTTTTTTTTCTGATTGCCACGAAGCTCGGAGATTTTGTTCTCGTAGTCCCTATTGCAGGAGCACTTTATAAACTGTACCTTTGGGTTGATTTCCATGGTCATGAACAGCCTGAAAGCCGCATGTGGATTCAATGAGTGCAGTTTCTTCTCCAGAGTTACTAGCCATTGAGGGGCCAGGTGAACGTTCTTCAGTAAAACCCACCTGAAGAAAAAGCAAGATATATCTTACTACAAAGGAACCTACTTTAGCTAAGCACGAGACTCAAACTCTAAAGAGTAGCCCATTTTACAGTTGTGTGCTTAGTGCCTTAGCCTTTGAGTGGAGTCGAGGCTGGAGTTGACTTTGTTTTGTTACAAATCTGCTTGCTTTTCACATGTAAATGGTCACACTGTGAAACTTGTTAGCATTAGAACAACACGATTTACAAGTGAAAAGCAGGAAGGTTTGTGTCAAAACAAACTCACCTCTAGCCTCACTTCCACTCAAAGGCCAGATCGCTAAGCACACAACTGAGAAATGGGCCATTGTATATTATTGTTTAGAAGCGCGTCGTAGGAGTCTCGGTCGATTTACATAACCTTCCCACGAAACTTGTGGTTCTTCATTGGTGCAATGTAGACATACGAAAGCCGAAAATCCAGGAAGCAACAAACCTCACCCAGGGTTTAGCCCCTTAAAGTGGGGTGAGGTGAGGTGAGTGCTTACAACAGAGTTAAAAGGCCACAAAAATGTAGTGATATCA
Organism: Siderastrea radians; assembly: GCA_964017195.1. Classification (NCBI taxonomy): domain Eukaryota; kingdom Metazoa; phylum Cnidaria; class Anthozoa; order Scleractinia; family Rhizangiidae; genus Siderastrea; species Siderastrea radians. Next base: position 30,151,857 of record OZ024896.1, on the reverse strand, counting down.
GCGAAGTTGTCAAATTACAGGGGAACTTGATATCACGAAGCGCCAAGGGACTGGGAAAATGTCTTTGTTATAACGGGGGTTCGTTATATCAGGGTTCTTAAACATACATTCTTCTGTTATTGAGTTGAAGAATGTCGCACGTTATGCCGGGGTCGTTTAACAGGGTTTTCAGATATAAATTTGACTGCAAAAGCTGTGCTTCCTTTCACTGCCGTAAGCACATAAACGCTTACCTTCCTGACTTAGTAGCTGAGTTGATGGCTTTATCAGCAAGACTGAAACCCTCCGCAGATCCTAATGAGACAAACGGTGAAGCAAGGATTAATGCTCAATGCTGCAAATTAGGAGTGGTACAGTTTTAAAGAGGGGTAACGTCCACACGATGGGGGAGTAGCAATACTCCTCGGGGAAGTATTAGTACTTCCTCTGGATGGGATGCTTGTCCATTGCACGGTTACCCCCAGCAGTACGTCGCTGGTACCCATTTATACACCTAGGTGGAGAGAGACAATGTGGGGTAAAGTTTCCTGTCTAAGGAAACAACACGATGGCAGGGACTGGGCGTCGAACCATTGACCTTCAGATCTGAAGTCCAACGAGCTCGCCGCACACGGTTGTAAAGAGCTGAATTGAAAAGATCGTGGACAAAGTTCCATACAGCAGAATCTTACCAATAGCAATGGATGTACACTGCTTGTTTTGTTCAGCTGCTAAATCATCCACCCATCCACTTGCATCGTAACCAGTCACTGAGCACATCAGCACTGGTGTGGAGGCCTTGACCTGTAGAATTAAAATGAACTGGTAAGTGTTACCATTCAAATGAAATTTTGGATTTATCAACTGAGTTGATAAGGTAAATTGGCCACCGTAGAGAAATTGACCAATTTACTCTACCAACTCGGTTGATAAATCCAAAGTTTTGTTTCACTCCCCACCGACCCAGCACCACAGTTTAAAGAAACTAACCCCCTTGTTCATTCAAATGAAAGCTGCGAAGGAGAACTTTCCCGTGGTACTGTTTGTTATGTTGTAAAAACTAATTCAAACTTTTGAGTTTGTGGATAATTCCTTAAACGAAATCGATGTGCAGTACCACTCTATGATGCTGTTTGTTATGCTTTACAAGGTGGTTACAATTTTGTGCGTGAGCCTGTGGATGAAATCCCTAAAGAATGACACTCAAAGCCCTTTAGTTGAACTGTTTGTTATGGCTTACACGGTGGTTCCAAAGTTTCAGTCGCCGATGAAACGCTAAAGAATGACAACTCAAATTAAAATTATCGACCAATACTTTTCTGTGGTATTGTCTATTATTCTTTAGCTCTACTTTCGTAAGGTTTGTTTTTTCTTTTTCTGTTTATTTTGCAAAGAAAAGTGTGAAATAAAATAAAAGACATGCACGCCGGCGTCATTCGACTACAACCACCACATTTCCTTTCGTCCCTCTCTCTTACTAAAATTTTGTAATCCCACGACCCAGTGAGGTTTAAAAACAAAGACCCTAATTGCACGAGAAAAGAATAAACTGAAGGATTCTGGTAGTTTTAGTCAAACGACGCCATCATGCAAATGTCCTCTTGACGCTCCTAACCTCGTGTTCCACAACAGCAGCTAGATTCAGTCCTTGCTCGGCATCATGCATAAAGTTCTCGCCAAGGATAGTTCCCACCACTCTATGTCCCATGGCGGTCAAACGGTCAGGACGCAAGGCCTGGATCACAAGCAACTGGTGTATGGCCTGGCCAGTGTTTGCTATGAAGGAAAGGGCGGTTATTAGCTTTAATATCTCTGCAGTAGGCGAATAATTACTTGTGCCCAGACTATCAAATAGAAAGTCACAGTGCAAGCCAACACCTTTTGAATTCTTTCACACAACTAAATTGATAACCTGGGTCAAGCACATTTTTTCGTCCGACGTTTGAGAAACCGTAACCTCAAATTAGTAGTGGAAACATTTTTTTTGACAAAAGAAACAGAAACCCTGGTTGACTTTTAAACCTGGGTCAGCAAATATCGGCTTTAGGACAGAGTAATAACTGACCTGAGATGCCACAAATGAACTTTTTCAACATCACTTTAAACAGAAAACAAGAACAGAGCCTTGAAGCATCTGCACACTTCAAACCCAAAACTTGAAGTGTGATATATCATATTTTCTTCAGTGTGGCTGGACCATCTTGAAATGTGAGAGAACAAATTTCCAAACATCGTGGAAGCGAGGAGATACGTACGTACGCGAGAACAGCGACACGAATCATTTAATTGGTTTTAGGCAAACAAAAATATATTTACAAAGTTTCGAGCGAGTAGATCTTAGTATATAACGCAGACCAATAAATTAACTTACACAGAGAAAGCTCGGAGTCCCAGCAGGAAGGAACACTTTGTTCCGGTTTGCCAGACTCGAGCCATTCGAAGAAATCTTTGCGGTTGAAGTGCATGTACGACTGTAGCTCCTTAAAGGCAGGCAACTTGGACAAACGAACCACTGCAGAGGCCTATCAAGACACCAAACAACTCTGAACACAAATATCAAAAGCGTTTCAAACAAGATACCTGCACGCGCTGAAGCTTAATTCATTTGCTCTACATTTCACAATGAATGTATCAAATTAAAAGCATTGAGAGGTCTGACAAAAAGAACGATGGCTTTCTTTACCTAGACCACAACCAGTCTCTCTTTCCGCTCAGGGATAGTCGAGGGAAACGAACAAGCGAGCGGGCGCGAAAATCGCTTGCCGCGTTGAAACGTGACGCGCGGTTCGAGCCGCTAGTGTAGTGAGTCAACACTAGCGACTCGACACGTGCGTCACGTTTCAACGCGACAGGCGATTTCGCGCTCGCTTGCTTGTATGCTTTCCTTGACTATCCCTGAGCGGAAAGAGAGACTGCTCGTAGTCTATTCTTTACCAGTACTCTGACACACAGATAAGTTGACCATAACTTTACCTCACGCTCTCATGCGCCTCAACTGCGTAAAGTACGTGACCCAACTCTGTTTATACATACGAAGCAAAAAGGAAAGAATGACACGAGGGAAGTGTCTGATACCTGTTCGGGTGCAAGTCCGTCAATTCTCGGCGGCTTTCCAGAGAGGACTGTCTCCCCTCCCCGCAGGAACATTTGAAACTCGTCTTCATATTCACTTTCACTGCAAAAACAAATTATTTTTCAATTAAACAAAACATTCCACATCATATTTCAGCCATTCTGTTCTGAGCACAAAGAGTTAATTGCACGCTTCTTAATTCTATTGTGGGCTTATGTTTTCACGTTCTGTCATGACGTTTCCAAAAATGAGCCAATTTTGGTTTGCTATACCTTAATTTAAAGAGTTAACTTGCTAACGTCTGTTGTAAACCTTTGTGTTTAAAGGTGGGTTCCTTAATGGTCCAAAAATAGTTTTCACAAAAACGGGCAAGATCCTTGCCAATCAGCCCCACAAAGACCTACAGACGTAAAACCATTTGAGTACACTTCCCTCGGGCTAAAGCTTGAAACGTCAGTTTTTTAATCTCTTTTCGATGGCCACTGTACCAACTTAGTTGATATCATATTGAAATGTTTCATTACCCAACCAACACAGTACCACAGTTTCTACAGAACTAATCTCATATCATCCGTTGAATACACAATCCTACTAGCTTTAGCGGGATTGTCAATATTTTCTGTATCAAGCATGCATGACAGAGGTTTGTAAACTGCACATCACAAACCAATAAATTATTAATGTGCTTGTCAGGTGCCTTTCTTTAGCAGCCCTGTTTACTAATCCAGCCATAAAATCGTTTTAACTGAACTAGTGATTGAGGGTGCTTTTTTTTCGTACTGATGTATTCATTGTGTAACGAGAAATGTTAGACTAACCCAGTTAATCCACGCAGATAAATTCGACAAAGCAGCATAGCAAAGGTGATTCTGTCGTCATGCAGCATACCACGGGCAACTCTGTTGTACACAACCTGTGGGAAACAACGTCAATGTTACAACGTATCCATTGATGTTACAAATCAACTGGATTAATTCATTGAATTTTAATATGGAATAGCTGTAGTCAGGAGATGACATCGTTGAAGTAAAGTTAATGTTTGTCACTGACACATACTTTTTTGGTGGTACTAAGATGTTTCGGCTAACTCTTAAGCCTTCATCAGTTACGAAACGAAACGAAACGAAACGAAACGAAACGTCTTAGTACCATCAAAAAAGGATGAGTCAGTGACAAACATTAACTTTTCTTCAACAAAGCCAACTGATGAAGGTTACAGAGTCACCGAAACGTCTTAGTACCATCAAAAAAGGATGAGTCAGAGACAACTATTGACTTTTCTTCAACGACAATTCATTCCATGTTGGCACAATACAGGCTCATTCATCTAGTATGTTACAATATAGAGCACTCGTTTGACGATGTCACCGAAGCTCGATTCACTTTCGGTTACTGATATCTGATACGAGAAACCAGGGAGCTGAGTGACAAAACTACGACATGAACAAGATAAAATTTACTACAGTGCAGAAAATATGCCTTTCTGGGACATAACAATGAACATGCGAGAAAGAAAGATACATCCAAGCTTGAATTCAGTGGTCTCCCTCTATTAAGAGGACCAATGAAAAAAGCCCCGTACCCCCACCCCTCCTAATTAGGTAAGCATGACTTCTATTACGGTTTCACTTCTGTGAACCGAAGCGACCATCTTTTATAAAGACCCAACAAGTTACTTCTAATGTTGTTAGACTGGGTTTTTGTAAAAGAAAATCACATAGCTATGCGACAAGGCTATTTAATTCCACAACATTTGTTGATAAATCACTGATGCTTTGTGATCAATTCACAATTCTTTTTTTTGCGTCCTTCTTTATGCCTACGTTTAATGTCAAAAGGCTTGACTGTACTTACTTGGAACAGATCACCGGACAAAACCTTAAGTCTCTGCTGAGGATCTTTCATGCCTTTAAGTTTGGGATTCTCATACAACACACACTGAAATATCTCCAGGAAAAACTGCAGCGAGAACTGGTACAGGAAATGCACCTAGAAGAAGAACAAATTATTCGCTAAAAATGTAGCGTTTTCGTACCGTTTTCACTTGATGTTTTTCTCCTCTGTTCACGCTAGCATTTTCATACCATTTTCACTTAATTTTGACATAACGGTACCTTTTTTTTTTTACACCTTCTAGCTTAAAGCCCACACTACAATGATTGAAAATGTTGCTTCGCCTAACGTTCACATTCAAACAGTCGAAAGAAAATGTTAGCATTTTCCAAAAATTCCCTTTTCACCTGCGTCTACGCAAAAACGCATCAGTGCAGAGGGACCTGCAATTATAGCAATGGTATGCAGTTTGCTAAAGTGGCCTTTTAAAAAAATTAGTACATCAGAAAGGCTTCTCTTTGTTGGAATCGATCGTTTGGTTACGGCTACCGGACATCTTATAATATGGTCGGCAGTCTTTGCTGGGCATTAGACAAGAATCGTTGGTATTCTCAAGAAAACATCTGCCTAAAATTGTTGGAAATGAACCTACCCCATTTCAAAACAAGCCCCCATCCCACTGACTTAACCCTTTAATCCCGGATACCAACATGCATTTTCTCATGACCCTTCCCGATATATTTCTTATGATATTAGTTGAGAGAATTTGCTTAAACATCAAGAAGCTTCATCTTTGTTGACCATTTCCTTTATTCCTACGACCTGTACGTCTCAACAAGCATTGACATTGTAAGGAGAAATTCCATGGTGGTCACTACTGTTCCTAGTTTGCAGACTCACCATGTTGAGTCCTTCCAAAGTGAAGTAGATGCTGCTGCAGTAGTGTGACAAAGGTCCATATTGGTCCGATACAGCCTCCACCTCAGCCATAACCGCATCCGTCTCTTCCACCTTGCGAGTGATCTCAGCTGCCTCTTGCTTCAGTTTCTCGAGCGTGCCGATGATTCGATCATCATCTAGGATTCGTCCCTTGGCATCGTTTAACGCTTGAAGCAAGGACTTCTCAAGATGGCGAAGACGAAGGTGAAATTCGCCTGAGAACAACAAAAGAAGAAACAATGGATGTTGATACAGAGAAAGGTGGTACATGTCATGCTAATCTAGGTCATGTAGTACCTTAACTGTATTTGTCGTACACATCGATTTATTTTCTTTCTTTTCAACACCACACTTGAGACGCTTTCAACCGATCCTAACACTAAACAGTATGCAAAACAGATGTCTCATGAATCTACACTGTATTAAAATGACCTACAATTGGACACATTGCGTTGGAATACTTCTCTCTTTGTCGCAATTCACTTCCAATTCGCTATCCCCTCCCTTTAATGTTGAATCAAACAATTTTGTTGTAGGAAGTCATTTGGAGTCGGAAACAAACCTGGCGAAGACTGTAGCTTGCCGCTAATCACCCAAACGATGGGTGGAACATCATGGGCTCAGTTTCACTCGGGGACACACCATTTTTTCGTTGTTCCGTGCTCGTGACTATCCAAATCAGAGCTAAGGAACAACTCGCAACGATTACCACAAAATAGCATGCGCTTGAGAGGGCACAACAAGGAGTTTCCCGTGAAAAAAACCAACGCCAGTATATTCCACAATTTCAAAGACGTTGTTTGACCAATAAACAAAAACATGCAGTACCTTGAAGCTTGAGCAGATCAGATCTCTTTTCATCTACATCTGGCCTCTCGGCCTTAAGCACTTGATTCAAACACTGACTCTGCAAACTGCTGCGAGTCACCGTGAAGTTTACAAATGTCACACGACTGCAGAGATCTGGCGCAAACTCCACCTGCAAAAACACAAATGAATTCTTTTTAATCCTTGATTATGTCAAACCGTGGGCAGTAATAATATTTGGACCTAAGGTCTGCGTCCGCGGACGAAATCCTATAGTGTGACCGCTCAAATGAAAGCTACTGAGCAGTACTAAACCTGTGGTGCTGTTTATTATGCTGTACAAGGTGGTTCTAATTTTTGGACCTGTGGACGAAATCTTAACTGTAACAGTTCACACATGTATAAAAGCTATTGCGCAGTAATTTTCCAAGGCACTGATAATAACACTGCACCAGGTGGTTCTAACTTTTGCGCCTGTGGGGGAAATCCTACTAACGTATGACCATTCAGCTGAAAGCTACCGAGCAGTGCTTTCTGGTGGCCTAATCCTTGTCCCAATTTTTCAGGAAACAGTTCTATCAAATTTGTCAAAGCCGTACTTAAGTTCCATTTAGTAAAAATAAAAACCTAAACTTCCATGTGGTGGAAATGGTGCTGTAGAAATGCGATCCATCATTATTATTTCTTTGCCACCCTTGTAGTGTATGTTATATAGTTCAACCCATAGCAAAAGGTGTATTACGTACCGTGGGGTCCCTTGTGGAGAGGAAGATGGTAAATGATGGCGACAAATCAATATCTTGATCGCCTATGGTGATGAGAACACGGCCACCAGTACGACGCAACTCACGGTTCAACACAGGGTTAAGGATTGGATCGTAACTTTCAACGTCCTGTTCAAAAATAAAACATAAAGTTTGTATTAGAGGGAGGAAGGTAAACTGAAAACCAAGAATGTAGCTCAGAATACAAGTTAAACTGCAGACAAGAAACAAATTGTCAGTTGCTTTGCGAGCAATATTATTAATATCATTTCAAGCTAACCCTTTTTTATGCGTAAAAAGGTTAAAATCTTTCACAGTGTCGGGTGCAGAGTCGCTTATTAAACTTAGTGGCCAGAGGTGAAATATTCAACATAAACTAACGTCAGACTGCACCAGTCAAGATTGCCCCCAATTCTTTCGCAGTGGCAAAATAGACTTTAAAGCATTGTAGGGTGTTACCATACATCCACAAATAAGCGCGTAAGGCCTGTTTACCATCCTGTTCAACGTAAATGAAACTTACACTTTTAAGTGGCACGTTCAACCTCTATTGGCTAGGGAAAGCTTGTGTGATGGACACAGGGACTCTACTCACCTGAACAAGCAATGGGTTACCAAATCTCAAAGCACTTTCCAGATTCTTACGGAACGCATCATCAAGAAAACTGTAAAGAAAACGATAACAAACAAGGCTTAGGCAAAAACAAAACATAACAACAACAACGAACAGTAGTGGATCTGGGAGAGGGAGACCCCTTTAAAAAAAAAAAGGAAAAACTTTCCATTTGGACACATATCTTTCGGGGAGCTGATTTCGAATGGCAAAGAAACAATGTTGAAATCAAGGGGAGACGTGTAAGGCCTGTCACCATTGTAAAACCTAAAAGGCCGATTATTTAAACGAGGTTAAAGTTAGAGCTGGTTTCAGCGCATTTGAGGTAGGTCTTAGAGTATTCATAAGGAAGTCTGTGTTACATTGCTACAAAACTGTTTTTTTAGTGTTACATGCCTTCTACAGAACCACAATGCTTTCTTTCTGCACGGCCTTACAGAGCAACTGAATCGTTCTCTTACCTAGTTTTGCTGATCTTTCTTCCTTTGTACTCATTCAGCAGGAATTCTGTCGCTTGTCCTGAAGGATCTATGATCAGTGGGTAGCGGTTAAACCTCTTCAGCATGATAGCATTCTCTGTGCACAGATCGTCTGCTGGGAGAGAGTTCGCCTGCCACTGAAGACGCTCATCGGCAGTGGACAAATACTGTAAACATAAACAAATTAAATTAACACAAAAATATACAATGAACTATTATTTGAAAGGTGAAATATAATGAACTCTTATAGCTAATGAAGTACCGGAGTTTTCCGGGAAAAAATCGAAAATTTTCGGGAACCTAAACAAAGGCATTTTTGAAAGCAGCAAGGACAGTGCGAAGGCCACAGGTTCCAAGGTCAATAATTTAGGGCTGTTGGGAGTTTATATCTTCCAAAATCAGGCTTGCCAGACTTGCACGTAAAATCGGACCCACTTACCTCTGCACACCAGATTTTTTACAATCTAACAAGTCGAAAAAAATCCAGTTTTTCAGGAGTTCGTGAAAAACCAGAAAACAATTTTTCAAAGTTTTTCGGGCCACAGAGGGAAGCTTTAGATGTCCAGGGGTTTCGAGGGACTCGACGAGCAGTGCTAACCTTGTATACAGTTAATAGCAAATACAAAAGGCTTCGCTCACATTTACTGTAGCTCTCTAGTATTGTACATACCTCCACTCTTGCGATATCCGGTCTAAACTGAATGTGTGCTTGCTGCAAATGAGATGCCCATGATGTGAAGAGATTCTGTCGAAGCTGCTGATCAAAGTAACCTGAAAAGTATACAAATAGAAACAGCTTAATATCTTACTCGCTTTTCTTTCCAGTCATAATCCTTTTGTTTTGCGATGGAGAAGCTTAGGCCGACCCAATCTCGTCCCCAGGGCCCGAGCGGTTTTAGGTCAGCGGGAACGAAACGCCATCCTTAATGCTGACCAAAAGGAATGCAGCCTCTGGGAACGAGATTGAGGCCAGCCTCATTGATATGCCCACCTCGTATACGGCCAGATTTTAGTGGCCCATCGGTGGTTCAGTTTAACAGGCTACCAATGTTATTGAGAGAGCAAGGAAAAGTGAACATGTAAGCTTGTGGTCGTTAATTGTTGCACCTTTCAATAAAACGCGCTCTGAACTAGAACTCGACTTTTTGATCCCGTCGAGCCTACTTTTGAAGACCGCGAAGATGACTGACGACAGTGAGAACGTTAGCTGAGTTTAACCCTTTTTACAGCCCTAACAGCGACGAAAATGAAACTTCTCTTTACATCATCACTACCTGTTCATACGTTCAAGTGATGAGAATATAGGAAGTGATCACCAAGGAAGAACTGTCTTGATATTTAGACAACTCTCCTCACTAGTTCCATAAGAAACGTATGGAGGACACTAAGGAGAATATGCATTTTCATATCAGGGCTTAAAGAGTTAAACTTCAGCGTTCGCGCGTTATTTAAAGGCACAGTAAGATCTTCCCTCATATCAGGGTCGGTCGCATAAGTTTTTTAATGTTTCTTACCGGCATATGCCAGGAAAGCTGATGACAAAAGTACGTCTCCAACAATAGTTCCCATCTGTGTTTGGAAGGCATTGCTGCCTGTCTCCCATCTCTGTCTCTCAACTGACAGACTACGCAACAAAGCAGTGCTACGACTGACCTAAAATATGACCCAAACCACTTCATCAATACTGCAATACTACTTCATAACAAGTAAGTTAAGGCAAGGCAAGGTGTGGTGCTTCATAAGCACAAGCAACTTAAAGAGAAGGGTTGCCTTGGCAAGGGTAGCTACAATATAGGTTTGTTCCACTTTGGTCTGAAGCATAAAATGTTTAGCCTACTGGTGTGAAAAACGTGTAGAGTAATATCGCTGCCTGTTCTGAAAAAGGAATAGATTTGTATCATTTTGGCGTGCAGAGTAGGAGAGATTTCCGGGTTAGGTTTAAGATGGTTACTAGAACCGCATATTTTGGTCTGAAAAAGGGTTACTGAGGGTTACAAACTGATCATTCTCATTCTGCCTATTCTCATTCCAGAAGAGGCCAAGAAAGTACACCCTTAATCACCAAAAACAAACAAACGAACGAACAAAAACTAAAATGCCACTGAAAAGAAAGTTGAATTAAACTCATCGCCAGAGATGACTTTGGGACGCATGGTGTCAAGCAGGCTACACAAGCGAAGGGAGCAAAATGCAACAGGCTAGCAATGGCAGGCAAAACAGCGTTCCCTTAATATTGCTAAGGAGCCCCCCAAGAACGGTGATGGAAGCATACCGCTGACCGGCAACTGCCTCGAGTTAAACTTTGCCTATATAACATTAACCTCAAACTATTACTGTCTTACCTTAGCTTCAACTGCAGCAAGGTCAGCCTTGATGGCCTGCGCCTGACTGATCAAAGCAGCGTATTCCTCTTTGTAGCGAGCAATGCTCTTCTCTAGTTCCGCGATTACATGGCTGATCTCGTCCGCCTGAAACAAGATATGCAAAAGTTAGACTTAACATGCCAGTTTATTTGCAAGTATTAGGAAACAGAAAAACTAAATTCCCTGAAATACACTTAGTGATAAAAACTACCGCTAAAAACGAACGATGTTTCGACTGATCGTCAGTCATTTTCAAGAGCCAGTCCTTGAGAAAAAAAATTGCATATATAATATTTACAATCATAAAAGATGGGAATTTGAAAATTAAAAAAAAAGGTTGGAAGGCATTAAAAATGTGAAATGTGACACTAAAAATGTAAAAAGTTAAAAGGCGTACTTGTAAATTGATGAAAACGGAAAAAAAAGAACAACGAATAAACTTCACACAGATTAAACAAATCCTCGTAGATAATAAAAGCACTAAGAAAACAAAAACAATTAAACAAATAATTTTGCGGGGATCGAGTCCGACTGTTTATTCACTGTTTAAGTAACAGAAGACTGAATAGGGAGCGGGTGTTCCAAACGAAGCGTATTTCATTCAATCTCAAGAACTGATGTTGAATACCAAACCTTTTGCACACTGCAATTTTCAGCCAAAAGCCCACAACATCAAGAGGTATACCACCTTTCAAAAGTCTTCTTATTGAAAATTTTCCACTATTTGTTTTCCTCCCAGAATTTCTAGAGTTTCTAGTACAATGGATTGCATTTTGGTAACACAACAGTTTCAGACTACCAAAACGCTATTTGGAGTCTAGTGGAAAACCTTGTTTACTGCACAGCAGATGCCCTTGACCCACCTTGATTCTGCTAGCCTGAGCTTCAATCTCCAGGCTTTTCAGCTCATTCCTCAATGGATCAACCTTCGTCAGCATGTCCGCATAACTGATCTGTAACAAAAGTTTTAATTAATTAGTACTCAAGTAGTGGCCAACTGAATACAGAATACTTCAACATGACCAAGCTTTCTCTTTACAAACTAGTATTCCATATCCCATTCTCTGTTGAGTGTAGCTAGGAGTCAACCGGAAACCGAAGCGAGCATAACAGGTTTATGCCATTAAAAGAAACCTTCAAAGGTCTGTATTTCTGGAATGTTTACAAAGAAAAGGAGGAGGAGGAGGACGAAGACGAGGAGGACAAGGAGGAGGAGGACGAGGAGGAGAGGGGGGGGGGGGGGCAGGGTAAGGCATTTAGTTAATTTTAGTGAAAATGATAGAAATATCGATTTGAAGGTGACTGAAAATTAAAATAAGAAGTCAGTAGTCTAATTACACTCACGTCGGAGGTTCTTTGGCGCGCAACGTTTTGAGTGTCAGACAGAAATGGACTACATCTTGCACGGATAGTGATCTAGCTTGGTATATCCACAAGGTTAATTTCTACTTTTTTGACCTCAAATTCTGCATTGCATTCTGCCTGAAGCTTTGACCAGTTTGATACATGAACACCAGCTTTCATTGTTCGGCCTTTTGCAATCTTACAATACATTGTGTACAATAACTCATGTTCACCCTCGACCTTAGAATACATGTGGAATAGTCAACATATTATTTCTTGACAAACCTTACCCCCGCGTTAATTTCCTTCACTTGGAAAATTTGTCTCTTTGCGTTAAGTTTTTTATTCTTAGCTATTTCCTCTTCAATTTACGTTATTTTAAAACGCATCAATTTCAAATACTTAATAAACACAACTGTTAATTTCCTATAACAAGGTAAAATTAATTGTCCATGTACCTGTGCTATAGCCCACTTAACAAGAGGTCCACAAGCAACACTAGCACGGTTCACTTTCTCGAAGTTGTAATCAGGATTGCTGAGGTACTTGCCCAACATGATCTTACGGATGTCCTCCCTAAATAAACAGAAACAGACTTCAATGAGCAATAAAAAGAGCACCACTGACTGTTAGCTTAATTAAGCTTAGGTTTCATTACTCTTCTCTCAATGTCACAATTTACCAATCTGTAAGCGCGCGGAGATGGATAAACATCAAGGACAATGGTTGCTTGTACGATAAAGTTTTATGTAACCGCACCCTGAAGGTTTGCATATTTTGATGTTGCTAAATATACATCTCAACAGTAACAACAGCCCAACAATATTTAAACAATACAGGTAAAATGTCGTTTAAAAGTTGACTTGTGTATATGAAAGAAATCAATGGTATGACCATTCAGGCGAAAGCTATAGAGCAGTGCTTTCCTGTGTACTGTTTATCATGCTGTACAAGCTTAATTAAGGTGGTTCTAATTTTTGATTTTGTGGATGAAAACCTTAAGTGTGACCATTCAGATGAAAGCTACTGAGCAGTGCTTTCCTGTGGTAGTTTGTTTTAAAGTATTTTGCAAAATGCGAATTGAAAACCTTTACACCATTGAACTTGGGCACGTCTAAGAGTGACAAGTAAAAATAAAGCCAAGTTGATTCACGTACGTGATGTCGTCCGTGGAGAAGTTCACAACAGTAGAGATAAAGTTGTCCTTGATGATTACGCCACGTAGTGTCCTCCAGTCTGTAGCTTGCTCTCCAAGCAGTAAACAGATGGATTCCAAAGCAAGTTTGACAGCTGGAGGAGGGTTGCCCATGGAACGAACCTCAACAAGATGCTGCTTCTTGATTGACTTCACAGCTACGAAAAATGATTTAAAGAGACTATGTCAGAATTTTTTTTTAATTAACACACATTTTTTTATTAATTTTTTAATTAACATTCACATTTACATTAACGAAAACCTGAAGAAAATGTTACAGTTTCGTTTGAACATACTATTTAAACAATAGAGTTCTATCGTGTGATAGATTGCCCGAGGAAATCAACATCAACATCAACATCAACATCAAATTTCCGTGGGAATCTATCACACATAGGGCCGAGACAGAAGAACTCTATTGTTTTTATTGTACAACACTAAATTTTGAGCGAAAATTGCCCAGACGGGCACTATTCGCTGATAGGCGCCCGATGAGGAGAGACACTACCGCATCACGTGATCGATATCGACCAATGGGAGCACGCCAAAATTTAGCGTTGTACTATAAAATAGTGCAGTGAAACTATTATCGAGTGTCCTTGGCCACGGATGACCACGATGGAAATGGATTACAACTTAAAAACCTTGAGCTTTTGATTTCCTTTGAAATAGATTACAACTTAAAAACCTTGGAACCTTTGATTTCAAATTCTGCAAAAATTGCTAAAAACCTAAATGATCCGCTTTCCTTGAAAAAAATCACTCGATGTCTTCCTTTTCATGCTCTAGGAGTATTTTGTGTGTGAACGAAGGTACTTAACCATAATTTTAGCAACGTTTTGACAAAATGCCGGCAAGATATCCATGTCCTAGTCCCTTTAAATGTCAGTTCACGAAACGTTGGTTACAAGAACTAATACATCACGATCGGGGCAATGTCAAACAGTCAATGGTTTTACTCACTGGTTTCTGCCAATGCTATGGCTTAAAGTCAAAGATCCACTAGTGACGATCTCTGCTCAGTTGCAATGTACCCCCCCCCCCCCAGCTGTCTATCCAGTCACTTAAGTGCTCTTTTCTATTGAAACGTCCTCATATCGGCAACCTCAAAACAATGCAAGTAATTTCTGTTCCAAGAATGACAAATGTAGAAAAGTATGGCTGAAGCACTGGTTTTCCTGTGTAACAGGAAGCTAGTCTTTCACGGGATACCCCAACACACTTCCATCTTACAAAACACTGCTAGTTAAAACTCACCCATCTTGGCATCCTGAACAGCAGGTTCTACTTTGGCTAGTTCAGCCATCACGCTAGCTTGCTTCTCTTTGATCTCTGCGGTTTGTTTCTGAAATGCAAGAGAACACCAACACAATGAATCACAAATTAATACATACAAAACTTCCCATAACTACTTTTTAACCATCACGATCCATCACTACTCTGCAGTATCATACCTCAATTGTCGCTTGAATCTCCATGGATGTCACTTTTTTCTTCTCTGCTTCTTGCTGGTCTTTAACCTGCAAGAAAATTTATGTTTTAAAAGTTTCAAACACCAGAGTGATCTACAATCATCCACAGAAGTGTTGAGAAAGTTAATAATTTTTCCTCTCATTTGCCTTACCTTTCCTCCCACCTCGGTGGGTGTCCACCGAGTTTACTGACTAAGAGATTGGCCTGCAAAGGTCCAACATTTAAAGGGAGAGGGGAGGGGAGGGGCATCAAAACGTAATGTCAGCTATTTGAAAATTTTTTAGAACATGAACTTTGGAAATCATTTATCTTTTCACGTTGTATTTGGGAAGCACTCTTTTCAACTACTTCAGACGAAGACTGTAGCTACAACCATTTACATAGGTTTGAGGCTTTTTTTGGTAATTTCACTTTTTCCTCACCCGAGCACTTACCAGCATTGTCTGAATTCTGGCATCACATTTACCACCACAAAAATCATCCTTGATGCAGTTTGTCTTGAAATGATGAGTACGGTGGTAATTTAACCTAAGAACAACCTAGATATGTGTCCAGGGGCAGGGCCAACAGCTTCTGATCTGCAGAGCTCCAAAGGTGATCCCCTCGATGTGTAGGGAAACGCAATTTTTAAAAACATTTGCCACAGAAGTTCCAGTCCGCTTCTTCCGTGAGTGCACTTTTCAAGGTGAATCTTTGCCTAGATGAAGTTATTAATGGTGTCTATACGAAAAGAAAATGCAGGTTTAACTCACCATCTGTTTGAGTTTCTGATTGGCCAAAGCATTCTTTGCCTCTAATTCTTGACTCTTAAGTGAGAGACTCTTCTGTAGCTCTTCGACCTACCAACGCATTCACAACAAGGTAAATGATAACATTTTTGTTTGCATTTTTACTGATAAGATGGCCAAAAATTTTTTTTGTCATGAAAGGACATCCGTCTAAGTCAATATTTTGGTCGATAAAACGTTATCCTCAAGGAAGACTTTAATTCATCTACAAAATGATATCACCTGTAAAACATTTATCTGACCACAGCTGGGAGGTCATCTGACATAACCATATTTTGGTCAACCATTGTACTATGCAATTTCTTTCTTTTTTCACATATGTATATATTTTTTATGTTAATTACTTGACTTGCTTTCTGTAATTTCTTTCTTTATATATGTATATTTGTCACTTGACTTCTTTCGTTCTATACTAATGTAAACACTACCCGCCCAGACTAGCTACTGCTATTTGCGGGATAGTGTAGTCCTTTTTATTTTACTTATAAAATTGAATAATAAACTTTAAACTTTGAATTTTGAACTATGACCAACTCTTATTTGACGCTCTGCATAGACAGAAATAAAACAAAACAAAATATTCAAGCTATTCCTTACCTGGTCAACAGTCTCCTGGATTTTCTGTAAACCGACATTCAAGTGAAGCTGTTGCTCCTCAAGGTCTGACCTCTTCTCGTTAAACAATTTGACCTAAACAAGACAAACAGATATAAACAACAGGTAAACAAAATTAAAAAGAGTAAAAACAAAGTAAAGGAGGTCAAAATGGGCCTTATGCATGATTACGTCACTTGCCCAAAATTCACCACCAAGCCTCGTTTGCACTGAATTATTCTCATCCACTGGCACGTTGCACGTGGAAATTCTTTTCGTGTTTGCTGCATTGGGATTTTGTTCGTGGTAAAATATACAAGTTTCTACTCTGAAAGCGAGGCTTGGTGGTGAAATTACATGTATCTAGTCTGACATGAACACGCATAAGGGCTATTATATTAAGAGGAAACGAAAGTGATGTGCCATGTAGTTCAAGTCCAAAGGAAAAAGATTCGTTCATTACTAATTGGTAGAATTGAAGAATTGCTCTGAAACCCATTAAACACTGAGCTTTGTTGTTGGTGTCAAAGTACTGTACATGTACGTCCGTGACAATGTTGGTTCCAACTTGGATTTGAAACATGACTTTGCACAAGCCAACTCTTTGTGACTTCGCCTTTTCATGAACATGAACTATTACATCAAAAACTGCAGTATGTTCTCAAAATTTTAGGGCCTTTTTAGTTCCGTCCTTTCTTAAACAGACCGCAACATAGTCCATATTTTAGTGAGTTGATTGGGTGAATCGCCAACAGCCCAAAAAGAAATGGGACAGCCGTGAAATTTGTGCATCGTGCCTTGAGATCCGCATCAATACTTCAAAAAAAAAAATGGCAAAAAAAAGACACTCTTGCCATCTATTTCTTATAAAGATGTTCTTACATGTACATGAAAAAGGAGAGTGTAGTCCTGAACTGTGTGAGTGTGTCTAACAATATTACTACAGCAGTCCTCCAACATCTCAAACCCCAGCATCCCTCACTATCTCGAATTGAAACTCATTTCCCTTGGTGGAAGTTCTTACTTAT
The DNA here is from genome assembly GCA_964017195.1 of Siderastrea radians. NCBI lineage: Eukaryota > Metazoa > Cnidaria > Anthozoa > Scleractinia > Rhizangiidae > Siderastrea > Siderastrea radians. The sequence continues at coordinate 30,134,585 of OZ024896.1, read as the reverse complement.
TAACAATTGGCTATCTCGAACTCCCGTTTTCTCGAACAATTTTTAGTTTAACCTGCATGTTCGAGACAGTGAGGTGTATCTTGTACCACTCACATAATGGTTAATGAAGTCCAGGTAATGCCTTGGTGTGATTGCCATCACTCGGCCTCCTCTCTTGGCTAAGCGCTCATTAGCTTGGTGAAGTGTTTGATGGACATACACGAATGCATTGATAACAGCTTCCCTGTGGGTGGGAGTCATGGGAAGATCTTCATACACTTTGGGTAGATAGTCAGGTGGGATGTACTGTGGACAAAACAGCAAAGTACTGCAAGTCAACAACAGCATTCAAAATGTATTTACCCTGTGAAGTAAAACTAAGTTTATTTTCACATAACATTACAGGCTTTTAATGACTAGTGGGAAGATAGACACTCCGGTTGGAGTGAATGATATTAGAAAATTTCTAAATGATAGCGCCATGATAAACGGAAAAGTTCGTCCGACGTTTCAAGATTTCTATCTCTTCATCAGGGACCACAGCAATTCATCAGCAGTTGGAGCTGAGTAGCAGCAACGCCCAATATGGAACATAACATATTTAATTTTCTCCAAAAAGAAATAAACTCACTAAATTGCGATACTTGCTCTTAATATCCGATATTAAAAATGCTCGCGCAACTTTTTTAGCTGGATGTAATCGGGATCCATATTAGCTTTTTTTCAAACTCGTCAGCCGGGCAAGTACGTCAGAAAAGATACTTGCCCCGACAAAATTTTACTTGCCCGTTCAAAATTACATAATAATATTAAAATACACTCAAAAACTTAAAGTTAACAACAAGTAAGTGGAAAGATTGCATTTTATTTTCATTATGTTACTGCAGCAGCACCGTGGTAAGACCCAGTAAGGCTCCTGTCAAACACTTTCATTTTACAAGTTCAACTACACGGACTTAAAAGATAGACCTACTTTGCATGTCAAATGTTCACTGTTGAACATTTGATTTGCGCATTTACTTTTCGATCAAACTTTCAATTTTGATCAAACTTTCATCCAGGTACTTAAGCCAAAGCCTGTTTTGCTGCCACGATGGTAAAAATGCACGCTTTTGTTACTCTTGTTTGTATTTAGAACTTTTCTCTCGCGGTGATGCCGACACTTTGATGAAGTAGCACCGCATTTTGCAAAACTCACGTGCGGCCAAAGAGCAAGAGTCTGTGTTTGCATTTTGCTGCAGTACATCAGCGGACAAGAACAAAAAAATGTCTGCAAACATTTCACTTCTGAGAGTACCGCATAAGGTGTCGTACGAGCAACGAAACGATGTTTACAGTACATTAATCTTCTGTTTACTACAGTACGGAATCACCGAATGGCTGGTGGACATTCAAAACACGGGTACATTGACTGGTGAGAAATTGAAGAAAAAAATTTGGCTCCTTAAAACTTACTCGTCCGCCGGACGAGTTTGTAATTTTTGATACTCGTCTGCAGGACTTTATAGTCGTCTCGGACGACCTGACGACTGCTAATATGGATCCCTGTGTAATTAAGAGAGATGCTTGAAAGAACAAGCGCTACAACGATACACCGTTAAATGAGATATCGCGATATTACGATACAATACAATATGCTACATCAACAAATTTGGGAAATCACTTTCTTTAATATTCCTTACCCAAGCTCTACATTTTAGCCCTTGTAAGGCGATTTCATGTTGTCTTATTACTGTGTTAAATTTATTATCATGGAAACAAATTATTTAAAAGTAGTGTAAGTTGTTGGTGCCCAGTTTTGTCTCGCACAGTAATGTATCATATCGTGTATCATATCGTGGCCCTTGCATCGAAATATGTATCGTATCGTGGGAAAATGTATCATTGCAGCCCTAGAAAGAACACTTAAAATTTGTGTGAAACTAAGCCATAGACCTGGTTTTAGCTGCACCCCCATTAGCGATTCCTCAGGCTAAAAATTAGGAATTCAAAAAGAAAATTTTAGGATTGCTTCTTGTACTTATTGTACTTACGTTAGATTTTTCAAGATCAATCTTGCTGGTGAACTCTTTGCCAACTTGATACAGGGCACCAGTGGACCAATCACCAAACCAGTTGAGAACACATCTACAATAGCACAAAGAAGTGTTAGAATAGAGCGGTTTTCAACTGAGTGTCGAAAATAATTCGCATTTTGCTTTGGCTTTGATTGGTTAAAAAATCTCGCGCCACTTTATCAACCAATCAGAAGTAAAGCTCAAACCAACCGCGACTTGCTCGCACGCATTTTCCCGCGCTTGGCACCGGTTACATGTATTTTCTTCGAGTTCTGATTGGTTCATTAGGTAATTTATGTTTGTTGTGATTGGCTGGGGTAATTACTTTGGTTTTGGTTTTACGACACTCATTTGGAAAGCGCTCTAAAATAACAGGCTCAAGAGTAATGTGAAGCTAATGCGAATCATAAAAAATCTCCGACATCAATGCTATAATACTCTACTACAATATCACAACAGACGCAGCCTTCATTGTCGTAAATATGTTGCTGAATAAGTCACGCACCTGTTGAACAGAGCTGGAGATGTAGCTGCTCGGCTCTTCAGGCCCTCATTTGAAGGATTCATGGTGAAAACAACGTGTAAGTTGTTCATGACCTTGGAGAAATAGAAAAGTGACATAAGCAAGGAAACACAGCCACTCTGTTAGTACCAGTTAATTACTTTTCATTTTGAATTTAATGGATAATATATAGATTTAGCCAAGCCTAAAAGCGGAGCTCCACATTTTTTTGGCTGGTGCTTATTAATTTGTGAAAATACTGTGAACTCAACCGTTGTGCCAACCGAGTTTGCAGCAGAACCGACAACAAAGATGAAGTCCTCGATGGCAAATTCGCATCTAGAACTTTTCACCTTCCACCAAAAAGACAACTGAGTATCCTTCTGAACTTTTTCTTTCCATTAATAAACTTGTTTTTGACTTTTGTTGTCTTTGCTAAAACGCAGGTCACCATGCGATTTCGCGCCAAAAGCGCGGGATACAGCACAGGGTTATCTCAAGTGTGTGCCACCTCATATTGGTTGCCCTGTGGTGCGGACGGACGGACGGTCACGTGACTATTACGACACTACCCAAATTTCTTGCCTTGATAGGTTACCAAATTTCCTCAGCAATGGTGTTTTGCTGGCGCACTACGCAAGCGGGCTCCGCTATAAAATTGCTGATTACAACAGACTGTATGCAGGACACCCACCTGTTGCGTGAACCATTTGTACAGCTCTTCGCTGCTGTCCAGCATCAGACCTTCTCTCTGAGATCCTTCCTTACACTGTGTCATCAGTGTGGTGTACTCATCTCCCTCAAACAATCCTGGGACCTACCAACACACACATCAACACTCAAGATTTGTTACAGCCTTTCACATATTAGGGTCTTTAAGTAACAACGACGGCAACGCAAAGGAAAACGTCACTTAAATTGTGTATTTCGGTTCTTTTATTCTAGTTCGCGATTATTCCAACTCCTTCAACTTGTCTAATGTGACCGAACTATCCGGGAATTAAACTGGTAGGGACGGCGCTCAAGTTCAGGTAGAGAAAGAGAATTCACCGTCGTGTGTTCCCGTTCTCCAAAACCCTTAAAACTGGTCATTTCACATTGTTGTTTTGCAGAGGACGGCAAAGAAATGTACCAGAATGTATAACGCACGCGCAGAGTCGTTGTTTTGTTCATTAAAGCCTATTGTTTTTTTTTTGACGTTCTCGTTGCCGTTGCCGTCCTGGGTGTTTAAACTCCCTTTTATTGAACACTGAAAAGACATACAAAATCTGAAGTGAAAACTCTTCCAACAGCTTCAGAAGGTCAAGCATGAAGGTTCTTATTTGCGCGTTTCAATGCAGTAGGTTTAGTTGGAAGTCTTTCTTTTCAGAGTCTGTTGACTGTCACATAATTATGATTGACAGCAGTGTAAAATGCATTGCTCATTGCCTGTGAACTTCAGATTATGTTCGTTAGTACTGACAGACACAGTAAAGAGGCACTTTACAGCTGATTTCTTTGCAATGCAGGGTCAGACACTTGATTGACCCTTTCACTCCCAGAGTCAGTTAAGGAGACATTTATGGCAGTTCTAACTTTTCAGTCTGTTGATGAAATCCTATGGTGTGACCATTCAAATGAGACCTCTTCAACAGTCCTTTCACATGGTACTATTTGTTTTTAAGTATTTCACCAAACGGAAATTGGAATTTATCTTGAATTTTGATTTCAGGGTTAATTTGCTGGCTTTGATTCACCCATTATCAAACAATGGTGAAGGACATTTGTCCATAAAATGCGTTCAAAGAGCAAATCCTCATTTTCTGAAGTATGCAGGGTTTATACAGACATTTGCAAGAAATCATGCGAACGTCTGTATGACGTCAACTCCTATCAGGCGATGTTCACTTATAACGAAGGTACCTCTCCATTTGCAAGCAGAGTGTTCATTCTTTCCAAGAAGCTTGATTCCAAGATGTTGGATTCATCTAAAATGAAGACGATCTTCTCATTCTTGCAGCCTGCTCGTCTAAGCACTGATCTCAAGTCCTCATCAAAGTCTGCAGCCAAGTACTTGCGGTGAATCTAGTAGCAAAATTTATAACTAAATTAGGACTTCTTCACTTGACCACAACCCAATCAAGGCCATTTGCAACTTCCTATATTGCTAACTAATTACAATAATTCCCATGACTTCAATTTTGTCATTAATACAAATCTCAAGATTTGGACACAAAGTCACGCGAGAACACAAAACTACAACCGTGGAGGAAGTTATAGTTTGCCTTTTGCTTTGTGCTGCTATTACCTTTTTGTGTTCTGATAAGTTTATTTGTATTTTGAAACACTGTTACGTTTACTTAGGAAAAAACTACACAACACACATAACAAAATTGTGAGCTTAAAGCCCTCTAAGATCGAGGCCACACAAAATTAAGAAACAATCGTAGCTTCGGTTCTGGTAGTCATTTCTTCTCAACAATTGTTTTACAGTCATATGGAAACTCCAAAACCCTACCTTGACTTGGAAGACTTTCAGTCCATTCATCCATGCTACAAATCTTGAAAGTGTGGTTTTACCAGCTCCACTCACACCAATCAACAGCAAGTGACCCTGTGGATAAGAGTTTTAAGCTTGTGTTACTCTACACCATGTTCTTTGCAACTTAACATGAAACGGTGCAGTCTGGTTACACTGCAGATCTTTACAACAATAAGGGTGCTAAGCTTGTTTTGTGTAACCCTCCTGGGAAAGTTGTGGGGGCGCAGTAGTGTAGTGGTTAGCGCATTGGACTTCAGATCTGAAGGTCGGTGGTTCGAGGCCCAGTCCCTGCCATCGTGTTGATTCCTTAGACAAGAAACTTTGCCCCACATTGTCTCTCTCCATGCAGGTGTATAAAAGGGTACTGGCGACATACGGTTGGGGGGGGGGGGGGGGTAACCCTCCGATGGACCAGTATCACATCCAGAGGGGAGTAGTAATACTCTCAGTTGCTTCATGCTGCGGAAACCGGGTTAGGCTCTGGCCGTGTGGGCCTCCTTGGCCCGAGTGCGACTTTATCCTTTGTTTATCCTTGCAAAGTTGATCACAAATGACTGCAGTGGACTGATGCATGTGCACAGTGTCAGTCACCAACATAGCAAGGTGCAAAACCCGCTGCTGAATGGGGTGTTCACTATGCAAGAAGGCTGGTAATTTTGCTGTAATCAATGATGAAAATAGAGTCGAGCCTTCTTTCTGTATATGTTAGAGCAACTTGTATCACAATAATTTCGGCTAATGCAAGTCTCATAACACTATGCAATGCTTTGTGCAACATGTGTTGAAAGGCCATTGCAAAACAAGCGGCACAAAGAATTGCACAGTGAACAAAGGCTTTATAGGTCTCAACTGGTTAGAGGCGAACATTTTACACTGCAACCTGTCAACCAAGGACAAACAAGCACTCACCTGTGGCTGTCTGAAGATTCTGTCGATCCTAAGAACATGATCAAGTACTTCGTTGAACAACACCAAGGGAACATCTAACTCCTCCTCGTAAAACACCTGTTCAGAAAACAAGAGGGGAAAAGGTTTAAAACATGATGAGGAAAGGGAAAATACACGTTGCCATAGAGCGCTTTTCAAATGAGTGTCGTAAACCAAAACCAAAGTTTTTACCCCAGCCAATCACAACAAACACAAAGTACCCAATGAACCAATCAGAACCCGAAGCAAATACATGTAACCGGCGCCAAGCGCCGGAAAACGCATGCGGGCAAGTCAGGATTGGTTTGAGTTTTACTTCTGATTGGTTGAGAAAGTGGCGCGAGATTTTTTAACCAATCACAGAACGAAGTAAAGCAAAACCAAAGAAAAACGAGAATTACTTTCAACACTCAACTGAAAACTGCTCGGATCAGTATTAGTAAAAAAATTTGAACAATCTACCTCAGCTTAGATCCTGCAGACAAATTCGGTCACTACGGACACTCTTAAACATGTAAAAGATAAAATCGCAATACGAGCTATCTGTAGACAGCACGGTACATTTCAAAATGTGGTTATGCAAATATCCATGCCAGAAACAACGACGTTAGACACCTACCAAATATAACGTTTGAGGCGTCTGCTTAACAACAGTCAAAACAATAATAATGTTATGGCCAAATGAGCTGTCACAAGCATAAGAGTTTTTGGTTGTAAATCCTCAGTAACATAGAGTGTAATACCATGGTGTCCATTGCTCAAATGCACTTTACAGAAGCTAAGAGATGAGATTAGATACCAGCATGCAAAAGCGACCACAAAAAATGCATTCAGTCCTCCTCAACCAACCAACCCAGACCACAACACCGTCGACAACGCCCCTACTCTTTTTAGAGCAGAGTACAATCGACACGACCTCACCAGTTATGAGTTAAGTGTTTGTTAGACAGGGCTTAACTTCTCATAGGAAAGGCCTTATCACTGCAAAACTAGCTTTAAAGGGGCATAGTCACGCTATTTTAGTTCATTTTAAAAATCAAAAATATGTCCTCACATCAATGAAGGCCCACAAATAATGGTCTAGTTTTGTTACCAAAGACCATATTACTTCACTGAAACTATTTTCTGTCGTCTGTTGCTACGGATGGAAAGGATGGAAATGGATTGCAATTTGAAAAAAATTAGGTTAAACTTTTCAATTTCTTTCAGCGTGTTGACATTAAATCGATATTAAATGGTCACGGTTTGTTTTCTCTTAATGAAATTAAGTTGATAATTATGTTCCTTTAAATGTTCAAACACAATTCTGGGCATGGATAAGGGAAGTGGTCATAACAAGTGTACTCGATGAGGACCCACCTTGTGTAGGGGTAGGGGGGCTATGCAAGATACCACCCGTTTGATTAGCCAAATGGATAAGATTTATTGGCCTTAAAATTTGAGTTGAGACTTTCATATTAGGTGTGCATGAAGCTTGCATTGCTGGAGAGATGGCACAGGGAGGTTTGAATCTTTTTCTTAGTTTCTACTCCTGATAGAGTGGGGGCTATACAAACAAGACACCATCTTTTAAGGTGGGGAGAGGGGGGTACATGAAGAGACCACCGGTCTTTTTGCAGAATGGTGGGTCCTGTCTGAGTACAATAGTTTTGACCATTTCCCTAAAGTTAGCTATCGATAATTTTTAGCACAGTTTTGACCAGAAATCTGCGAAATCCTCGTGACTATGTCCCTTTAAGGTAGCAGCTACAGAAAAAAGTGTCATTTTTTCATAAATGAGATTTTAACATGCTCAGATAAATCTCTTCGAGAGATTTCTTTCAAACAAAGAATTAGTAGAAAATACTGGCTCAGTGGAGAGTTATTAAGAGTAAAAAGATTTTTCTTTGTTAATTATGGTAACTGATCACTGATTAACTTGGTCACATGAAGTGGAAAGCACGTGCTGTTTGCACTCACATTTTAAGCGATTCTTCTGAAGTGGTTATTAGACTTGGTTATTTTTTACGAGGTAATGAGAGTTTTTCTTTCACCTAAATGTATCCTAAAAAGAAATGGTTGTGTCTTCTCAACCAAGAATGAAGGAAAAGAAATCCCTTGGCAAAGAATGGGCAGTGAATTGGCAGAGAGCGATCAGGGTTTGTTTTATCGACAGGACAACCTTTGAACTCTACTGAACAATCTTTGCACTCACTCCTGACAAATAACAGAAATTGTTAGTGTACAAGACGGGTGGGTGAGTTAATACCTTCAGTCTGGCTTTCACAAAATCTCTCAGCTCCTCTTGATCAACAGGCATATAATCCTTGGAGAGCCAGTTACTGTAGAGAATTGGCCGCTTCAGAGCTGCATTGCTATCTATATTGGGGAAATGCTTCAGTGCAACCATGTTGATGTTCTCTTCGGTCCATTTACGCTCATCATCCTCAACCAGTCTGTCTTGAAACAGACGCAATGCCTCATGTGCCCACAATCGTACAAGTCCTTCAGTTGATAATGTCTCGAGTGGCTTCAATGCTTCGCAGATTCCTCTCACCCATCGAGTCATTTCACGGGGACTGTAGATGTAGTGAGGCTGCATGTCTTGGGTAAAACGTTCCTGCAGTGAGGAGAATAACCTGGACTGTGAATCGGGTGCTTTGAAGAAACATAAGTATTGAACAAAATTTCTTTACCCTTTCTCTCCCAAGATGGCCTAAAATCAAAATTCAAGACAAACCTCAAATTTCATTTTGTTTAAAAACTTAAATGTAAATTGTTCCATGTGAAAGTATTGCTGACAAGGTTTCATTTGAATGGGTTCACCATAGGATTTCATCCACAGACTCCGAAGTTAGAATTACCGTAATGTCTCCATAACTGACTCTGGGAGTGAAAGGGTTGAATCCAGTGTGTGTGTGTTAGAATATCTATCGGTTTTTTTTTTCTATATGTGTAACTGTTCTGCATTACGTAGTATTGGTTTTGCGTAAATGTAGTTGTTTGTAACCGGTGAATACAACGTCAAGTGATCATATGTAACTTTATTTTATTGTAACTGTTGATGCTGTAATATACGGTTGCACTGTCAATAAATGGAAAAAAAAAGGGTTGAATGCAAGGTCGAATGTATATAACAATATAACTATTTTCAAAGTCAACAAGACCTCTAAGTAAAAAGACTTGGACACATAAGAGCAGTGTTACTCTCAATCTGAAGTAAAATATCCACAACTGTTATTCAACAAATTGTCACTATGCCCAGACACGGTAAGGAAGCCCTTGATATCTGTCATCCGTACATGACAGATCTCCTGCGATATACGTAAATGACCATATTTGGAAGTGCCCTACAGATTTTCTTTCACGGCTTGTCCAGTCGAGTGAACAAGTGCCATTTGATGGCGAAATCTTTTCTCCGAGAAAAGACTGAGCCCATGATTTTCGGCATTTGGCCAGTGAGCTATAATCCTCGAGGTCTTGATCACCTCGAGTGAAATATAGAACTCTGATTAATTAACTATTTAACTTGAAGGCCAGTTTATCGTTACTTCGAAAAACGGATAACTCTCAACTTGGAAAAAAGCAGACTGTTTGAAAATATTTATCAGGACAAACTACGTGCTCGCTATTAGTGTTGGGTGACATCTATTTTGTTCATGACGGGCCGCACAGGTAAGAGCCAGTATTAAAATGAAATCCACAAGTCAACTGGACGAGTGGTCTTTGAAATATCTTGAGCATGGAATGGATGGGGAAACAAAACTACCACTCAACGAACACTGATTGCTACCAAAAACAACGATTTTGCCGTTGTGCTATCACTAGATCCGCGCGTAATCCATTGTTAGGACCGAACTGATTCATAAGCTTACGAAGGCTTACGGATTCAGATTCGCGGTATTCTTATTCTTGACAATTTCAGTTTCACTTTATCACTGTTTCAGTCTGATAATGATGTCAGTGATAGCGAAACATTGTCTTGCTTTAATTTTTGCATTTATAGCAAAATGCTTGAGCAAATGAACAGTAGTTTGTCTTGAAACTGAAGAATTATGAGCTGGAACCGTATTATAATACTTCAGTTTCAGGTCGGAATTTGTGGATTTCTTGTCGCTGTTAATTATGAATTCTTTCTGAGCTTGAATAATAAAGAATACAGATGGATATGTATTTGTCTTGGAAGGCGTTTCTCTGTGGGTCATAAACGAAGACAGTAATACTAATAAGCACTTGAGAATTATTGACCAGAAGAATCAATACAGCATGTGGACCGCTGAGGAAACAACAAGTTTAGCTCTTGTTTTTTGTTCAAGTAAAAAAGCCCGTTATTTTAGCAGTGTTTTTTTGGTGTAGAATTAACCTGGATCAGAATAGTGGTCATTGAGAATAACGCAGAATCTTAATAAGGCTTTTAAAGCTTTGAAAATGGAGAATTGCTTTGTTCTCTAGCCGACAAGTGCAAGAAGAATTTCATGTCATCAGCTGTTTTCTGCTCTGTAAGTCACCTTTTTCTTCAGTTTATCCATGAATGTGAATAACGACGGGGAAAATATTTAACTTTTTCAGGATACTTGCTTCTCTTTCGTGAAGAATACTTGCTTCACCTCAGTAATGCCGCGAGGTGTAAATACAGTTCGAAGCACTTTTAATATAAGCTCAATTATTTCTTTTCTCACGCCTTCTTAGAAGGCTGTCTTGAATCATGTCAAAACCACGAGTGAACCACGTTTAACACGAGTTTAACTGCCTTACCTAAGATCAGGTAACCTTCTTTTCTATCGGATCTTTTAAGGTGCTTTGAACAACGCTATATTTCAGCCTTGGAAAGCCGTAAAAACAAAATGGTTTTGCAATTTAGTTTTGCGCCACGGCGAGATAAATTAAGAACAATCTGAATATGTAACCAATAAAGCTTCAACAGACTATCTTTAACCATTATTCGACAGTAACGAATAAATTTCAGAATCTCCAACAGCCAAACTTCTCGCTGATACTGCCAAAGCATGACTGGAAGTAAGCTCATCGCCTGCAGATTCCTCCGTGCTAGGGACGCCATGTTTAACATTCTCTTTCAGTTTTCTGCGCGAGTTTGTAGTTCTTTCTGATTGGACAATATAAATCGGAGTTTCTTCGGGCCCCTTCGGGCTTCTTCGGGCATAGATACGAAAATTGACCAAAAGAAGTACTTGTTCCCCCGACTGTGTCTGGCAGCCATTTTGAAAAGCGAGGCAGTTTGAGCAGTGTTCTCCAGAAATTTTAACTCCCTGGAAGGAACTTTCCACGATTAAATGCTCTCAAAAAGTCAACAAGTATTTGCTTCAGCTTACAGAGATATCCAAAGGTTGATTTGGAATTTTCCTAGTGAGAACTCAACCAAGAAAATGCTATTGCGAATGAAGCAGCTCACTTGCTCACGGAAAGTTGGAAAAGTTGAAAAGATTTTAAGCTTAATTCACAGGAAGAGGACTTGTTCTCGGTAAGGTAGCAATATTTTTTTTCTTTGTCTTGTCAGTTCCAAACTTTTTAAGTGAACGGTAGTAAACTTCGATTTCTTGAAATTTTGTTTTGATGTTTATTACGTGTTGCTAGCTTTAAGCGTTTTCATCATAGAACCATAGTTTTTCTCATTCTGAAAATGGTAGTCGATGAGAATTTGTTGAATAATAAAACAATTATCCTGCTCAATCTTGCGGAATATCCCCTGATTTAGCCAACTCCGCCTACGGCCTTGTCGGCTAAGTATCAGGTGAAATTCCGCGCGATTTCGCAGGATAATTGTTAAATATTAGTAAGATTCGTAAACAAATCACAACTCAGTAAATTGTTTCCTTATGACATTCAGTACCTTTCTGTTGGTGTTAATCAATGGTTTCCATTAAAAAGGCCATTTCCGAATTGTCTTGTGCCTCTCTTTCAAAGAGAGGCCAACTGTAAAACCTTTCATATGAAAATGATTTTATTTGCACGTGAATGACAACTCATTTTCATATGAAAGGCCATGCACCAAGACTCGCTTTGAAGAGGTACAAATTGTCTTGTGCCTCTCTTTCAAACAGAGGCCAAGTGCAAAACCTTTCATATGAAAATGAGTTTTATCTACATGTGAATGAGAACTCATTTTCATATGAAAGGCTATGCACCAAGACTCGCTTTGAAAAAGAGGTATGAGACAAGTTGGAAATGGCCTTTTCAGGGATACCATATGCAAATGTGTCTTTAGTGCTTTTATTCAGAGTTTTGAACTCGTAACTGGAGTATTTAACCAATTTTCTGCATTGGAATTCTTACCTGAGACATGGAATAGAATTCCACCATGGCATCAGTAAGAGGTTGTGCATAGCTTCTGAGTGGTGGAACAATCCTTAGCATGGCACGATTAAATGTTCCATAAATTTGTGTGAGGGATGTGGGGCCAGGATAGTCAACGTAGATCACTGGGACATGACGCAAGAATCTGAAAACAAAGAAAGCCACTATCACATACTGAGGTACTGTAATCAGTAAACCACATGACCATTCAAATCAAATATATTATTAAGCAGTACTTTCCTGTGGTGCTGTTTATTATGTCAACCTAACCGACCAAATAAAAGCTATCACCAATTGCTGTGACGCTATTTATTACGCTCTCGAAGATGGCTCTAACTTTTAAGTTCAGTGATCAATTCCTAAAGTCTGACCATTCAAATGAAAGCTACAGAGCAGTACTTTCCTGTGGTGCTGTTTATTATGCTGTACAAGGTGGTTCTAACTTTTGCATCTGTGGATGAAATCCTAAAGTGTGACCATTCAAATAAAAACTACTGAGCAATACTTTCCTGCGATGCTGTTTATTATGCTGCACAAGGGTTCTAAATTTTGAGTCTCTGGATGAAATCCTAAAGTGTGACCAGTCAAATGAAAGCTACTGAGCAGTACTTTCCTGTGGTGCTGTTTATTTCGCAGTCTAAGGTGCTTTTTTTTGGTCTGTGGAGGAGGAGGAGGAAATAAAACAAAAACCAACCTGTGTGAGAGAGGCTTCCTACCAGGATCAGTGGGTGGGTTACAAGCTCCAACAAACTGAATCCTCTCCATTGTGACCCACGCTTGGTCAGTGGTGCGGTAAAACCCTCCATGCTCAACAATTTGCCTCAAGAATGAAATCACACGCTGGGTACCTGGGAAAAGCAAATAGAGTTAACACTATCATTCTGCTACATTGTGGTTTTCACCCTTAATTATTTAGCCATTGCGCTAAATATTCAAGGAACTGATTACACTCCTCATCCAATTCCTTGGACTCTTTTACAGTGTAAAGATGCTGGAAGGAATGGCAAAGTGAGGAAAGCACTTACATCCTGACAATGTGGCCTGAGTTTGAATCCTGCAATCAGCATCATACCATCAACTTAAAATTGCTTAATTTCGTTCTTCTCATGCAAAGTTCAACATCTGTCGTAGGTCATTTATTTGAACATCACTTTAGTGATGAACCTAATAAAGGCAATGAAAGTATTGAAGGCCACCTTTGCCCCAAGATTCATTCAATGTTAAGTACATTTAAGATGCTATGAAACTTTTATTAAAAGAAAGCTGTTTACGGTTTGTTCTATATGTTAGGTCATTAAGTAATTATTCATCTGACAAAGAATACAGTTTGTCTTGTGCTCTAACCGTAATGGTCCATGTCTGGAAGGTTGATCTCATCACAGAATAGCACCATCCACTTCCCAAGCTGCACTGGAGCCAGCACAATTCCATTAGGAGTTCTTCTGTACTCACAGTAATGATCAAACGTCTTCAGAAGCAGCTCAGGGGAGGTCGCACTGGAGAAGTTTAGACCAACAACCTAAAAACGTAACAGGGATTCATTAAATATTGACTGCAAAAGGACTCCATAAGTGAATCGCATTTCTTTTAAAACATATAAATTAATATGGCGTGAGACTGAGTACATAGAAAAAAACATTTAAGCCGAGTGTGTTGGGCAGTGTGTTGGCTGAACCAAAACCAAATGACTAACATGAGTTCCTTATAACAAAAGCACCAGTCTTGCCCTGGGTGGCCCAGTTACGAGACTGAGTGCATGGAAAAAAAAATTGAAGCCGAGTGTGTTGGGCACTGTGTTGGTTGAACCAAAACCAAATGACTAACATGAGTTCCTTATAACAAAAGCACCAGTCTTGCCCTGGGTGGCCCAGTTAAATACCTACACCACTATATAACCCACCTCCATGTCAGGCAGAGCTCTCAAGGCACTGAACAGCGTCATGGTTTTGCCACTACCAGGGGGACCGCAGAGTACCATGGGCTTGTGTTCAGCCAGCCAGGTGTACAACAGAGCCTCATGCCGCACAGTGTCTACTGTCGGTACAACAATATCAGGTGCAGCAACTTTGTGTGTTTCAACTTCAATCTGAGGCACCTTGGATTGCCACAGAACCCATTCACCCTGGATGGTAACCTGGAAAAAAGCATTTTGCACAAGTTAACAATTTACTATCTAACAGGGCCATGTAATATCTTCTTGCACTACCAAATAATTTTAAACAGACAAGTGAAGAAAATTTCTAAATGCAAGCTACAATGATGGACAGTGAGGGTGGTACAGGGTACCTTTTTAATTGCCTTAAAAATGTGATCTGCCAAGTGGTCACCAGTTACAATTTAAAACAGGAATTACTGAGTTCTTAATTTGCTGCGCAATGTGACATTGTCAATATGAAACAAGAGTTTTTCAGCGTGTGGACAATCATGGGTTCAGCATCCATTAGGGACTCACAATATTGACAGACTAAATACAGTGTATTTAAGAAATGTGACTTGATAAGCTTTGTGGCAAAGGATGAACCCTTCCCTTCTATAAAGCCATACTATCTCATAAATGGGAGAAACGAAATAACACACTAAACATGTTTATTTTTCAGAGCTCTACATACCTCAAAGTCCACAATGGATGAAGCTGTACTTGAGGGCAAAGGGATTGTAGTGATGCTCCTAACGAAACTGCCCAAGTCTTCCCTTACCTTCAGTTTACAGTCTCCAGAGAAGGCCCACAAGATACAGAATATCAGATAGCGTGGAACATAGCGCTCTAACTGATCTCTCTGTTGATACAAAGTAAGCAAAAAGAAAATGAATTGATAGTAACAAATTTATAAATTGAGCATAAATGTAATTTATATGTTGAAATGCACTTCACAGTTTTGCCATTAAAGGGGTGAGATTGGCGGTACATCAAGGTGACACAGCAGCTGTTATCAACCCATCCATCTTTTAGCCCCACCCACTCCACCCTTATGAATAAAATAACAACAGGGATTATGTCCAACAGGTATTATGTCCCATACCCTTCCTGAACAGTGAAGTGGGGTTTTTAACCTCTCCTGTTAGTGCTGCATACGGAAGTGGACAGGGGCAACAACTTAATGGCAACACTGCCCTATGATAAGGGATCGTCTCCACTGAAACAAACTGTGGAGCCAGTGTGACCTAATCAGTTAACGAAACTTCATTGGTGGGCTGCAGATTTATGAGAAAACAGGTTTACTTACTGTATCCAAATATAGGCAACATGATGTAAACTTATGCAAAGGACAACAGTCAAAACTAATGTAATAGGACAAGATGCACTGTGCTGCAAGAAAGATAATGGTGTCTTTTTGTACCCTGGTTGGATAGCCCCCACTTTATCAGGAGTAGGAACCATGAAAAGGATCCCAACCTCACTGTGTTGTTTTACGAGCCATGGGAACTTCACTTAAAAAGAATGCCTTATCTAAAATTCTCTGGCTAAAAAATTTTGTCTATGAGGCTAAACCAAGGTGGTTTCTCCTTAAAGGCACTTGACATGACAACTTAACTGACTTTTTCTATCTAGGTACATTCTCAGACACATTTGCTACAATACTTTCCCTCATCGCCTTCCCAATGTTGAGAACAGTGACTTGCAACAACCAAAATTGGTTCACTCTTAACAGCGAGGGAAAGGGAGAACCACCTACATAGACAGGCACATTGTGTCAATGAGAAATGCAGAAAGCTCTGTTACTAGATTCCTCATATATGAGCTGCTCCAAGATTTTGGCCTACCTCCATAGGGAAGTCAGGGTGTTGCTGATTGTACTGGAGAACATTTCTGACTCCCTGATGAATCATGGAGAACAGTGACTCCAGTGCCCTCATGCGCGTGAAGTCCATGATGTGCTCTTGCTTGAATGCAAACTCCAAGCACTTGACGACCAGTCCATTGGGTGAGAAGTGTTCTTGAATGATATCCACAAAGTCACTCTGTACCTATAAAAGAATTGCTAAGGGTGAGTAAAGGGCTAATTGTATGAGTTACTAGGGTGGTACAGGAATTGGTTAACTTTGATTTGTATTTCTCAGCTACATATACTGGGTGATGGAACATAGCAAGACCATCTTGATCTAAGCTAAAACAAGCAAGGAATTGCAAGAAGAGAATGCAAGAAATGCATTGAAGTATTTGGCGCAGTCTGCTACAGGCAACTACCTCTTGAAGACCAGTTCTTGACAAAAGATTTGAATACAAGCAAAAACAAGGAAATCATACAAAAAAAAGAGTAAAGAGAGGAGGAGATGGGAGACTGGAGAACATGGTAAATTGAATGGAATGAGGCTGAGGGAAAGGGCAAAATATATAAAAAAGAGTAGCTCAAAAAGCATGTTTGCAAAAAGAAACACTTCCACAGTTATCAACCTTAGCTCCTAACTAAAACTACATTACATTGAACTCAATCAATCTACACCTTTTCACACTACAAGAATATCTGATTTCCACACCTGCATTGTAGGTGATAGGGCATCTTCTCCTTCTCCTCGGGGTTTCATTCTTCTAGTCTCCTCTTCAAACTCCTCCATTGGGACTCTCTTCATTCCAAGCAGATGATTGTCAAAGATCATCTCAGTTGACAGGACATCCTCACTGAACCACACCATACCACAGCGACTGACAGTAGCCAACGTTGCAAAGCGAAGATCTTGCACTTCAAACATGATGCGCACCTAAGGACCAATGGAAGTAAATGTTAATTTCTAACTAACTGAGATTCACAGACAGAGTGACTGACATACCAATTGCAGGACTGTCTGACTGGCTTATGGTCTGACAAACTGGCTGATTCCACATTTAACTTTTTAAATTGTGGATGAAATCATAAGTGTCACCATTCACATGAACTGTGGATGAAATCATAGGTGTCACCATTTGCATGAAACCCATGGAGCAACACTTTCCTGTGGTACTGTTTATTATGCTGTACTAGGTGGTTCTAACTTGTGTGTCTGTGGATGAAATCCTAAAGTGTGACTATTCAAATGAAAGCTACTGAGCAGTACTTTCCTGTAGTACTGTTTATTTTGCTGTACAAGCTAAGGTGGCCCTATCTTTTGAGTCTCTTGATGAAATCCTTAAGTGGCTACTCAAATAAAAGCTACTAAGTAGTAATTTCTCCCAACATATTGATTTTATTTTGAGCCTAATCACTCCTTGGATGGACAGTGTTATGGGGCTAAACATTCAATTTCGCTTACGTTGGATGGGATCCCTAGACGTTCACCATTCGGCAATGTCAACAGCTTGTTGTCGTCCAAAACACTGTTTAAGTTCTCAACCCACTCTGGATCAACATCACCATCAAATATGATCCACTGTCGCTTGTTGATCTCTCCACGAACATTGTCAATGATCCTTGAAAGTGAAAAAAAGGAACAATACTAAGCACTTAGAAAGAAATATTAATTTTGTGGTCAGTCAAAATAAAACCCAGTTTCAGTACATGAAGCACAAAAGAGTATCGCAACTCCCCAATGGATGGGATGCTAGTCCATCACAAGGGTTACCCCAGCAGTTTATGTATGTTGCCAGTACCCATTTATACACCTGGGTCAAGAGAGACAATGTGGCGTAAAGTTTCTTGCCTAAGGAAACAAGAAAAGCTGTGGTTTATCAAAAACGGGCTCTTGTAAGCTGGAGTTATACAGTTACAAGAGGCCACCAAGATTCACGGATTTTTTCTATTGGGTATCAAAGATAAATAAATTTTGTGTGATCTATTTTGGTAATTGCAGGAAAAAAAATATAATTTTTTTACATTCGATCTTCAAAGCTTTTGGGAGTGCAAGGCTTGATAGAATATTGGGGGTATCATACTTTCTCAGAATGTGTGTAAACAGTCCATCTGTCCACTCTCTGGTGTTAGGATCAAGTGTTCCATACAAAGCTTCTTTGGTTATGGCCTGAAATCCAAATACACAAACAGCATTAGAGTATTGCAGCGCACTTCATAGAATAACCTAAGCAGCATTTAAAATCAGCTTTTACAAGTGGTTTTTCATTAGTTAAATCAGTTTTGTCGACAAGTGCATATATAATGGCGTGAAAAATTATTTCCCGTATTCAAAAAGGCCATGGATAAGTTTAAGAATTATAAATTTTGTCTGCTGGAGGTTGCCCCCAACCCCTTCTTTCCTATCTGCATATGAAATACCTTAAACAGACATCGTGTTTGCTACTCTTCAGTGTCAATCCCAATCTTGCAAACCCCCTGAAACAATTTGGTACATAAAAACTGCACTTTTTACTGTAAAAAAGGGATAACACTAGAAATGCGCCCACTTCAGGCAATTTTTAAGCATACCTTAGGATCAACAACATGTGCCACGCCCTCAACACCCTCCACGTTCTCCAAGGCTTTCAGCAGTGTGCGCCAAGCTGAGGACTTGCCACTGCCACTAGGTCCCACCATCATCAAACCATGATGAATTTGAGAAATCTGATACAGCTGAAGGATCTATGATGCCAAAAGTAAGGCAAAAGACATCAGTTTACAACTTACTACACTGTGTAAAGGTGACTCTAATTTTCCCAAGCCCTTCAAACAAGTGGTGGCACAGCATAACAGAACTGGTGGGCAGGAAAGGACAGAATAAACCAAGTGGCTCATCTTTGACATAGGTGGATTAATATTAGTTCACATTACATTGAGAAAAAATCGTAAAAATTAACAAATGAACTGTAAGTTGGATATAAATAACAGAGTGCTGGAAATAAAAAAAAAAGGGCGCTTGTAAAACTAGAAAAGCAGAGTATGATTTCGGTCATGCCTTGCTGGAACATTGATGCTTTTCTAGCCTTTTGCTGCCCAGCATCTCCCTGTTGCATTTTACTCCTACTGGAATAGGCCCCGAAAGGAGGCATGGATTCCAGCTGAGGTTGCGGGTGCCGAGCAGTGTGGTTAGCCACGCTGTATGTTTTTTTTTTTTTTTAGAGTGCCAGAAATAAAGAGAGGGCACTTGTAAACTGGAAAAGCAGAGTATGATTTCCATCAAACTGTATTTGCTAAACATTCTTCAAAATCTTACCTTCTCCACCCATGCACTTCCTTGCTCTTCTCCATCTCCATACACAAGGTTCATCTCAGTACACACTTTCTTTATTTCAGCCTTTAGCTTCTTCATCTCTGCACCAATGTATTTCACTCCTGGGAATACGTCAGACAGCAAGCTCTGCAGAAGAGGGATGTCTTCAGCAACAAGTTTGGGAACCACCGTCTCATAGACACTCTGGATCAAAATCTGTTTAAAAAGAAAACAAGCACAGATTAGGTAGCTCTAAATGATCTGCTATGTTGTAACAAAATCATGAGGGCAACCCTGCAATGGATTAGCAGGCCATTTAGCTTAGTTGCTTCATGCTGCAAAAACCAGGCTCAGCTCTCTGGCCATGAGGAGTGCCTGTAGCTTGACTTCAACTTACAGAAAAACTCCTATCTATATACATACCTCCTGTTCATTGAGACTCTCAGAAATGGCTGCCTCATCAGCTTCCTGCTTCTCTGCAATCAAACTTTCCTTGATTTTCTGAATCTTGTCACGTTTGACATTACCAGCACTGACCAGCACGCTCTTCAAAGCTCGCAGACCAAAGTCATAATGTGATTGGTTGGACAGCTGCTCTCCACACAGCCTACAGAATTTCGTTGAAAATGTCAAATAATGTCAACTTATGGAACTGTAGAGGGATGTCAGTCACAAGGACGTCAAAGTCAAAGATGGAGATATGACATGACATAGTTGATACTTATGCACAAATGCATTCATCTTGCCAAAAATAAGACATGACAGAAAGAGCATTGCGGGTAATTTTTTCCCTAGATCTCAGACACTGAGAAAAGAAGAACAAGAACAACATGAAGAGATTATGCAACTATGGAGTGAGTGTTAGTGTGACTGGTGAAGTTCATTGTTTACATCAAGCTTACTATATACAGTGTGTATGGCTCCCTCTTCAATTACTGACAATATCAAAGTATGAATTGAACAGCATTAGCTGCCTAATTTTTACTGGAAAACATTTGAAATCCTACTTGAAAAGCAGCTTTGTAAACAGGGGGACTCACTTGTACAATGTATGGGCCACGTGACACAAAGGAGTAAGGCAGGTAACAGGCTTGTAGACAGGAAAGAAGTCAAATTTCAATGGGTGGAAGCATAAAGTGACCGCAGAACCTGAATGCCAGCCACAAACTTTCTTCAGATCTTAAAGCTTTTAAACAACAGTGATAATTCAGGGAGGTGTCTCCCAGTAAGAATTTTTCGTATTATCTACTGCCTTGTCAACAATGTATCAATCACATATTGATGTTCTTGTTATGTATCATCACTCACTTGAAGAAGGGCACAATCTTGGAGGCCAGTTTCTCTGCAGTTCTGAATCCCTGTGAGTACAACATGACCTGCGCAATGAGCTGTCTGTCTGGTGTGGTCATAGCCAAGCTTCTGAACAACTTCTTCAAGTTGTCAGGGAGGTTAGAACGTCCAGCATAACCTGGATTCATCGTGATGAAGATGGCCATGTCACGACTCACTTTGACTTGCTTGCCGACCAGCTCAATAGTGATGGGTGCAGCTAAAAAGAAAATTCAAATGACAAAATTCTCAAACCCACATCCCAAAAATTTTTCATTATGTTGCCTTCAAGGAACTAGAAGTTTTGGACTATTCAGTGTTTGACTTCTGATCCTTTCACCCAATTTCGTTCACGTGAGTATCAATTACAATGTACATTATTTGGAGAGTTTTTCTTGTATTTCTCTATTGAATAAACTAATTTGTCAGAGCAAAAGGGACTTAACAACAATCCTTGAAAAAGAACAAAAAGGACTTAAGGACAATGTCTGAAAAAAAAGACACAAAGTTAACAGGTCTAAAACCAACATATATTTGGAGGCACCGTCGATGCAAACTAAACACCTAAACTAAGATTGAATTTTTACTTACATAGATCACTGCTGCCTTCCCTGAGTGACTGTTGAATTGTCTGCACTTGCTGTGACACTGCAGACAGCATTCTCTCTTCAAGCCGGTTGAACTCATCAAAACAGCCCCAAGCGCCTACCTGACAGAGACCTACAAAGATACGACCCATGGCCTGGGAAAAAGATCAAGACTGGATTAGACACTGTTTCAAACAAGATTAATTTACCGTTGCAAGTTTAGCTCATGCGGCAAGCACCAAAAGGGAAGGGAGGCAGTTTTGGCAAACATGGAGTGCGAGGGAAGGGCATTTCAGTAGCCATGTTTTGGGGGTCAGCGCAAATGCAAATCTACAAAATCTTGTCTGGTTGACTACCTTAAGACTAATGCCAATTTAAATCAGTCCTCCACCGTAAGGGTCCTGGCATATTAAATGGCAACATAACAAGTCAAAGTACCTGGAAGTCAAAGGTCTCGTCACAGTTAAACACCAACACAAATCGCCCCAGTTGATGACCAAGAGCTTTCACTGACTCTGTCTTGCCAGTGCCCGCAGGACCTTTGTGTGAACACAATCAATGCAGGTTCATAAGTTAGGACAATAAGAATCCATAAGACCGCTTTTTTAACAAAAACCATTTTCATGAAACACAGAACAAACTTTTGTTAAGAAGAGCAATAAATAGAAAACTATCCATGTGTCAAGAAATTGCTGTGTTAAGTGAGTTTCCCCTGCTGTTTTAAGTTCCCTTAAACTTCTACCTACAAGTGGTTCTTTCAACTGTATAGAAAAAGGCTGCTTTCTATTTCCTTCAGAAAATACCCCAGCCTCCTTCTTTAAGAGATACAATCCAGACTGCTGCACTATGATGTACAGTGCTCATTGAAAACTTGCAGGAGGGTTTGCCAGATCAAAGGGAAGGCATATTCCACTGCCACTGGGGTATTCCTATTTGGTTCTTGTTGCAGCATTAAACCACAACAGTAAACTGTGATGCACAGCACATAACGAAAACTTCCAGGAAAGCTTGCGATCCCAGTGGGTGAAGAATCCCATCACTAAATTTTTGGGAATTCCTTTTTGGTTTTTGTTGCAGTGCCTTAAGAGTAACAGAAAGGGACAAACAGGGGACAAAATCCACCTAGCATAGAAGATATATCCACTGACATAGAATTTGAACACATTTTTTAAATTCCAAAACTCTTACACCTGTAAAGTTAAGCAGCTGCTAACTCACCAAATGGTGACCCTCCTAGTCTTCCCTCCAAAGCCTGAGTCATTGTAAGGTAACAGCGATCTGTCAAGGGGGTTTGAACAAGTTTGTCCTGGACTCCAAGGTACTCAAACCCATAATTAAACTTAGCATTAGCCATGTGGATAGACAGTTGTTGAAGAACATCTTTCTGCTTTGGGTCAAAGTAGAACCTCATCTGGCTGAGCCATTCAAAATCTTTTGTGCTTGCAATTCTAGTGCTGACAAGTTCACGAGTTACATCACGTTGATGGACATGTTCAATGATCTGAAAAAAAGAGTACACAGTATGCAGTTAAATCACTAGTCATAAACAAATAAACAACGTAAATTTGAATACTTGGACCAAGTCATATCATTATTTCAGCGTGCCAAGGACAAAGGGTACTTATATAACATCAGGAAAACTCCTGAATGCAAGGTAGAGCTCCAATTTCAAGAAATAGATATATATACATTTTTTCCTTTTTTTTGGGGGGGGGGGAATCCTTTAAGTAATTAATGTCCTCATCAGCATAAATACTAAGAAGACCATACAACAACAACAGGCTTACCAAGTGCTCCAGTTTGCGTCGCCTCACTGGTGGTTGTTCTTGCAGTACAGAGTCAGCCAAGATGTTGAGTGTTGCTTCAACAACTCTAAGTACCTTAAGCATTGGCTCCAAGTCCTTCTGGTTGGATGATGAAGAGATTGCCTGCAGTGCATTTTCACAGCTTTCTGACCAGGCAATCTGTGATGCTAGAACCACAAGCTGAGCCTACAATAAGAACAGCAAAACAGAAGTTGGCAATGTTTCCATTTTATTTTACTCATTAACATTTTGGGCGTCTATTAGATGAAGAATTGGTCATTACAAATCTAAACAGTGGATTCAGTTGAGTTCAATTCTTCCTGGACTAAAGCCAGAGGGGAATCCCTCCATCCCACGGATTCCCATGTTTGATGGAGGACTCATCATGTAAGGCATGAAATCCTATTGAAAGATGCTTTCAGGACTCCCTTTTCCAATTTCTGGCTAAGAGCAGTGCATGTCCCAAGGATGCAAATATTTTTTAGCTTTCTGCTCACATGGTTATTTGGCCATCTGATCATTCAATTCCATAGTCACAATACAGCTTGAAGACCACATGAAGGCCACATGTTCCTGCTGCAATTATACTAAATTCTGCCATAAGATTAACGTGATGGCTACATTGTAGTTTACCCACAAACTCTTCTGGGATGCCAAAGCAAACAATTTCTAATGATGCTCTAGTAGTAAAGGAAGCGAAGGTAACTCCTCACCTGATACCCATCAACCCACTTCATATACTGTTGACCGTCAAAGGTCTCTGAATTGAACTGCTGCACATCTGTCACTGCCTCTGCCAGTAATGTGGCCAGAGTGGTGCGCATCTCAGACTCAACACATGTCAGCCATTCATTCACTTTGGGATGTTCAGTTAAGGACACGGGTTTCTTGAATGCCACCTAGTTTGAAACAAGAGCCACCACAATTATTGCTTATTTTTCAATAGAGCAGGCATATACAATGACTTTTTTTTAAAGAAAGTTTTCTATTTCATTAATGGAGTATTTCATACCTCTTCTCCTTCCTTGGACATCAACCCAGTAACCAAATTCTCTTCTTCGTTAAGCACAATTGAAGCCACACCAGCAAACATCTTCTTGAAGTGCTTCTGAAGCTTTGGAATGCTCTTGCTGTTGCCAATGATCTCAAGCAAGTCTTCATCACCCACAAAGTAGAATCTTGGGAAGGATGCTCTCTCCCTCTCCAGATACTCACCCAGAGCTTTCTGAATCTTGCCAAGCAGATCAGCAAGACGTTCCAGCTGTCGTTGGACACCTTGGATGTTCAGGACATCGACAATCAGTGGAGTTTTGGCAACTTTCTTCATCAGAGTTAGAAATTCTGTGCTGATACTGTAATGAAAGCAATCAAATATCATTAAATGCTGCATCCAAACTAAAAGAGGAATCAAAGTGTTATTCAATCATTTTTTTAGCACAATTTTGAGAGGATAGATCAAAACTGCCTAGAAGAAAAAACACATTAGTCAATTGTCTTTTTTGCATGGCAAACTTGGAAACAGGTTACAACATGGACAACCTTGTGGGATTCTAGCCATTAACTGCATGTATCATAGGGAGTGTCTTCCCCTGCCCCGCAAATGAATGCCACCTCACCTCTGGAAGCGCTGAGTCTCAACTGGCAGGAGTGCCTTGATGTCAGCACTGCCACTGAAGATGCCATCCAGGTACACCCATCGACGTTGGACATCAATCCACACATCAAACACATCATGGATGCGGTTCAACTTCTCTTCCCACTGTAGAGCATCCTCTTCAAACACCTAAAAAAGAATTTTCAATTTCTCTTGACTGATTCTCAACACCACCACGATCATATCATCAGCAGCTGCTGCAGCAGTGACAATCCACAAATAAGCAAGATCTTCAGTACACAGTTGCACATTAATGTACCTTGTAGTATGGTGAGAGCTTCATTGCTGATACACTGTTAATGTGCTCCTTGACCTTGGTAAACAGGTCATCCCATCCACGGATGATGCGACACTTGTTTTGGTAGTTCACCAGCTCTAGTTCATAGCTCTGCCACACATCTCGTACCTGCAAACGGTATAGAGAATGAGTACTTAAAATCAATCATACATCTTATGGTAGCAAATCTTATGTTATTTAATAACCATTGACCAAAATAAAAAAAATGCTAAGAGGTCTCAGTTTCAAGCACAAGCCAATGTCTACCAAGCTGTTGGCAAGAAGTGCATCTGAATTTTGGTATAAGGGGAAAAAGAGCAGGGAAGGGGATAGACAGGATGGGGGTAAAATGGCATAACTTCCTACTTCTTTTATAGTAAATCCTTCTTTAGATCTCCATCCACCTTAGATCCCCTCAACCACTGCCTCTTACCTCCCATCTTTAGATCTGGGAAAAAAACCTGAAAATATGCACAACTGTGCTGAAGTGCAATCTTGCCCCACAGGTAGCTCATAATCCTTTTGGATATCTCCAACCAACAGCACTCCAAATTCAAGTCAGTGATTTCTTGGGGCTTGACCAGAAGGATCAGCCTCCGGGGTCAAACATTGTTGAAGAACAAAAATTCAATGGCAACAATTTACATCACCTGTTTCAAAAATTCTTCTAAAGCCATCTCTCCCTGGGCAACAAGAATAACATCTCTGACAATCATTTCATTCTTCTGCAGATCCACATCCCAAACTTGGCCCAAGTTCAAATCACTCAGCACCCAGTTGACATGCAGCTTCCTCATCAATGTCTTCCAGTGACGCTCCTTCAATGCTTCAGATTTGAGCTCAACAATCAGCACGTTCACCTATCAAAAGAACAAAGGTCTCTGTAAACTGTCTGAGAAGACAAATGGAGAAAGAAACGAAGTAGGAACAAGGCTTGGAAATGAGACCCAGTCAGGGAAACGTGCCCATGCTCTTCCACCGAAGAACAATGATTAGAAATTCAAGAGAGTGGTGGAAATTAAACATAAGTAAAAACTCAAGATTTCAAAGTCCATTTTAATGATTTTGACACCCCAGCACAAGATTGAAAATTGGTATGGGTGCAAGTGATACTGTTGCAATTTGCATGTACTTGCAAGTCAACTACATGTAGCTGGCAACTGCCCACAGTTCATTTGAAGCACACAACTTGTACCAGTCTGCATACAGACTTGCAGACTGTGTTGGTTAGTTTGTTTTGCCCAGGCTTATCACTCACCTTCAAGTAAGTCTTGATGGTTTTCTGAACATATTCAAATGAAGCATACTGCTTGAGCCGAGCTGGCAGGTTCTTCATGTCATTCAACAGGGCATCAAGTGCCTGACGAAGCTACACAAGAGAAACACACAGAAAAATATAAGGTTCATTATGATTAGTCCCTTACTGCAACAAAGCTTTCTCACCAGTGCTTGATACTTGTTAGTAAAAATGGCCGGTAACTGTCAAAATTACTAATCCAAGCAATCCATGGTAGCATACCATTTTCAAATGTTTTGCTTTTGACAATATCAGTGAAGTTGACATTGTTCAACTCCCATCACATTTACTTACAATAAACCAAACAGTTATAACAGTAAGTAATCAGTAAACGTTTCTGGGAAACTGCCCACCTACTCCTCCCCTAACCCAACATTTTGTCCTCACTAATAATGTGGTGTCAATGTTGGGTTAGGGGAGGCGTAGGTGGGCAGTTTCCCAGAAACGCATACTGATCCATTATAACCATGGTAGGCTACCACTTTTAAATGTCTTGCTTTTGACACTATCATTGAAGTTAACATTTCTTAACTCCAATCACATTCATTGGCAATAAACGAAACTGTTATAACATGTAATGGGTACTTCATAAAGGCTTGGTGTATTGTCTATTGTTTAGCATTTCCCAATGGCCAGCTGGTACGAGATCAGTATTCTGATAAGCTAAACGCTAGCATCAGTTTGATCTTGATGTGATGTAGTCAAGATTTATAGTTTAAGACTCTCTTCATTTCTCAGTTCTCTCTTCATTCCCAATTCATTCTTTGTTATCACACAAACTTTCTCAATTTGCCATATTTTCTGATTGTTCATTACTATTTCTGTTCTGTTAATGGCTGAACATTACAAATGAGTTACAGTGAAAACGTGGTGTGAAAAACATTTGGTTCTGTATTGTAGAAGGTTTGCTTCATCCACAAAAAGCATTCCCTCAGCAGATCTTAACATGTGTTAGTCGATGCCTGAGCAGAGGTTCGGGCTTATCAAAATTTACTTGCCCATTTGCAATTAAGTATTCCTTGGCAAGTACACTACTACAAAGATCATGCACTGCTCACACCTAGCCTGCGTAGCAGGCGAAAACAGGGAAGGGGAAGGGGAGCAAGGACACGGGAGAAAAATGGGGGACTGGGGGCTAGGGACGAGGGAACGCCTGCTACAAAGACCCCTATTTTTTCATTTCTGCGGCCGCCAGCGGCCGCAAAATTCTGATTGGTTAATTTTTGACAGCAAGTCCCACGAGAATCACGTAATTTGAGGAGGACGTGCTGTTAGAAGATTTCAACTTGGTTGCGAAATTATCTGAAACCAGAGCGAGAAACGGCAGTTTAGAGCTCTTCTAAAGGGAAGAGATGTTTTAGCGGTTTTGCCAACGGGATAAAGTCCTAGAAAGAAAAGAATTTGTCATTGTCAGAGAAGATTTTAAACAAGCATTGCACCGTTTCACGCGTGAATTTCAAGGCAGTGTAAATATCCTGTTATCGGAATGAAGACTCGCCTTTTGAGAACTATGAATCGGAAGAAGCCCTAAGAAATGCTCAACACTATAAGCGAAGAAATTATTCTTTGAGAACAGATGGTTGTTTTAAAGAGATATCTGCCGTTGCAAGACATCACTCAAGCTGTTGACTTTGTAGGGAATCCATGGTAAAGTAAATTACATTTTTGATTGTAAATTTGTATTGAAATATTTATTTTTATAATTGCCCTTTTCTTCATGTTATGGCTTTCGCGTAACTTTTGAAAAACGTGCAGTTCGGTCAATTTAATGCCGTTCAAAATGTATCGCAGCTCTTCGCTTGCGTGTTTTAAAATAAGCTTACCTTTCCTAGAAGCGAAAATTGAACGCGTTTGGTTTTCAGAAGCAAAGGGGAGTTTATCTTAATACATCTTTTTATTGTGAAAAGCTTTGTGTCTCTTATTTCGAAAATAAGCGCCGTTGAGTGTGTGCTCTTTGATTTGAAAAAGAATTCTCATCCTAACTTTATTTTCAGACGCTTCATTGAATTCCTGCGTGAAGTCAGTCATGCAAAAAAGCGCGCGCCTGTTTCTGATTGGTGGTTGCATTGTCAGTTAACTTAATTGGATTACATAAAAAATCGGTGGGCGGAGATGAAAAAATGGGGGTCTTTGTAGCAGGCGTTCCCTCGTCCCTAGCTCCCAGAACCCCATTTTTCTTCCGCTCCCCTTCCCCTTCCACGTTTATGCCTGCTACGCAGGCTACTCACACCCACCTTCCTGGGCTGGATAGACAGCCATGGCTTCTCCTTCATCTCATCCACTTTCTCCCAGATCTTTGCCAGTTCTGACCACACACCCTTCAAGTCTTGCAGCTCTTCCAGTCCAACCTGGACTCTCTCATCACTGGCCACAAATGTACCTGTAAACAAGTTACATGAATAAAATATAACCATTCAAATACAGTATTGTGCAAAAGTAATGCAAATGAAATTCGACGAATTTCGTGAATATTCAAAGTAAATTAGCGAACTTTCATTTAGAGAGATTTTTCGACGATATTTCCGGAGACCTATTGTTTGCGTGACGATGTTATTTTTGCGCACGCTGCGATATTTGGAACGAAATTTCGTGGCACTTAGCCAGCGAAATTAACTGGCACTTAGCGATATTTCAAGCAAATTGTCATTTGCAGAAAGTGTTTTTTTGCTGGCTGTGAATGACTCATTTATCTTGTTTCGTTTTATTTCGTTCATGTGTAAGCAGTCATGCAACATTGCGCGAAAGTTCACATGAAATTTTGCAAGAACAAAGACCGTAATTCATCGAATTTCGCTTGCATTACTTTTGCACGATGCTGTAAAAGGTACTAAGTTCCTTATATAGTACTGTTTAATATGTTTCATACTTGAGTTTGTGGACGAAATCCTTAAGTATGGTCATTAAATGAAAGCTCCTGAGCAGTACTTTCCTTTGGTTCTGTTTTATCATGCTGTGCAAGGAAGTTCTAGTTTTCAATTCTTTGGACGAAACCTAGAAATCTGACCATTCAAATAAAGGCTACCAAGCAACACATTTTTCTGTGGAACTATTCATTTTTGAATTGCCCATATACCGGTATGAAAATATAAGAAAAATTATTATGTTTGTTTTTGGATAAGGTAATGAATTAACCAAACCAATAACAGACCTGGTTCCATCAGCTCCAGAGCTTCTTTGGCCCTGGCGACATTGTCTCTGTCTTCTTTCAGTCTAGAGAATTTGCCCTCAAAAATGGCCAAGTTGTTGAGTGCAACGTCAGGCCTGGTACTTCCCTGCACTGGCTTGCCTTTCTCCCACTCAAACAGCAGCTCAGAGGTGCGTGTTTCAACAGCTTGGTCTTCAGAGATGATCTTCATTTGCAAAGTGGCAACCTGAGAGAAGAAAGCAAGGCCAAAGCATGAATTTCCATCATCAATTCCACACCACCATTCCAATGCTCATTCTGAGAAACTGTTACTACACCAAAAAGAGTGTACCCAGCCAGGGGCAATTTTCATGGGCTCTAAGAGAAAGTGATTTTTTCAGGAGAAGTACCTTCATCCCTCAGGCGAGCTTAATAACTTTACGGATTCAAGAGGGGGGGGGACACTTAACTTCAAATGATGATTTTTTCCAAAGTTACATTACACCACCAACTGAGACACAACAAGTAGCAGGCTGTGTACCTCATTTATAACCTAACTCAGTAACATAACATAACATAACATAACATAACATGAACTTTATTTTGACACAATGAGTTACCATGTCAGAAATCACATTTGACCTCAATCCATCTGGGGTTTGAAGAAAATTTTTTGTCCTTATTAACATTTCAACCAACATTTAATTTTCACAATGCCATGAGGGAAGAGGGGGACTTACTAGAGAAGGGGACCTTCCTGACATCCACAAAGTGGGGGAGGGGTTATTAAAGGGGGGTTTAAAAGAACTTTGGTGATAAATATTCAAGGAAAGAAACCCCAAATACACTACTTCCCGTATCCTTTACTGGCATGTTGGGCAAAACTGTCACAATGCAGATATTGCGATGAAAGGTAGAATGTGAATAACTGACGGAACAAATTAACATGTACATGAACAAATTTTAATCAATATATAATTAATCATAGGTAAATCTAATGAACAATTCGTTGCACCTGTGTCTGTATGCTAGAGTCCTTCCTCTTCAGAATGTCATTGAAGGCACCCCACTCTCCTTCAATATTGTCAACATAAAGCCATGAAGGAGGGAAGGCAAATCTCTGGCGCTCCAAGATACGCTGGCCTTCTTTGTACATCTGTCATAAGGATATAAAATGGAATTTTCAATACTGAAACGTGAAGTAATAGCTGCCTGTTCTTATTCAACTGC
The DNA here is from genome assembly GCA_964017195.1 of Siderastrea radians. Lineage (NCBI taxonomy): Eukaryota > Metazoa > Cnidaria > Anthozoa > Scleractinia > Rhizangiidae > Siderastrea > Siderastrea radians. Next base: position 30,103,952 of record OZ024896.1, on the reverse strand, counting down.
AAGCTAAAAATTGAACATGACATGACACAAAACGTCAGTCAAGGGATGGCAATTCACCTTTGACAGCCTGAGGGACAAGCTGTGAGCTTAGCAATAAAATGTAACACTTGTTAGCTGAGTAGGAGGGCCAGAAAGAAATACTGTCAATGTGAGGAAATGGCCACAATGGGGTCCACTGGGCCCACTGGTCCATAAAAAACTGTAAAACATCAGGCTGATGTTTTGAAGTTCTTTATTGGTTTTTTGGAAAAGTTGCCAGAAACTGACTATGGTTTGTTCTTCCTTTGAGAGAATCATTTGATTTCCTTCTCTTGGCATTCTACAAGTAATCCATGTATGAGAAAAGGTATTTAATTGAAATTTCATCACATTTTTCACCCAAAAATGCAAAAATCCCCATGACAGAGCCCCTTTGACTATTCCAGTAATATAGAAAATATATCAGACCTCAACATTCTTCTCCCAGTTCTTCAGCTTTCTCTTCAAGGATTGCACAATAGTGATGAAACCAACAGCATCTGATGTTGAAGCTCCTTCAATTGTCTGCTGCTCCATGTCTGTGCGGGCCTGGAATTTTAGCAGAAAATTCACAGTGTTTAAGCTGGATCTAATAACAAGAAAAGCCTCAAGGGCATTAGACCCCGCCATTGTTGTCCTTCCCCTTGGGTGCAAAATTACAGCCAGTCAAGATATGAGCCCTGACCTGTGTAGGGAAAGACGTGGCAAGTATTTGTTTGGCCGAGCAAAAACTGAAGGTCTGGGTGAGGCAAGTGACCACCAAAAAAAAGGGTATTACTAGACTCCGTCCTGATAGCGGGGTAATAACACAATACTCAGAGCAATGACAGTATGCCCCACCCTGTTGTTTCCACCTATCTTGGATTGTTCATCATTCCATCTGGCACTAGCAATTTCTGACATTTTAAACTGGGATTTCTACCAGAATGGAAAGCATTCCCAATCTGCACCTGCATTAGGATCCCACTTTATGAGAAATAATTTATCACCTTTGAGACGGAGCCATAGAAGTCTTGCATGTTGTCACCAAGACGAGAAGCAAATTTGCTGAGGATTTCCTTGTGCCATGTGTCATACTTCATGTTGACTTTTGATTGAACCTTGTAATTAATACACACAATAATAATTATAATTTAACTGGAGGAAGCATAGCTTGACACAACGCATTTCACGTGAACTAAGTTACTGTTTGTGTGTAGAGCAAAACTTCTTGTCGACATCTCCATGTAGCAGACACTTCTCCATTAAAGACAGTTCACTTGGTTCCAGAAATTGCAAACTCTGCATAATACCAACACCTCTATAACACAGACACCTGGGTGTGTCCCTTCTGTATTAAGGAGATTTAACTACATGTGACCTCTCATGCAAAAACGTACATGTACACTAACGGCTTTCCGTTAAACGGGTGAAACGCACGGCTATCGAACGGGTCGCGAACGGGTCACCAAGCCGTTTGAAACGGGTGCCATTGAACGGCTGAACGGGTTATTAGGTATTTCGAACGGCTAACATGAATGGGTGAATGGGTCATGAAAAATTTTGAACGGGTAGATATGAACGGCTGAACGGGTTACTAATAATTCGAATGGTTGCCATGAACGGCCGAACGGCTCATAAAAAGTTTCGAACGGGTAGACCTGAACGGCTGAACGGCTTGCTGATAATTCCGAACGGTTTGTCATGAACGGCAGAACGGCTCATGAAAAATTTCGAACGGCTAGACACGAACGGCTTAACGGCTACTAATAATTCGGAACGGTTTGTCATGAACGGCCGATTACGGCTTGGTTATCATCCCGAACGGATAGCCATGAACGTCTGAACGGCTCACGGCTTTAATTTCGAAAGAATAATAGTTACGAACCATTTAACTGCACAAAATTCATTACCAATTGATAGCTTTGCAAGAACGGAAGAACGGACAAAGACAACGGACGGCCTGGCGAAAGAGCAACAGAAAATCAACGCGTCATAAATAAAAACATTCACCACCGAGTTTTATACTGAAGCAAAACTCGAGGGTCAAATACATTATACTTCAGTTACTTGTCATTGTTTACCTTTGCCGTGTTGTGTTTATTGCCGCTATTCTCAAATAATTATGCGCCTTTTTTGTTTTCTAGCAGCTTCACGCATTGTCAAAATGTAATTCCACGCTTATCATTACTTCTGTTTACGATTTACACGGATTTCGCGTAATCGGTTGTAATTATGAAGGAATTTTCGGTTGAATAAACACATACATCCATCTTTCCAAATTTGCATAAAGTAAGAGTTACAAAACAGCGAGGTTGTGACAGGTAACGCAACACCATCCAATCCGTATCACTGCTAACAACCTGGCTGAAGAAAACAAGAACAGCTCGTTTCAGAGCTTCCACCCTGCATTGCACTCTGCAGGGAAAATCCTGTAGGTCGAGTGTTCGACATTGCACTCTACAGGTAGCAAAAAAAACGGCTCTTTTAGGAGCCACCACTTCTAATAAAAGTTATGACCAACACTGAGCTTACGACGACTTGCGATCAGGGTGAATATAGTCCAAAAGTAGACGAAAAGTACGTCTCTCTCCCAAAATAAGAAAACTCTTTCGCTACATGTCTCTTTTTTTTCTGCGCAAGACAAAGTATGCACTTGACAAAATACGGTTCAAAATTCACGCTGTAGTGGTCAAGACATTGTCATTAGAAAGACAATAGCTTCCATGAACAATAAATCAACGCGGAATTTTTAAAAAACACATACTGTATTTACTCGAATGACCCTTGCCCTCGAATAAGCGCCGCGTCCGAATAAGCGCCGCACTTAGGAGCAAAAAATCAATAAGCGCTACCCCCGAATAAGCGCCGGCCTCAAACGAGCGCCGCTTTCGAGTAAATACGGTAAACCACATAGCGGGTTTATTTGTAGACAATTCAAGTGAAAGTTAAGCTTAAATTAAATTCTGTTCTGAAAGACTCAATATACAGTACAGCCCAAAAATAATGCACGCGCAAGACGTGGCGCAAGAAGTTCTTGCGCCGCAAGAACACGCAAGCCGGTGCAAGAAGTGAAAGTGCTATGTTTTTGCGGTTTAACCGCAAGAACATTCGAAACGCAAGAAGTTGAAAATCTAGCCGCAAGAAGCCGCAAGTAGTTACTAATGTCACCGCAAGCCGCAAGAAGGCGCAAGAAGTACTACGGGTCCAGCCGAAGAAACTTGTAGTGCTCGTGTTAAGTGTGAGGTAATTTGCAAAAGTAATGAGAGCGAAATCTCGCACTCTATTCTTTGAAATATCGCCGAGCTTTCGAGCGATTTTTCGCCGCGTTGGCGCGACAATTCGCCAAGTCAAGCGAAAGTTCGCAAGGCTAATCAAAAACTCAAGGAAGCAAATGTTCGAACAACCGAAGTATCGAAGAAAATTCACGTCACGAAATGGAATATCCGCCAGCTTTCTGACTGCAAGCTAAACACCCGGTAAACATGATCTCCGGCACATGACAAAACAGGAAACTTTCAACAGCTTGCTGCCCGGGGCTTGCTGTTTTTACGGCTTAGAGAATGCTGGTGAATGTCGGTTCTTTAATAATGTGACTGATGGACTGTGCTTTGCCGTTGTTCCTCATTTAATTGAAATAAATCGAGGGAAATCTTTCGCGCTGCTAAGCGTACCGCATGTCTGGGACTCCGGGACACATAATAAACAATAACATACGCGTGGTTCGTTTGAGTCTCGTTTCTCCCTAGCCGTTAAAAAATAAAATTGTCCCCGCCAACAACACATTCAACACAGTCTGTTTTTGGCCAAGAGAGAAGTTTATTTCCACATCCGAAGACACGAAATATAAATCATGGAACATCAAAAGAAATAAACCTCTCTGCCACCTATCCTGTTGCTAAGAAACACAGAAACAGGGAGGGTGGGTGGGAGAAAAAAAAACCTACACGAGGTAGAAAACCGATGTGACCGCTACGAGAGTGATAGAAAATGACATACAATACGACATACAATCTAAATTAAGTAACGCCTATGAATAGGGGGTGTGTCGCGTGCGGTTGCCAATTAATCCCTTTGAGCGGAAGCGCACAAAGGAAAACCATTGAAGGCGACCAACGTCAAATTCAGAACCTAGTGAACTCTTTATCAGATAAAAAATTCTAAACCGAAGAAAAAACTTACAAGACAAATAAACAACTGATTGCAAGCTACAAAGGCAGCCGATTTCGAACGTGCCTTGCGCTACAAAGTGGTCTCTTGTTTACCCTCTCCGCTTATCTCTGCGCTTATCACAACGGTCACAAGTCCTGCTCGCGCACAAATACTCACACATGACGTTCTAATTACTGAGCTATTGATTTTGTAGTAGCGTGCAAACTAAACAACAAACGTCAGTCGTGCAGGCAAATCTTTTCGTGTAATTTGTAAGTACAGTAAATCTCTATAGTCTCTCAAGTCGACGGCAAGAAAGATTTCGTTCCTTTGGTTTTCAGCTAGAGTTTCTTGGGCAGCTCGAACTTGTGATGGTAATTCTAAAATCGATGTTGATGGGTGGTAAAAACGTGCGGCAAATTAAAGCTTTGCTCGACTTGTCTTATTCGGCAGACTTTGAATTGTTTACATGCGGACGTCTGCAGATTCTTTGTCTGATAAGAAATGAAAACCTCGAAGGGGAAAACATTTCGCTCCTTTCCTTTTTAACTCAAGGTCTAACAAGCCGTATAGAATTAGAATCTACGAAAGTTTTAGGAGGGAAAATTGTTCGTTTCATCCGCGTCAGACTTGCCGGCCAAGAGATTGAACGAGTGAACGGACGAACGCGGAATGCGTGAATTTTTTTCAATGAACAGATGACGCTACATGTTCTAACACCTGGTTAACTTTTTTCCGAACGGATGATCCAAGCCGTTCCACAGATTGCGCAAGTTGTTCAAACCAGATGCTATTTGTTTTCCTGAACGGATGGATGTTTGTACCGAACGGATGACCAAGCCGTTCGAACGGATGCAATTTTTTTTCTGAACGGATGACCAAGCCGTTCAAACGGATGGATGTTTGTACCGAACGGATGATCAAGCCGTTCGAACGTATGCAATTTTTTTTTCTGAACAGATGACCAAGCCGTTCAAACGGATGGATGTTTGTACCGAACGGATGATCAAGCCCTTCGAACGGATGCAATTTTTTTCTGAACGGATCACCAAGCCGTTCGAACGGATGCAAATTTTTTTGAACGGATAACCCAAGCCGTTCGAACGGGTGCAAATTTATTCTGAACGGCTAACAAACGGCTAGTAAACGGAATTCCGTTCTAAAACGGAAAGCCGTTAGTGTACGTTTTTGCGTGAGAGGTCACACATATTCATCACTGAATAGATGAATGTATCTAAATTAAACAAGGTAGCCATGTGAATGTATAAAACAACACATGGGGTCCGCCAACAGGGCGAGTTACGGCTGGTGAGTTATTGCGGTGAGTTAAGCTCAGAGTGAGTTGCAAAATCCTGAATTTCAATATTTTGCCGGCATGATCTTGAATTTGCAATAATTTGCCGGCAAAATCTTGAAATTCAAGATTTTGCCGGCAAAATATTGAAAATTCAAGATTATACCGGCATAATCTTGAATTTTCAATATTTTGCCGGCAAAATGTGGAATTTCAAGATTTTGCCGGCAAATTATTGAAAATTCAAGATCATGCCGGCAAAATCTTGAACATTCAAGATTTAGCCGGCATAATGTGGAATTTTCCATGATCATAGATACTTTTGTTTTTTGGCCATCAGTGTTCAACGTGCTAGCTGCACATGCCTGCGCATAGGTCATTTTTGTCTCCTTTGAAACAATCGCACTGTCTTCGGAATACAAAATTTCTTCAGGGCAAGATTCTTCCCCGCCGCTAGAAACTGTTACAACATCCATCACAGAATACACAGGAAAAAAGGAACCAAGAAAACAAGAAACTTTTGAGATCTCTTACTCTGGCAACAAATGACCTGAAAATTCGTGCTCGCGATGCGTGTCACGTTTTAGATTATCAAGATTTTGCCGGCAATATCTTGAATTTCAAGATTATGCCGGCAAAATGTTGAATTTCCGGGCAAAGTACGGTATTTTCCATATTTTGCCGGCAGAATCATGAATTTTCAAGATTATGCCGGCATAATCTTGAAAATTCAAGATTCTGCGGGCATAATCTTGAATTTCAACATTTTGCCGGCAAAATCATGAATTTTCAATATTTTGCCGGCAGAATCTTGAAAACTCAAGATTATGCTGGCAAAATCTTGCAATTCAAGATTTTGCCGGCAAAATGTTGAATTTTCAATATCTTACCGTCATAATCTTGAAAATTCAAGATTCTGCCGGCAAAATCTTGAAGTTCAAGATTATGCCCGCAGAATCTTGAATTTTCAATATTTTGCAACTCACCCGAATTAACTCGCCACCGTAACTCACCATTGCTAACTCACCCCTTTGTAAAACCCCAACACATGCACATGTTATTACAAAACAGACCCAATTAACAACCTTATCTCTTATCGATTACAGTCAGTACACGATATACATTTGTGCCTCTACCATTGCAACAAGAGGTTCAAACCTGGTGGTAGTCGATCACAATGGGTCCAAAGACTTTCTGCGTCTCTGAAGTGTCAAAAGTTACGCGAGCTCGTCTGTGAAAGAACAGAACAAATAAGTGCCATGTTTGTTTCAAGCACAGATTCTGCTCCACAGAACATAACAATACAACTTTTTAATAACGAAACGATGGTTGACTGACTGATTGATTGCTCAACTGACTGACAAATGGAATGGTTGGCTGATGGACTGGTTGACTGTTTGACCTACTGACTGGCTGACCGGCTCTCCGACTGATTGACATCTGAATGACTGGCTGACTGACTGACTGACTTGTTGTCTGAATAACTGACCACTTATTGACTCACTGACGTACGGTCTAACTGACTTGCCAGCTGTCTAACTGACTGATGGACTGACAGACAGACAGATGGACTGATGAATGACTGAGTGATTGAATTATTGATCAATTAAATGGATGATCAATCTTCCACTGTACTCTGTGGCCTGCACACACACACAAAAAAACACTATCATTACATTGCAAGAACCAGTATATACTTTACATATTTTTATACTTACTTGATATCTTTCAGAAGCACCATCCACTTCTCCATGTTTTCTCCAAGCCTGTTGTATACCATGCTCATATCCATATCCCAAAGGGACTGGTATTGCAGCCACACCTGCACATACTCCTCCATCTTGGCAACTTTCTCCTCAATTGCGGCATAAGCAGCCTGCAGGTACACTGGACCTTCAGGAAGTTTGGCCAGCAGACTGCGGTACATGGTGTCAGTTTCAAGTTCATCACGTTCTAAACCAACCTAAAGTGGATTATAACAAGTTTAAATGAAATTATTTTAACCAAATTGACCAACAACAGGCATGTGGTTTCCAAGCACTGATGGTCAGTGGTTGTAAAATTGCTGTAAAAATGACGTGGTGTGGAGCACTTGTATCTTAAACGCTTTTCTGTGGCATTCTGCAGGGCTGTTTTTTTTTTTTCACCTCAACCACCCCACCTTTTTTCTTTTGCTTAAGGATTCTGCCTACTAATAGAGATGAATTTTTGCAAAGGTTATGACTATGGGGAAAAAGTAGATCTTAGAACTTAGGGTAATTGGAATCCAAAAAGAAAAATGTGGGTAACAACACATTTGTCAGAGATAATTAAGCAAGCATAATTCTAAAAAAGCGTCAAAATACAAAGAATGTATGGCAATTGCTTTCCAAATTTAAGCTCAATTATCTCTGAAAAATGTAAGGTTACCCCAATTTTCTTCTTGGATTCTGATACCCCTTGCTTAGATCTGCTTTTTCCACAGTCATGAACCGCGCAAAAATATTGTTGTATTAGGCGGCAAATTCCTTAAGAACCCGAATATCCCGAGATGCGCAGATCATCTGCGCAGTAACTAAAGGAGGCACCATCCTTAGGGAAATGGTCATAAGAAGTGTACTCGATGAGGACCCACCTTGTGTAGGGGTAGGGCTATGCAAGATACCACCTGTCTGATTAGTCAAGTGGAGAAAATTTAATGGCCTAAAAATTTGAGTTGAGACTTTCATATTAGGTGTGTTTGAAGCTTGCATTGCTGGGAGGGAGGTTTGAATCTTTTTCTTAGTTTCTACTCCTGATAGAGTGGGGGCTATACAAAGAAGACACCATTTTTTAAGGTGGGGGAAGGGGGGTACATGAAGAGACCACCTGTCTTTTTGCAGAATGGTGGGTCCTGTCTGACTACAATAGTTTTGACCATTTCCCTTAGTTTCATGATGTCTCCTCTGACTAAGTCAGTGTCACAGGCACTGGGGCATGTGGGGCTCATAGCTGGGTTACAGGCATCAACGGAGTAACCCATCTGGGGGCTGGCTGTCCACAGTGGAGGCCCCAAGGCACTTACAAATAGTAAAGCAGATGTCAACCCAGGAGGTTTAACGTAATGGTTGACTGCTATGTGTACTTTTTAGAACTGCCTCATTCAGATCACTCTTCAATTTTGATGATGGACAGCACCATTCAGTGAACTTAACTGTTTGGCCCAGGAATTTGAAACTTGGCAAATAGATTTCCCTAACAGTAATCTCAAAGCTGTGAAAAAATCGAGGCAATCAGAAAAGGTCACTTTAGCCTCCAGGAATACCTTAAATGGCATATTATTATTCCCAGTTCTCTACATTAGAGGCAAACATTTGGACATTACAAAGATCTTGGAGAAATCTGCACACCAGAGGCAAAAAAAAAAATTCATACCCTCTCCTATACTTATGAGATAATAATTTACCAACCCTGCCCTACTTTTGCAACTTTTTCCTCTTACATTTTTAAGTCAAATCAATACTGACAAGGTAACAACATACTGACAACTGCACATTATGCCATACATTAGGTTTTTCTCTTTTTCATTTTGGCAATGTTTTAATTTAATCTGTGCCTTGTATTATGTTTGTCAGTGTGATTTACGAATTCCCCCAGACCACAACTTTCAAAAGGTTCGTCATAATTATTTGGTTTTGTACTCAACAGCTACAGTGTACCATTTTACAAAAATAATGTCATTTCCTGTGTGTACATCGTTGTGAAAGGGCTTACACTTACCTGGTATCGTGAGCTCTGGATGCGAGGCAACAGGGTGATGTTACCAACCCACACATGTAGCTCTGAGATCAAGTGTTCTCGCACTTTCTCCACTGGGGGCTGAATAAACAGCACTTGATTCTGGATCAGGATCTCATGCCTTAGGACCTAAATAAACAAAATGAGCAAATTCAGTTAAGAAGTTTAAGTAAACCTTTAAAGCCCCTAGCACCTACCTTCTCCTTAAAACGTCACTACATCCTCAAACATACTGGCCATGAGAAAGAAGGAAATGACTGACAAAAATGAACTGTCTTGATGTTTAAATAAATTCTTCAGAGCTGCACCAAAAGAAATATATGTAGGCCAATGAGGAGAGTACCTTGTTGATACTGGGGCTTTAAGGGTTAAAGTTAGGATGTGGATGGGGCTAAGAAGGAGGACCTAAAAATAATAAATAAATCAACTTGTCAAACAAGGGAAATACTTGGTATTCTTGCGTTGACAAATATGTGGTACTGGGATCCCACGTCAAATTTTAATTAGAATTTTTGGCTTTTATCATGGAAAAGATTGACAGAAGAAGCTGGTATGAAGTACGGCTAACTAAAAGCACACCACAGTGAAAGCTTTTGTTTGTACCCTATAGACATTGGGTATGACAAGGACTGATGATGATGATGATGATGACAATGATGACCGTGGGAGGAAAACTCAAGAAACAGGACAAACACCCTTCAAGAAAAGGTGAAAACCACCAACAAATTCAACCCACATAACACTGTGTCTAGGAATCAAGCCTGGAACATACCGGTGGAAGGAGAATGCCCTCACCACTGCACCATCCTTACTGCTACTAATAAGCAAAGTGGTGTAACATCTGTATTTTTCAAATAAAAACAGGTTTCATACGTGTATGTCAGGATCTCCCCCTGGTTTGTGTGCCATCATGGAAGTGTCAGAGTCATCCATTAAGTGCCGAGATGTCTTGCTTCCCTTCAGGCATTCAGTCCAGCTCTTGAGGCCAGCCTCCAGGCGACCCGACAAATACTTCTCAACCTAACAGTAAAACATACCAAAAGTGATAAGCACAAAATCTTAGATACATGTATCACACAAGCTAAGAAAGTGGAAAATCTTATTAGAATTTTCCTATTAAAATGATCTGGTTCTAAATCGGTAAGTCTTATTCTGTTCAAAGTGGTTATATCTTTTAAGTCTGAGGATGAATTCCTAAAGTGTGGTCATTCAAGTAATTTTTATACATGTAAGCTACGGAGCAGAACTTTCCTGTGGTGCTGTTTATTATTCTGTACAAGATGGTTCTAAGTTTTTAGTCTGTGGATGAAATCATTAATTGGGAACATTCAAATGAAAGCTATTAAACAGCACTTCCCTGCAGTGTAGTTTTCAAAGAATAATTCGAGATCTTTAACTACAACTTACAGTGAAAGGTTAAAATTATTTCAGTTACCTGTAGATCAAGCGTTGCAACCCACTGTGGCAAATTGGAGTAGGAGTGAAGATTTAACTCATCCACGGCTCTCTGAACTTTACCCAAAACATCTCTGAACGTCTGACTGTTGTAGGAACAAGTCTCCAGGGAGCGGACTTCAATGTCAATCTTCTCAACACTGCTCAGCAAGTCATCAACCTAGAAAGTTGATTTCACATTTGAGCAAAGCTATCCAGGATGAAATTAATCACACTAAATAAATGGACATAAAGGTTGCGTGTTAAAACTCAAAAATTATGTTATTAAAAGGTTGACAAAAAATGTTTAGTATTAGTACCTTTTCTTGGAAATTGAACACAGCCTCAGCAAGTTTCTGCACATAAGGATCCAACTTGTAGGATTCCCATACAAGAACCATACCCTGCAGACATAATAAAACATATCATTACTAAACATCTGTGACTGCTATCTGAGTGATGAGACATCTACAACACCTGTCCCCCACAATAAAAATTATAAATGCAGGACCTGCTTGTTTTGGTTTGGGTTAAGGCCAGTTTATATGCTACGATTTTTGGGCCCAATATGTTTGCCCAACATTATCGTAGCATAAATCTTACGTGTGGTTGTAAAATGCTATGATTTGTCAGCCTGAGAGTATCGGAGTGTGAATCAAACGGGGTTTTTGAAATCTTATTCTATGAATTTTGATTGACCGGGCTATTTCTTAAAGAATGTTGGCCTGACTTGTTAAAATTTGGGCTGATGTTCATTTTCACGAATCGGCTGTGAACCAGGTGTCAAATATATGTCCAATTCATGCCCCCACTACTGTCAGGCAGATAAATTGGGCTGACAAAACTGAGCATATAAACCGGCCTTTGAGAAAAGGAAGTTGCTTCAGGAAGTTCTCAAACATACAGTAGGCACTCATTACTTTTACCCTTCATGAGTGTGTGAATAGGAATGATCCTAGAACGGGAAACACTAATTATAAAGCCTACTATGCTCAGTTGATTCTGGTCATCATGATTGTCCAGATGACACAGGTAAACATTAATTTTCTAAAAACATTCTTACTTCAGTAATCAGTGCTTGTACTTCTTTCCTCAAGCCAGCAACAAGAGGTGAGATAGAACTCTTCTCTTCAACCTTTCAAGAGAATCACATAGCATTAAATTTAAAAGAAATGTGATCTACAGTAGTACAGAATTCTCAGAACTCTCCCAGCACCACCAACCAGATTCTAGTGATCAATTTCTAAATTCTCCTAGCCATATCAATATATTGTCCAGCAGGCAGGAAATGAGACTAAAGAAAGATATCAACCAGGGGACATAATCTGTAACAGACCATCAAATTCTGGTGATTAAAATCTAATTTTTCCACACAATATTGGTACAGATATTCAGCGGACAGGTGACAAGACAAAAATAATAATGTGGATACTATTGCCTTAACCCTTGAAGTCCTGATATAAAAATGCATATTCTCCTTACTGATCTCCATACATTTGTTACGGAACTAATAAGGAGAATTTGTCTAAATATCAAGACATCTTATTCACAGTGATCACTTCCTTTATGCTTGTCACATGAATGTTCAAACAAGCAGTGATGATATAAAGAGAAATTTCATTTTCATCAGGGCTTAGGGCTTAAAAGGTTAATGTGCGTCTCAAATCTCCTTAGTTACAAAAGTATTACAGTGCACTGCCAAGCAGGCACAAACATGAGTGTAATGGGGCAAGTCACCAACTAGAGGAAATGGGATGTACTGCCAGTTCTCAAAACTAGTGATAAAAGAATATAATCATCAGAAAGGAGAATGAATGTTTTGATCTGGGAATCAAAGCATTAAACATTACCTTTTCACAAGTCCTCTCATAAGTGCGCACACTTTCAATGAGTGAGATGGCAAAGGGGTACAGCTGATTGGCCTGATGTGCTTTGTTTACAATGGCCAGTGGAACTCGAAATCCAAGCCACTTCAAGTTACGAACCTGAAAAATACAGCACCATGACAATTAACTTTCAATGTTCAACTCTACTATGTGTGTTTTTACACATAGACAGTACACTGAATGACATGGTATCACAAGGAAGGCTTTCAACTTCTCAAACATCTAAAACTTTTCCTCAGACAGGCAATGATGACAGGCCTTTCAATAACCTTTGAAGTACTTGTCAGAGCTACAATTCACAGCTACAGGTGTAATTATTTATCCTGTCTTGATAACTGATTCGTTTTCCATAGGTAAGGTAAAGGTACAGTACGTTAAGTTGCACACAAGCCAAGGAGGCCCACCAGGAGTTTAACCCAGTTTCTGTAACACGAAGCAACTGACAGTATTGCTACCACCCTCCCCCTCCCTGAATGGGATGCTAGCCCATCACAGGGTGACCACCAGCAGTATGTCAGCAGTACCCATTTTATACACCTGGGTGGAATCAGGGCTCGAAATTAACAGTAACCCATTAACCAAAGATTAGTAGTTTTCAACGTTTGGTTACTAAAAATGTGTCCAAGTAACCTGACATGGTTAGTAAAAATCTTGTTTAAAATAATTGATTATCTTACACAGAGAATCTGAGAAACAAATATTAATTTTCATGAAAGGTTGCTGTTTCTTTTGGCATGAAATTGTTTTTATCTCGACCAATTTGTTGTTTTAAAAGAGAAGCGTATGGTACGATCGAAAAAGAAAACCCTCAGTTGCCTACTCCACAAAACTCGTGGTAACCAGGCCTATTTGTTGGATGTGGAGGCCTGAACACAACTTTATTACTTCCGCCGTCTTTTTTTTTTTTGGAAGTCACGCTCGTTTGTGATCAGTACATCCTATTTGTTTCAAAGTTACGTATCAGATGCAGACCTCATTAGACGAAATTTTCAGAAATAGACTGCCACCCAAAAATAACGGAGAGGAAACGGAGGATGGAGAAAAACAAAGAAGAACAAGTATGGAAGACTGCAGGAAGCCAGATGAAGAAAACGCAGAGAGAAGGGTGAACATTCTGCCAAGAATGGAAAAAAAAGTGTTCGTTGGGTTGCAATTCGATGAAGATAACAAGAAATGCTTTGCAGTGTGTGCAGGGAATTTCCCACCCTAGCAGACACAAACAGTTCATTTTTCAAAGGTCATCAGATCATCATGTACATGTAATTTGAACCACTCATACATTAGTGTGATCCATTTGTTAACGCAATTTTTAATAATAATAATAATATTTAATATCTTATATTATTGTTGTAAATTAAATCACAGATTATTGGGTAATAAACTTTATAATTTGGTTAGTAAAATTTGTCTACTAACCTAAATGGTTACTTATCGAAAAAAATAAATTTGAGCCCTGGACAATGAGGGGTAAAGTTTCCTGTCTAAGGAAACAACACGATGGCACTACTTCACTGCGACCCACTCTCTTTCCATAACAATTTAAAAATTAAGAGAAAATCAAAACAAAATAGGCTGTTAACAGTACTTGAATTCAAATAGGTGACAGTGCAGTGCCGGTAGCTACCTTCTAATGAAACCACAGCACAATAAAGTACATTGCCACCCACATACTACATGATACAGGTATCAGCCAAGCCCTATGGCTGTTTTTTCCAAAGGGGACAAGTGATTATTGTCAATGTCTCAAAACAACAATTTAACCACTAAACAATCCTTGAAAGCCCACAAAATATTATTTTTGTTATTTTGTTGACTGTTCTCAATTCCTTGATGCCAGCTCTATTTGCAAAAGAAAACCCTAACCGTCTCTGCATGGTAATCCAAATTTGAGAACTAAAGTGTAAAAACAATCAAAGAATCAATATGTGAGCATGAACCTAAAAATTAATGTTATACACATAACAGACAGCCTTCTGCATTAAATGCCTCAGCTATATACTGACACACCACGTTTTCCCTTTTGACAACCCCCATTTACCTCTTTGGAGAGGGTGATGATTTCTGGCAAGAAGTTGACTTTCAGTTTCAGCACATTTCCCCTGCCTCCACCTCGGGCTCTTGTGCTTTCAATGGTGAATATGCGCCCTGAGACTCCAAGATTCCGCTGTTGCACCTGAGACAAAAAAGAAGGGTGGTGCTATTTATTACAAATTTTGTTGTACAAAAAGTGGTTCTAAATGATTACATCTGTTAAGTGTGACTTTCAAATGAAAGCTAATGAGCAGTACTTTCATGGGGTGCTGTTTGTTGTGCTGTACAAGGTGGTTTCAAGTTTTGAGTCTGTGGATGGAATCCTAAAGTGTGACCACTCAAATGAAAGCTATTGAGCAGTACTTTCTCGTGGTACTGTTTGTTATGCTGCACAACTAAGTCTGTGGCCAACACCCATAAGTGTGACAATTCAAATGAATGCTACATGTACATGTATTGAGCAGTATTTTTCTGTAGTACTGTTTATTATTCTGCACAAGGTGGTTTTAACTACTGAGTCTGTAGATAAAATCCTGAAGTGCCACCATTCAACCAAAGGCTGTTAAGCAAGAGTTCGTCAATAACTACTTTCCCATGATTTTGCTCATTTTTCAACACTGTTAAAATAGAAATTAGGATTTTTTTCCAGTTTTGTTTTTACACTTTGGTGCTTTGGGAGTGAGAAGTAAAGACAATGTTACCAACCTTTCTTGACCAGTCATCAAACAGTTCTTGAGTGTTCAGTTTCTGTCTGAAGCTATCACCGTCAGCCTTCAGCCTCTGACCCTCGACATGGTTTTCCCAGCCTTTACCGAGGACATCTTCCACACGCCGCATGTAGGCAGACAACTGACGGTCGATCTAGAGAAAGACATTAACACAATAAGGGAGGTCTGTTCCAAACTTATTAATTACGAAGACAAGCGGCTTACCAGCAAATGGTAGCAACACTACACTCCTTGGAAAAGATGTTACTTGAAACAACAGCAACAACTTAAATCAAATCACATTTAACAACTGCAGCATTTTGTAAACAAGATTTCCTGAGAGTACCAATTTAAACAGCTGACATTATGCATTAAACTGTGATCATTCTCAAAACTACATAACATGGGTTCTAATCTCCACCATGATCAGGCTTTTAGCAAGAAATTGACATTAGCGCATCCTGGGGTCATGTCTCTGGTACGATTTTCAAAAAATTTGTCAACTGAATTTTCATTTATAAATGAAGGGGTGTGTGGAATAAGACCCAAAGTAGCTCTTGATCCAATGTCAAATTCTCCCTCTGATTTAAAAACACACACAAGGAAAATTGGAGGGAGAATTTAGCAGTTCATCAGAAGTCACTTGGGGTTTCATTCCAGGCACCCCTTCAAATAGGATGGCTTGACATTCATTGCAAGGTGCTGCTCTGCTTTTTGCACAAGGATTGTAATAATGTTGTTAAACTACTCTTTTGGTTAATTTATGAAAAAAAAAATGATACAAAATGATTGGGTGCAGTGAAAAACTCAATGCATGTACTTGCCTGTCTTGCCCAAATGATGGAGCCTGAAACAGGAGGCAAGTCTCTTACTTTACTCATCTTGCAAGCTTTGCTGTACGGGTACTGAACCTAGAGACACAAGGTACAAGAAGAAAGGGGTTCAGTTTCACTTGTCATATGAAAAAATTAAAAATACTGAAACTACAAATGCTACTTTACTGTGCTTTTAAAAATAACAACACCAAGTCTTGGAAGACCAAAACTGTAAGCCATCAGCAACAAAGCTGAAGCTACACAAGCGATTTTCTGCTTGTGATGGTGATGAGATCTTTTTTGAAAATTGCGGCGTTGCAGCATGCGGCGAAAATCACACGTGTAGCCACCCTCGCAAAAAATTCAAGGAGTTGAATTTTTTGCGATAAAATCACAGACTTAACCAAATTTTGTTGCCAAGCGTAGCCACCACTGCACGCTGGTGATGCAATATTTTTTCAAAAAAATGACATCACTATCGCAAGCAAAAAATCGCTCGTGTAGCCACAGCTTAATTAAGGTGGCTTACTACAGTTTTCAGAAGAGAAAGATAACCTTTTTAGAACTTAAGATTAAAGACAACCGGAGTTTTTCTTTTGGGTCATTTGTAGCTATAACTGTTAAAAGAAATGATATTAACCCTCATTATCCTGGAAAAGAAATATGAGAAGCTAAGAAAATATCAAATATAACAGACCGAGTGCTAGAAGGGGACTGGAAACTAGACTTTCTTAAAGCTTTTTTCGCAAAATCTAGCCGTACGACCCTACCTCAATTTTTCAGGATTTGGAAAGGGGCTATAAATAAACAACCATGCAAAAGAAAATGAAAATCTGTAAGGCAGAATTTTTGCTAATGTAGAAAATGTCGAATTTTCGCTTTTTTGAGAATTTCTAAAAATCTGTCTTACAGATTTTGCTAATATTTTGTCTACAGGTGAAACTTACCACTATGAATTGATTCTGAATTTTTTCACTGTGGGTTATACGGTCAGGTTTTGAGTAGACTGGGGTCAAAAAGTCGATATGCGACTTTTTTGCGACCTCCTTCGTAGGCAAAACTGAGCATGCGTGCAACTTAAGCGCGCGCTGAAATCACGCAATATGGCGCGTGCGAAAGACATAAGAATTTTTACAACAACTTTTCGAGGTTTTTGTCAAGGTTTTACAGATATTTTCTACCGGTAGCGCTCACTAACTGCTTCAAGACTTCGTCCATTCGTGATAAAAAATGTTAATAGTACGCCACGAGCGATTTCTACAAGCCAGATCTCACAGGTGTTTTCGGCTTTTTCTCGATGATGGCGTAGAGTATTGCACGCGCAAAAAAAAATGGCGTCAGAGAGAATTTCTCAGCGCGCGCAATTGTGTTTCAGAGAAACTGTAGTAAGCCACCTTAAGCTGCAACTTACAAACCCTTGAAAAACTGAAACAGACTACATGCATGACAGCACAGTAAAGCAAGACATGAAGTCCCTTGATACAGATATTGATGATCTGGAAGTGTTTGCTAACTGAATCATAAGAAATGGAACTGAATTGTTGATTCATCACTTTGCTGTGGAGGGGAATCAATCCGCCAATTTTTGGTGCTGAGAAAAGAGCAAGAAAGAAAGCCTTCCCGAGTGCAACACACTTAACCCTTTCAAGCCCCAGAATTAACATCCATATTTTCTTTACGAATCTCCTTGTATTTTCTTATTCTTATTTCTTACTAGTTGGGAGAATTTGATTAAAAATTGAGACATTTGATCATTGGTGATCATTTCCTTAATTCTCATGACCTGTATGTTTGATAAAGTAGTAATACTGTAAGGAGAAATTAGATGCTTGTCACTGTTGGGGCTTAAGGTGGTACTGGAGGCTAGAGTGACGCTTTTCAAATTGATCGATTTCAGAGCAGCTTGAAGTTTATCACAAAATATGTTTGTTTACAAATTTTCAGTTCAAGAGAATTTGTATTTGGCAAGATATAAGCAACTGAAGTTTCGTCTCCAAGGCTAATTTTGCGGGAAAATTACCACAACAAACGGCTCAAATTGTAATTGCGGTTTACGAAAACATTCCCTACGGTAGGCGAATTTGACAGTTTGCGATCTCAAGTTTCGATTGCGAAATTATCACAAGTCACATACTCTTTTCTTAGTGTGCCTTATTCATGCTAGTCTAAATGGAATATCACAAGTTACCTTTCTCTTATTAGATACCATAGTATTTCGCCGGTATCGGCATACTGAAATGTCTCTTTTTGTACGAAGATGGAGCAATGTAAGTTTCGTTACGTGACATTGAAATACAAGCCACTGTCTGGAGTTATCGAACACAACTTCTTCTTACTGGCCGTTGAAATCACAATCTTGTCCTTTGCAGAATACAACTAGTGTTCACAAATATCTATGGAAGCTTCATTTCATCTTAAAAAGCCACGGTTCTTTTTCTATTTCGTAGAATAACTCTAAAGTTTACAACGCGAGTCAAATAAATCTGTCAGCGCTGCACTCCATGACATCAGTTGCCAAGGAAAGGTGTCATTGTTTATGCTGGCGCTTCTGATTGGTTTCGCGGGAAAATAGACTCTCTTTTTAACGGCCTTATATAGAGCACAGTTTTGGTATTTACTGCTGGAAATATGTATTGCTGGCTTGTAAAACATGGCGGTAAGGCAAAGATCACGCTAGAATCGATCGGGGACGGAATTACGAAAAATTATGGCGTGTTTTGAACAATTTGGGCGCTTGTGGCATAAATATGCACTCATTGTAATCAGAATATCTCCTGTACGATTTATTTATTTGCTACCAAACTTGGCAGGCTTCAAATACGTATAATTAGGAAAGTTTTCACCGGAGTGCGTCATGAGATGTTCGATGCTGTTTGCGTGACAAGGTAATGTATTCACTACAAATCAAAATTTCATTTTTTGTTCCTAAAATCGTTACTTTTTAACTTCCTGTGACGCACTCCGGTGAAAAGTTTTCTTATAGTGTTTTATGTCTTTGATCAAATTCTTGCTACAAATGTTTAAACCCCCTTTCAGTGACATCTGATTTATGTTAAAATGGCAGTCTCAATAGCACCCTTAAATTCTTCAAATTCCACAGATTCCTTAAATTAAATGAAAAAACTGTTTTTGTTTTCAGAATCCTGATAAAATTTTGCATAAGCTGTGGTAATTACATAGTTTTTGGACTAATGTAAGTCACATTTTAGTCCCAGTGAAAATGTCCTAAAAATCACTAAATTAGGGTCCAGTACCACCTTAAAGGGTTACATCTGCCTTTCATACTTGCCAAGCCTACAACAAGGACTGCCATTTAAGGGTCGGCTTACATTGCCACAGACAGAGCTGCTTCACCACTGGCAATAGCGCAACAGAGCACTAATCCCAACAGTCTTCAAGACTGATGGTTGCCAACTAAAGGGCAGTTGTATATGATATTCATCAAACTTTAAGAGTTTGTGGGTTATTGAACATTCTTTCATACCTTAAACTTGTCATGAAGTGCTTCAATGTCATCCTTCACTCTCTGAATCAACTGTGTCTGGTACTCACGGATTGCACCTCTGATGTGCGGACGCACAAACAGAGCATTGAACCTGGAGAAGATCCTGAACATCTCGTTAGCATTCTTTGCTGTTCCCAATTGGTCTCGTAGACGTGCTGTGATACGTGTCTCCACTCTGTCAATGCGCTCATCGTACCTACAAAACGAAGCTAGAAATGAGCCCCTCTTTCACACAAAAAGATTTCAGTTTCTCTTTTTAATGAACCTGGTACTCCTTGATAATCTTGCACACTTACAAAGGTTTCTTTGTGCCAAGTCTGAGAGGTATTTAGAATTGAAAAGGTTTGTTGATAAACATTACATCAACAGAAACCCACTCTACTTAAGACGTGAAATCTAGTTCTCAAACTCATTAATAACTCATCAGTTTGAAACTCATAAACATAAATTAATTATGAGCAAGACAGTTCGCAAAAAGGACTCGGTTAGCAAAGATGTTTGCTACGTCCTTTCAAGATTTATTTTCCAGTTATTTAGTGATTTGTTTGAGAATATAAATGTCATATATCAAACAGTATGGAGAGTGCTCCACAAGGGTCAGAATATGTAAAGCGGCCTTCACACGTCAAACTAATGTTGGCCAACTCGTGTTGACAAACTCAAATTGGTGTGTGTGTGAACGAAACAACACCATGTTAGCAAACTGTTGGCGACAAATAGAACTTGTCCTTATTCTTGCCAACTTTTCGCCAACAGTTTGCCAATATGTTGTTGTGTCATTCACACACACCAATTTGAGTTTGCCAACACGAGTTGGCCAATATTAGTTTGACGTGTGAAGGCCGCTTAACATTTTGAATTTCTCTCAAAGAACTTAATATGTTGTTTTTCCAACTCTCTTCTCCATGTCAATTTGACCAACAATGTTTTGGAACTTTTAGGAATTGAAGAATTATGACAGTTGAATAGCTAATAAGGCTAGATTGCAGAATAACCCGCAGTTCATTTGCATCTCGTTGAATAACAATGGTGCCTATTTTTTTCACCCTGTTTTACAAAGGGTTCTGACACATCATATGGGAGTTGTGGGGTATTCTGCAATCGCTCTGCTTTTAATTTTCAATACAACCTCATCCCCAGGGCCTTCTCCTCGTTCAAAAAGGCAGATCGGAGAAAGCCCTGGCCAAGGCTGCCAAAGTGTCTTCAAAAATTCATCAGAAATTCGTCATGTAAACACGATGAAATGTCTTTGTTTCATATGAACAATGGTTTCCTATCGCAGAGAACAAACAGGGCCGCCAGACACTGGAAACAACATCCGAAAAAGCCATTTCATCATGTGTCATGTGACAAAATACTCTATGATTCTTGGAGTATTTCAGCAGCCTTGGCCATGGGTTTCTCCGTTCCACCATTCTGAATGAGGAGAAGGCCCTGGGGTTGAGGTTGTTTTCAATAACCAGTCATTGTTCAACACAATAGACCTTGTTCACATGGCTACCATTTAGCATAAAAACAAAACATTTTGCACATCTAGCCTCGCAGTGAAAAACGTGAAAACGAGTTAAGACGTGCAAAAACAATTAACTTTCTATTCTCCAGGAACTCATCAGGGCCGCCACGTGACAAAGGTCTATTAAAGTGTACTGCAACTAACCTTTTAATAGCTGCCTCCCATGCCTCAGATCCATCTTTTGACACATCAAGTCCATCAACTTCCTTGACATTCTCATAAGCAAGGTTCACTTCTTGAATAGCATTAGCATCAGCTGGATCAAGCAGAGCTTCTGGTTTTGCTTCTTCATCCTCAACAGTTTTAGGTGGACCACCGGGGCTGGAGGGAGTCGCTTGACTGACTGCAGGGGGCTGGAGGACACGAACAATGACAGCTCGCAGTTGCTCATGCTGACGACGGAACCTAAAAGTGCATGAACATGAGTTACTGTAAAAGCTCTATTAGCCCCTGTCTGTCAAGGCCAACCCCCTTTTACCAAGTCAGATTTTGTAATAAGCCTCCTACTCTATTATGCTCCCCTCATCCTCCCCCACGACCTTGTTAGGATTAAAATACTGCACAAAAGAAAGACTTCAAAACCTACACCAGGAGGGTGGTAAAAACAATGTAACTTCCTTTGGACACAGAGCAAGTCTCAGCAAATGTGCAGCGTTTTTTGACCACATTTTTCCGTGGAGTTTTTAGTCGATCGACCAGCTCGACGGTCCTTTGCATATCTGTCTTGAGTTTTGTCATGTTGTGTTCTTCCAGTTGTGTTGCGATTCATGTTGTGTTCTTGTCTTTTCCCCGTTGTGTTGCGTTGTGTTGTGTTGCGATTTGCTGTGTGTATCGTTCTTGTCTTTTCCCTGTTGTGTTGCGTTGTGTTGTGTTGCGATTTGCTACTGTATCCGCTTGACATTTTTCTATTATCATTTACCTTCGTTCCACCACAGGACGGAACAACTCGACCGACAGACAATGGCTTCACCAGCGCGACCAGCTCGACCAGCTCGACCAGCTCGACCAGCTCGACCAACGCCACAACTTTAAGCACGACTTCCATCGTGTGTTCTCCGAATCCAAACACCTTATTTTTCTGTTTAGTTTTCGCAATGCCGACTGTATTATAAATCTCTCCCTGTTTGTTGGATCTGACTATCCGCCATCTTTGACAAAACTCCCCCTCACCTACTCCTCCCCAGTAATGAACCCCCTCACCTACTCTTCCCCAGTAATGAACCAGCTCGCTTCCCCTTGATGTTACAAAAACTTGACAGGCCAAACACGACTCCTGTTGGTCAAGATCGATAAAACGTTGACCTTCAAAGCTTTGCCCTAACGAGTACGGCTTTAAATTATCTCGGTCTTTTGACCAATTTTGCTTCTTGTGTTTTTGTAGTGGGTTTAGTTTGGAGGATTTTTCTGTGGTGACTGAATTGAGCCGTTACAACTTAGGCGTCGCATTTTTTAAAACTTTGATCTCTAGGTCATATCTGATCAATTTTCTAGTAACCGGTGAATTCTTGTGGCTCAAGCGCACTGTTTGTTATTCTCAGTTAAATTTGACTTCTGATCGTTTGTCAAGCGACTAAATGTGGTTTCTATGCCGCTTTCGGCATATTAGGTACGTTGAATCTGGCTCGTTTAGGAACTTGATAGAGTTTTTCAGCCTTTCATCTTTGTATTTGTGACAATAAAGGATCTGAAATATTATCTTCAACGCGATCAGTTAATTTCCCTGCTGATGTTTGTAACGCCGGGCCCGGCCTATTTGTATAATTATGTTGCAGGATGTTGTCTTTCGCATCACGGAGTGTGATCTATAGACCCTTTTCGTCATGAATCTGAAGTTGTAGCTTCTTTGTAGCTATGCAACACGTAGTAGGTGGCTGAACTCTGCTTCAGTCAAACATGTGTGAGTAAGCCCCTCTTGAAACTGAGAGTTTCGTTTCTAGGAGCTTTATATCTTTCCTCCTGTTCTTAGCAAGTCTGACGACCGCGTGTTTGTGTATGCCAATATGGACAGGCAAATTGATCCGTCTTGATTTAAGATGCTTTTTTCCTCCATGGTTTGTCTCAAGCAAGACTGTAGTTTCTATTCTTTCAGTGAATCTCTTCAGTTTCTACTATGTTAAGGTTTTGAGAAATGGTAGTGGAAGCTGTTCTCATTTCGTTGAAAATGAGGTATGCTACCGTAAAGTACTCGTGGAGCGGATCGAAAATGAAGGATTTCTATTCGCTAATTCAAATTAGCCAATCTGGTTATTGCATTTTCGATCCTAAGTGAAGTTGTGTATTTTAAGAACGTCTAGTAACGATTTTTCTAGCAAGTGAGATTTTCATTTCTGCCACGAGGGCCTCTTGTTGATTAGCACCGATGTTTTCTTTACTTTGTTGAACGCAGGAGCGTTTTCTATGCGTATTTGCCGTGCTTTTTTCAGTTTATCACTTGCGTTTTTCTATGCACATGTATTGTGTTATTCAAAACCTCAAAATAATTTCCTGGCATTTGGGAAGAACTTCCTGTACTGGCAGACAAACATATCACACTTTCGTACACCAAAATGGGAACAGCTTTAGTCGCCACCCTTTTTTCATGTACCTTAAGTTGGAACTGAAGTTGGCTAAAAGATCATGTCTTTAACATTTCGATATGCTAACAAAAGCCTAACTTCTTAAAGAACAATGTGAGAAATTTCGGGGCTTGATATAAGAAGCTAGAAGAAATTAGGCTAATGTGTGAAAATTCACTTGTCCTTACTTAATTGCAAACAATGACCCTGAAAAACTGGGCTAATGTTTGAAATTCACTTATTCGTAAAAAAAAAAAAATGACCCAGAAAAACTGACAACGTTTTGTTCTCCCTCAAAGAAAATCAATTGGCCTCCTTTATGTTAATGTTATAGAAGAAGGGATCCCTGTCATAATTAGTGTATATCAACTACATACACTAGTTATACATCATCGAGGGTTGTTGCGTTGGTCAAGTCGCGTCGAGCTGTAGAGATGTTGTCTGGCAGTGGGTGAGGTTAGTTGGGATGATCTATATAGCTGTCGCAAAATCGGATGCACTTCCGTACCGCGGTACGCTGCTACTCTTGCCTTATACATACTTATCACCCAAGAATACAATGATTTCTATAGCTTTTGTCACTCAGTTACCATGGTAACATAACTTATAATAAAAGTGTTCTCTATAAATTGAATGAAACGTCTGAGAAAACGCGGGGAAGGTAACACTAACACCTTGCCAATGTATACTAACGTTTGGATAACCTGTGCACTTTGAAACTATTACGATACAAACATGATCAGTGTACGGAGATGTACTGAGGTATAGAAGAGGAAACTGGTCATTGTAAAAATCAAAACTATTACGTTACAAACACGCTCAATGAAGAAAAATTAAACTAGCCGTGAAATCTTGTGCCTTTCGTAACTTTGACAGGTGAAAATAAATAATAAATGCAAGTAAAATTAATCGCCGGATTGTGCTCTCTTGTTCGCACGTTACGGTACGATGCTAATGAGAAAAAACTATAAGATGAAAGAAGGATGTAATGCTCGCCTAGTTTGCTATGATGCCAGTGGAGAAACATAGGACATGTCGTTCAATATTTGTCGACGTAGTCGCTCTGTACCGTGCGGGGTTACGGGGCTACCACGGTACGCTGCTATAACTTGTCGCTCTTACTGTGTGGGGGTACTATTATTTCCTACGTCACTCTGCATAAGTCGATCGTTCCTTGTGGGTGTACGGGGCTATGACGGTACGCTGTTCCTTCATTACTTAATTGATTGTAAATACTTTGTCATAAATTCTTAAAGTGGTTTTCACAGATGTTCTGGATGAAATCGCAATACTAAAGCCACTATACCCGTACGAAACAGATTACGTTCACGCAGTGCTGCTTTAGCGGCTATCAATGCCTGCAGTGAGCACAACGGAAAGATTGCACGAACGCTGTTTTCATTGCGCTGCAGCAGTGACAGAAAATGACTGCATGAGTGCTGCAGAGGCGACATTGGGTGCTGCTGGAACGCTTCAAGAGAGCTACTGCAAAATAGCAACATGAAGCTTTATGGTAGATTAGCAGCGAATCGCTATAACGCACAGAGAAACGTTGAGAAGATAAGACAAATACTGAAGACAAATACTGTACAAACGAACTAACGTACAGAGAAACGCTGAGAAAATAAGACAAATACTGTACAAACGAACTAACGTATGGAGAAACGTTGAGAAGATAAGATAAATACTGTGCAAACGAACTAACGTACGGAGAAGCGTTGAGAAGATGAGACAAATACTGTAAAAACGACCTAACGTACGGAGAAACGCTGAGAAAATAACTCAAATACTGCACAAACGAACTAACGTACGGAGAAACGTTGAGAAGATAAGATAAATACTGTACAAACGAACTCATGTAACGTACAGAGAAACGTTGAGAAGGTAAGACAAATACTGTACAAACGAACGAACTTACGGAGAAACGCTGAGAAGACAAATACTGTTCAAACGAACTAACGTACAGAGAAAAGTTGAGAAGATAAGACAAATACTGTACAAACGAACTAACGTACGGAGAAACGTTGAGAAGATAAGACAAATACTGTACAAACGAACTAATGTACGGAGAAACGTTGAGAAGATAAGACATACTGTGCAAACGAACTAATGTGCGGAGAAACGTTGAGAAGGTAAGACAAATACTGTACAAACGAACGAACTTACGGAGAAACGCTGAGAAGACAAATACTGTTCAAACGAACTAACGTACAGAGAAAAGTTGAGAAGATAAGACAAATACTGTACAAACGAACTAACGTACGGAGAAACGTTGAGAAGATAAGACAAATACTGTACAAACGAACTAATGTACGGAGAAACGTTGAGAAGATAAAACAAATACTGTACAAACGAACGAACTTACGGAGAAACGCTGAGAAGACAAATACTGTTCAAACGAACTAACGTACAGAGAAACGTTGAGAAGATAAGACAAATACTGTACAAACGAACGAACTTACGGAGAAACGCTGAGAAGACAAATACTGTTCAAACAAACTAACGTACAGAGAAACGTTGAGAAGATAAGACAAATACTGTACAAACGAACTGACGTACGGAGAAACGTTGAGAAGATAAGACAAATACTGTACAAACGAACTAATGTACGGAGAAACGTTGAGAAGATAAGACAAATACTGTTCAAACGAACTAACGTACGGAAAAACGTCGAGAAGATAAGACAAATATTGTACAAACGAACGCGTGTATGTAGTGATATATACCGAGCCAAACGCGGCCGTTATCCCAGTACTTAACGGCCTTGTTTCGCTTGGTATATAGTGATATATACCGAGCCAAACGCGGCCGTTATCCCATGACTTCATGGGGTAACGGCCGCGTCTGGAGTTTTTCTCTATGCCGAGTGAAATGAGGCCGTTAAGTCATGGGATAACGGCCACGTTTGGAGTTCTTCTCTATTTCGAACGAAACGAGGCTGTTAAATGATGGGATAACGGCCGCGTTTGGAGTCGGCTTCTCTGTACTGAAGATTGCCTCGAAAGCCCTTGTCTTGCGCTCAGGAAAAAAGTCACCCTAGATTATAGATGGTGACCAGTATGCTTATGTCAAAGGCAGAACAACATTTGATGCTGTACCCTAAATACTGGATTTGTGATTAGAGGAACTATCAGAATCGACCAAGGATAACATCAGAAGTAGGGTAGCTTCTGCTATACAATCAGCCTCTCTACCTGACAGTAACTTGACTAAAGCTGAACGACAAGCACTGAAACGACTGAAAACCGACGAAAACATTGTCATACTCTCCGCTTACAAAGAACGATTGACTGTTGTCATGGACAAATTAAGACAGACTATTATGACAAAATGGACGCACTTGTTAACGACAAACAGACCAGTTTTTTTATTTTTTATTTTTAAAGAACAACTAGTGAGCAGCACACAGCAACATATCTCATTTTTTTTCCAGCTGTTAATCTCGAGTATATGATTTAACTAAAAATACAATGTTATTTGTTGTAAAAGCTATTCTTTGAAGTAACAAGGCCACTTCTGAAATTTTTGAATACTGCACTATTTTTTACACTAAAACTAAATTTGGGGATCTGTTCTGTGAATCTGAGCTCGAAAGGTCATTCCAGAGCACAGCTTTATTTATTTATTGTTTTTTTTTTCGGGCTTCAACCTGTGCACATATTTGGTTTTGCAATGTTTCCATGTCCTGTCATTTAACTGTCAAGGCTTGTCAATCTCGTCGGATTATTGGCTGTTCGCTTGAATGAGCTTTGGCCCTAGCCTCCCATAGAAAGGCTTCTTTAGTCCCCTTTTGTCCTAGTTGTTTTGAGGAACGTTCAACCAATCAGAATTCACCTACTGCGCATATATTTGAAGGATAGAAGGAAAGACTTCTTGTCACTCTCCGAGAAGATCACATTTCATTCAAAATGGCTGCCGTGTTGTTTACGCGTGAATTTTCAAAATGGCAATAGCTCACTCTCGGAACGAAGGATTACCTTTTAAAACTAAAAAAACGAAAGAAGAAGCTCTAACAAACACTCGACAAGTTAAGCCATGGAATTTAGAGCTTTTAGAGCGAAGAAAACATCTTTCGAGGACGAAGTGCCGTTTGTCACAGCAAAGGAAAATCTTCCATCTCCAAAGACTGTTCGAGCTGCGGACTTTCTGGGAAATGCTCTAGCACTTCTACGAGTCTACGGTGGAGTAAAGTACACGTATTATTGTAAATTTGCACCAAAATAGCTTTTTAAGCTTAATTAATTGAGGGATTCTTCGTATTGCCTACAGTTTTCGCAAAAGTTTTGAAAAACATACTCAGTTTGCATCAGTAAGTGCTCTTCAAAACAACTTGCACATGGAGCGAAATCGCTTGCGCGAAGCTTCCATCGAAGAAAGAATTGAAGGCGTTTGGTTTTTCAGAAACGAAAGAGACGGCCCAATGGGCATTTTCACCGGCCGTTCTGACCCACCCCACCCCCCAGGTTTAACAAATGTTAGCGCGATCCCGTATTTATACCAACCGGCGAGACAAAAAGTGTGACTGTGTGACACAATGTTTTGACTATAGCGTTACTGGATGACGTAATGTTTAAACTCTGATGACTCAGCTTATCTTTCTTATCGCTCTTATTTATTCTGCTGAAGATGCAAATCCAACTCAAACGTTGCATGTCGGTATAAATTCGCCCACAACTGAGAATGCTTTCACAGAGACGACGAAATATTTACTGTTTTTCCTTGACCGTGAATACAAACAGCGAGCATAGCAGTAGATGCTTTGATAAACACGAACTCGAGCAGATCGTCAGAGTCTGGGGCACGTTGGGGACGGTTCATTATTTGTGGGGATGACCGGGTCGGGTAAAGAGTGACAGGGCCATAAAAAAATTATGGTCCTGAAACGGCGTACTTCAATTTTTTTTTTAAGCAAAAGACCGGGTTCTGAAAAAAAAAAAACCTGTCCTTTATGAAAACAGTAGGCCACTTAAAAGTCTGAATACTGATTAATGTACCATCCTGCAGCAGTGCTGGAAGTAACAGTCGGTGATCAGACATTGTCCCACCAAATTTCGAAATTTTCCGACCAATTTTGTCATATGGTCTGACGTGATATCCGAACACGAAAAACGTCGTAGCTTTTTCCCTTGAAGATCTCGTTCAGCAATTCGATTTGCTTCGAACCATATTCAAATGACAACTGATACAGCTCGACATGCTTTGTTTAGCTGCAATACACTCCACATATACATAGCCTAAGACAAACTTTTCAGATAGAATTGAAAACGAATGTACAAGTGTGCTTTGACAATCGCCCAGTGATGCATTGTGAAGCTAAGCAGTGTTAGAATTGCGTGTATGCCCACAGACTGGGTCTCAACATGAAAAATTTTAAAAATTCAACCAGCTCTCGACCTTGGCGGTGGTCAACTAGCCAAATACTCGTGAATTTTCAGTTTTAGCTCGTGGAATTCTCCTAGTTAGTGATAATTTCGTTGCCTAACAGCTGCACTCTCTCAAAGTTTCTCTAGTTCTGAATGTTAGTTCGTACACTACTAGTGTTGTCGTACGTTAGTCCGTTCGTATGGTATATTAGTCACGTCTCATGTTTCTCCATATCGTAGTACGTTCGCACGATGTTACTGTCGTCACATTAATTGTTCTCGGTGCGTCAGGTCGTTTGTACAGTATTAGTCTTACCTTCTCAACGTTTCTCCGTACTTCAGTCCGTTCGTACGTCAGTCCGTTCGTATGGTATATTAGTCTCGTCTCATGTTTCTTCATATCGTAGTACGTTCACACGATATTACTGTCGTCACATTAGTCGTTCTCGGTGCGTTAGTTCATTTGTACAGTATTAGTCTAACCTTCTCAACGTTTCTCCGTACTTCAGTTTGTCTGTACAGAACTATTAGTCTTGTCTTTTTCACGTTTCTCCGTACGTTGGTTCGTTTGTACAGTATTTGTCTTATCTTCTCAACGTTTCTCCGCACGTTAGTTCGTTTAATTTGTACAGTATTTGTCTTATCTTCTCGACGTTTCTCCATACGTTAGTTTGTTTGTACAGTATTTGTCTTATCTTCTCAGCGTTTCTCCGTACGTTAGTTCATTTGTACAGTATTTGTCTTATCTTCTCAACGTTTCTCCGTACGTTAGTTCGTTTGTACAGTATTTGTCTTGTCTTCTCAGCGTTTCTCCATATGTTAGTTCGTTTGTGCAGTATGTCTTATCTTCTCAACGTTTCTCCATACGTTAGTTCGTTTGTACAGTATTTGTCTTATCTTCTCAACGTTTCTTTGTACGTTATAGTGATGCGCTGCTAATCTACCATAAAGCTTCAGGTTGCTATTTTGCAATAGCTCTCTTGCAGCGTTCCAGCAGCTCCCAATATCGCCTCTGCAGCACTCATGCAGTCATTTTTTGTCACTGCTGCAGCGCAATGAAAACAGCGTTCGTGCAATCTTTCCATTGTGCTCACTGCAGGCATTGATAGCCGCTAAAGCAGCACTGCGTGAACGTAATCTGTTTCGTACGGTTATAGTAGCTTTAGTATTGCGATTCACCCAGAACATCTCTAAAAACCACTTTAGGAATTTATGACAAAGTATTTACAATCAATTAAGTAATGAAGGAACAGCGTACCGTCGTAGCCCCGTACCCCCACAAGGAACGATCGACTTATGCAGTGACGTAGGAAATAATGGCAGCGTAGCGTGGTAGCGCCGTACGCCCACACAGTAAGAGCGACAAGTTATAGCCGCGTAACCGTGGTAGCCCCGTAACCCCGCACGGTACAGAGCGTACAAACGACTACATCGACAAATATTGAACGACATGTCCTATGTTTCTCCACTGGCATCATAGCAAACTAGGCGAGCATTACATCTTCTTTTGTCTCATAGTTTTTTTCTCACTACCATCGTACCGTAACGTGCGAACAAGAGAGCACAATCCGGCGATTAATTTTACTTGTATTTATTATTTATTTTCACCTGTAAAAGTTACGAAAGGCACAAGATTTCACGGCTAGTTTAATTTTTCTTCATTGAGCTTAGTTTTGATTTGTATAATGACCAGTTTCCTCTTCTATACCTCAGTACATTTCATGTTTGTAGCGTAATAGTTTCAATGTGCACAGGTTATCCAAACAGTATACGTTGGCAAGGTGTTAGTGATACCTTCTCCACGTTTTCTCAGAAGTTTCATTCAATTTATAGCGAACACTTTTATTATAAGTTATGTTACCATGATAACTGAGCGCGGAAAAGATACAGAAATCATTGCATGTTTGGGTGATAAGTATGTATAAGGCAAAAGTAGCAGCGTACCGCAGTACGTTCTGTGCTATACGGTTTGAGGTACATCCGATTTTGCGACACATTTGGGATGATCTACTTCATAAATAAGCCGGTTGTTGAGTTGGTCGAGTCGCGTCGAGCTGTCGAGATGTTGTGTGGCAGTGAGTGAGGTTAGTTGGGTTGATCTACTTGATAAATAAGCCGGTTGTTGCGTTGGTCGAGTCGCGTCGAGCTGTCGAGATGTTGTGTGGCAGTGAGTGAGGTTAGTTGGGTTGATCTACTTGATAAATAAGCCGGTTGTTGCGTTGGTCGAGTCGCGTCGAGCTGTCGAGATGTTGTGTGGCAGTGAGTGAGGTTAGTTGGGTTGATTTACTTGATAAATAAGCCGGTTGTTGCGTTGGTCGAGTCGCGTCGAGCTGTCGAGATGTTGTGTGGCAGTGAGTGAGGTTAGTTGGGTTGATCTACTTGATAAATAAGCCGGTTGTTGCGTTGGTCGAGTCGCGTCGAGCTGTCGAGATGTTGTGTGGCAGTGAGTGAGGTTAGTTGGGTTGATCTACTTGATAAATAAGCCGGTTGTTGCGTTGGTCGAGTCGCGTCGAGCTGTCGAGATGTCGTGTGGCAGTGAGTGAGGTTAGTTGGGTTGATCTACTTGATAAATAAGCCGGTTGTTGCGTTGGTCGAGTCGTGTCGAGCTGTCGAGATGTTGTGAGGCAGTGAGTGAGGTTAGTTGGGTTGATCTACTTGATAAATAAGCCGGTTGTTGCGTTGGTCGAGTCGCGTCGAGCTGTCGAGATGTTGTCTGGCAGTGAGTGAGGTTAGTTGAGTTGGTATAGTTTGTCGGGTTGTGTCGAGGTGTTACTAAAACATAACAAGGGTTATTAGGCATGACTTGTCAAGAACACAACACAACACCGCAACGCAACGCAACAAACAATACACAATCAAACGCAGCGCAACAACCGAACACAACGCAACGACACACAACATCACAAAACAAAACGCAACACAACGCAACGCAACGCAACACAACGACGACAAAAAATACCAACAGAGCACAACGCAACGCAACGCAACGCAACGCAACACAAGGGAACCAACACAAGACAACACAGCCGGTAAAAAGGCAAAACAACGCAAGCAATACCATCCCAAACACAAGGCAAGAACAGCACAAAGCAAGGCGAAGCAACAACAAAAGACAAGAAAGAAAACGCAACACAACAGGGAAAACACAACGCAACGAAAGAGAACTAAAAACGACATCAAAACAAAACAGATACAATGCATGACAACAGCACAACGCAACGCAACGCAACACAACACAACCGCTCCACACAACACACAGCAGATTGCAACACAACGCAACGCAATGCAACACAACTGGACGACACAACACACAGCTAATCGCAACACAACACAACGCAACACAACCGGCACAACATGACAAAACTCCAGACAGATATGAAATAGACGGTCGAGCTGGTCGATCGACCAAAAACTCCACGGAAAAATTTGGTCAAAAAACGCTGCAGGTATAAGTCTCAGTTGGTTTCATTCAACAACCTTAAATTGGTCTGTAATGTGCAGAAGTACAGTACTATAGAGCTCGTGTATAAATGACAGTATTTGTGACACACAACCTACATGTATCATGTATGCTTTAACAAAAGAAGCAACAGATTCTTGGAAAAAATTAGTGTGAATTTTGTTCAACATTTTTGATTTGGAATAACTGACATCACATTTTCACACTCTTAGAAATCAGACCAGAGCTGAGGACATAGTTTAAATGAGCCTCTTACTTTCTCATCTGGTCAAGCCGTGCCTGAAGTCTTTTGTGAGCTGGGTTCACTCTCCAAACCATCTTCAGGCTCTCTTCTCTCTTCTTCTTCACAATGTCTCTCAGCAATGTTTGAAGTTTTTCATACTCATCATCCCAAGTGGTAAACACTTCAAAGCAAGCCACCATGATCTACAACAGAAATATTGCAGAGGCTCAGGGTTTATTCTCGACATTGGCCAATGAACACCCAGTGGGCCCCCTTCTGTAATTTTAGGGGGGCCTTTTTCAAGAAAGGGGGTCCAAGAAAGGGGGTCCAAGAAAGGAGCCACTGTGAAGGCCTGGACTCAAGTAACTGCAGAATCAAGCATGTTTGTCTCATAAAATAATGGCTTTTGTCGCTTGCAAATGGTGTATTATTATTATTATTATTATTATTATTATTATTATTATTATTATTATTATTATTATTATCATCATTATATATGCATGTAAGAAAAAAAAATCAGAAGCAATCAGTTGCAGGTAGCTTAACTTGACGATGATCATGATAATGATCATTACTGTAACTGTGAATTGCTATTCCTGTAATACTCATCTGAACTGCAGGTGAATGAAAACGAAAAAGGAGGAGTACAAAAATAAGAACATGAAATAATCACCTTTTCAAAGTCTTCATGATTAATGTGCATCAGTCTTCTGGTTCCCAAAACCTGAAAAAATAAATACGTGTAAGAAATAAATGACAAATCCATCAACCCTAAATTCAATAAAATGATATTCAAACAGCTTCAGACAAATTAAATTCAGGTACTTCAAGCACCACCTTTCTACAACATACGTACTTCAATGTACAGAAGTTATATTTTTGGATTTGTCTCCTTTGAAATGCAGCATCTTAC
This sequence comes from Siderastrea radians, assembly GCA_964017195.1. Taxonomy (NCBI): domain Eukaryota; kingdom Metazoa; phylum Cnidaria; class Anthozoa; order Scleractinia; family Rhizangiidae; genus Siderastrea; species Siderastrea radians. The sequence continues at coordinate 30,070,348 of OZ024896.1, read as the reverse complement.
TCAGCTGAAGATTACCCCCCCCCCCCCCCGCCACCCCTTTGCCAAATCCCAAAAACATCCTTCTGATAATAAGCCCCCAAAATACACATTGTCAGTACTTTCATGTGTTCATTTGCCGATTAGCCTTTCACATACAAATAAACCAAAGTATTCACACAAACTGTTTATTGATCAAGTTGTTTCAAGCTGTTTTTACAGTGTGTATCAAGCCTTGCCCATTACAAAATGCAAAACTCCCTCTAATAATACCCCCTTCTGCTCTTGTCTTCTCCCAACCTCAAAAATAAGCCCTTTAGGGAGTCCTTTAAACAATGTATAACCCAGTTCACATATATTTTTCACATTTCACAACAGGTAACATACTTTTAGAAGCTGTGAACTCAGGTCCCGTGAGATAGCTTCAACAAGGCGAAGAGCCCGCTGTATTGGATACTTAGTGCTACGAATCTTTTTCAGATGGGTGAATATTGCACTCAGGGCTGCACGGATCTTATCCAGTTCGGTTGCAGCAAGAAGGTCGTCCAAGGGGAAATCTTTCATTAGTGGGTTGTAATCATTCACCGTTGCAAGAGCCTGCTTCAAACCTGAATTGAAAACAGACTTGTTGTAAATATATGGCCGTTTCATACATTACCCCCACCTTTCCTCCTTGGCTAAAAATGGGATGATTATTTTTGTAAAACACTGAAATGTCAGACCTGTTAACCCTTTAAGCCCTATAAGTGATGAAACTGAAATTTGTCTTTATATAATCAACATTTGTTCAAACATTCACGTGATGAGAATAAAGAAAGTGACCACAAAGGATAAGATGTCCTGATATTTAGACAAATTCTCCTTACTAGTTCCATAAGAAATGTATGGAGATCAGTAAGGAGAATACGCAATTTTATATCAGGGCTTAAAGGTTTGTTTAAGTTTACTCTTGAATGCAAGATGAATACACTGATGAGTCCAATTTCAATAATCAGAACTCAAACTGTAATTTTTAAACATCTCCTGTGCAAATTACTAATTACTTGAAAAACTTTCTTTGATGCTGACCCTGAGGAGGGGCGCTAATTTTTGTCAAAATGGTACCCCTTCCCAAAAAACTGCGAGTTTCTCATATAATAATATTATATACCTCAAAAATAAGCATAAAACAGTAGACCATTACACAGGGTTTCTAGTTGCTTGAAAAGCTTCAAGCTTTCTTACACTTTTGCATTGTAATCAAGCCTGCAAATAATTTGTTTCTCTGATCAGGTCATTTGCCAGTCCAAGGGCACTGTTGACCTGACAAGAAGTCAGTCTGGTCGGACGAAGTGTTTTTTTCTGCAAAGATACCTTAAAAGGCCAAAATTAAAATTTATGATTTTCTCTTCCAAATTACATCACTAGCATATTTTACTTGTCATTTTGTCAGGTCAAAACCGTACATTCACTGGACATTTGTCAGATGGGCCTACAGTAATTGGTTCTTACTGTTGTGGTGTCCCTGCCTGGTTTTGTAATTGTCTTCAATGTTTTTTTTATATAAGTAACTCCCAGGCGAAGCAAAATAAATAAAATAAATAAATAAATAAAGATGATGGGCTGTTAATTGCAGGCTTGGTAACTGTAAAACATTTTTCCACCTTTCAGTATTTAGATTACGCTGTTTCCCCCTCTGCATTTCAGCAATTAACCGTTTAAAAACTATTTAAAATAACAAAATTCCCTACCCGCTTTATATAACACAAGGGCAAACAAGACACCCCAATTGGGCGAAACCTCCCCATATAGCTCACTGCAAGGAACAATACGTCCTATTCCCAGCAGGACTGATTTACACTGACAAGAAAATTACAAAATATACCTGTATCAGTGTCAAAACTGACAGTTGCATGAAACCGTTTTCCATGTTTCAAGATGTCTAGTGTCAGTGCAATGTCAGGACTTTCTCTTATGTCCTGGATCCTCAACAAGGCTCGCTCCAGATTCAGCCAGAAGCTGATCTCTTGCAGGGCAGTACCGGATGCAGGGTCACGGTCCAGTTTAGTCACCTTAACACATGTCAAAAAAGATTTAGTTGGTCAGTAAAATAATTTATTGAAACATGCATGTTCTCCTGGGTGCTCTCTATGTACTTCTTATGGTACTAGTTCGGAGAATTTGACCAAGCATCAAGACAATTCAACTCTGATCATTCCCTTATCCTGATGATCTGTAGGTTTGAATAAGTAATGATAAGTACTGGAAGGAAAACTTGGATGCTTGTCACTATTGGAAATTAAAGGGTTGATATTTGATGCAAAAAAGATGATGTATACATTGTAAGCATAAATGTGCAGTTGCATGTGGCACTGTCCTTGTACCTACGGCAAGTCAAAATGGTACCAAGTACTTTATTCATTATGGTTGTGTGACAATAGACAAGAATGCAAACTGCATCCCTACTATACGTGTCCTTTGCACACATTGACTCTAATGTCTGGTTTATAAACAGTACGTGCATTTGATGCAAATTTCCCACAATCTAAAAACCCATACCAGTGTACAATACAATTTAGCTGGTCATATATTGCAGAACCTGTTTGACTGGTTTAACCATTGTTGTACTTTGGGTTACTTACAACCATTTGCATGCTACAATTTGTGCTCTTCTGAGTGGAGTTTAAAATTCTGTCCATTTGTACAACTACAAACCTTTTGAATTTCTCTGATCCATCTGTTCACCCCATTCTGTAGCTGATTCAAGAAAGTTGAATCCTCGACCTTGTCTCCAAAATCCTGCACTTTGGGTCTCCGCCCTTCTTCAGCAGTTTTCTTCACCATTGCTGTGACAACAGGATGAATAGCAAGAGAAATCTCAGGGATGTCTATGTTCTGCTGTAAATGAAGCAGGCCCATTTCCAGTTCTGCAATCTTCTTTTCCACAGATGGAACCATTTTATCTCCATCTCTGCAAGAAATGTTTCAAACAGAACGGACAAAATAGTTATCAGTGTACAGTGTCACTTTAAACAAGAGAGGGCTACATTTACATTGTAGAAGTTTTGAATTCTTTGCTAATAAAATACAGGTTAAAAACCTGACATTTCAGTAAGGTTTACCCCTTCACCTAGACATTTCTTGTATGAAATCAATTCAATGTCAAGCAGACAGTGTATTGCAAAGAAGGATATGATTGATAGCCTGACGGTCATGTTATTAACCCATTAACACCCGTGCTGGCCTGAGCCGGCCTTGATTTTGCGTGTGTTCGCATGGAAAGGCTTTTTTGGTCCCCTTTTGTCCTAGTTGTCTTTGGGAACTTTCAACCAATCAGAATCCACCTACTGCGCATATATTTGAAGGCTTGAGGGGGGTCCTAGAAGGGAAGACTTCTTGTCACTCTCCAGGAAGATCCTGGAGCCGTGCTCTTCATGCGTGAATTTTCAAGGATTACATTTTGAAACTTAAAAATCGAAAGAAGAAGCTCTAAGGGACACTCCACAAGTCAAGCGATGGAATTTAGAGCTTTTTTGCTTGCGCGTAGCTTCCCTCAAAGAAAGAATTGAACACATTTGGTTTTCAGAAACGAATAAAGGCATGTATTAATAAATGTATTACTTAGAAAAGCTTACTGTCTCTTCTTCTGTGAATCTTCATTCACGAAATTTCAAAAAATAGTAATCTGGCCTAAACAAACAGAAATCCTGTTGTGGTTTGATTTCACGCACAAGACAACATGTGAAAGCTCTTGCGTAAATTTTCAAAATTTTGACTTTGAGATTGTATTTTTGGCTAATTCTTAATTGACAACTGGTGTATTTTATTCAAAAGTTAGAAATTTTAACATTCCCAGATCAAGTGAGTGTTGTTTTTCGAGCCTATAAATTATCGTTTCGTACTGCACATGGGGTTGTTTATTACCAACTGCTAATTTAGCGAAGCGATCAAAAAACACGCGGACGCTAATGGGTTAAGGGGGGTTATGATGGCGATGATGATAATGATGATGGTGGTGGTGGTGGCAACACAGATAGTGATGATGACACAAATACCTTAATGTTGCTTGAATCAGAGGGACTGTTAAATAAATCACTGAGTATATAAATAAACTCATTAACAAACTAAACAGTGTCATCATGGTCAAGCAACAAACTACATTATACAACCATGCATACAATTGCATAGACCTTATTCAGTAGCAATGTATCTCTAGGTAAAGTAAGGTGGTCAGTTTTTAATTCGAGAGTAAGGTGGAAGGCAGATGCAACTTTGTCTTCTAGTAAGTTTGGGCATAGTGGCATGTCAGTCTGTGCATACGCATCACTAGGCAACAAGAGCATCACAAGTGTCCCGTGACACATGGGTTGAATTTAGACCACAAAAAGGTCCCACAAGTGAATGTACAGCTGTAGTATGTCTTTTGAAACATGTGTGGTGTGACGCTGGGTGCATGGGGAGAACAGAAAGAAAACTGGAAGTTTAGAGCCTGAGCTATACCCCTTTTACTCCCAGAGTCAATCATGGAGACATAAAGGTGGTCCTAACTTTTGAGTCTGTGGATGAAATCCTATGGTGTGACCATTCAAATGAAACCTTGTTAGCAGTACTTTTACAAAATGAAATTTGGAATTTGTCTTGAATTTTGATTTTAGGCACTCTTTGGAGTGAAAGGAGCCAGAACTGTGGTGGGTACTGTGCTGGCTGAGCAAAAACCAGATGACTAAGGTGAGTTGCTTACAAAAAAGTGGCCTGGTAGTAAACAAGCATATTCACAGCATCACGTCACATATCCCTTGTCACAAATATCTTTTAGGGCCAATTTAGACAAGTACGATTTTTGCTTACAACTGCCGATGTGACTTTTGTAGCGCCTTCTGCTTGCATCAGGCAAAGATCGCAAACAACTCTTCATTCTAACATTTTGTCTGTGGCTATGGCTCTTGTAGGGTTTTAAAACATGTTCAAAATCCTACCACATTTTTGTGTCATGTGAAGTGGTGTGCCGATCACCGATTATGATCAATCATTGATTGAAAACTTTAAGTGACGTGATAATCGGTTGTGGATGATGCACAATCGATGAACGCAGAAAATGAAAAATTCATTAAAACTTGTGTGTTGTCTGTTTAATGGATTCATAACAGCATACAAAATCCATTGAAAGCTCCTTTTCTACTACGTTTTGGCCGTGTTTCAGCACAACACAGTTGCACTTATTTGTAAGGGTTTTGTATTAATTTTGATCACATTTGATAGTGCGCATTACAGAAAAACTTAGCTGTCAAATGGCTGTAAAATACATTTCTCAGGTCTATTCACTGCGGTCAAAAATATTACAAGTGTAGGAAAGGAAAACAGCCATCAAAGACATGGCTTGCAGGCTTCTCAAAGTGTCCAATCGAAGTGAAACTCAACTCCATTCCCAAGGTCCTCTTTTAGCCTTGCCTAGCTTACATGTTGCCTATGCCAATTTCAACATGGCGGCTGCAGACCAGGAAATCCACAGAGGATTTATCCAATTATAATCGATGATCGACCCGTTGGGGCAGTCCAATTATTTCTGATGATCGATTATGAAATCAAAACCAATTCTTCACACTAAAACCAAGTGTCGTGAAATAGAGGATATTACACGGTGGCGAGAAGATATGAATTTTATGTTCGAGTGGCAAACACAATATCTCACGAGTGAGCGCAGCGAACGAGTGAGATATTGTGTTTGCCACGAGAACATAAAATTCATATCTTCGAGCCAACGTGTAATGTTCTTTTTATTATATGGAGACAAAATATCTGAAATTGCTCATTTTTATTCTCTTCTCGTCGCAAGTGTCGAGAAATTCTTTGAAAACCTTCAAATCGTACAAGGTCTTCTTTTTTGTGTTTTCGTTGTCGAAGCTTTCGGAAAACTCTTTCACTTGTTCATCGTGTAGTAAAACAAACCTGCTTGCCACCGCCATAATTCTAAACAACACTGAGGCAACAACGCATTCACTTCATTCAACAAAGTAGTAAAGGCAACAAAGTAAGGCGGGAATCGTGACGTCATTGAACGATATGACACTCAAAAGCGTGACATACGGAAAATACGCCACTCGGGTCCCGGATGGAGTGGCGTATGCAGTGTTCCCCTTATCAGGCGGTAACCGGTAAAATTTACCGCTTGTAGCACCGCTTGTTACCGGTTAGCCGGAACCAGATAAAGGCCTTGAATCAGAAACATCCAACAGTTTGGGATGGTGAAAGATTTATTATCGGATTGTATTATGACAAGATTTATGTCCGCCGTACTGCGTATCTAGCCTGCGCCGCAGACGGAATATGACCGTTAGATTACGTCTGTGACGCAGGCTACTGCGTACCACGTAAGTGTAGTTTTAGTAACTTTTCTCTTTGTCCATGCGTTTGTACAATATTAGACGTAGTCTTACCATCTCGACATTTCTAAGTTCGTTAGATAAAAGTCTCATCTTCTCTACGTTTCTCCGCAGGTTTCTACCTTAGTAAGATGTTAGTAGTATCTTTTTAACGTTTCTCCGTATGCCAGTACATTCTTAAGGTGATTCCATCGAAATAGAAGGAATACTTAAAATTTTCTAAAACTTGGTCCAGTTGGTAATTATGTTTAGAACATTTCAAAAATGCAATACAAAATTGGGGTCACCGTGCTTGGCTTTTCACAAAGTGGATAGCCATTAATAGGAACTATACAACCCGCAAGGTTTTCCTGAGAAACCCTAGTAGTCAGAAATGAGAACTATAATTGCTTTAAAAAGCCATTGCTTGTATTGAAATATTGGAGCAGTTCAACAAGACATATATTTATCTTGTATTGTATACTATTTAGTTGAACAGGAATCAAGATTTTGAAATAAATAAAAGAATTTGCCGCGTGCGTACATACCCTGCTGCATGCACCTAAAGACGTGTTCTTTTTGGCATTTAAACAAAAATATCTCAAAGCAGAATTTTTAACTTTTCTCAAAATTGCGATATATTGTACTTGACCGCGTGCCATTTGAATTTATGTATTAAAAAATAGGGGTCACCGAGCTCGTTTAGGAGAAAACGACCATTTATTTCTCTGAACAGGTCAGCTTTCATAGAAAACCTATCAAGTTCCGAAGGTGCTCACGCTCGTGCACGCGCTAAACACGCAAGAAATGATGCGCAGAAAGGATGCGTAATGCAATTGAATGGAATCACCTTAAGGTATTAGTCTTCTGGACATTTTCCATGCGATAGTGTGTTCGTCAGTGGTGTAAGGCGCGGTCTTATCTTCTCGACTGTCGACATTTCTCTGTTCGTTAAAACATTCGAAAAATATTAGTGTTATCTTCTCAACGTTTGTCCGTGTGATAGTATATTGGTAATTTAGATGCTGTTAGTTGTATCTCCTTAACATTTCTCCGTACGTTAGCATTGTCGTGAGATACTAGTGTTATCTTCTTGACGTCTATATCCGTACGTTGGTTTGTTCAGGTTTGTTCGTAATTTACTCTTAGTATTGTCTTCTCCTCGAAGTTCTTCGTTTGTGCCTTTGTAAGGAGTATGTCTGATCTTCTAGGCGTTTCTCAGTACGTTTTTTAGATTGCTGTAAGCTTTTTCTTCTCGAAGTTTATCTGTACGTTAATACGTTCCACGTGACAGGAATTACAAACGTCAACCGTTTTGAAGGGTTTTCGAGACGTGTGTTAGCCTAGTGTCATGCCGGCAACATTTCGGGTCTCATGACGACAACTCCACACTAGGGTAGAAAAAGATTTTCAACAGAGCTGCTTTACCGGTCCAAAAAACTGACTTACCTGTTACCCTGAAAACTAGGGAGAACACTGCGTATGGAATCTACGAGTGGTTTAGTTCCCAGTAAAACACTCTCCTCCATATAATAAGATGTTGTATGTTGCAGACATGATGTGAGCAACTCACATACAACAGTTGTAAGCAAAAATCATACCGTCTAAATCGGCCCTTAGTGTCATTTACGTATGAATTCAGACAGTCAGTTCAAACTGCATTTCATGTAGGTTGTACAAGATGTGTTTCGTTGTCCTGGGATTCACATGAAATTATCTCCCTAGGATAGCGTGGGATGATTTTGGGCACAAACTATAAAATTATCAAAGTTGCCTCGAGTCAACGTTCAGTTGTATTGCAGTACAAGTAAGAAAAGTTTTCTGTGAAAAGGCATATTGACAGCCTACCGTTTTGATTTAATTTGCATCTCATTATCAACACAGTACTCCAACACACCCAAGTGAAAATAGACCAACATATAGACTTTCAAAAATTGAAAATCACACACTTTCGATTAACCTCACATTTCTACATAGCAATAAATAAATAAAAAACAGCCATGCAAAGGAAATACAGTACGATTAAAAGACAAGTCGTACAGAAATCAACATGAAATGTACCTGTCGGCTTTCCCAGATTTCCTCACAAACGACTTGAAATATGGCGCCACGGCATTACTAATGTAGGAATGAAGAGTTTCATATGGCGATCCTTCGTTCAAATTAATGACACGAATCTGCGAAGTGATCTTCTTGTCAGCATCGACAATCGCCCCTCGCTTGATAAACGCTACACTTGAAAGTTTAGGCGCGGTGTAATGGACATCCAAGTCGATGGAATAAATCGATTTTTCTCGCTCGCTTTCTGCCCCGCTTTCCGTCGATGATGTTTCATCGCTTTCTTCCTCGTCTTTCAGGGGTGTTCGTGTGACGAGCAGGCTTCTTGTCTGGGCATCGGCGAGAAATTTCCTGATATAATCCACATGCAACGGGTCTTTCAAAGTTGTGTCTAGCTCGAGCGGGACTTCAGGGGCGCCTTCGAGAAGAAGCGGTACAATCCGGCGCAAATAATTGGTGAAATTCTTCACATCTACTACGGCAGCCTCTGGAGGAGTTGGAGAACTAACGCCTCCATCCGAAGCCGCCTCCATGGCGGACAAATTGAGAATATGAACCTTCCTTTACTCGAAGTTTTCGCAGACAACTTATCCGCCGGGTCCTTCGACTTCTTTATATTTTCCACGTTGACGCGGATCACGTGATCAAGGTACAAGGCTCCCCGTTCGGGCCTGGGGTGGGAATGATTTCTTTTTTCAGGTTTAGAGTGAACAGTTATTAATCCTCCGTTTATTTTGATTTATTTTTCTCTTTGGAGGGTAAGCAAGAACTTTGCAATGACGGGCTCTGACGATGGAATCCCTAACGAAGGTTATATATTATTTTCTTTCGGGGTGGGGGAGAAGGAAGGGAGGGCAAAACAGTGCCCCAGGGAACATCCCAAGGGCCGCTTTTGTCTTGACTGCCATTATAGTTCCTTGGGGGTATTTCAGAGTTTGACTGAAGAATTTAGAGTTAAAGGATCATCATCTTGCCTCAATCCCCCATCTCCACTGTCTTATCCTGGAATTTGAAGCAATCCCATTCATAATTTTGGATGCTTGATCCTAAGGGAAAAAAAATGGGAGGCCCAGGGGTACTCCTTTGTGTGGCCCATACGGGGACGTGCCGCTGGACAGGGCATGTTTTTGCCCTCTCTGTCCTAAACAGGGTATATAATTTTTATGCGAGTCTGTCCTAATCAGGGTATGGTCAGTACGATCGTCTTTGTTAAATATGGCTTGTACAGTATTAGCAATCCTCGACCAGAGGCATTTGCTAGTCTTTGAAATAAAAAAGTGTAAAACAAAAAAATTGTATATTTTGTCATTTGTCCTAAAGAGGGCTGTGAAATGGTGGGTGTTGTCCTACACAGGGTAGGTATTTGAGGCCTTTCTTTGTCCTAAACAAGGTCAGGGTTTCAAACCCTCAGCAGCACCCCTATACCAAAACATGGGTCAAGTACCCCACCCCCCCCCCAGGATGGGAGGGTAAGCTGCGTGGCAGGCACTGAGAGAGGAGGACTATCGTAAAACTGACTGCTGGATTCAGTCTAAATTGATCACAATAGCTTATGAGTGCAGTCACCTTTCATTACTCCAAGCTACCAGCTATGTTTTTGATACCCCTTAGGAATGTCAATATCAGGTACACTTCAGGGGTTCCTTTCAAACTTTCTTCACTCACCACATCACTTAAATATGGGAGTCCCCCTTACCCAATGACACCAGGGCTAGAACCACATTTTAAAATCAAGTCGTGCTTCATTCGCAACCATTTTAGTGTCGTCTAAAAACAGCTGCGAGGGAGAGTAGCTGAGACTCAAAATGGGAAATAAATTCAATTAAACCAGAAAGCATTGCAATACAAACAAGAGGTTTTATTTCTTACCTCACTTTCACTTGAGACTATGTACAACAATTGTTATTATTACAACAATAATGAACAAGATGAAGAAGACATACAACAAAACTGCTGCGTCATGATTCTAAACAGTGACAAAATGCAATTACCCTTGGTTACATCAAATGACACTTATCTTTTTTTTTCAGTTGTAGAGGACTAGTAAAGATTTTGAATCCCTTCTCAATCTTAGATCACATGTACCATTTTGATTAAATAAATACTCCAAAAATCACAGGACAAACATTAACTGAGCTTTCTGTGATGAATACAGGACACAATACATAACAAACAAGTACACATGTATAAAGGTTGTTTAGTACAAATACAACGACAAGATCTGGAATGAATGTAGATAAGAGTGGCAAACTTTGAAAAGCTTTATAAATACAACATGTGAAAGTTTGGTAAAGTTCTCTATACAGAATATTCTTGTTATGATTTGGCAGGCGTCCATTTTTCTGGTCAGTTCACCAGCCATGTCCAGATTTCTTTTCACTGTGCCGATTAAGTATTCTTGAGTAGAAACCTTGGAATGGACTGTTTGTTGAATCAGCTGTGTAAGATGTTCATGATGGCCTACTGGTTAGCACTTTCACATGCATCAATCCAGTCACTGTAAACATCAACAGGTTCTGATAGATCTGGAACTTATTAAGGAAAGTTTGCTTAGTCTGGGGAGGTACCAGGGTTATCCACAACTTTTCAAGTATGGGCAAAAATTTATAAGTAGCCAGATAGTGATTATCGAGCGCCGAAGGTGTTCTCTTCTAGGGGGGTCTGGGGGCATGCCCCCCAGGAAATTTTCACATTTTAAGTCCCCTAGAAACGGCATTTCCTTGATTATGAGCACAAATTTCCAATAATGTCAGTTCCAAAAGTAACTTGTAACTTTTCAATTTCATTTGTATAAACTCATGCCTTCAGTGGTTTTCTACATCCAATTACCAGAACTTAATGTAGTGAAATAATAATCCTGTGTCTCTTTTGCCAACCAGATAATTAATTTTTTAAGTCAATAAACTGCAGTGGGAAATAAGTTTCATTTTCATATATCTGTGCCAGTAAAGGAACAAATAATAAATTTGTCTTTAAAAAAATATGGATATCACAAAAGTAGCCGGCACAAATGACCCAGGTAGCCGGTTAATTCTGCCGGCTGTTAGGGACAACCCTGAAGGTACTCAATAAAGTTTTATATGGGGAGATTCCACCCAAAGGTTCCTACCCTGACCCCTTAACCCTTTAATCCCTGATATAAAAATGCATATTCTCCTTAGTGTTCTCCATAGATTTCTTATGGAACTAGTAAGGAGACTTTGTCTAAATATCAAGACATCTTGTCCTTAGTGGTCACTTTCTTTATTCTCATCACTTGATTTTTTGAACAAGTAGAAAGAATGTAAAGAGAAATTAATTTCATTTCCGTCACTGCTAGGGCTTAAGGAGGCTCGCAACAGTTTTTTTGGCCATGGAGTGTAACTTTTGAAGTCAAAATTTCGCACAGAAGATAAACTTCGATTTCCTTGATACTACACCACCTTTTCAACAAATGATAAAAGTTTATTTTCTCACTGGTTTCCTAGCAACAGCTGTCACCATAGTAATGGTAATGGACAACCTCTCATTTCAAATAGTGTCGAATATCTCGACACTTTTATCACAAAACTTGAACTATTTGAACTACTCAACCTACACAACTTGTATGCGAAATTAGTGAAAAATCTGTAAGAACGTTTTCACGTAAATCATGATTCATCTTTTACGGGCTGATTTTGGTCATTCATGCAATTTTCTCCAATATTTCAAGAAAGATAAAACTTAACACTTTCTCTTTTCAGTTGAAGGATCTTTTATGATATCAAAACATTCTTAATGTACATTGAGCTTCCTAGGTGGCTGCGATTTTAAGATATTTATATTTAAAAACTGCTAAAATCAGCACAAATCAGCCAAAAAGTCCGTAATTTGCATAAATAGAAATATTTCTAAACTGCCCTTACAGATTTTTCTCTTAAATTGACTGACGTTGGAATAATAATTCTTTTTGATGTTCCAGCAAGTTTTAGGCTGAATAAACATTTCGTTTATTAGATAAGAAGGCTGAATCTCGGTCAGGTTTCAGTCGTTTAAACTTTCAACGAGCAACAGTATTTTGTTTTTCCTGGTCTATTTCACGGTTATTCACATGCAATGAATATTTACACACGCTACGCTTGTGTCCTCTCGTGCATTTATAATTCCTTCTCTTAATTGCATGTAGTTGTTGACACCTTTTTAATGGCTTCTGTGTCAACAGACCAATAATATCAAAATACAAGTCCAGTTAGAAAACAGCAAGAGATCAATTTTGTGGTTGTTGCAATTACACGAATTTACCGTCAGAGGTTATTCTAATCACTACACACCAAATCAAAAAAAACTGTGAGAACTGGAGTTGTCGAGTTGCAACACTTCCAATTACAGTTCTTCAATTTGATTAGTCAAATGAAATATAAGCCATCAAAAGTTGTCAAGAAGATGTCAAAAACTAGTGCAAGTGGCACTAATATAGCAAAAGACTATTAGTATTGTACAGCTTTTAGTAGAAACCATATGTCATGGTAGGTATCAGTCAAACCAACTTCGCTACAATTTGACTGACACTGATTTTCATTGCCTCAACAGAATTTAAAGCTTGTTGTTTTTACTATCTGCCCTTCTTTTACTATTGTTAAAGAGGAAAGCTTAGCGGGAAGAGGGGCATCTCAGAGCTTCAATAGCACAAATTCAGTATGCCCGAGTATGATTATGGGACCTGAAAACAGAAGGCATAAATAGCAGCCACTATTAGTCCATACATGACGTCCTAACAACCCATGAATGAATGACAATCTGGCCACACCACAATACCTTGGCCTGAATGAAAATACAAGTGCAAGAAAAAGGGAACATTTCCTATTTTGTTGGCTTACGCTTACATCTGTCTGATGTGTGATCATTGCTAACGCAAGCGCAACTGCAAACACAAGTTAGTTGAAGTTTGACTTTGCTGTCTTGGAAAAACCAATCTAAATCCAAATGTGTGCATGGCATTCCTTGCATTTCTATTTGCATTAATTGTTTTGTGTTATGTGAAATCCTGTGTTAGTGCTTTCATTTGCATCATCCATGTGAACCAATCAGGCTTTGGCCTGTTGTGAGGGACTATAACAACAGCTTAACATTACCACTGCAGGGCTTGAAATAACGGCCGGTCAACGGACAATGTCCGGTCAAAAATAGGTTTTGTCCGGTCAAATCCTTGGATGGCCGGACAATTTGTCCGGTCGTTTACGCTTGTAAAGAAAAATTCAATGCGGATCTTCAGGTTTTAAATTTTTATAGGTTCAACATTATTGGCGTTTGTGAATAAAAAGGGGAAAAGACAGAGATACTACCAGACCAAGAACTTTTAAAAAATGATTCATAATAGTGGTTGTAAAATTTCCGGTGGTTGCAAATCTTCGCTTTGTCGTTCATCAAGCCGTCACCGCAAATTAGCGGGTCTTCCGGAGTAGCGTGTGTAGCAGTATGAATTACTATATTCTTATAATATGTAGTCCGCTTGGATTTTGTAAACGTGACGTGAGAAGCATAACAATGCCTCTCAGATTCTCGGGCAACACTCAGCGAGAACACCCTTAGCCACCTGATAAGAGTCAAAATGGAAGGTCCCCCTTTTCAAGGTTACGACACTACACCAGCCATTCACTTGTGGGTAACGAGCGCCACTCGCCCTCCGAACCAAAGCAAGAGGAAATCGTACAAGGCCCGAGAGTTTGCGAAAAGGGGAATGGTCTTGATTGATTGTTCTTCAACTGAAGAAGATTCCGATTCAGATAATGAGGACGAATTAGAAGACAGAGCAATAGATTTAATAAAAGACACAGGAGTGGATCAGTAGGCTCCCGAACATTGTATATATTTTTGGCGTTGATATGTTTTTGTTTCACTTAAAACCACAACAAAGTGCTTTCATTTCCTTAATTGCACAACGTTGATGTAATTCCAGTAATTCCAAATGGCCAAATAGTCATCCATAAAAGTTGTGATTCATATCGTCTCTAAAAACGCTGAAACGGAACAAATCATTCATCACTTCCGGTACGCCCCTGATAAATACTTGGTTACCAAGCTTTTTGGTGATTATTGGATTCACGGGCATTACTTCGCAAGGCAATGTTTTCCTCAGGCAGTATAGACTTGAAATTGACAACGAGTAGCAAAATTAGGTTGCCATTCAAGTATTCCAAATGAAAAAAGAGAGTTGCCTGTTGGTATCATTTCCCCGACCCCTTTTAATAAGATATAGTACTGAAACATTTCAAGATTCAAGCTTATTCATTCTAAGCTTACTTTGTAGCAAATCAGTGGAGATGGATTCTACTTGTAAGAGTTTCTTGTTGTATATTCACATCAGTTAGCTTGTATTATTATGAGGATCAACTAGATCGCAGGCTTCAATTTCATCAACTTCATAGCTTTAGTAGTTATTAAAATTTAACGGTATAGAAGACATAGAACTGAAGCGATAGATGCATGCACAAATGTAATATTGATTTTGCCGAACGTTGTGGCTGTACCATGCATTCCACTTTTCCTGCAATGAGTTCGAGGCTCCATGTACAATAAAGGCTTAGAAAATGTACTTGTTTGATATGTAAACATCATGCTGCAGGGGGAGGGGGGAATTTTGTAGAGATATGGCGTAATGGAGATTTGTCCGGCCAAAAATGGGTGGTGTCCGAGCAAAAATAGGTTTGACCGGACAACTTGACCGGCGCCAGCCGGGAAATTATTTCAAGCCCTGCACTGATGGTGAGATTATTGGTTTACTATACAGTGATATTGGGGGGGGGGGGGGTATTTACCTGGAAAACACTCATGGGAGCTGCAAGAAGGATTTTTCTCTGGGTGAATCCCTCCCCTCCCTTACTCTAGATACACTGTAACTACAGAGATAAAAATACATGTTGCTGCTCTAGTAAACATAAAAAGGCAGGCAAGGATACATGTTATGGTGGCCTGGTAATCTTCCAAGCAAACTCTGCATGATATGTGTCCTGTGTTCCTCACCCGATCCCTAAGAACAAACAGAGAGTTGATTATCTGCAATGAAATGCATTATGAGAGCAATGAAACTGTGGATGCTGTATGTAATGAAGAGGAATGATGGGCGATAAAAAAAGACAGGAGTATTGATACCATTATGCACCTCTAATCTTGGACAGAAACAGTTGAGACAAATAAAAACTTTTATTTCTCTGTCTCCCTGAATGAAAACAGAAACAAGATTGTTGTTTTAAATGCTATTGGTATTCCATCCCCCCTCCCCTCACTCAATGTTGTTTTGAAGGTCTAAAAACTTCCCAGGGAACAGCTTTTGAAGACGAATATTAAGTGGCCAGGTACTCTGAAATCTAACCAGGAATTGTATCAAACTAAGAGACAGCAGAAATATGGTATGGCAGGATACAGAAAATGATGAGGAGGTTTTGGTCTAAAGGAGCACAGCTGTTTGAGGTGACTACCCTACAACTCCCATGTGACGTGTTAGAACTTTTTGGAGAGTTTACTTGTAGCACGAGTCAAGTTTGAGCCCGAGTCAAGTTCGAGTCACAAGTCAAGTTCTAGTCAGGTTAAAAAAGAAATCTGTTTTATTTTATTTTAATTTCTTTTGATTGTGGTGATTGCTTTCATAATTTTGCGCCAACTGCTGCTTAAAACATCAACAGTCCAAGAGATATTTTCCCTGTCGAGCAATCGCAAGAGTTCATTCCCCATGTTGGTAGCAACTTAATGAATGAAATTAAACCCATTGCTCACTTATCCTTGCCATCTATTAATATTATTTTCCTGATCCAGTTTTTGAATTAAAATTCTGATATGTAACTTACCTAACGGCATGTAAACTTTAATATCGGCAAAGCTTCCAAAGATTCCCTTTTGCTAGTGTCTCTCAGGGGTTTCAATAGGTTTTCTAGTACATGGATGGTTTTGTGAAGTAGGCGGCTGTTGCAACAAAGGGGACATAAGGTCCCTTTCCTCTGGGGACATGCTCCCCCAGAAAAATTCAAAATCTAGGAGCTCGGCAAAGAAATGGCATTTCCAGCATTCTGGGCATCAACATCAGTCACAAATATTTATTAACACCATGTAGCTGCACATGGCAAATTCAAAAGACAATTTTTTTCCACAATGACATGGATGATTTGGAGATGAGTGGCTTTAGCAATTCTGACATTAAACATGACAACTTTAATGAAATAAATGAAAATTTTTTTCACGGTTTGTCTTTGTTTTGTTGTTATTTTCAGTTCACTGAATATTAAGGTGTTTCGATACAGTTTTTTTGGGACCATACCTAACTTTTTGATTCGGCTCTTAGACAGTCTTCTCCTTGTCAGATCAACGTGAGATTTGCAATACTTGTTGGTTTTGGATTGAACTTTAGCGTGGTTTACATTTTGTAAAAATCGATATTTCCATGACAATGATAAACAAAAATCCTCGAAAACAGTACAATTGAAATTTTACACGATCCAGATTTCGCTTCGAAAAGCAAATACATGCATCTTAAACTGTGGTGTAGGGCAAACAAATTGGTAATGCGCAATGCATTCTTCCGTGATTTTTACTTTTCGTTAAAAATCACGAAGCAATGAATAACGCATTACTTTGAATATATTAGCATCTACTTGCCAACTGTGAATTTGTAACGCAACCTTTTCGTCGGTTCATACATCCTCTTTAACGTTAAATCTAAAAGTGTTCCAGTGAATCAATGCTAATAAGACTCAAAACTAAAATTGGTCACATCGTCAAGCACGCATGTTTAATGTTTTAAAAAAATCTATCGAGCCGTTCTTAAGATTTTCGCAAAAGCACTCAAATTAAAAAATTACCACAACATTATTACACGAATGATCTTAGAAAAACAAGTCGCTCTCGAGATCACGAACACCAGTTTCAACAAAACTTTCTAGCCGTAAAATAGTAAGTAAAACACACATTTTAACGGTATTTACAAGCCATTTCATCCAAGTGTTGATTATTTTTCGGTGCATTTACTATTACTAGGCAAAAACTAAGGTTGAAAATGTTTTTGCGATTTACTTCAAAACAAACATACAGAATTTTTTTGTTCTTGTATATTTTTTTGGCCATACACCACAGTTTAAGGTGCTGGTATTTGCTTTTCGAAGCGAAATCTGGATCGTGTAAAATTTCAATTTTACTGTTTTCGAGGATTTTTGTTTATCGTTGTCATGGAAATATCGATTTTTACAAAATGTAAACCACGCTAAAGTTCAATCCAAAACCAACAAGTATTGCAAATCTCACGTTGATCTGACAAGGAGAAGACTGTCTAAGAGCCGATTCAAAAAGATAGGTATGGTCCCAAAAAAACTGTATCGAAACACCTTAAAATACAACTACCTGTACAACAACGGCTTAGGTCACAATCGAATATTTCATTTTAGCCAAATTTCAAGAAAAGAACTCCTACTTCCACAATTGCTTTTAGTTAGCAATTACCCATAAAAAAAGGCAGGAAAGAGATCTTTAATGCGAGAAATGGAAATGCTTCTGTACTATAAAGTACATCATAAGCTTATATTTTAGTACTGGTGCATGTACCGTAAACACCGGCGTATAAGCCGCACTCGCAGATAAGCCGCACCCGATTTTAGAAGCTCAAGATTTGGAAAAAAAAAATTTTGTCAAAAATTCATAGCCGAGTCATTTCATGTAATGAACATATTGGCTGAAATAAAGTCCTTTTCACTACGGATCGGTGATTCAATTTATAGTCTGAATAAGACTCAAACAAGCATTTTAATCCTTCTAACAAGTACAAAAAGGTACGAAAACGTACTTGAACACAAGACCACTTTCCCCGATGAACTTTTCCCCCGGGACTTTTCCCCAGCATTTTTCCAGTTAAAGCTATTCAAGTCCGAAAATTTGCGAGTAAGTTCGTTCGGACGTTCGGTTGCGTATCGTGGCTTAGTAGCCAGGCATTCGATGAGAAGAGACAAAACTGGTGACAACTGTTGTTGCTTCGTTCAAGTCGCAAAGCAAACTTTAGCGATTCTTTAGCTGTTCGTGGCTTCCATGCAGGTTTACAAGGATATTTGGAAGCCATCTACCGGTGACAAACTCGCCTGTAAAAGGGAGTTCGATAATTGCTTTGACAAATTTGCCATCAAAGTTGTCAACAACGGAGAAACAGTGGGCCATTTACTACGCGAGTTCTCGAAGATACATGTAGCATGACACCGTTTTTGACTTTATTTTGGTGTTTTGGGGATGATTCATGGGAAATTACAGATTTTTTTCCAAATGTTCTCGCAGATAAGCCGCACCCCCGATTTTGAGCGAAGCTTTAGGGTAAAAAGGTGCGGCTTATACGCTGGTGTTTACGGTAAATATTCCCGAAACAGTTCTCTTGTTGAAATTTGACAAAATATTGCCTCCAGCTGTGCGCTTTCTAGTTGTGTCTGCCGTTTTAATAACAACATGTTGAAAAACCAGAAAAATGAGTGAATGTGATCAAGGCTTGGCACTAGTCTTTCTCCTCTATTCATCCAACATGGCAGACTGCAAAGATCCTGGAGTTGTTATCGCATTGGCGAGTGTCAATAAAACTAACAAAACTGGGAACTCATAAAATATCCAACGTCCAAAAAAGGAGCAGAACATACAAGAAAAGGTTTCTTGATATTGTAGTTGATTTATTTCATAAAATGGATTGAAGTGAACCAGTGAGAAACATTAAATTTATCAAAAAAGTAGGCGGCGATAACTTAGGAAGTAGCCAGTGAAATTTGCCGGTTGCTGCCTTCTAATAAAACCTCTGGTCTTTTCTCACAGGTATGGCCCAAGACAGACAAAATACTTCTAAAAACTCTTGAGATGATTTGACCTCGAAACCCCGCAGACAAGGAGAAAATTAAGGTTCATATCCCACTGAAATACTGAACAATAAAATGTCCTCCAACATTTTGTCCACGAAGGTAATAGGTTCTATTGAATGACATCTTGGGTCCCCTGTGGATGCAACAAGATGGCACTCGAGTGGCACTCGGTGCTTTGTGAAAATGGGACCTCTTCTTTAGCTGTATGCAAATAGAGGTCATATTCTTTCAGGAAAATTTATAAATACTAAGCAGGCGACGATTTGTAGCTCGAATGATGCTCAAGATTGATCGAGATCTCAGACCAGACTGTTTAATAATCTTACTGTTTACCACTGGCACATCATTATGAAAGCAAGAATCACAATCAAAAGAACTTTAAAAAAGAGAACCTTTTTTTAACCTGACTCGAACTTGACTCGGGCTCGAACTTGACTCGTGCTACGAGTAAACTCCTTTTTTGGAAAACTAGGTGAAACAAAAGAGTTGCAGAGTATTATAAACCCGACTGTTTGTTTGTTGATTCCCAGGTAAACATTTCCAATTAATTTCAGATTTCATGAAACATATGATTTCGTGAAATTGCCAAAAATTTTGGCGAATTCTGTCGCCAGGCGTGCGTGTATACGTACACGCAATGTGGGTCAATGACGTAGTTCCAGCTTGGTGGAGAGTTAAGTAGTTACTCCCTACACAGTTTCAGTCACAGCAACTACGTTTGCGAATTAAAACCAAAGCAAATCCTAACAGAACGGCGAATTTTCACCTAAAAAGATGTTGCTAATATCATAACCTGAGTCTACAGAAATCTGAGCGCGCCATGTTTTGAATGGAGCTGCGCATAGGTTGGTTACCTTACATTTTAACTTCACAAGACTTCTCGTGGTTACAAAAGGGACAGTTGAATTGCTTATCCAAGGGATCTTGTCTTCTTTTAGGCGCTGGCTTTCGTTTAGATCTCCTTCTACCCATTTTAAAACGTGTAGAGGAATAAACACAATTTCCGTTTGCACAAAACCACGTTATTGCTGCCGTTATAGCTTAGTAGCCGCGGTCTATTCTCTGAAGGCTTGGTTCAACCTCGTCCCCAGGGCTTTCTCCTCGTTCAAAATGGCGGTCGGAGAAAACCCCTGGCCAAAGGCTGCTGAAATACTCCAAGAATCGCGGAGTAACCGTGTGGCACTAAATTTTTGCGGGTTCTAATTACCCCGCCGTCAGGAGCAGGTCTAGTAATACCCAATTTTTTTCCGTGGTTTTTTTTTTTTTGGTGGTCACTTGCCCCAGACCTCCGGATTTCGCTCGGCCAAACAAATACTCGTCGTGTATTTCGCTACACAGGCAAGGGCTTTTATCTTGAGTGACCGTAACATATTTTACACCCCCGAGTGGGGGGGGGGGAGAACAACGGCGGGGTCTAATGCCCCTGGGGCTTTTCTTGTTTTTGCGATTTTTGCGGTTTTTGTCGTGATCCGCAAAAATAAGTTCCCATAAAATAAAATTACCGCAAATTATTTCTCCGCAAATATTTACTCCACTGTAGAAATTATATACAAAAATACTGATTTGAAGGAGAAAATGCCATAGATAACTCGGTGGATAATACTTCAAGTGGTACCCTAGTTATTTTCGATCCATTGTAGTGAAATAGAGTTGCATTCCCATGTTGTTTTATTTGTATTTCGATTCCTTTTAGTGGTCATTTACGCAAAAAACGAAAGTGTTATTAGTTCCATTTGAACGCGACTTCCAGAAAATCGCAAAAATTAATTCCCAGCAAGAAAAAACAGTCTTTTCAAATCGCAAAAATTAGTTCCCGCAAAACACAAAAAAAAGCCAACCCGCAAAGTTAAACTCCCGCAAAAATTTAGTGCCACACGGTATTTTGCCACGTGACACCTGATGAAATGGCTTTTTCGGAGGTTGTTTCCAGCGTCTGGCGGCCCTGTCTGTTTTTTTGCAATTGAAACCGTTGTTCCAACGAAAAGAAGACATTTCATCGTGTTTACGTGACAAAATATTAAGGAATTCTTGGAGCCATTTTGGCAGCCTTGGCCAGGGGTTTCTCCGACGGCCATTTTGAACGAGGAGAAGGCCCTGGGGACGAGGTTGGGATTAGTTCGGCTTTGTTACAACAACACATTTCCCAGTTAGAGCAGTTTTCAATTGACTGTCGAAAGTAATTCGCGTTTTGCTTTGGTTTTGCTTTACTTCACTCTGTGATTGGTTAAAAAATCTCGCGCCACTTTCTCGACCAATCAGAAGTAAAACTCAAACCAATCCCGACGCGTTTTCCCGCGCTTGGCGCCGGTTACATGTCTTTGCTTCAAGTTCTGATTGGTTCATTGGGTAATTTGTGTTTGTTGTGATTGGCTGGGGTAATTACTTTGGTTTTGGTTTTACGACACTCATTTGAGAAGCGCTCTATCCTTGCACGGAGAAACAGCTTCATTCCCAGGGTCTTTGGGCTGGGTAATCCAAGATGGTGGAACAGATGGCGGGGTCGAGGTTGTCGGAGAAGTTTGAAGCGAAGCGACAACGTGATAATCTCACTATTATACCAGCGTACGTTCCCGCTAACGCAATTCTATACAAAACACATTGGTGAGTTGATGAGTGTGGCGCCGGTCGGGTTGACGGGAGCCGGTTCGGAAAAAGTTGTCCAGCCCCGCGCATGCCATCTGTTAATTTAGCGAGCGCGTGCACTTTAAAATTCATTGAGTATTCACCAGCATGTCCTCGAAAATTCCACTGATATTGAGTATAAAAATGGTGGTACGCTGGACTTTAGATGATACGCTGGACTTAAGTTCGGCTCTCTACTTGGGCTATGCCACGGTGATGAGTCATAACAAGGACCAAACAGCTGTCCAGGGCTGCCACTGCCAGGGTGATATGGCTGAACGCATGCGTAAGGTAATGCCCATACAGCGAGTTGGTGTTCGTGTGTGCCACTTGCTTGATTTTGTTTTGGTATAATACGTGCACATTATTGACGTAGTCTGAGAAAACCGCCAACGTCTCGCGAGGTCGCCACTTGGGCCCTCGCAAAACGACGTCTGAGTAACAAGCGCAGAAAAACCATACTGATGACGCATCACTACCCAGATCTAGGTAGTGCTTCTGATTGGTTGAAACGCAAGAAAATTTCATTTCAACCAATCAGAAGCACTATCTAGATCTGGGTAATGATGCCTCATGGAATTTCTGGACTCGTTACTCAGACGTCGCTTACGAGGGCTCAATTGGCGACCTCGCGAAACGTCGGTTGTTTTCTCAGGCTATATTGACCATGCTTACTTGTTCAAAATTGCTGGATATTGGCCTTGTTCTTTTTTGCGTTTTTGTGGACCTCGACTTCCTCTCGGTCTATAAAAACGCAAAAAAGAATTTGGCCAATATCCAGCAATCTTGAACAAGCAAGCTTGGTCAATAACGCATATGTACGTCATGTGCGTCAACATTCTCTTCATTTTAAGTGAGTTTGGAGGAAAAAACAGAGGTTTAAGAGATGCGACGTTTCGGCGTATCCAACATAGCTATCAAGTATACAATGATATTAGGTTGAAAGGGAATATAAATTAATGGGAAAATATATATAAAATTAGTGGCAAAAAATAACTGGCATTTTCGCCACAATTTTCATCTTAATGTCCTTCAGTACTTGACAATGTGTTGGATACATCGAAACGTCGTATCGCTTTAATCTTTGTTTTTATACTGGCATGTTTTAAAAAACCTTAAGACGTTATTCGAGGTCGGAGGAGTTTGCCTGACATGTTCAACAAATTTGCACTCGTACTACGACGCGCACTTTTTGACAGCATTGATCAGACACACTTGACAACGGACCCGGTTGTAAAGAAAAACTAAGCGGTGATTTTCACCAGTCCCTTATTAAATTAAAGTAGAGATCAAATCGATACACTTTTTCTGCGATAGTAAAATAGTCATATCCCATAAGCGGCAAACTGAGCTCAGAGATATCTTAACTTTGCCACTGAACATTCGTAATCGTGCAACATGTCAAATTCCTGAAACTTTACGTCTTCAAAAGAGATTTTACTAGCCTGCGGAGCAGGCGTAAACGGGGAAGGGGAAGGGGAGAATCTCTCACGAAGAGTGAGAAAATTTGGGTACGAGGTTGGAAAAAAAAGGAAATAAATGTTGAAAATGAAGAAGCGAAAGGTAAGGTGGCCGCCATTTTGAATACCGAGAACATCCAGGGAAAGTTGACCGGAGTACCTTAATGCCAAGGAGAGTCAGTTTCGGATTTCGTCAGTAACTCCTCTGGTTGTAATTTTCCCCGTTTCAGCTTTTGCTCCTTCCGCTTTCGTCGTTTCGGAATTTCAGCTTTCAAATTTTGTATTTAACTCTCAGATCTTTCAATGATTTCAGTTACGTTAATGCTTTGACTCCATTTACGACCTTCTGCTTTTACCGCTTTTGGACTTTCAGCTTTCGGTATCAAAGAAAAACCTAATAATAACAACAACAACAACAACAACAACAATTTGTTTGCATTCCCATATACATAGATGGTGTTGCTTACAAAAAAAAATAAGAATAATAGAAGATCGGTGAAAGCTCGGACCAATAAACCAGTACAGTAGCTTAAGGCCTCACTCGAATCTTTATAAGATAATATTGGAAAAATGAATGATAAAATTATTAATAGCAACTGAATTATATTTTTATCATGATCTATGTTTTCTTTTCCGGAAAGCCTCGAAAAAAATATAATAACCTTGTTTCTTACAAATAAAAGGGTCTATGTTATTGAAAAGAAATAATATTTTGTTATGTTCACTAAGATATTTCAAAGTTATATCATTAAAAAACGTTTTCCTTATATACTTCATAGAATTACAGTAGAAATTAAAGAAAGTGAATTTCACTTTCTACCTCACTAGATGAACAATTTGGCAAATTCTTAGGTTTTCCAGGAATTTTCGGGACACAAGGTCCGCCATTTTCAATTCTTAAGTCATGATTACCCCATCTTAACTTTGCAGCAGATTGTCTGTGATGTACATTTTTAATTAATTCTAATTGAAGAGAGCTGCTTTGATCAATCTTAAACGTAAAATGAAATTGAAGTTTCCTATTAGACCATATCGTGTCAGATTGGTGATTTTTCAAAGCAATCATCATTGATGTTCTGTTATATTTTAGGTAAGTTATTTTCAAGAATTTGTGCATTATATAGGTTATAACTGTATACACTGTTTGTACTTGTTCTCGATTAGTACAACCACACATCTGGAGAATTTCTTTTAAATAAAATGCAATAGAGGGCTTTTTCTGCTCTGCTAACTGAGTTGAGATTTGGAGACTTTGTGTAGCGATACTATTTTCTGAAAGGTTTTCAAGATGAATCCAAAATTTAAGTGTTCTTGTATGGATGTTTAATTGGAGGGAAAGCCTTTCAACTTCATTACGGGATACAACATTTGGAGCTCTCCTGTTTAAGCCTACGTAGTGATTTGTAAAATTGAGTGTGCAGTTTTCCAATGGGGTCTCTGTCCCATTTTGTAAGGTCAACATTGTCGTTTACTACCCAAACTTCTGATTTGTATAAAAGTACAAGAAGGAAGAGTATCAAAAAGCTAAATCTGAAGCTAATAATAGGAAAGGACTTCTGCATAGTGGACAGTGGATGATAAATTGTTATCAAGGAGGGTCAGGAGTCAACCAATCAAGAGAAAGCAAATGTTAAAGTGTAGAATCGTCGTAAAACACCGGCATTAACAACGTGAATACATTCGAAAAACATATATTTCCCTTAAAATCCCGGCTATTTCACCCAAATTTACACGTGATTATTGTCCCTTTTCAAATTTACGTCAACTGTCACTTATTCCAAGATAGTAGATGCCCATTCTTCGCACCTTGTTCTTCAACCTCATTTCCAGTTCATTTAGGGACGGTAAGGAGACTGAAAGTAAAGACTCGTCTTAATCTGATCTGTACAAGAAATTTAACAATATTTGAATGCCGCACCAGCCTTCTATTTCAGGGTAGTATATTGCATGCTCGCCAGACTCAATTCCTCGCGTGACCCACCACGATAACGAACCATTCTTTTACTAGTCTGCTTCCGCGTAAATTGTGACGTTGAAAGCATGGATCATGTAAATTTCACTGAGTTTTCATATGCGATGTTTAAGATTCCAGCCACACGAAAATGTCGTTGTTTTAATGCACGGTTTTAGGTAACGCTAGTAATTATAGCAATTACTTTTGTTCCGACAAAATAGAGCTAGAAAGATAGTTAATCATATAATAAGCGGTCATCCTGGGTGGGTAAGCAAGTGGCTGGTTTTAAGCAAATAAGTGTTAAGAAAAAAGTATTAGAGGTGGTGCAACTTTCATTTTACTGATTTAAGTGTACTTAGCTTAAAATACGTACTTGTAGTTTCTTCGCCGAGACAAAAACTACAGTAATCTTTCACCGATCTTTCCCCTTCCCAAAATATCTCTCTTTGTCAAGTGTTTCAATTATGCCGCTGCTCAATTATGTGCCAGTGTCTTGCTGCGATTGGAAAACACGCAAATATATATGACATCATCAAATACACTCGTCAGTTAGGCTTATGTTTCAGAATCTTTCCTTTCATCGGTTTCAGGTAATCATAAGCCAAACTTAATTTTTACTGGCTGTTTAATACAGGTAAAAATAAAATCAGGAAATCACTTGTCAGGATGGCACGATAGTTGCCGTGGCTGCTTAAAGCAATAGAGGTTGTCGTGTAAGAGAGGTTTTTGTTGACGGTATTTTACTGACGATATTACCTGGGACTCCGAGAACTGGTCGCTGAAAACAGGGTGACCACTTAATAGAGGTTTGATTGTGGACTGTATATGTATTTGTATATAATTCTAAGAATGTTTCCGCCTATTACGGGAACCGTGGCTGCTGCTTTTCTTCGTCCATTGTTACACATTACATAACTGGCCAATTTTGGGCTGGATTCAAAAGTGTTTTCAGTATTTTTTGTTCAACAGTTTTTCCTCAGTAGTTTGTATAGGAGGATGTCTTGTTTCCTAAATTATCTAGCCTGCGTAGCAAGCATTTCCGTAAGGTTTTCCGCACGTTCGAGACATTTTTCGCTTTTTGGCCGCGCAAAAATTAGGGCGAGTGCGAAAAAAAATAGAAGGAGGGGAGGAGGAGGGGAGGCGAGAGAAGTTCCTTCTCTCGCCTCCCCTCCTCCTTCACGTACTTTTTTGCGCTCGCCCCAATTTTTGCGTGGCCAAAAAGCGAAACATGCTTCGAACGTGCGGAAAGCCTTACGGAAACGCTTGCTACGCAGGCTATAAATTATCGGTCTTAAAAATTTTTGTGCGGGCGAGTTAAATAGTAGTGCGCGATGGGAAAATGTTTTGAAATTGTGGTCGGTTATTTATTTACTTCTTCTGTTTTCACACAAAGTTATCTCTTTGGCCCGACATATCTGTGCAACAAATATTAGTGTATACCAAACCAGTGGATAGTGTTTTTTCGCGCGCTCTGATTGGCTACTCAAACTCGGGATAGCGTCTGCTATTTACATCCCGGCATTGCTCTGGGTTTCGCGTGCGAGTTTTTTCTCATTTCTCAGAAAAATAGGAACTCTGATTTGGTGCTGGCTATCAACTGGTTTGGTATATGCTAAAACAATTATTCACCTCAGTGTCGGTGAAGAGTGGTAGATACTTACCTTGCCGCTTCGCGGCTCGGCAATTATCCGCCACTAAATGTACTCAGTTGCAAACGGCTCATAATAAACAATTATTCACCGAAGTATAGGTGAATAATTGTTTAAAATGAGCCGTTTGCAAATAAGTATACTTCCCAATACCGTAATTATGGTGCTTTTCATCGGGTTTTCAGTACTTGTGTCAACATGGGCTTTTCCTTAGTAAGTGGTCTTTTTCATTGTGATTGAAATGTAAATTGCGCCATCAGAAAATCTGTGCGGAACCGAATTCTGTTCATTATTATTAGTTCGCGTGACAGAGAAACGCTTTCGAAAGCTGAATTGATATGTTCAAATTGTTCAAGAATGGTTTTTGTTTATAGACTATCTTTGTTTTCCTTATTCTGATCCTGGTTTGAATTTATCAAAGGTAGCTTTGGATTTGTCATTGCATCGTATGTTCTGTTACAGCCCGAGGGCGTGGCACGAAAACGATTGTTTCCGTATCTTCTCAGAACCAACGTATCATTTTGCAACTGAATGTGTTTATCATCGGCCTTTGATTTTAGTTTGCGGCATTGGCAGCTTCAAATGTTGGCTTATAACGAGAAAATGAGCGTGGAGTTTGCTATCTGTTCTTCTCTTTGGTGCATGAAACGAAACTGTTGGTGATAATTTTTTTTAAATTGCTTTCCACCGTCCATTTATTACGTAGTGTAACATTTTGCCCCATTAATCTATGCCCTAAAATAAGTTTTTCAGATGTCAGACTATCGTAAAGTTCCGAATAAACCCTCGGAATGTAGGTAGCAATACATACAGTTTGACAATTCATTGCGAAAGGAGCAACACTCGACTTTCTATACGCAAAACAAATGGAGAACAGACACGACATGCTGTGTACCAACACACAGAAACCTTCAGATCAGACTACGAGTGCAGTCTAACCTTTATATATTATCCGGACTCCGTTGGAACACCAAAAATAATCCAGATAATCGAGAAGAATTGATATTTTCTTGAGATAAATCGAAAGTGAATTCATCATGAAACAACTGAGATTTAGGTGAGCAGGAAACTGTACATGCATTCATTGAAGGCTAAAATATCCGCATACTTGACTTCATCTTTTCTGATATTGTTTGGAGCAAGTTTTTTTTTCAAAGAATACGTTTAAGTTTTCCGCTCAAAGTTGTTACGATTATCGCACGTTAATGTTGCAAGTAAATGGGACCACAGAGAAACATCTGGATAATCAAAAAGTTTGAATAATCGAGTTTTGACCAAATCATTTCGTATACGGGGAGTACGACTTTTCAGACTTGGTTCACATGCTCAGACTTTAGACTGTAGTCTGTTTCCTTCTGTACTGGTTAGCAACAAGGAAAACCAGTCTGTTAGAGGTATTATTTATTTTAAGAATGAACCTGGTAAATCAACTTTGGCCGTAAGCTGTCTTGAGTAGCAGACTTTGGGGAATCGGAGAGCACAATTACTTGAAAAAGCCAGGCTCATGCAGTGGAAAACGAGGCATGAAGAAGAACCCAAAAGACTAGCTAACGTGTTTCAAACAATACATTCGGTCAGTAGCTATTATTAAGGAGAATATCATTTGGTAATTAGCTTTTTTACCGGGAGAAAAGAAAGAATTTTGAAACGAAGTTTCAGGTTTATTGATGCTCAATTATAGAATCAGATCCCTGAAAAAGGGGGAATTTCAAATTCTCGTAAATCGTTCAAATCGTTCTGTAAGAACTGAGAACGTCACTGGTTTGAAATCTGAAAGTAGCACTCGTACTTAATTACTCTCGCACTCGTAGTCTGATCTGAACAGCTTTTGAAGGTCATTAATACACAGGTTTATACGTTTAATGATGGGCTCCCTTAATATTGGAAACGTGAATAAAGGGAGTCTAAGTAAGAGGGAATGACTAATCACAATAAATATTATTCTCCATGCAGAACACCATAAATCAACATCAAGGAACCTCTTTCTTGGCCTATTAACAAAATGAAGATTGTAGGCTTCCTGTTTTTGACAAGTCTGTGTTTCGTTGCACTGACCAGATGCGTTACAAGCCTGCGACCTGGAGGGTAAGTCTTCAGTTTATGGGCCGCCCGGGTGGGCCGTTTATGCAAGTGATATTTGATGAGACTGTAGCATGGTTTTTAGGCGATTACCACCTCTGAAAATAACCAAAACATCTCCCACATTGCCCGAGGACACAGCAAAGTTACTTTCTTGAGAATACCAAAGATCTCTCGAACATCACCGAATCTACAAGAAAGCTCACGAATTAAAATAACCACAGGAATGTGTTCAGGAAGGCTCCTACTGAACTCCACTACAGTATCTCGTAGTTGCTATCGAAAGAAACAAGTGACAACAGCCAATTAAGTTATAATAATAATAATAATAATAATAATAATAATAATAATAATAATAATAACTTTATTAAAGTGTCGGAATATTTAGCACAGCAGTGCTAATTGGGGACAATAAACCTCTGAAAGTAACATGACAAATGAAACATAAACATATACCAGATCAAATACCAGATCAAATATTGTCCTTGTGTTGTTTCTTTACCGTCTGAGAGCCTTTCAACCGCATTTCAGCCAGGTTTTAGGTTTCCGAAACCGTTAACCTTCGATTAGCACACGCAACAAGGGTCTTCGAATTATATCAAAATGAATTATCAAAACGTTCGGCTTTTCGCGTCGCCTTGTTAAAACAATCCTTCTTATGTGTCTCTTGAATAACAATCGCCTATGGACAGAAGACGCAAATGGTGAATTGAACGTTCCATCACAGGATTGCATTTTCAGTCATGTGAGCAAAATCAAACATTGCACCATACAAGATTATTATGTAATCAAACCAGAAATCGACTGTTCTCGTCGACTGTGTACACTAGTTCATAATCAACACAACTAAAATCACGATATGCTCGTGATAAAACTATCCTAAGAACACATCGTTGTTCGCTGTGATCTAACACTATTTCTCTTAAATTTGACCGTAACGTGTTGAATACTAGTGAACGTAAAATCTTTGATAAACGAAACAAGTTTACACTCTAAACAGCAGGAACCCCCTGGTTATCTGATACACCACCGCCTAAAAACACCGAAAGTGAATCCAGCATAGCCCGATGAATCAGCGAAGCGAAGTTCGTTTCTTGGGAATCAGTACCGAAGATCTCACGAACATCAGCGAATCTACACGAAGACGGCTCAAGAAAATAACCACAGGTTTGAGCTCAGGAATGCGATCAACGCCACTACAATATCTCGTAATTGCTAACGCAACCAGGAGATAAAAAACATTTTTTTCAAAACAAAGCATCTTCTTATTATCCTACCTTAAGATGAGTTCAAATCAGATCACTTGTAAAAACTACCGTTGATTTCCGCTGCGATTTCACGACAGTGATAGCAATTGTGAAATAACATGCAGCAGCAGGAGCATAACGAATGTAATGTGAGTATATTAAACAAGAAAACCTGTGGTTTATCAAAGACGGGCCCCTACAAGCTGGAGTTTTGTGCGCCACCAGGGGTTTATGAGCTACTGACAGGAATTCTTAACATTTTTCTGTTTTCGAAATTGCAGAAAATACGTACAACAAAAATGAAACCCGAACGAACTTTAAACCAAACCGTAGTTTCTAGAATTAAAACTCTGAATTCTCCTACAGCCCTCATATTTTCAGTATTTCACAATACAGTAAGAAATGTCGTGCTTTTTATAAAATTGCGGTACCTGTATATTGCGTGACAGCTAGTCGAAAGGTGATTGCCAACTAAACGCATGGGGCTGAAGTTTGAAATAACCTTTCTATTATTGCATTTTTCGATGCACTTGGTCGAAGTTTTAGCTTGTTTTCACGTCTATATATTTGGTTTTCACAAAATTAACCCAATGTAGATTCTAGCGTTTTTTCCCCTCTTTCCATGAGCTAGATTTCAAATGCGTTAATTGAAATAATTTGTTTGAGTTAAAGACAGACTTTTGATAACCAAATAAATTCATTATCATATGTGTAATATACTCCGAGAATTTACTTTTGTTATTTTTTCCAAGAAAGGCTTTTAAATCCCGAGGAAGTCCAAGGCCCGAAATGCATGCCTCATTTCTCAGTTGCAGAAATTCGGATAAGCTTGCTGTATTACAGCAATTAATTCGTTGCTTTGAGCCATTCAGTGTATTCCAATGCCCGGCCCATTTGAATTGAGTCTTCTAGAGCTTTTGCATTTGTTTTCACCCATTAAATGGCGTATTTTGATCTGTGTAATGTCCAAAAACCTCTAGAAAATTGTTGTGTACAACAATCGATCGCGCCATCATTTTTCGAATTCCTCCAAATTAGCGTGGCAGAGGCATTGCAATAACCTAGCCCTGTCCCCAAGAAAACCACGGTCAACATATTATATCAGCCCTCATCCCTCTTCACCCCCATCTATCATTAACATACCAATCAATTGTCCAGTGACCTTGAACAACCTACTACGACGAAATTCCTTTCTCTCTGCTTTGCAATAAGACGGTGCTCCAAAGGCCCGTCTAATTAATAGTTTTTGCGTCGTCTTAATGCTAGTATTGTCACCGAAATACTAGTCTGTAGGGAAAAAAGAGATGACAGACATAAAGATGGAGAAAAGTTAAACAGACAGACAGACAGTGGTACATGGTAGGCACACAGACCGATTCCAGTCCATAGATAGAAAGATAGACCAAAAGATTTTAAACATCCTGTATGTTTGGCCAGACGATTGTGCTTACAAATATGGCTGATGCGATTGTGAAGTTACTTAGTTCCTCTAAAGGCGATACACAGGGATTTTAGAAATGATCAAATTTAAAAGAAACACAATGAAAGTGTCAACAGGATAATGGCCTTCGTTTTTCTTTCTTTCAGTTGGTTGATCTGAGATTTGCAAGAGCGGTTTGACAAACACAATACAACAAAACAAAGGCACTGACACAGAAAACAGAAGAAAAAAATCGTGTTAATATTTTTGACTGTTTTAATTCTCAGAATCACATTTTTAACTGAAGCCTTTACTTACGCTTTGATGTAATCCTAACATTTGATGAAATCCTAATTTGATGTAATCCTATATTCTATTATTACCTATTTTACTCATTTTATATATTTAATTGTATTGTTTTCTAATTAATTAGTTAATACACGACCACTCAAGCATTGTTATGCTTTACCCAATCGTGTTTAAAGAAAGGTGCTGTTTGGTTTGTTTTGTTTATGCACAGTCTACCTCACACACAAGACAATGGTAAGCCTGCGCTCAGACAGACAAATTCACATGCGATGGCCAGCTCTTCCAGACAGACATTTGATTTAAGGGCGTTCGCGCCCAAAATCCTCTCACCTTCAGATTCTTTCAAATGTTTTACTGCAGTTAGATAATAATGACCCACTCATGTCAGAAAACCAAAAAATGGGGGGGGGGGGCACCGTGCTCGTTTTGGAGAAAACGCGCATTGAAAACTTGGTGTTTTTAGAAGGTGTGGTTTGTAAGGAGAAATCGGCTACATCGCTATCAGCAAATCAAATAAGTTAAGTGGAGAACCCTAGATAATGCCGATTTATTGATCTCAACACAAATGGGCCTATTTAGTAAATTTTTGCAGGTGATGTCATTCCTTCAGGTAGAATTAGCCTCACAGAAGGATAATTGCAAGTCATGCATACTCGCATTCGTAGAAAAATTCGATCTTATGTAAGTAGAAATAGGAAAAAATTAATTAAAAACTTCTCATGTTCAGAATTTTTTGTTTTGTAATAAAATGAAGAGAGCCAGAAATGGAAATGATCTATCGAAAAAAAGTATAGGGTTACTGTGCATTTGACAGAGTTAATTATGTATTTGTCTAGGTATCTTCCTCACTGCGCACGCTCGATGCATGAAGTGGCGTGACATTGCGATGCGAATTGCGTGCGCAGTAAGGATGTGCATAAACAATTGGCGCGAACGTCCTTAAAAGGCTTAGTGTACTCTGCAGCATCTTAGGAAGCGCACATTTTCGAAGGTACAAGTTTCCGGAACTCTTGTGTGTTGACTTAACCTCGGTAGTCTCGTTTAACTTTGTTCTCTACAGTCGCAACGTAAGGACAAGGTATGTGACTACCACCGTTCGACTAAGTACATCAACAACGACGAGAGTGTCTACATTGACCCGGACATGTACTAAAATCTGTACTTTCAGCTGCTGTATTTGCAGACGATGCAGGTGAGTTTGTATTAGCTTATATAGTATTTATAAAATGTAATATAGTATTTTTCTTTTTTAATTATCTTCTTCATTGTGTATATTCGCCAGATATGAATTTTTAACTTTCGATGTCTTTTATCGATCGAATAAAGATTATTATTATTATTATTATTATTAATTATTATATTATATAATTATTATATAAGCTTAGATTGCTTCGCAAACTTCCGACTTTCTCTTGCAGGTTACCTCAAACGCCCAGTTTGAGGTAACCATGACGTCATGTCTGCATGACGTCATGCAGACATGATATGATTACGTCACGCAAAGTAAACAAAAGTAGAGCACATCACATTACACTAACAACGCTACTACCAATATGTCAACGTTACATACATACATACATACATACATACATACATATCTGAATTTCACACAGACAAACTGCTGTGAAACTGGTGGTAGCAGCTTAGGTAGCAGTTCGTTTCTTACATACGACGCATGCGCAACTAAGGTATTACTATTCGTATGTCTACATTCCTTACTTATACGACACAGATAAACCGCCGTTAACCTAGTGGTAGCGGATTGGGTAGCGTATCTTACATACAACGCATGCGCAACTAAGTTCGACTCAATGATACCTAATACATTTAACTTTGCCTCAAGCAAAATATGAATAACTATTTCACCACGTGATAAAGACAGACTTTTCACAGCGCGACTCTCACACGTATTTTAATTGTTTCAATGGATATTTCACCGCTTTACAACAGCAGAATCGGAATATCACAAAGAAGAGAAACTTCCAGTAATTTTGCCCATTCTTGCACATATTTTCGTTTCCAAACCTAATGTTTGTTTTTAGAATAGATCGTTTCGATTTTCAATTTGACAAGATCGTTAAGAATTTCGAGTCAACTTCTTTACATCTGCACGGGATTTCCCGGGTTAGCGAACCGGATTTAAACATGATGTCATGTGATATGTCTTAACGGGTTTGAGTGTGGAGGGACAAGTCGCTTTCCCCAGATTTTGACTGGTCTTTCTTTATCAAGCATTGATATTTTGATTTCACCGCTCTGCTCCCTGTTTGTATTTATTGTTTAGGCGCAACAGTAAATATTTCGTCCTCTCTGTGAAAATATTTTCAGTTGTGGGCGAATTTGTATTAATGTTCCACGACTGAGTTGAATTTGCTTATTTCAGAAAAATGAATTAAAAGGGATGAGACAAATCAGCTGAGTCATCAGAGTTTAAACATTATGTCATCCAGTAACGCTACAGTCAAATGTTGTGTCACACAGTCAGACCTCGTCACGCCATTTCTTATGTTGAGCGAATTCATGTGCTGAGTTGCGCTAACATTCGTTAACATGGGGGTGGGGCGGGTCAGAACGGCCCGTTAAAATGCTCATTGGGCTTTCTTGTTTTTGTAAAGGTATTGTAAATCGCTGTTCAGGGCACAGTTACTCAAAAAAAACTTAAGATTAAGTGGGAATTTCTGCAACTGTTCCCTGTTTTTCGGAGGATTTTTTTGCACCGTCATTGTGTTTCCTTTACTCTTTAATCCGCCTTTGGCCGATGTATCCATAATAGCGTGCAACAAAATCCCCTGGAACATAGCGAATGGTTGTAGAAATTCACACTTAATCTTAAGTTGCTTTATGCAACTGGGCCCAGACCCTTAGTTCAGCGGCAGATGCTAAATAATTCTCAAACATAACATCTAGCTCAATTAACTTTAATTTCAAAACAACAAGTGGTCAGCCCAAACAGCAAAGTCCTAGAGTGACTGAAACTTCCCGAGAAGTAAGTGTAACGGAATTTCCGAGAGGAAAATGAGAGTACAGGTACCATCTTCTTTTTCTGTCATCAGTGTCATTCTCAGGCCTCTCACTAATTTTGACCTTATCAACTGGCTAGTCAGTTTGGTTCCTGGCTTTCCGCGGGAATTCCGTTGAATGGAACATGACATGTATATTTTCAACGGGATGTCTCCTAGGGGAGTTTACGTCCCATCGTGGTCAACACAAACTATGTGGATCAACCGATTTCCTGGTATAAGCACAATGAGAATTTGACTTGAACTCCTTGCCGTCTAATCTAAACAAAATAATCTGCGTGAATAGAACTTGAAGAGAACGTCTGTAAGAATGTAGCCTGCACAGCCAGCCTCTTTTTTTTAGCCTTTGCCACAATTTTCGTGAGACCAGAAAGCGAAGAATGCTTTAAGCGGAAACGCTTGCTTCACAGGCTGGTAAGAATAAATTGAGGCGAATCTCCAATATAGCTCTATAATTTGAGAAGTTGTGAATAATCTGACATCCATACTGGTTTTGACGTTACTGCTTAAGTACCCCCTCCTCTTTTACATATAGCAGAGGCACCCAACCTCTCTTTCTATTTGAGATATTCTGACTTTATTGTCATGAAAGACTAGAGTCTTCTTTGACAAAACATCACCTCAAACTTTCGGGAATACGAAAAAACGTATTCGTTTTGCTTTCGGAGAACAAATACGTCGTTTAGAGTGCGAAATAAGGTCAGGTAGCATATTCTAAAAGCCAAAACGAGCTTGAAAACTTCGGAAGATAAGTTTGGCACTTTTATGACATGAAGTCGAACAAGACTCTAAAAACTCCGATGTTTTACGTAGTTTGCTTAAATGTGCCTGTTGGGTGCTTCTAATGTAGGTCATATAGCATGTCTAACAACCTCATAAAAATTGTAAGGGGTGAAACTGTATCAAATCTTTAACCCTTTTCAGAACGCGAGAGGGATTCTGCCAGCACGGACTTTGGACGCTTACTAATTCTTAAATAAGCAAGATAAAGCCCCCACACTTGGTGACTTTCCCTAAAATTTAACTGAGAACAATTTGGTACAGAAAGTCATTGTCCATCAAGTTTGACTTCGCCATGGCAACCACTTGACATGCAGTTTTTCAGATTTTTGAATTTTCTCTTTTTAATAAAAAAATATAACTTTCTCCGAGAAACTTTTACACTTTTAGAACATTTTTGTGTTCTTTTATTTCAATTCTTATTATTAATTGGTTAATTCTAATACTTTTCGGAGGATCTGGAAAAATCAAGAAATCAAAGATGGCGGATTCAAGATGGCCGCCATTTGAGAACGCGTCACATGACGTCATCAGCTCATTTTGTAGACCTCAAAGGAAACATTTCTGGACGCACCATCTGCGATCTTAGTTTCGTTGTCATAGCTTAAATTTTTTAAATAGAGGGGGCGGATCTGCTACCCCCCCCCCTCCCCGGTCCCAGAAGACCAAAAATAGCCAGGCCTGAATAAGATTAAATTACTTTCTCTCGCAGTTATAGGTTGGTTTGGAAACGAGTTCCCAAGATTGTTACTCGCTACCAAACAAGATACAAAGCGATCTACTTCTGTGCTTCCGGATGGAGAGCAAATGGAGACGAATGCACAATACGTATGTTTCTCTCATAAAGACTTCCACATTTTAAATTAAAGGATGGTTCTCACTGGGAACGTAAAAACACAGGTCACCAATTGAGACTTGTGTTTGTTATGTTTCTGTTGCAAGCTTTAGGCCTGTCGGAAAATCAATAAAATTGCCCTTTAGTAATCTACACACTGCATTAATTATCGTTTATTGCCTCGCTCATTCTCCAGGCAGTCACCTGACTAATTCATAGACTATTCAGTGCCTTAAATCCGGAATTTTAAACTTTTCTCCACAAAATCTCCAATACATTGATAGCCGCACGCGTTGACTACAAATACTTACCGACTGAGAAAAATGTAATTTTTGTGTCCTCTCCCACTTCGAAATCCCGTTTTAAAAGATTCTTCCTGAACGGCCTAGCGTTGTGCCGACCAGCTGCTAGTGAAAGCAAACTTCTGGTCTCTTTTGGTTCAAAGATATGCAAAATACATGTGACAATAAATTTACCGTCTACGGAGGTCTGTTCCACAAATAAAATTTGAAATGCGAAAGGTGCAAGTGACACCTGCAACAAGATGCAATAATAATAATAATAATAATAATAATAATAATAATAATAATAATAATAATAATAATAATAATGGTTAAGACGATTTCCGCTCAACGTTCGAGCAGTAAGTGCAAAAATTAAGTTACCAAAAAAATACTTGCAGCACTGTCACATTTTGAGAACAGATAAGAAGAACTTATCGTTACTTTTGCTCCCAAGCTGACCCCGCGAAAGAAAATTGGATTTGAAGTTATCCATATTTCAATTAAAAAGACGCTTCATGTCAGTTCAAAACAAAATGGCGCCCGTTTTTAGCATACTTTTACGAGATTTGAAATTAATTTTCTTGAGAATGCTTGAGAATTTCATCGCGGGGTCACTTGGGCAAGTGAACTAGAGTGAGATGTTTCAAATAGCATTTAAAATGTTACCGTGCTATGAGTAGTTTTTTGGTAAATATTTTTT
Source organism: Siderastrea radians (assembly GCA_964017195.1). Classification (NCBI taxonomy): domain Eukaryota; kingdom Metazoa; phylum Cnidaria; class Anthozoa; order Scleractinia; family Rhizangiidae; genus Siderastrea; species Siderastrea radians. Next base: position 30,032,794 of record OZ024896.1, on the reverse strand, counting down.
GCACTTATTGCTCGAACGTTGAGCGGAATCCGTCTTAATTGGTAATTCCTTTAGACGGCTCTTCCATCAGCAAGCCTCTACTAAAACAATGACTACAATTAAGTATACATTAACTATATAGACAATAAGAAAAGGTAAAAGAAAAATTACAATCAATTTATAAAAATGATTAAGTGATGTAAGTCTTACAAATTAAAAATTAAATTTACAATCCAAACAAAGATGAAATTTGTCTCTTTAGTCTTACAGACGCCATGTTTCTTACATGAGCTCTTGCTTCCCGTATAAAATTTAAAAGTTGTGAAATTTGTGCAGTTCCTAATCGTTGCTGGTAAGCTGTTAAAGGTTTCTGCAGCACTGTCTTGGAAGCTCCCTTTGATCAAGGGGACTGTTAGCTTTGTTTCATTAGACGATCTTAGAGTTCTAGTGGGAATGTACTTTCCCAATCGTATATAGTCTGGCCAATTTATACAACCGGGAAAGCCAATCGGGGATGACCTAAACTTTGGCTTTTACCAGCCAAAGTTGTCCTTTCAAACTAAAAAAATTCTGAGATAGAGAAATATCCAGAGGGGAAAAGAAGGAAAAAGTAAAAGAAATCGCTTGTGACAAAAAAACATAAATAAACAAATAAATAATAAAACATAATAAATATATAAATAAATAAATAAATAAATAAATAAATAAATAAATAAATAAATAAATTAATTAATTAAGTGACCCTTGCATCTTTCGCTTTTCTCGTGTTATTTGTGAGTTACATCTGATGCTTTGCCCTTTGAAATTTATTAATAAAATAATCTATCAAAATAGATAAGAAGTAGATTTGAGTATTTTAATAACGCCAACGGATTTTGAAGAAAACAAAGATATTCTTGATTCGAGGCTGCTTTTCTGTCTACTTCACAATTTACAAGTAGTTTTGCTCCATGTGAATTATTCTATTATGAATAACACGACCCGCCCCTTATATGTAGATTGAAACTGCACGACCCATGTCTCAAAAACTAATGAAACAAACTCCTTCTTCTCGGGTCTACCACCATCTAAACTTTTATGATTTTTATTAGGGATCAAAACACCTTTTTGTATCCTGTCTTTCTTTTCCTCCAGCAATTTGCACTGGGGGGTGTGCTAATGGAGGAACTTGTATCAGCCCTGAACGATGTCAGTGCAGCCCCGGATGGCAAGGATCTAAGTGTAGATCGGGTGAGACTCACACCACACCACTGCTCACCACATGGTCAAACAGCGCAGGCCTGGTCACCAGTGTAGCACAGAAAACCATACTACAGCAAAGCACAGAATCTACGTTATACAAAACCAGAGTTCATCACACCACGTGCGCCACGTGCACCGATCATACGATAACATAGAACACAATAGAACGCGGCCGCTTCAAAATGCAGGAAGACCCCCTGCAGTGGAACCACTCCTTACACCGATCCCGTTAATCCCAGCCTGACCAGTCGATGAAATCGATAATCGATAACAATCGATGACAATCGATAACAATTAATCGATTGATATCGGAAATCGATGACCAATCGATGGCCAAAAAATTTGTGTTTTTTCATTGCCATCGATTGTTATCGATTGTCATCGATTTTCATCAATTGTGATCGATTATCATCGATTGGCATCGATTGTCATCGATTTCCATATTTTTTGGGGGGAGGTCAAAAAGAAAATGTTTTACAGGAGAAATACGGCAAAATGAAATTACATAACAGCTGTTAAAATTGCGAGTTATGTAGGGTAGAAACTACGAAGTAACGCAATTACGCTACTCTGAGCCTGGTGCCAGACTTTAAACGGTAAAGCCGCCAGGTGAGGACGTGGGAGAGGAGAGTGACTTTGCCGTTAGTTTCTCCTTAGTAAAATAAAGTACTTTTAAGATGGTCGACGCTAAATTCATGCAGTGTGGAAACATTATTACTGAATAAACCTATGGCCTCTCTATAATACGACTTAATGTTATTAAGGAGAGATTTGCTGACATTTGTGCTTGTGAACAACAACAACAACAATTTATTGAACTTTATAAGAGGTGCAGTGTTGCAGTATTACAATTGTTAACAGAAAACAAACTGTAAATGGTTTGAACCCAGGAGTCATATCATAATTCGGTAAATTGTGATCGTCCGGGTGAGTGTAGTCCTGAGAAGGACTGTTTGAGGTGACATTGACTGACGTTTCGACAACCTGAGCGGAAGTCATCATCAGAGTCAAGTGAACTGTGAATCGTCAGTAGATGCTATAAGTCTCTGGTCGTTGTCCTGATTGGTCGACGATCTCGTGATGTTATTGGTCGTCTGTCAGTTAAGCCGTGATGTTATTGGCTGTGAAGACTGTAAACGTGATTGGTGCGTTTCGATCCGTCTTTTGTTAGTCAAATGTCCGTTGGTCTATTGTTAGTCAAATAAGTCGGTTTGTCTATTGTTTTTCTGTCTTGTTATTGTCGGCAATCAGTCGTTTGTACGGTGCAGGTAGCTGTTGGCAACGGTTCAGTGGTGTTTGTTCTAAGTTAGTAAACCAGCTTTCCAGAGTGATTCGTTGATAGTTGTCCGTACTGTAGATAACGCATTCAGCAGAGTCCCAGTCGATTCTGTGGTTTGTTTTTAAATGGTGCTCAGCAATGTGATTGTTGATATCACCATTTCTAGTCGCTCGTTTGTGTTCAGTCAGTCGGACGTCCGAGTTACTACAGAAACCTATCAATCCTCATCGCTCGCCAACTTCAATAGAGAAAGGGCACTCGTGATACCCCTTAACTACAACCTGCTGGATAGTCAAAATAACCGGACACATGTTAACCGAGTTATTTGTGCAAAAGGCGGAGCAAAAGTCACCAGACACGTACGCGGACATGAGCGGAACTCAATAATTGATGGAAAATTGATCGAAGACAAACAGCTTGACAGCAAATGACAGTCAATAGTAATCGATGATCGATGGTAATCGATTGTAATCGATGGCAATCGATGGCAATTAGAGGACTCGAGCTTGTGATTATCGATTGGTCATCGATTGGCCGATAGCAATCGATGGCAATTAACTAATTGTCATCGATTGTTATCGATTGATCGATTAGATTTCCGATGATCGATTGCCATCGATTAGTCAGGCCGGGCGTTAATGCTACCAACGACCATTTTTGGAGTTCCAAACTGCTATCTTCCTTACAATCTTACTACGTTTTTTATTGTAAATTTTAGACTGTATTTGGTAACTGCGGTTTCACAGTCGTTTCGCTTTCTTATTGATTCTGTCTCCCTCTATTGCTTTTATCTATTCCATCACCCGACCATTATGACGATGGGTGTATATGTTTTTGTCATGTCAACAGATATTAACGAGTGCATTACAAACAATGGTGGATGTCAGCAACGCTGTTCTAATTCACTCGGTAGCTACAGCTGTTATTGTGATCCTGGCTACGTCAAGGCTGGATTTAGTAACTGTCAAGGTATGCGAAAACAACCTTTTGGTGTGCTAGTGAACACCCAGTTACTCCATCTCCCATAAAAGAAGACGATCGACCATTATGCGATGAGTGTATATATTTTCGTACTATCAACAGATATCAACGAGTGCGCTACAAACAATGGCAGATGTCAGCAACGTTGTTCCAATTCACTCGGTAGCTATAGCTGTTATTGTGATGCTGGCTACGTCAAGGCTGGATTTAGTAACTGCCAAGGTATGAGAAATTTATTTAAAAAGAACAGTAAATTTTGGTGTTCAAGTGAACACCCGGTCAGTTACTTTATCTCCCATAAAATAAGACGATCACAGGGCAGCTATTTTTATTTTGCGCGGACGCAAATAATAGCAAGGGATATAAGGCGTTTAGCAGCCAATAGTGCACCGTAAACAACTATTTACTTGTGTGATATATACTAATGTACAATGGTTCCTGCATCTCACAAATGTTTCCGCGCCGTCTCTCTTGATTTCCTCCCCCCTTCCCGTCTCCAGGTTCCTATCCGTTACCTGACCCCCCCAAACTTAGATGAAGTTAATTGCTGCAATATGATTTCATCAGAACGCTGAAAAGTAATTGTTGTACTATTATGTAAACTTTTTTAGACATCAATGAATGCCACGGTAACCACAGATGTCAACAGGTGTGCGTCAATAGGCCTGGTAGCTACTCTTGCGACTGTTTCACTGGGTATCAACTAGACAACAACAGTGCAACATGCTCAGGTAAACTGGCTCTCCATCATTCTCGACCCCAGTGCTCACGCTTCTGATTTCGCACCCGTCCAGTCATGCGTAGAAGAGCTCTGGGGTCGAAAATGGCTCACCATCTCTATAGTTAAGATAGGCTCAGTAGGAAGCCAATCTGACATTAGATTCTTGTGTATGTTATTACGTGATTAATTTCCCACCAACTAGAATATCAATTTATTTGAGGTAACTCTTTTCTCAAATATCTGAAGCGCTAGTCATGCATGGCACTTATAGCAAAATAGTTAGTAACAAGCTAAAAGATAATTCTGCAACTTAATTTAGTTATATGTGAAGTTTAATAAAACAGCTTTACTTTTCCATCTGGTTAGTTTTGTGAGAACTCTGTGATACACGAACTATTAAAAAAAAAGATCTGCCCAGTTTTAATGAACACCGACATTGATTTGTTTTGAAGGACGTCGCTACCCTTTAAGGACCCATGCCTTTGTGCCTACATGCCTGGAAAACGCATTTTCCACAAAAAAGGGCATCTAAAGTACGAGACTGTGATGCATGCGGGAAACTGACGTAACATCTTTGCGTTTCTCTTATTTGAAATCCACGAATTTCTTTGGCAATCAAAGTAAAAATTCTAACAATGATCGGAGATGTTCATATGATCGTTAGGCGCGGACAAATGGATACAACTTTCTATTCAACAACGTTCAACGTTCAACATGTTATTGAAAAAAATTCCGTTCAACGCCATCTACCATGCATCATCCAACATCATTCTACAGGCTGGCCAAACATGTGCCCAATCCTACACTGAGCCGAAATTTATCGGAAACGTTTAACGTTGAGCACTAGATCAAGAGATATGGAATAATACGTAATGCCTTTGTTCGTAGTATTAAGTGATCTTGAATATTTCGCTTATGAGTTACAAACAATGTCACGTTTTATTGCTTATTATCAAGCTTTCTAAGTGAAAATTGTCTTTTTATCAATAGACATCGACGAATGCACGCAGTCCATATGCCAGTACAAATGCAACAACACGGCGGGAAGTTTCTTTTGCAGTTGTCCTCGAGGACATCTGCTCACGAGCAATGAAAGAGACTGTGCAGGTACGTTTGAAGACGTTTGAAGTCAGCTGGGAGCCATGTTTGTACTTTCATCTAAAAGTTCTGAAGGACTGTTGCTCGAGGATGCTTTCTGCACCTAGCCTGCATGCAGACGATTCCTACTTCCTCTCCTTCAGGAGGAGCCCCCGGGTGGGGGAAGGGAAGGGGGGCGAAAGGGGGAGGGAACAAACTGTAATTAAAGAGTTCGTTAAATTTTAATAAAAGAATGCGTCACTATTTGTGAACTTGAATTACATGTATTATCCATGCGATACAAAAGAACAATTGAATCTATCTTACACGAGTGCTTCAATGAATCAGTGCCGATATCAGTTCGCTCAAATATGAATCAATTTTAATCCGGCGTGAGCAGATTTTAATCAAAGAGTGCGACAACATTTGACAACTGAAATTGTTGACGATACCAAAGAAGAATCATTGAAAATTTACTTTGTTTATTAAATGAAACAGTGGAAATAAGGTAACCTTGGTATGACGAGGACCAGGCTTTATTCGAGCATAAATTTCACGAATTGTTTTTGGTTTTGTTTTGTAGATCACGACGAATGCATGACGGGGAATCACACGTGCCAGCAGCGTTGTGTCAATCATCCAGGTGGTTACTCGTGCGCATGTGACACTGGCTTCTCCCTTAACGATGATAATCAGACATGTTCAGGTAAATAATATTTTCTAAAACCACAATATTCCAGTATGTCCCTCGCTTAACCTCTTTATCGCCTCTGGGAAATGACCTCTGTTGTGCTTACTGTCTAAGGATGCGTTTGATGTGGTGGAGAAATTAAAACTACACCACTACAGGCCTCTCTTTAGGACCGGTTAGGCTTGATTAAACGTGTGCCCCAGGGTTCAAGATTCTGCTTGATTTTCCAAAACTACGTGTTGTCAAAGTTATTGCTGAAGGTAAATGCAGTACTTCAATCTCTCGTGAGCACCTTCCTAAAATGCCAAGAAAAGTGATCACACCAAGTAGATATGAAAGCTGTCGACAGGTCTCAACCATATAGTGAATTGACAAAAAAATACTGTCGGTTCCAGATAAGAAGTCGTTTGCGAGAGGTGGTTGCTTAGGGAGGTTCGTCTGCATAACTTTCTTTCTTACTAGAACTAAGAATAATTTCTGACCACGGGGACTGTTTTAACTTTCAGATATAGATGAATGCAAGTCAGATGTTGCTGGTTGCGCACATCAATGCAACAATACGATTGGTAGCTTCCGGTGCATCTGTCGACCTGGATATTATTTGGACCCTGATAATCGGACTTGCTCTGGTACGTATAAACTCCCGCGTTATTATATAAAGCGGGCAATAACCCGTAATAGTGACCCTTGCTATATAGAACTGACAGAGATCTGGGTAGCAACCTTTCCGGGCAATTGTCTTGATAGAGCGCATAGACCGATTTCCTAAGTGAGCTCTTCAGCTAGGATATGTAACTTCTTAATTAACTACCATATCTGGCGTAATTTGAGACCTTCAACTGTAGAATATCATTACTCAAAAAAGTCCCTGTCGTATGTGAAAGATATGGCATTGCCTCCCAGGAGCAAACTGGTACTTCGAGGTCGAGGACATGGCTTCATTCTGCCCAGGGTAAAACCGAACAATTTAAAAGATTCTTCGTAAATAGGTGCCTTTTGATTTTAGTTGGCTAGTATTGTAATTTGTGTTGCATTTCACGTTAATGTTATATATGTTGCCAGCTAACTTTATATATTTTCTGTTAATTTTATATTGTTGTGAAGTCCCCCATCTGCTGTGGCTTATTTAGCAGTGAAAACGTTTACTATAATTAAACTCACTATATGTCTCAGTTCGGACTGGCTGATTGTGCGGGGGGAAATAAGTCGCAGTAAATGAACCATGTGCTTAAAAACATGGCTTAAATGTGTAAAAAACATTTACCACGGCACCAAATGCTAGGGAAATAACCAATATTTGACAAAACATGAAATCATTGTCATAAGCTGAAAGTCAAAAGTCGTGTAGTCAATTAGAGTGCTTTTTGCTCTGCATGGTTCGTGTGGTACATGATTTCAATACTCGATTGCTCGCGTTTCTTCAACTACCGCACGCCCAAAAAACATAACAAAGGTGAAAGCAAACGGATGGTTACAGTAGGAAGTCATAAGGTTACACTGATTGACTTATGATCACCTGTTTTAGATTACGATGAATGTAACAACGGCCAACACAACTGCAGCCAGCTTTGTGGCAACATGCCAGGGAGCTACTACTGTAGTTGTAGACCAGGATATTATCTTGATGGCGACTTCAGAACATGCAAAGGTAACCGTGTACAAGCCATTGCATCTTGTCATTCCGACTCTCCTCCTTTGATTTCTTACACTTGTTCATAGATCATCAAAGAATGTAACAAAAAATTGGTTTTGCTTAAGCGTCATTCTTTAACTTTGATCAGTCGTCACTTCCGATTTCCTCGCGCCATTTTGCAAGGAAATTGGTGGTGACGCCGCTCATGACATCGATCATGCTATCACAAGATGGTCTCCTGCTTTGAAATCACCATTATATGCCATGCCATCGTTGAAAACACATCAAAATGAAAGACTTGTACAGTCAGATCTATTTGTAGTATCACTTTGAAAAATCAAAAACACATATTTGCATCAATGGAAGCCGAAAATAATTGTCCAGTTGTGTTAAAAAAAGGTTAAGTGCACAGAACTCTTTCAAAAGTGTAAAATAACAAGCAGCCAAGATGGCTGTTAAGTGAACTCATGTTTATTCCTCATGCTCATTAACGTGACGTACTAAACCAAATACGATTTGTTAGGGAGGAGAGAGTCTAACCTGTCATATGCATTTTATATCACATCCTTCCATTTGATAAAGTGAAATGATATCTTCACATGAAATGATGGCTTTTGGTTGAGAGCTTTAAAATACCTTGTTGGGTTTAACTACTCGTCTGCCGCTTTGGGTGACATGTACGCCTGCATTGTTCTCCTTCGGTGGTTGGAGGTTTTAATCTCTTGGAATTGAATGACTAACAACACTGTGGGAGTTGCAGTCATGAGGTCTGCTCTGCTATGAAAGGACAACTTGGCATTTAAACTCCCGAGTCCTGAAGCTGGGTAAACTCCTACGACAATTTCTGCGTCTTCTGCTTTCACCACATAGGATCTTGGCGAAGGTGTTGTATGACAACAGTCGTTGGCTACATGGTTGTAGGGACCGGAGTGTGTTCTAGGTGCATCCGTACTTTGGTTCCAGGGTGGAATCAAAGTACTTGCGTATGCTGTAATCCCACCACAGCACTTCGTCTCAAAGATTACACCTTTGTAACTTGTGGGAACTTGCTATGGTAGCAAGTTCTTTGCAAATTCTTGGAACTTAATGCTAATGAACTGGGGGCCACTATCTGAGATCGCCTATGCTGTAATCCCACCACAGCACTTCGTCTCAAAGATTACACCTTTGTAACTTGTGGGAACTTGCTATGGTAGCACAGTAAGTAACGTTCTCCACGAAATTTGAATAGGTCTGTCCCTATCTTCTTCCTAAAGAGTGACGGTGGGACGGTAGGTTTCAATGACTCTGAGGGCTGCTTTTTAGTATAGTCTGCACACAACCTGCAGTTGGTGACCATAGTACTTCTCTGGCTCTCTGTCTACATTTGGCTTTTCCTGGACGGCGTTTGTGGATCTGGCGAAGCATCGGTCTGTTCTTACGACCTTTACGACAAGTAGGCGCGTCACGAATGTCCAGTAAGGTATTGCCTCTACGGGAACCTGCTGTTGTGTGTCTGGTCATCCATTTCCAGTTTTTCAACGTACGAACTGCTTATAGATCCAGGTCCACCTCGGTTTCTTCCTGGAATTTTTCATATCGCTCCCATGAAACAAGCAGGACCATGTTTAGCTTCATTTTCGACATGCGGCACCGTTGCTTGACTCAGGGTGTCTTCCAGGACTTGTTTTCAATCGCGAATGTAGTAAATCTTCACATCGTAGCCACGCAAATAAAGGACCATCTTCTAAAACTTCAGTGAGACTTGTGACAATCGTTTTGTAGTAATTAGTTGTAAGGGTTTTGTGTTCTGTCTCTACAACAACACTTCTGCGTCTGCAGCCGGCGCATATCTTGTCAGTAAGTGCTCGAGAGGTTCATCGTATTTTGATAGCACTGCTCTGAGCCCTTTCTTCCTTGCATGGCATTGTATTTTATCATCACAATACTTCACTACTGGCGCTTGTTACTTGATTGTATCAAAATTCTTTTTGCTGGCGCCCTAGTGAAATAATGCAACTGACTTCGCAACAGTGGACAAGCTGGGCAAGTGCCGGCTTAGTAATTGTACAAATCCGAGAAGGCATTTCACATCTTCTTTGCTTTGCGGTTCTAGAATTGTGTGAATTTCCTTGACCTTTTGCTGCGAAGAGATGTCCTACGTTCGTCCTACGAATCTTGCATTTCTCTTTATTAAGCTTTAAACCTTTCCTTTGTGCTCTTTTCACGAACTCGTGCATGGTTCGTCATGAGAGACTACGTCATCCATTACGACCTCCTCACCGTCGAAGTCGTCAACCTTCTGATCCATGATCCTTTGAAAGATTTCCGGGCAGCATTTCACTCCTTTCGTGTGAATCTGTGTCAACCAGTTGGAGTGTTAATTATAGGTGCAAAGACGTAAAGATTCTCTATGCAACTTATGGGTTAGTGGCATCTCTTCATAGCTGTACATAAATCTCTGGGATCAATGCACAGTCTCACTGCACCAGTAGGCTTTTGCTCTACAATAAGCAAATTGGCTCATTCTGTTGGTTCTCTCTGTCGCACTATCACTCCTGGTTTTTCATCCATTTTAATTAGTTCTTCGATAACTTTCTCTCTCTGTGTAACTGGTACCTTATTTGGAGGATGGACAATTTGGATGGCACCTTCAGCCACGATATGTATCACGCAAACATCCTAATCCCGTGAACAGCTTAGGGTATTCACCCGAATCCATTCTTCTTGATGGCCGATCTTGACTTGTCGTTTGATGTACTCTCTTCAGAAATCCAAGTTTGATGCCGGTGTTTCCACTGCGTACTGACTCCACTTCAAGCACAATGAAAAATTTGACATTACCAACTTTGTCTTTATAATTCGTGGTCAACATCACTAGCACGACGCTTAGGCTTGTGCTTGGAAAAATAAATCAACAAGTCTTTTTAGGGGGCAGGGTTCACGCATGAGGTTGTTTTAACCCTATACTGCCTGGGTTTTTTTTGAGTTTGAGCCTGGGGGGAGGGGCCCTATAGATCTCGAAAAGTATTAAAGCTCTTACAATGAAACTTGGCACGTTTTTAGTACGTCATTAGCTTAACAGATTGGGCTTATGACGTGTCAATTATGACGTGTCGTGACTTCCCAATAACGTCACAGACCCGCCATTTTGAATTTGAGGCCGCCATCTTGAATCCCAAGCCTGCAGTCATACAGCTGACCATGACGTCACCAAAAAACATATGATTTTGTTCTAAGAAACATACTTAGCCAAAACAAATAATAGCAAAGGATATAAGGCGTTTAGCAGCCAATAGCGCACGTAAACAACTATTTACTTGTGTGATATATACTAATGTACAATGGTTCCTGCATCTCACAAATGTTTCCGCGCCGTCTCTCTTGATTTCCTCCCCCCTTCCCGTCTCCAGGTTCCTATCCGTTACCTCCCCCCCAAACTTATATGAAGTTAATTGCTGCAATATGATTTCACCAGAACGCTGAAAGGTAATTGTTGTACTATTATGTAAACTTTTTTAGACATCAATGAATGCCGCGGTAACCACAGATGTCAACAGGTGTGCGTCAATAGGCCTGGTAGCTACTCTTGCGACTGTCTCACTGGGTATCAACTAGACAACAACAGTGCAACATGTTCAGGTAAACTGGCTCTCCATCATTCTCGACCCCAGTGCTCACGCTTCTGATTTCGCGCCCGTCCAGTCATGCGTAGAAGAGCTCTGGGGTCAAAAATGGCTCACCATCTCTATAGTTAAGATAGGCTCAGTAGGAAGCCAATCTGACATTAGATTCTTGTGTATGTTATTACGTGATTAATTTCCCACCAACGAGAATATCAATTTATTTGAGGTAACTCTTTTCTCAAATATCTGAAGCGCTAGTCATGCATGGCACTTATAGCAAAATAGTTAGTAACAAGCTAAAAGATAATTCTGTAACTTAATTTAGTTATATGTGAAGATTAATAAAACAGCTTTACTTTTCCATCTGTTTAGCTTTATGAGAACTCTGTGATACACGAACTATTAAAAAAAAAAGATCTACCCAGTTTTAATGAACACCGACATTGATTTGTTTTGAAGGACGTCGCTACCCTTTAACGACCCATGCCTTTGTGCCTACATGCCTGGAAAACGCATTTTCTACAAAAAAAGGGCATCTAAAGTACGAGACTGTGATGCATACGGGAAACTGACGTAACATCTTTGCGTTTCTCTTATTTGAAATCCACGAATTTCTTTGGCAATCAAAGTAAAAATTCTAATAATGATCGGAGATGTTCATATGATCGTTAGGCGCGGACAAATGGATACAACTTTCTATTCAACAACGTTCAACGTTCAACATGTTATTGAAAAAAAATTCCGTTCAACGCCATCCACCATGCATCATCCAACATCATTCTACAGGCTGGCCAAACATGTGCCCAATCCTACACTGAGCCGAAATTTATCGGAAACGTTTAACGTTGAGCACTAGATCAAGAGATACGGAATAATACGTAATGCCTTTGTTCGTAGTATTAAGTGATCTTGAATATTTCGCTTATGAGTTACAAACAATGTCACGTTTTATTGCTTATTATCAAGCTTTCTAAGTGAAAATTGTCTTTTTATCAATAGACATCGACGAATGCACGCAGTCCATATGCCAGTACAAATGCAACAACACGGCGGGAAGTTTCTTTTGCAGTTGTCCTCGAGGACATCTGCTCACGAGCAATGAAAGAGACTGTGCAGGTACGTTTGAAGACGTTTGAAGTCAGCTGGGAGCCATGTTTGTACTTTCATCTAAAAGTTCTGAAGGACTGTTGCTCGAGGATGCTTTCTGCACCTAGCCTGCATGCAGACGATTCCTACTTCCTCTCCTTCAGGAGGAGCCCCCGGGTGGGGGAAGGGAAGGGGGGCGAAAGGGGGAGGGAAAAAACTGTAATTAAAGAGTTCGTTAAATTTTAATAAAAGAATGCGTCACTATTTGTGAACTTGAATTACATGTATTATCCATGCGATACAAAAGAACAATTGAATCTATCTTACACGAGTGCTTCAATGAATCAGTGCCGATATCAGTTCGCTCAAATATGAATCAATTTTAATCCGGCATGAGGAGATTTTAATCAAAGAGTGCGACAACATTTGACAACTGAAATTGTTGACGATACCAAAGAAGAATCATTGAAAATTTACTTTGTTTATTAAATGAAACAGTGGAAATAAGGTAACCTTGGTATGACGAGGACCAGGCTTTATTCGAGCATAAATTTCACGAATTGTTTTTGGTTTTGTTTTGTAGATCACGACGAATGCATGACGGGGAATCACACGTGCCAGCAGCGTTGTGTCAATCATCCAGGTGGTTACTCGTGCGCATGTGACACTGGCTTCTCTCTTAACGATGATAATCAGACATGTTCAGGTAAATAACATTTTCTAAAACCACAATATTCCAGTATGCCCCTCGCTTAACCTCTTTATCGCCTCTGGGAAATGACCTCTGTTGTGCTTACTGTCTAAGGATGCGTTTGATGTGGTGGAGAAATTAAAACTACACCACTACAGGCCTCTCTTTAGGACCGGTTAGGCTTGATTAAACGTGTGCCCCAGGGTTCAAGATTCTGCTTGATTTTCCAAAACTACGTGTTGTCAAATTTATTGCTGAAGGTAAATGCAGTACTTCAATCTCTCGTGAGCACCTTCCTAAAATGCCAAGAAAAGTGATCACACCAAGTAGATATGAAAGCTGTCGACAGGTCTCAACCATATAGTGAATTGACAAAAAAATACTGTCGGTTCCAGATAAGAAGTCGTTTGCGAGAGGTGGTTGCTTAGGGAGGTTCGTCTGCATAACTTTCTTTCTTACTAGAACTAAGAATAATTTCTGACCACGGGGACTGGTTTAACTTTCAGATATAGATGAATGCAAGTCAGATGTTGCTGGTTGCGCACATCAATGCAACAATACGATTGGTAGCTTCCGGTGCATCTGTCGACCTGGATATTATTTGGACCCTGATAATCGGACTTGCTCTGGTACGTATAAACTCCCGCGTTATTATATAAAGCGGGCAATAACCCGTAATAGTGACCCTCCCTATATAGAACTGACAGAGATCTGGATAGCAACCTTTCCGGGCAATTGTCTTGATAGAGCGCATAGACCGATTTCCTAAGTGAGCTCTTCAGCTAGGATATGTAACTTCTTAATTAACTACCATATCTGGCGTAATTTGAGACCTTCAACTGTAGAATATCATTACTCAAAAAAGTCCCTGTCGTATGTGAAAGATATGGCATTGCCTCCCAGGAGCAAACTGGTACTTCGAGATCGAGGACATGGCTTCATTCTGCCCAGGGTAAAACCGAACAATTTAAAAGATTCTTCGTAAATAGGTGCCTTTTGATTTTAGTTGGCTAGTATTGTAATTTGTGTTGCATTTCACGTTAATGTTATATATGCTCCCAGCAACCTTTATATATTTTCTGTTAATTTTATATTGTTGTGAAGTCCCCCATCTGCTGTGGCTTATTTAGCAGTGAAAACGTTTACTATAATTAAACTCACTATATGTCTCAGTTCGGACTGGCTGATTGTGCAGGGGGAAATAAGTCGCAGTAAATGAACCATGTGCTTAAAAACATGGCTTAAATGTGTAAAAAACATTTACCACGGCACCAAATGCTAGGGAAATAACCAATATTTGACAAAACATGAAATCATTGTCATAAGCTGAAAGTCAAAAGTCGTGTAGTCAATTAGAGTGCTTTTTGCTCTGCATGGTTCGTGTGGTACATGATTTCAATACTCGATTGCTCGCGTTTCTTCAACTACCGCACGCCCAAAAAACATAACAAAGGTGAAAGCAAACGGATGGTTACAGTAGGAAGTCATAAGGTTACACTGATTGACTTATGATCACCTGTTTTAGATTACGATGAATGTAACAACGGCCAACACAACTGCAGCCAGCTTTGTGGCAACATGCCAGGGAGCTACTACTGTAGTTGTAGACCAGGATATTATCTTGATGGCGACTTCAGAACATGCAAAGGTAACCGTGTACAAGCCATTGCATCTTGTCATTCCGACTCTCCTCCTTTGATTTCTTACACTTGTTCATAGATCATCAAAGAATGTAACAAAAAATTGGTTTTGCTTAAGCGTCATTCTTTAACTTTGATCAGTCGTCACTTCCGATTTCCTCGCGCCATTTTGCAAGGAAATTGGTGGTGACGCCGCTCATGACATCGATCATGCTATCACAAGATGGTCTCCTGCTTTGAAATCACCATTATATGCCATGCCATCGTTGAAAACACATCAAAATGAAAGACTTGTACAGTCAGATCTATTTGTAGTATCACTTTGAAAAATCAAAAACACATATTTGCATCAATGGAAGCCGAAAATAATTGTCCAGTTGTGTTAAAAAAAGGTTAAGTGCACAGAACTCTTTCAAAAGTGTAAAATAACAAGCAGCCAAGATGGCTGTTAAGTGAACTCATGTTTATTCCTCATGCTCATTAACGTGACGTACTAAACCAAATACGATTTGTTAGGGAGGAGAGAGTCTAACCTGTCATATGCATTTTATATCACATCCTTCCATTTGATAAAGTGAAATGATATCTTCACATGAAATGATGGCTTTTGGTTGAGAGCTTTAAAATACCTTGTTGGGTTTAACTACTCGTCTGCCGCTTTGGGTGACATGTACGCCTGCATTGTTCTCCTTCGGTGGTTGGAGGTTTTAATCTCTTGGAATTGAATGACTAACAACACTGTGGGAGTTGCAGTCATGAGGTCTGCTCTGCTATGAAAGGACAACTTGGCATTTAAACTCCCGAGTCCTGAAGCTGGGTAAACTCCTACGACAATTTCTGCGTCTTCTGCTTTCACCACATAGGATCTTGGCGAAGGTGTTGTATGACAACAGTCGTTGGCTACATGGTTGTAGGGACCGGAGTGTGTTCTAGGTGCATCCGTACTTTGGTTCCAGGGTGGAATCAAAGTACTTGCGTATGCTGTAATCCCACCACAGCACTTCGTCTCAAAGATTACACCTTTGTAACTTGTGGGAACTTGCTATGGTAGCAAGTTCTTTGCAAATTCTTGGAACTTAATGCTAATGAACTGGGGGCCACTATCTGAGATCGCCTATGCTGTAATCCCACCACAGCACTTCGTCTCAAAGATTACACCTTTGTAACTTGTGGGAACTTGCTATGGTAGCACAGTAAGTAACGTTCTCCACGAAATTTGAATAGGTCTGTCCCTATCTTCTTCCTAAAGAGTGACAGTGGGACGGTAGGTTTCAATGACTCTGAGGGCTGCTTTTTAGTATAGTCTGCACACAACCTGCAGTTGGTGACCATAGTACTTCTCTGGCTCTCTGTCTACATTTGGCTTTTCCTGGACGGCGTTTGTGGATCTGGCGAAGCATCGGTCTGTTCTTACGACCTTTACGACAAGTAGGCGCGTCACGAATGTCCAGTAAGGTATTGCCTCTACGGGAACCTGCTGTTGTGTGTCTGGTCATCCATTTCCAGTTTTTCAACGTACGAACTGCTTATAGATCCAGGTCCACCTCGGTTTCTTCCTGGAATTTTTCATATCGCTCCCATGAAACAAGCAGGACCATGTTTAGCTTCATTTTCGACATGCGGCACCGTTGCTTGACTCAGGGTGTCTTCCAGGACTTGTTTTCAATCGCGAATAATAATAATAATAATAATTTAATAAACTTATATAGCGCTATAATTTATAAAAATATTCTAATGCGCCTTACATGATATTCATAATTTAAGTAAAAATAGGATTAACTAAAAATTTACATGGATTTCATCTAAAAATTTAATAACTATATAATATGTTTGTACGCTTGCGTAAAAAGAAAACTTCTCAAGTAGTAAATCTTCACATCGTAGCCACGCAAATAAAGGACCATCTTCTAAAACTTCAGTGAGACTTGTGACAATCGTTTTGTAGTGATTAGTTGTAAGGGTTTTGTGTTCTGTCTCTACAACAACACTTCTGCGTCTGCAGCCGGCGCATATCTTGTCAGTAAGTGCTCGAGAGGTTCATCGTATTTTGATAGCACTGCTCTGAGCCCTTTCTTCCTTGCATGGCATTGTATTTTATCATCACAATACTTCACTACTGGCGCTTGTTACTTGATTGTATCAAAATTCTTTTTGCTGGCGCCCTAGTGAAATAATGCAACTGACTTCGCAACAGTGGACAAGCTGGGCAAGTGCCGGCTTAGTAATTGTACAAATCCGAGAAGGCATTTCACATCTTCTTTGCTTTGCGGTTCTAGAATTGTGTGAATTTCCTTGACCTTTTGCTGCGAAGAAATGTCCTACGTTCGTCCTACGAATCTTGCATTTCTCTTTATTAAGCTTTAAACCTTTCCTTTGTGCTCTTTTCACGAACTCGTGCATGGTTCGTCATGAGAGACTACGTCATCCATTACGACCTCCTCACCGTCGAAGTCGTCAACCTTCTGATCCATGATCCTTTGAAAGATTTCCGGGCAGCATTTCACTCCTTTCGTGTGAATCTGTGTCAACCAGTTGGAGTGTTAATTATAGGTGCAAAGACGTAAAGATTCTCTATGCAACTTATGGGTTAGTGGCATCTCTTCATAGCTGTACATAAATCTCTGGGATCAATGCACAGTCTCACTGCACCAGTAGGCTTTTGCTCTACAATAAGCAAATTGGCTCATTCTGTTGGTTCTCTCTGTCGCACTATCACTCCTGGTTTTTCATCCATTTTAATTAGTTCTTCGATAACTTTCTCTCTCTGTGTAACTGGTACCTTATTTGGAGGATGGACAATTTGGATGGCACCTTCAGCCACGATATGTATCACGCAAACATCCTAATCCCGTGAACAGCTTAGGGTATTCACCCGAATCCATTCTTCTTGATGGCCGATCTTGACTTGTCGTTTGATGTACTCTCTTCAGAAATCCAAGTTTGATGCCGGTGTTTCCACTGCGTACTGACTCCACTTCAAGCACAATGAAAAATTTGACATTACCAACTTTGTCTTTATAATTCGTGGTCAACATCACTAGCACGACGCTTAGGCTTGTGCTTGGAAAAATAAATCAACAAGTCTTTTTAGGGGGCAGGGTTCACGCATGAGGTTGTTTTAACCCTATACTGCCTGGGCTTTTTTTTGAGTTTGAGCCTGGGGGGAGGGGCCCTATAGATCTCGAAAAGTATTAAAGCTCTTACAATGAAACTTGGCACGTTTTTAGTACGTCATTAGCTTAACAGATTGGGCTTATGACGTGTCAATTATGACGTGTCGTGACTTCCCAATAACGTCACAGACCCGCCATTTTGAATTTGAGGCCGCCATCTTGAATCCCAAGCCTGCAGTCATACAGCTGACCATGACGTCACCAAAAAACATATGATTTTGTTCTAAGAAACATACTTAGCCAAAACAAATAATAGCAAAGGATATAAGGCGTTTAGCAGCCAATAGCGCACGTAAACAACTATTTACTTGTGTGATATATACTAATGTACAATGGTTCCTGCATCTCACAAATGTTTCCGCGCCGTCTCTCTTGATTTCCTCCCCCCTTCCCGTCTCCAGGTTCCTATCCGTTACCTGCCCCCCCCCAAACTTAGATGAAGTTAATTGCTGCAATATGATTTCACCAGAACGCTGAAAAGTAATTGTTGTACTATTATGTAAACTTTTTTAGACATCAATGAATGCCGCGGTAACCACATATGTCAACAGGTGTGCGTCAATAGGCCTGGTAGCTACTCTTGCGACTGTCTCACTGGGTATCAACTAGACAACAACAGTGCAACATGTTCAGGTAAACTGGCTCTCCATCATTCTCGACCCCAGTGCTCACGCTTCTGATTTCGCGCCCGTCCAGTCATGCGTAGAAGAGCTCTGGGGTCAAAAATGGCTCACCATCTCTATAGTTAAGATAGGCTCAGTAGGAAGCCAATCTGACATTAGATTCTTGTGTATGTTATTACGTGATTAATTTCCCACCAACGAGAATATCAATTTATTTGAGGTAACTCTTTTCTCAAATATCTGAAGCGCTAGTCATGCATGGCACTTATAGCAAAATAGTTAGTAACAAGCTAAAAGATAATTCTGTAACTTAATTTAGTTATATGTGAAGATTAATAAAACAGCTTTACTTTTCCATCTGTTTAGCTTTATGAGAACTCTGTGATACACGAACTATTAAAAAAAAAAGATCTACCCAGTTTTAATGAACACCGACATTGATTTGTTTTGAAGGACGTCGCTACCCTTTAACGACCCATGCCTTTGTGCCTACATGCCTGGAAAACGCATTTTCTACAAAAAAAGGGCATCTAAAGTACGAGACTGTGATGCATACGGGAAACTGACGTAACATCTTTGCGTTTCTCTTATTTGAAATCCACGAATTTCTTTGGCAATCAAAGAAAAAATTCTAATAATGATCGGAGATGTTCATATGATCGTTAGGCGCGGACAAATGGATACAACTTTCTATTCAACAACGTTCAACGTTCAACATGTTATTGAAAAAAATTTCCGTTCAACGCCATCCACCATGCATCATCCAACATCATTCTACAGGCTGGCCAAACATGTGCCCAATCCTACACTGAGCCGAAATTTATCGGAGGACAACTGCAAACGTTGAGCACTAGATCAAGAGATACGGAATAATACGTAATGCCTTTGTTCGTAGTATTAAGTGATCTTGAATATTTCGCTTATGAGTTACAAACAATGTCACGTTTTATTGCTTATTATCAAGCTTTCTAAGTGAAAATTGTCTTTTTATCAAGAGACATCGACGAATGCACGCAGTCCATATGCCAGTACAAATGCAACACGGCGGGAAGTTTCTTTTGCAGTTGTCCTCGAGGACATCTGCTCACGAGCAATGAAAGAGACTGTGCAGGTACGTTTGAAGACGTTTGAAGTCAGCTGGGAGCCATGTTTGTACTTTCATCTAAAAGTTCTGAAGGACTGTTGCTCGAGGATGCTTTCTGCACCTAGCCTGCATGCAGACGATTCCTACTTCCTCTCCTTCAGGAGGAGCCCCCGGGTGGGGGAAGGGAAGGGGGGCGAAAGGGGGAGGGAAAAAACTGTAATTAAAGAGTTCGTTAAATTTTAATAAAAGAATGCGTCACTATTTGTGAACTTGAATTACATGTATTATCCATGCGATACAAAAGAACAATTGAATCTATCTTACACGATTGCTTCAATGAATCAGTGCCGATATCAGTTCGCTCAAATGTGAATCAATTTTAATCCGGCATGAGCAGATTTTAATCAAAGAGTGCGACAACATTTGACAACTGAAATTGTTGACGATACCAAAGAAGAATCATTGAAAATTTACTTTGTTTATTAAATGAAACAGTGGAAATAAGGTAACCTTGGTATGACGAGGACCAGGCTTTATTCGAGCATAAATTTCACGAATTGTTTTTGGTTTTGTTTTGTAGATCACGACGAATGCATGACGGGGAATCACACGTGCCAGCAGCGTTGTGTCAATCATCCAGGTGGTTACACGTGCACATGTCAAACTGGCTTCTCCCTTAACGATGATAATCAGACGTGTTCAGGTAAATAATATTTTCTAAAACCACAATATTCCAGTATGTCCCTCGCTTAACCTCTTTATCGCCTCTGGGAAATGACCTCTGTTGTGCTTACTGTCTAAGGATGCGTTTGATGTG
The DNA here is from genome assembly GCA_964017195.1 of Siderastrea radians. NCBI lineage: Eukaryota > Metazoa > Cnidaria > Anthozoa > Scleractinia > Rhizangiidae > Siderastrea > Siderastrea radians. Next base: position 30,012,472 of record OZ024896.1, on the reverse strand, counting down.
GTGGAGAAATTAAAACTACACCACTACAGGCCTCTCTTTAGGACCGGTTAGGCTTGATTAAACGTGTGCCCCAGGGTTCAAGATTCTGCTTGATTTTCCAAAACTACGTGTTGTCAAAGTTATTGCTGAAGGTAAATGCAGTACTTCAATCTCTCGTGAACACCTTCCTAAAATGCCAAGAAAAGTGATCACACCAAGTAGATATGAAAGCTGTCGACAGGTCTCAACCATATAGTGAATTGACAAAAAATACTGTCGGTTCCAGATAAGAAGTCGTTTGCGAGAGGTGGTTGCTTAGGGAGGTTCGTCTGCATAACTTTCTTTCTTACTAGAACTAAGAATAATTTCTGACCACGGGGACTGTTTTAACTTTCAGATATAGATGAATGCAAGTCAGATGTTGCTGGTTGCGCACATCAATGCAACAATACGATTGGTAGCTTCCGGTGCATCTGTCGACCTGGATATTATTTGGACCCTGATAATCGGACTTGCTCTGGTACGTATAAACTCCCGCGTTATTATATAAAGCGGGCAATAACCCGTAATAGTGACCCTTGCTATATAGAACTGACAGAGATCTGGGTAGCAACCTTTCCGGGCAATTGTCTTGATAGAGCGCATAGACCGATTTCCTAAGTGAGCTCTTCAGCTAGGATATGTAACTTCTTAATTAACTACCATATCTGGCGTAATTTGAGACCTTCAACTGTAGAATATCATTACTCAAAAAAGTCCCTGTCGTATGTGAAAGATATGGCATTGCCTCCCAGGAGCAAAATGGTACTTCGAGATCGAGGACATGGCTTCATTTCTGCCCAGGGTAAAACCGAACAATTTAAAAGATTCTTCGTAAATAGGTGCCTTTTGATTTTAGTTGGCTAGTATTGTAATTTGTGTTGCATTTCACGTTAATGTTATATATGTTCCCAGCAACCTCTATATATTTTCTGTTAATTTTATATTGTTGTGAAGTCCCCCATCTGCTGTGGCTTATTTAGCAGTGAAAACGTTTATTATAATTAAACTCACTATATGTCTCAGTTCGGACTGGCTGATCGTGCGGGGGAAAATAAGTCGCAGTAAATGAACCATGTGCTTAAAAACATGGCTTAAATGTGTAAAAAACATTTACCACGGCACCAAATGCTAGGGAAATAATCAATATTTGACAAAACATGAAATCATTGTCATAAGCTGAAAGTCAAAAGTCGTGTAGTCAATTAGAGTTCTTTTTGCTCTGCATGGTTCGTGTGGTACATGATTTCACTACTCGATTGCTCGCGTTTCTTCAACTACTGCACGCCCAAAAAACATAACAAAGGTGAAAGCAAACGGATGGTTACAGTAGGAAGTCATAAGCTTACATTGATTGACTTATGATCACCTGTTTTAGATTATGATGAATGTAACAACGGCCAACACAACTGCAGCCAGCTGTGTGGCAACATGCCAGGGAGCTACTACTGTAGTTGTAGACCAGGATATTATCTTGATGGCGACTTCAGAACATGCAAAGGTAACCGTGTACAAGCCATTGCATCTTGTTATTCCAACTCTCCTCCTTTTATTTCGTACACTTGTTCATAGATCATCAAAGAATGTAACAAAAAATTGGTTTTGCTTAAGCGTCATTCTTTAACTTTGATCAGTCGTCACTTCCGATTTCCTCGGGTCATTTTGCATGGAAATTGGTGGTAACGCCGCTCATGACATCGATCATGCTATCACAAGGTGGTCTCCTGCTTTGAAATCACCAGTATAAGCCATGCCCTCGTTGAAAACGAATCAAAATGAAAGACTTCTACAGTCAGATCTATTTGTAGTATCACGTTGAAAAACCAAAAACACATATTTGCATCAATGGAAGCCGAAAATAATTGTCCAGTTGTGTTAAAAAAGGTTAAGTGCACAGAACTCTTTCAAAAGTGTAAAATAACAAACAGCGAAGATGGCTGTTAAGTGAACGTATGTTTATTCCTCGTGCTCATTAACGCAACGTACTAAACCAAATACGACTTGCTAGGGAGGAGAGAGTCTAACCTGTCATATGCATTTTACATCACATCCTTCCCTTTGATAAAGTGAAATGATATCTTCACATGAAATGATGGCTCTTGGTTGAGAGCTTTAAAATACCTTGTTGGGTTTAACTACTCGCCTGCCGCTTCGGGTGACATGTGCGCCTGCACTGTTCTCCTTCGGTGGTTGGGGGTTTTACTCTCTTGGAATTTAATGACTAACAACACTGTGGGAGTTGCAGTCATGAGGTCTGCTCTGCTATCAAAGGACAACTTGGCATTTAAACTCCCGAGTCCTGAAGCTGGGTAAACTCCGACGACAATTTCTGCCGTCTTCTGCTTTCTCCACATAGGATCTTGGCAAAGGTGTTGTATGACAACAGTCGCTGGCTACATGGTTGTTGGGAGTGTGTCATCCGTACTTTGGTTCCAGGGTGGAATCCTTTCAGGTTCTTGCTTACTTGACGGTCATGGTACTTTGTCCGACTTTCTTTGGTCTTTTTCAGGGCCTGGTTGCACAAAGCAACGTGAGATAAGTGCGAATTTTCTGCAACCACTCCCATTGTTCTGGAGGATTTTCTTGCACGGGATCACGGATTCCCCGGCTGAAGACGAAGCCGGTTATTGAGTATAGGAAACAAAGGGAGGGGTTGGAAAAAAGTCCCACTTAATCTTTAGGTGCTTTATGCAACCGGGCCCAGGCACTTAGAGATATCCTGTTGGCTGTTGCTTACTGGTTGAGGCAAACCTTTCATTATAGGCAACTCCTTTCCCACTAGTTGTGGTGGGGACATCTCAGGGTCTGGTGACGGTGTTGCTCGGTAATCGAGCTTGATCAGATATTTGACATAATTCTTTCGCCATAGATATTTCCTATTATTTTTTGTCCTTTGAATAATGGGGCGAGTTCATGATGTGCATAAGCCTTCCTTTTTTTTTTTGCAAATTCTTGGAACTTAATGCTAATGAACTGGGGGCCATTATCTGAGATCGCCTATGTTGTAATCCCACCACTGCACTTCTTCTCAAAGATTACACCTTTGTAACTTGTGGGAACTTGCTATGGTAGCACAATAAGTAACGTTCTCCATGAAATTTGAATAGGTCTGTCCCTATCTTCTTCCTAAAGAGTGACGGTGGGACGGTAGGTTTCAATGACTCTGAGGGCTGCTTTTTAGTATAGTCTGTACACAACCTGCAGTTGGTGACCATAGTACTTCTCTAGCTCTCTGTCTACATTTGGCTTTTCCTGGACGGCGTTTGTGGATCCGGCGAAGCATCGGTCTGTTCTTACGACCTTTACGACAAGTAGGCGCGTCACGAATGTCCAGTAGGGTATTGCCTCTACGGGAACCTGCTATTGTGTGTCTGGTCATCCATTTTCCACTTTTTCAACGTACGAACTGCTTATAGATCCATGTCCACCTCGGTTTCTTCCTGGAATTTTTCATAAAGCTCCCATGAAACAAGCAGGATCATGTTTAGCTTCATTTTCGACATGCGGTACCGTTGCTTGGCTCAGGGTGTCTGCCAGGACTTGTTTTCAATCGCGAATGTAGTAAATCTTCACATCATAGCCACGCAAATAAAGGACCATCTTCTAAAACTTCAGTGAGACTTGGGACAATCGTTTTGTAGTGATTAGTTGGAAGGGTTTTGTGTTCTGTCTCTACAACAACACTTCTGCGTCTGCAACTGGCGCATATCTTGTCAGTAAGTGCTCGAGAGGTTCGTCGTATTTTGATAGCACTGCTCCGAGCCCTTTCTTCCTTGCATGGCACTGTATTTTATCATCATAAGACTTCAGTACTGGCGCTGGTTACTTGATTGTGTCAAAATTCTTTTTGCTGGCGCCGTAGTGAAATAATGCAACGGACTTCGCAACAGTGGACAAGCTGGGCAGGTGCCGGCTTAGTAATTGTACAAATCTGAGAAGGCATTTCACATCTTCTTTGCTTTGCGGTTCTGGAATTGTGTGAATTTCCTTGGCCTTTTGGTGCGAGGAGATGTCCTACGTTCGTCCTACGAATCTTGCATTTCTCTTTGTTAAGCTTTAAACCTTTCCTTTGTGCTCTTTTCACGAACTTGTGCATGGTTCGTCATGAGAGACTACGTCATCCATTACGACCTCTTCACCGTCCAAGTTGTCAACCTTCTGATCCATGATCCTTTGAAAGATTTCCGGGCAGCACTTCACTCCAAAGGGCTTTCGTGTGAATCTGTGTCAACCAGTTGGAGTGTTAATTATAGGTGCAAAGACGTAAAGATTCTCTATGCAGCTTATGGGTTAGTGGCATCTCTTCATAGCTGTACATAAATCTCTGGGATCAATGCACAGTCTCATTGCACCAGTAGGCTTCTGCTCTACAATAAGCAAGTTGGCTCCTTCTGTTGGTTCTCTCTGTCGCACTATCACTCCTGGTTTTCCATCCATTTTAATTAGTTCTTCGATAACTTTCTCTCTCTGTGTAACTGGTACCTTATTTGGAGGATGGACAATTTGGATGGCACCTTCAGCATGATATGTGTCACGCAAACATCCTACTCCCGTGAACAGCTTAGGGTATTCATCCGAATCCATTCTTCTTGATGGCCGATCTTGACTTGTCGTTTGATGTACTCTCTTCAGAAATCCAAGTTTGATGCCGGTGATTCCACTGCGTACTGACTCCACTTCAGGCACAATGAAAAATTTGACATTACCAACTTTGTCTTTATAATTCGTGGTCAACATCACTAGCACAAGGCTTAAGCTTGAGCTTGGAAAAATAAATCAACAAGTCTTTTTAGGGGGCAGGGTTCACGCAGGAGGTTGTTTTAACCCTATTCTGCCTGGGCTTTTTTTTGAGTTTGAGCCTGGGGGGAGGGGCCCTATAGATCTCGAAAAGTATCAAAGCTCTTACAATGAAACTTGGCACGTTTTTAGTACGTCATTAGCTTAACAGATTGGGCTTATGACGTGTCAATTATGACGTGTCGTGACTTCACAATAACGTCACAAACCCGCCATTTTGAATTTGAGGCCGCCATCTTGAATCCCAAGCCTGCAGTCATACAGCTGACCATGACGTCACCAAAAAACATATAATTTTGTTCTAAGAAACATACTTAGCCAAAACAAGCACACAAAACTAAAAACATAGCTTCTTCTTACAAACGAAGGGAAAAAAACTGAAAAAAGACTAAAAAAAGACAGAAAATAGTCAAAATACACTTCTGAGTAGACGGTTGCTATGGAAACGTCAATCATCATAGATACGTCATTGACACAGGAACATTTTCTCTGATAAATTTTAGGGAAAGTCACAAAATTTGGTGATTATTCGTCTAGCCGTTTAAGAGTTATAATTCGTTAAAGTCAGCGCGGGCACAATGTGCCCCCCCTTGGCAGAATAGGGTCTTCATAACATTGGCTTTTGTACCACCGTCTAGTTGGAAGCTAACCTAAGTACCCTCTACCTCGTCAATTTCGTAAAAATTTGTGTTTGCTTGTGCTTGGTTGCGTGAAGTATTACAACAACTACGACTTGCTAGGGGGGAGGGAGAGAGTCTAACTTGTCGTATGCATTTTATATCACATTAAGTGTCTTGGGTCAGAATGGAATTGGATTCCATCTTCAAAAAGTAGTGACGACGATTTTATGTTCTACCCTTGCGTCCTTTAAAAAATAGATTAAAACCGAATATGGCTTATTCTTTCTTGAAAAAGCCACTTGCTGTCGGCCCATTTGTGGTCAAAAAGCAATTAATGTACGAATTTAGCACATTTCGATCGAAAAGCTACGAGAAACTCCGTAACATTCCCCCGTAACTTGCTTCCGTAAATGCCATAACGTTTAAAATCGCTACTTGTTCAGCCACTGATAAACCTTTTTTAACAGTATATCCGTGCTCCTCGATGATCAAGCCTCGTAATGGTTACATGAATTGTACTGGAAACACGATGGACAGTGTCTGTCAGTTTAGCTGCCAACCTGGGTACGAGTTGGTAGGATCACAACTGCGCACGTGCTTGACCAGAGGCCAATGGAGTGGAATTCCTGTCTTGTGTTCAAGTAAGTTGCCACAATTAGAACTCAGAGAACAATCAAACTTATATTCCAGAGGAGATTTACTCCTTTTCATACTGTGAATTAGATCGTTTTGAAACGGATAATACGTCAATCAGCGTATCTGAGAGCCGTAGACTCTTCAGTAAAATATTTAAATACTATTCGAAGTCATTTCAATCGCTGTATATTTTGCATGCGAGTTAAGAAGCTGGAAAAATGGGTTTGTTGTCCCTTTGGATTTCTCTCCTGCTGGTGTAGCAATACTATATTACGAGCTCCCTATAAAAAATAGCGCATTTCGACGTCTTTTGACGATAAAACCCCACGACTACAGTTCATATTTCACAACCCGCCTTCCATCCCTTCGCAATCTGTTTTCGTGCAGTGGGCCTACCACAAAGCGGTGATGTTTTTTTCTCCTCCGGCGTTTTTTTCGCTCGTTTCAGAGTCCACGTTCACTATTTTCGGGTGTTTTGTTTTGTTTTGAGACGCCCGAAGGAAAAAGCTCCCGGTGCTCCAGGGACAAAATGGATAGCCGTTGAGAAATAAATGTAATTTTGAATTTCATTCGTCTTCGTCTTTTTGTCCAATTTGTCACCAGAAACGGCCACGACCACTACCACTTCTCCACCAAAGCGGTCCTCGCACATTTCCCGATCCAATGAAGATGCTGCGACTGAGAACACCACAAAAGAGGGTGTCGACAGGACGTCAACAGAGAGACTGGACAGTGAGGATGCCGCCACAAAATTGTACATTTATGTCGGGATAGGGGTGGCAATAATGTTTATTCTACTTGCCGGTAAGTTGCAAAGATTACGTAAACTTTTGTATCTCACTTTCTATGCCTTTACTACCAACTGTTCCTTTGTTGTTCTCGGAATTGTAAGATACAAAATGTTCATCTGTTTCGTCTGCACTGTCGTCTCGTGGCAACAAATGAAACTTTTAATTCTTTTTGTAATATCAATTCGTGCAGGTTAAGAGTAAGGAGAGTAATCACTCATGTTTGATAAAAACGTCTTCCAGCTGCTATTTAAAGGATATACGTAATGAGCTGTGAGAAGAATTTGTGTTGATGTCTGGATTTCAAAGGGTCAACCCTCGGGCGTACAAGGGGGTGGGTGAATGCCACCCCCCCAAAAGGTTTTCCTGAAAATTTTCCGAGACGTTACCATCTAGACCTGCCGTTTTCAGTAGCTGTGCGCATATCTCTAAGACACATTTTGACACAAGTTTGGTGACAATCGGTTACTATGGTTACGAGATATGACGTCATAAGTAGCAGGTGGTCAAACAAATTTTGAAGAAAAATTCGTGTTGTTTACCCTTTTTAGGTGGAAAATGCAATAAATGTCAACAAAAAGCAGCAAAATATTTAATTATGTCATATTTTACATGTCCAGCATGAAAAATATCCAATTTTTAACGTTTTTTGACAATTTCTAATTTTCGGTAAAATCCAAGATGGCGCCCAAAATGGCGGCCATCTTGAATGACGTCACAGGCCCCCAGCAGCGCGGCAACCCATAATATGTACCTCATCTTGTAGAGCACATCACAGGCTTTCTACTAAAGGTGAAATCTCTTCAAAATATTGTAACATAACAAAAACCCAAGGGGGGTTTCCATCAACCCCCCCTTGTACCGCGGTGGGGGTGTGACTTTGCTTGTACGTCCGAGGGTTAATCATTAATACCGCAAACATCGATTGTGATAGTGAAGGTTATTTCAGTCAACAGAGTGTTCTGTTATGCAAATAATTGAAGTTGAAAGCAAGGGGTAGACTTAAAACAGGGAGAACAATAACTAGAATATTCTTGTAACCAGCCTGGGCCTGGTGGACCAGTACCCTAAAGGGGAGAGGAGGGGTGGGGTGGGGAGGGGTGGGCGGGGAGGGGTGAAGGTTTTTATTACTGGGATTAGGAGGATTATATGCAGGGAGGCGAGAGGAGACTTATTTATGATGATGTCATAGTAGGCTAATATCTCATTGTACAGACGTTCAGGTGGGTACATCCGTTGTACGAGACGAGAATAAAATAATAACACAACGTTATCCCATGCCTTCCTTCAACGACACGTGTTGTGCTAGTTCAGACCTATAACGGGTATGCAACCTTGCATGTATGTAATCCCAAAATGTCCCACTACAAAAGTGAGGGATAGAGGGGGGGGGGGGGAGGCGGGGTACTAAATTTTTTTCGTAGTTACAATTAAATTACAATAGTTGTTCAAAAAGCCGACGAAGGTGTAACCTGTTTATCCTGTTCTTATTTAAGGACTTGTCGCGTACATCATAAACTACCGCATCAGGAAGAAACGCCATTCTAATGCCACCAATAAGACGAAAAAAGTGAATGAACAGACTATTCAGAATCCCATATATGATGCAAGCGAGGCTGTCGTTAGACTGGAAACCCTTGGCAGCCACGAGAACCCAGTCTATCAGACAGAGGATCCTCCGAAGAGTGATACCTCGGTGTAAAATTCGAGTTGTTGTTAATACAGCGTGAGGCTTAAGAGTAAGGCCATTCTTAATGTGTTTACATTATAGTGGTACAGTTAATACTTGATTATCCAGACATCTGAAACTACTCTCCATAGTCTCGCCAGATCGAAAGTCTGGACAATCGAAAGAATTAAATCTAGTGTAAATTTTGTAAACAGAACATATCATCAAACTTCTCAGAGGGAGCTCAAAAATTTGACGAAGTTGGCCACATTTAGGAAAGTCAGGATAATTGAGTTCTGGGTCATCTAGGTTTGACTGTATACTGTGGCATCCGAATTCCATCACTTTTAGCATTGAAAATCGATAAATCAATTTCTAGATTCCTTGATTTGAGTAGATACAACATTTTGTGTCAACAGTCTTTTGTGGAGGCAATCGACCTAAATGTTCCAAAATGTGTCATACAAAGTCTTAAACGTTAGTACTGATTCATTACCTGATCAACCAGAAAAATTCAGAGAAATTATCATAGGAGTGTTCTGTTTACAAGCTGTGTGTAGCTGTTTTGAGCCCGAATATTTTGAAGAATGTATTTGAGGAGACGATTTTGGGACATTGCTCCAGATTACGTGAGTTGATCGCTTTACCTCATATGCTCCAGCTTCCTTCCAATCAAAATGTGAGTACAGTCTCAAGCTAAGTCGTCCTTTTTTGTCCAGAGTTAGTTAACTTGAAGCTATCCTCGAATTATTATTGGGCAGTTGACTCTACGAAAGTCAATCAATCAACCAATTAATGACATAACTAACTGACCAACCGAACCAACCAAGCCGACCGACCGACCGACCGACCGACCGACCGACTGGCTGGCTGACTGACTGACCAATTGACTGACTGACCGACTGACTGACTGACTGACTGACTGACTGACTGAATGGCTGACTGATTGACTGAATGTCTGACTGACTGATTACCTCACTGACTGACTGACGATGGCTGACTGACTGACTGACTGACTGACTGAATGGCTGACTGACTGGCTAACTGACTGACTGACTGACCAACTGACTATCTGACTGACAAATTTAGGAAATAAATAAAAAATGTGCTCACACTTTTTAGGCCTCAGCTAAACGGATTCAATATTTCCATTCAATATCGTTCAACATGGTTGCATTCGGCGAGTGAAACCCTTTTGGGCCACCTGTTGAGCAAACATCAATGATTCTGAAGAATGTTGAATGGCCGTGAATGATGTTAAAGTTTGATTGCTATAAAACATTGCTGGGTACAACAATGTTGTATACAAAAGTTTTGAATGGTATTAAAGCCTTTTGACTGAAATCTTAGCTTCACGCTGTAATCCTAGCGATGAAATGGACGAAGAGGTACAAGGCTTGTACAGAGGCACCGTATTGTCTGCTTTCGTTAATTTTTTTCCACAATTTTTGTCTCCGTTGATTTAATTCACTAGTATATGCTTTGAGGCTTGCGTTTAATAGCCAGTCCCTATCGGAATTGACTGGAACAATATATATGTGTAGTCGAGCAAAGCTTTGTCCTGTCAGTATTATTATCCAAATATGCCATAGCCATCACAATGTTCTCTTATGAGAAACTATGTTCTTGTAAGGAAGAAAAAGGAACGCTTTTGCTACTTGATAAGGTTACTGTAACTCCGATCCGTGTTTTGATTTAGAGAAAATGATCGTTTGTTATCAGAACTGTTATAGCCTTGCTTATATTCTTTACGTTTTAGCCATTTCCCGATAGAATAGTGCATGTTAGCCTTAAGTTTGCAACAATACCTTTTATGTTTTTTTTTGCTTTTTTCATACCCCAAGGACAACTCGTACCCAAACTATTTCGGTGAGAAAACGGTAAGACGCGGGGACCCACCATCCGTTGAGCATTTTAATGCTTAAGTTCTTATCGGATGAACTAGGAATTAGTTATAGTTAAGAAAGCATGTTTGATTTTGGGACTAAACTTTGCTGTAAGTGCAATAGTCTAGCAATGTACGTTTGCACTAGCAAATATTTGCTTTTTCAAGATTGATCATTAATAACAGTACTTGTTTGTTTCAGTTTTACAACTATTTTTTCTTACACACGATAATAAAATAAAATTTTGAAACGTATGTTTTGTTGCATGTTAACGCTCGATGGCGCTTCCACAAAAGTTGGTTTGGAATTGACTGGAACAATATATATGTGTAGTCGAGCAAAGCTTTGTCCTGTCAGTATTATTATCCAAATATGCCATAGCCATCACAATGTTCTCTTATGAGAAACTATGTTCTTGTAAGGAAGAAAAAGGAACGCTTTTGCTACTTGATAAGGTTACTGTAACTCCGATCCGTGTTTTGATTTAGAGAAAATGATCGTTTGTTATCAGAACTGTTATAGCCTTGCTTATATTCTTTACGTTTTAGCCATTTCCCGATAGAATAGTGCATGTTAGCCTTAAGTTTGCAACAATACCTTTTATGTTTTTTTTTGCTTTTTTCATACCCCAAGGACAACTCGTACCCAAACTATTTCGGTGAGAAAACGGTAAGACGCGGGGACCCACCATCCGTTGAGCATTTTAATGCTTAAGTTCTTATCGGATGAACTAGGAATTAGTTATAGTTAAGAAAGCATGTTTGATTTTGGGACTAAACTTTGCTGTAAGTGCAATAGTCTAGCAATGTACGTTTGCACTAGCAAATATTTGCTTTTTCAAGATTGATCATTAATAACAGTACTTGTTTGTTTCAGTTTTACAACTATTTTTTCTTACACACGATAATAAAATAAAATTTTGAAACGTATGTTTTGTTGCATGTTAACGCTCGATGGCGCTTCCACAAAAGTTGGTTTGGAATTTCTGAGCTTTGATTCACGAAATAATAGAAATCGTGAATTTAAGACGGTACTCCCCGGACTCAGGCATTTTTCCCCACTTTTATAGCATGTTGAATGTTTCGTCTTTTTTATTTTATGACCGAGTTTAATATTTACCCTTTCTTTCTTTATCAATGTCTTCCTCCCTCCTCGGTTATTAACCATTGTATTCTTTGTAAATGGTTTGAGCATAGGAAACAAGGCATAAGACGGTGAAGTGTGATCGTCCGGGTGAGTGTAGTTATGAGAAGAACTGTTTGTGATGACATTGAATGACGTTTCGACAACCTGATGACGGTTAGACACTCTAATGATGATTTCCGCTGAGGTTGTCGAAACGCCAGTCAATGTCATCACAAAGAGTCCTTCTCAGGACCACACTCACCCTGACGAACATACTTCAACGACTTATGACAATGTATTCTTCTTCGAAGTTAACGATCTACCTTACAGCAGGCGCCTATTTGATTGAAATCTGCCGTTGATGCCGCGATAAGCAGAAAAACGGTAAGGTTTGAACTATCGAAAGTTAATTTAATTTATGCTTCCAAAAAAAAAAACCGTATAGTGGAAGGTGGAAAACCCTATTCGAAAACCCTAATGTCTGCAACCACTAACTATACGGCAACACTTGACACATTGTTTCCAGAACAAAATAATTCCGAAGGGGGAGTGGGGGAGGAGGCAAGGGAAGGGAGAGTTGTTTCGGAATTTTACTGAAGATTTTCATTTTTAGTGCGAATGTAATAGATATTCTGAAATATAAATGAAAAAATATTAATATTATTATCATATAGGTATGAGGTGTCTACTGTCTGCAGAGTTCGTTCACTTCCTGAACGAAACCACCGAAACAATCAAAAAGAAAATCCAAATCTAAATCACCGATGCTCGAACCATCAAAACCAATACCAACATATCACAGAGGTCTTGAAGCATTGGTAAAGTTATCATTATAGTTGTTGTCTTTTTCTTTTGTTGAATCTACTTGTTCTGCTGACATTGTAGAAACAGACTAACACAGCTTACCTGTAAGATAGACACCGACCAACACACATACCCCTCAATAAATACTAGAGGGTAGGATAAAAGAGGTGCCTTTAGCCCACGCGGCGGACAACTCTTGCATTAGATCCTTTAAAAAATAAACACAGAAACAAAGCAAACAATGAGGCGGCAAAACTAGCGTCTAACAATCATTCGAAGGATAAGGAACCCAAAAAGTAAAGCTGCAAAGTTGCTGGTTTTTCAGGATGGAATCGTGACAAATCTTCCAAACATAAAAAATCATGTATGCGGTAAATGGACCCATCATATAGATTAGAGTAAATCAGGCTCTTTCGTGGTTTTGTAACCCATTGAAAAGGGAGTGTGTAGAAAAAATATTTCACGCAGAACACTGGTGTAACATCAAACCATAGACCGTGGATCAATGATGAGATCTTGCACTGTTCCTTTCTTCTAACGCGCATGTATTAGTATATATTCCAAATGCAGTCTTGTCACTTAGTGTTGCTGTGTAGCTGGAACGAGTAAAGATGTTTAAGCATTGCGTACACATAGTTCGACCCGTCGTGAGTTGATATTCCCAGTTCACTGTCACAGCACGTTAACTTTAATAAACAAACCCCGATCGCCATAAAATTGTTCTCCACACTTAAATCTGCATTTTACCCTTAGATTGGTCCCCAGTCCACAGTCCCTACTTTACCCTGGTCCGCATTCCGTAGTCCGCAGTCTGTACTTTACACTGACCGGTCTGAGGGAGCGAGAAACCTAAGACTCTGAAAACTGAAACCTGAAACCCGGCGTGAAACCCACATGCCATGTGAGACAAAACATAAAAAAAGACATGATGTCATTAAGGCTGAAACCTAAAAACTGTGAAAATGCCGAAACGTGTACGGCAACTGAACCAGAGAGGTAGCTGAAGAAATTCTAGGTTCCATTTGGCCGCTAAGGTAAGCTGATCTTATTGTAGCCTGCGATTGTAGGAGTTGCTGACGTACAAGATCGTGCGCTTCCTTGTCTTCCTTGATTATAACTTTTGAATAGAAAGAGAGGTACAGGATTTCACCCACAAGAAAGTAGTCCCCAATTCCTGTCACTAGTTTTTATTAACAGACTCAAAAGCTAGTTCAACCTTGTACAGTACAACAGACGGCCTCAACGAAGCACTTAGGGACACCCCCGAGACCTAAATCGTCTGAGATATTTGAGTCTAATTGCAGTGAAAACTAGTGATTTCTTTGGTGAAACATGACCTTAGACTTTCGTAGTAAGAGGATTGTTTATTTCCTACTGTTTTCGGAGGGACAAATATGTCGTTTAGAGTGTAAAAAAAGGTCAGCAAGCATTTTCGGAGAGCTATCAGTAGCTCGGAAATTCAGCAGATGGGATTCTGTTTCCTAAAATTTCTGCGGTCTAAATTTCCAGCTAAAAACTCAGAACAGATCAACCTGTGTTAGCTGACACAAACATGCCTTGAAAAGGTCTAAGAAAGTAGAAAATGATATTTAAAGTATTTCGCTAAAAGTTTCTCGCTGGGTGCCCCTTAGCACTGCTCAAATTGTTTATTTGAATTGTAACCTCAAAGATCTCACCCAAAAATTGAAAATTTAAAACCTCTTAGTATAGCAAAGTATAACAGAAAGCACTGCTCACCAGCGTTCATTTTGAATGGTCACACTCAGGATGATGAGCAATGCCACTGACAGAAAGCACCGTACAGTGGCAGTTACAACTAGTTACTTGAATTGTCACAATTTTCACCGGCAATTCAAAAGTTAGTACCGGTAACATAGCATAATAAACAATATTAAAGGGAAGTACTGTTCAGTAGCGTTTTATTGGGTGTTTACACTTTCGACACTTTGGGATTTCAACCACAGACTGAAACTTAGAACCACCTTGTTTAGCATAATAAACAGCACCACAGGAAAGTACTGCTCAGTAACTTTCACTTGAATGGTCACACTTCAGGATTTCAACCACAAACTCGAAACTTAGAACCACCTTGTACAGCATAATAAAAAGTACCACAGGAAAGTACTGCTCGATAGTTTTTATTTTAATGGTCACACTGCAGGATGTTATCCACAAAATCAAACGTTAGAACAACAATGTACAGCACAATAAACAGCACCACAAGAAAGTACCGTACGTAATGCCTTTTTTTTTCGCCTGGGATTCAGTTTCGTAATTTTTACGCATCGCCAAAGGATCGCAAAAATTGAATTCACGAAAGCTGGTCCAAACATTGGAAAGTAAAGGGTCTTATTCTCTTGTTTTCCAAGACAGATATTTTCACCGATAAAGATTTGTTTGGTGTTATGCATGTGTTTTTGACCATCAAACCCTATTTCTTCTACTACAAAATTTGCATTTTCCTCAGTCTTGTATGCAACTCAGCAAATATCGCGAAAATCCTTAGCGCGGAAATTTAGCCGGCTAATTTTGCACGATTACCTGGAAATCTAAGTCCCGGGAAACTTTAAAGTAATCGGGCAGCAGGATTACTGTTCAGTAGCTTTTATTTGAACACACCCAGGGCTGTAGCTAGCGGGAGGGGGGAGGGGGGCAGCTGTCCTCCCCCGGACCAGTTGAGCCAGACAAATCAAGTCTGTGGATTGAGGATTTTCATTATTCAAAGGCTTTGTTTCCTTTAGACTCAGTGATTTTGACTGTAGTGACTTGCAGTTATGAGGTGTCACCTCGTAACAGATTTCGTGCAACCTGGATATTCGCTAGTCCCGACGACGCTTGTCCCGACGGAAAGCTCTTATAAATTTCTCTTAATACGGACACCAGTTAATAAAAACAACGGACACTTTTTTCATCTCTGACCCAAGTAGCACGCTTCCACGCTTGTTATCTGTGGGCTGTATATTTTAAAACGCCGTTATTGTTTGCTGACTGAAACCAGTGTAACATGAGTGGGAGGTGGCGGAATGGGGCGGGGGGGGGGGGGTGCGTGACGGCCGAGAGCCCGCTTGCTGAAGCACCCGAACAATACAGTCACTTTTGTTTGTCACTTTGGTGCCTGCCGTAACCGGTTTCCATTGCATTACTCAACAGCTTTTATTTGACTGTTCATACTAAACCACGGATTTTTTGGAATCAGCTGGTACGAAACAATAGAAGAACCACAGGAAAGACGTGATCAGTAGGTTTCATGTGAATCGTCCCACAGTTAGGATTTCATCCACGGAACCATACAAAGTCAGAATTTTAACTTCAATTTAAAATGCCTCTTGATAACAGAAAAGACTACACACAAATTAAACACAACCTTTTGACACCGCTTCAGCTGTGTAACATAAATCATCTACCATAGTTTACATTCCGTTCTTACTCGAAAAAAGTATAAATAAAACAGTCAAAGTAGTACTTGAAATCACTTTCACCTCAGCCGATACGCGCAGCGTCTGTGGGCGCGACACAATCAGTGTAACAGATAAATTTTCTTGTCCAGTCTACTGAATGAGCTCAACTGTAGTTGTTTGAAGCTCGGTAAGTAAACTTTATTTTTATTTTTTTGCAAGCATTGTAAAAGTTGCAAACACAGAGTATTATCTTGTGCAGCCTATTCTGTGGGATTGAGGATCATTTCTTGCGAGGTTGAAGTCGTGTGAAGGTTTGATCATCTTGTGCAAGCGGGTGATCATTGTTGATCAAAAGTAAAAAAAAATGAAATTTTCTACACATTATTGCACTTTTAAGCTCTTTTTCAAATTTTGTAGTTTTCGGACGTCCTCACAACCTCTATATGTGTAAGTTAGTGAAGCATTTCAGCACAATTGAAGAGTTGCACCGAGAGATTGCATTGGTTACATTTATTTAAGGACTGTACAGTTTGCTGAAAAATACAGTGTTTTCAATTTAAAATGACTTCAAACGGTCGCAAACTACAATGTAACATTATAGATTGGCGAAGGATCGCTCAATAATTTATCAGAAAACTTCATAACAAGTGTTTTGCCCTTCGACTGAACCTATATTAGTTTTGAAAGTCAGGTGGCAAGAAAATGGTCTTCAGAAAGACCAAGAATTACTCAAAGAGGATCCTCTTTACTATAAAGAGACCCACGATTTCCGTCTTAGCACAACGCAACCGCGTTGAGGCGCGTCAAAGCATCCCTTTTCATTTCTTTAGCGGAGATCACCAAAGATTGCTTTCCAATCATGCAGTCATTAGAGTTTTTCCTTTATGGAAGCCTAAAATAGGAGTGTATTTCATCAAAGAGTGTGATTTTTGAGCTGTTTTGGTTCGCTATATAGGTGAATTGAACATTTTAAAACGAAAAATGCATTACAAGAAAACTTGAGATTTCATGAAGGCGATGTTTTTTTGCTCGTTCCCCCCCCCCCCCCCCCGGCACTTCGCTTGTTTGGCTCGCCAACAAGGTTATCTCCACTCACTAAAACTCGACATTATAAAAAATGCGCTGCTTCCTCGATTCCCTCTGGAGTACTCGAGAAAACGGTATCTTCATCAATATTGGATTTCTAGCATTTTGATTGACCGAACAGAACTAGGCTATCACCTCATTTACATGTACCTGCTGCGACCAAATATGGTCAATGAACACTCAACAACAGAATAAACTGAGCTTAAAGTTTTTTCCTCGCGAGCGACCCGGCGGGAAAAATGGACCAGAAAAATCACTTGGCAGCGAATTTAAATGCAGCAGAAATTCCAACAGCGTCACCAACAAGCATCACCAACAGCGTCGTCTAAGACAAGTCAAAATTGTTTGAAGAAACTGTGCAGAAATACAAATTTGAGCATTAAGCGTTGTGTTTACAATTAATTTCTTTTATCGATCGTCACGTCGATCATTAAAATTGAACAAACGGTAGGTTTTATCAGGAAGGCTTTCCACTTTAAAATATCAAGACAAGACCTAAAATAAAACACAGTGAAATGGGGCAGGAGCATTATTTTGATATAAACTATCACACATTCATGGCGGGTCGATGCGAAAATCATGAAGCAGTGTAAACAAGTACTACACAAACTACAGCTGCAAACTATTAAGAGCGCTTGTCTGTAAAAATCAAACATAACGCGGCAAGGGTGGAAAATTCGATTTCTTTCATATTTTAATGTTAGATAGGTTAGGGTGTAACTAAAATCACTGGATACTTTTTTTGACAAAATATCCTTTTACTTCAAAGAAAAATGCAAATAACGAACTTCCGTTAAAAGCGCCATTTGAAGCAGTAAATTATGACAACAATTTCAGGGGTTCGCGTGCAAAAACAAATCCCTCTGTCGTCTTTAAAACACCCAAATCTACTTTTGCAATCGCTCAAGAGCTTCAAAACTGATTTTGGCAGAAACTGCGTTGTTCTTTGTGTTTGAAATAATTTAATTTTGAAAGTATACATTTCTCATCAGGAAAAGTACTTCGTGAATTAAATTATTTTTCACCATGTGCTAAACCTTCAAATCGATTCAGCTTCTGGCTGTTGAACTAAGAAAAGATGTTCTCAGGATTGCTGCAAAAATTTCTTTGGGCAAATGATTGAGAGCGACGCGAGAGCTTTTCAAAGTTCGTTAAAATGCAGGTTTTTTTACCCTTCCTGGCAACATTCCATTCGCAAGTCACGCACATATTTTAATGTTTTTCGACCTATATGAGATCGAAAACGTCAAACAGAAAAACACTTCGAAACGCTCTAACCTCATTTACTGTAGAGGACAGGTCCAGAGGCCATTTTCGTGTGATTCTCTTGCCGTTCGTCGTATTTTGGTCCTGCTGATGACGTCCAACTAAACCGAAAGAACACCCGCCAACTGGGTCAACTTAATTGTAAACGGTCGAACAGCTCAACGACACCATCTTTTCTTGTAAAACGTTCGACGTCTTTCTGCACTACGGCATCTTACTCAACAGTTCAGTTGATTTAATACGAGTGTTGCTCAGTTTTCATTGCACAAAAGCATTATCAGATTTGACTGCTAAATTGGGACCAAACGTGGATGGCGCTGCGTGCGTATTTGGTTTGTCACGCAATGCGTATCAAAGGCATTTTAGAGGGTACGGGAAGGGCAAAACCTTTGAGGTGAAGTAAAATAACATACAGTGTTAATTGCAGGGATTATTCGTGGTTTTAATGGCGTTGTGTGTCTTTCTTACATATTACCAGTGTTGTTACAACCATTAAAAATGGTATAATTGCTACCCTAGTAGTCTGAAACGCAATTCCAACCGTTGTACAAGCTTACAGCTGAGCGGTGGAACAGAAATGGCGCTATTATTAACTAGACCCAACTTTAATACGGGGAAAACCTATAACTACAAGGGGCTCCCTTTTGTTGATTGACGAACAGGTATTCTACCTATGATCATTGGTGTCAGTCTGCTGGTTCTCAGTCGGCACAGGACCGGTACAAGGCACAGTTACATCAGGAGTGAAAGTCAGCTCGCTGTTAAAGGATTGGATGGAGTTTTGGACAGGAAGGGTTCTCTCTTTATAACAAATGGGTGCGATCGAAGTTTTTAACTGTGCTCTCTTGTCAGCTGTTTGACATAGTCTACATTAGTGTGTCCTGACTAATGAGTGGGGCTTCTAACAGCACGCCAGTGCTGTTTGAAGACTGTGAAATATGGCACGTAACCATGTTTACGAATCTTGCTGAGACAGGTTCCCAGTGAGCGAGATCTCTCACAGGAGCCAGCATACTTATCATAATGGATATGAGGATATCATAACAAAAATTCGTCACACATCTTGCCCTTAAACGTCTGTTACCTCTTTCACGGTCTACATACACCTTAATGAGGACGAAGAGAAGAGTGAGGCTTCCATCGATAACCTGGCTAATATTCGGATAGACCACAAGCGAATGTAAAAACTCACCTGATCCAACTTTTACAAGCGAACCAGTCTCGCGTAAGACAACTTTAGATCCCTTTTTCCCCAGTCCTCTTTCACGTTTTGGCCACTCTCCGTTTCCTTACCGTGACCCGGGACCCGGCCTCTTGTGATGCAGCTTCTGCTCGACACTATTCCAGGTTTTGCACGATGGTTGGGACTTATCATCATTGTATTCAAGCGTTCGTTGTAAAAACTGACTTGTAACTTGTGGTATCAGGCCCGTACCAAGGCTGACATAAATGCTGCGAGCAAATTGGCCTAGTCAAACCCTCCCCCCCCCCCTTCAAAATACACACTCACATAGATACTAACTCTGTTCACAATGCCACAGTTTGTGTTGATTTCGTCAAAAACGACACCTTTTTGGGGACATCGTTCGTTGACAATTTGCCAAAAAGCTGCTTCCTGTTTGCTTTTTCGCCGACAAAGTTGTTGGCAACATCCACCAGATTTATAGCATCAGTTTTAAAAAAGTACCCTTAAAGTTACAAGGTTTGTTAAAATTGAAACATTTCGACAGCCAAGCTCCGAATTTCGGACCTGTTTTACCTAACTCTCGTAAACGTTTACATAACTTTTATCACTCAATTGTTGAGATAAAAATAGTTTTGTTTCTTAGACTTGTTTTAAAACAACATGATGAGCTTGAAGCTTGCAGCAAATACACAGCAGTCGCTTAGCTATTAAAGGCATTAAGGTCCTTCACAGTAAAGCTATACTACCAGGGTCAAGGTGATACGGGTGAAGAAAGACATTGGTGAGGAACCTAGGCGACTGAAATGTGCGGTGGGCTAGTAGATTTTTGAAGCTCACTTGCCCGGTGGCTAGTGACTCAACAGATGTCAAACCCTGTTAAAGGTTGTAAAATTATAAAAGAAACTTTTAGCATCAGCATTTAAGACTATTCGTTGCATATTAGTTCGTTTTAATTATATATATTTTGGCTAATTTATTGTAATGTTTTTTCAACTTCCAAGACTTCTGGGGCTCTCAGCCCCCCCACCCCCCCCCCCCCCCCGCCCCCCCTGCCCCTCCCCCTTCTACGGGCCTATGTATTCTTGGTGCATGAAAGGAAAGAAACAATTGTTTTCAAGCTTTTGATTCGTCTGGTGTTGTTACCACAAACCCCGACAACAAGAAAATGGAACCAACAACAACCGTCTTCTGTGTAACGAAGCAATTCACGTATGTAAATTATGAAAAAAAAAGTCCGAGGTCCCCCCTCTAAGCCAAAACAATAAGCACAAACTAGTTAGTCACATCGCAATTTCCCTGATAAAAACGATTTTAATGTTCTGGACTCGACGTTTTGAAGAGGTTTTTAACTTAAGCTAGTACACGTACCCTTTTCAGCTAATTTTCGTGTTCGAACATTGTTATTTGCAAGCCTACAACTCACGTCGAGGGGTGACCACTTTTTCTGCATTCTGGCACAGGAGGTTGTGGTGCCTAAATGTAGCACTAATTTTGTTTCGTATTTTTGGTCCATTACTAGTTCCTCCCATTTCTCGAAACCTGAGCCGTTTAAAAAGAATCAGAGCAGATTTTGCCCTTCCCCTACCCTCTAGTAAAATGTCCATTGCGATGATTTGCATTGCGTGACGCGGCTCCAGATAGGACTCTGGCCACGTTAGCGGCGACATGTGGTGATAAAAACCTTTTTGTGTATGGCCAACTAAGCAACACTGACCCGCAACTGAACCGTTGAGTAAGATGTCACAGTGTAGAAAGATGTCGAACGTTTTGCAAGAAAGGTTGTTGTTGAGCTGTTTGGCGGTGTTCATTGGACGTCATCGACAGGACCAAAATACGTCGAACGGCAAGAGAATCACTCGGAAATGGCCTCTGGACCTGTCCTCTGCAGCAAATGAGGTAAAAGCATTTCGAACTGTTTTTCTGTTTGACGTTTTCGATCTCATATGGGTCGAAACACATTAAAATATGTGCGTGACTCGCGAATGGAATGTTGCCAAGAAGGGTCAAATAACCTGCTCTCAATCATTTGCCCAAAGAAATTTTTGCCGCAATCCTGAGAACATCTTTTCTTAATGCATGGTTCAATTCTACCTGTTACCATCCCCCCCGGGCATACCCCCGGGGATTCGCAATTTTGTTCTCACTTGGCGGTCTATTTCCCACCCCCGGGCACGCAGAAAGAGACAATTCCCCACCCCCGGGACTCCTCATTGACCACAAATACATTGTTTTGTGTACAAAACATAGATTACGATATTGATTTCCGTACAGTAGCAAAAGCAGACGTTTTCAATAGAACTTAAACGCTTTTCTAGAGTTTCTTGAACAAAGGACGCTACAAGTATAATGTAATAAAAACATGAACACTATATTTGAAAAAGAAAACTGAAGAAAAACCTCTAACCGCACAGGCGTACGGCTAGCGAGAAAAGAAATGGTCTTCGCCATGTGATTTATTCTAAATATAGCACACGCACAAGAGGCCCGTGAACAAATTGATGGCAGCATTTTAAAGGAGTTTTTCTTAGCTTGTTTCATAAGAATGAACACTGGACTGAGACCTCTGTTTAATATAAACCTGTGCATCCGTTTTCGTAAAGAGTCTATTTAAGTCGTCTTAGTATATACATAAATACGCTGAAGAAATATTTCTTTGTTTGTGACGAACGCCATCCATTCGAGTACGCATCAAACGTACATTCGTTTAACAGCTTATAATAAAAGTATTTTCGACTACAGATTTTAATTTTGAGATACTGATTATTCTTTTCTAACCAGTCTGCTACAAATTTTAGAGATACTCCCTGGAAATAGGCAGTCTTCTCCACGCGGTCCGGCATCAACCGAGAAGTGACGTACTTCACAAGAACAACAAGAAGTTATTTTTGATTTGCCCCGCCCCCCTCCCCCCGGGACAAGACGGCTTCAAACAATTCCCCACCCCCGGGACCGAAGGGCTGGACTTGTCCCCGGGGTTGCCCGGGGAGGGGATGGTAACAGGTAAAATTGAACCATGCATAATTCAACAGCCAGAAGCTGAATCGATTTGAAGGTTTAGCACATGGTGAAAAATAATTTAATTCACGAAGTACTTTTCCTGATGAGAAATGTATACTTTCAAAATTAAATTATTTCAATCACAAACAACAACGCAGTTTCTACCAAAATCAGTTTTGAAGCTCTTGAGAGATTGCATAAGTAAAATTGAGTGTTTAAAAGAACGACAGAGGGATTTGTTTTTGCACGCGAGCGCCTCAAATTGATGTCATAATTTACTGCTTCAAATGGCGATTTTAACGGAAGTTCGTTATTTGCGTTTTTCTTTGAAATAAAAGGATATTTTACCAACAAAAGTATCCAGTAATTTTAGTTATACCCTAACCTATCTAACATTAAAATATGAAAGAAATCAAATTCTCCTCCCTTGCCGCGGAATTTTGATTTTGTCTGATTTTTACAGACAGGCGCTCTTAAGAAGGAAGGAAGGGCGAGATTTTTTTTCGCCTTTAACACGTAAAACTGACACTGGTTTACCTACACTCGTCGT
The DNA here is from genome assembly GCA_964017195.1 of Siderastrea radians. Taxonomy (NCBI): domain Eukaryota; kingdom Metazoa; phylum Cnidaria; class Anthozoa; order Scleractinia; family Rhizangiidae; genus Siderastrea; species Siderastrea radians. The sequence continues at coordinate 29,989,646 of OZ024896.1, read as the reverse complement.
AGCTCTGTGTTCCAACAAGTCCAATTTCTCATATAGAAATCGGATGCCATGTAAACGGAGTTGAATCGCTTTTCCAGTTGTTCGAATGTTGTTTTTACCATTCCGTCCGCAACCTCTAAACCGAGAACAACTGCATTTTGTGCTTTGCGTTTAACAAACTATGACGAGGAATTCTCTTCTCGTGTTCTTCAACATCCCGCATCGTTTATTGAGCCAATAAACCATAGAAACGTGTAGTATATTGCTTAAATAAACAGCACCACGTGGAAGTCCTGCTTAGTAGCTTTCATTTGAATGGTTACACTTTTGGATTTCATCGACAGACTAACAAGTTAGAACCACCTTGTACAGCATAATAAACAGTACCACAGGAAAGAACTGCTCAGTAGCTTTTATTTGAATGGTCACACTTTAGGATTTCATCCACAGACTCGAAAGTTAGAACCACCTTGTACAGTGTAATAAACAGCACCACAGGAAAGTACTGCTCAGTAGCTTTCATTTGAATGGTCACACTTTACGATTTCATCCACAGACTCAAACCTTCGCCGGAAATTACTGCTTAGCACAGGGTAACTGACAATGTTTCAACGTAAGTTTGCTTTGCGGCGTTGCCGGGCGGATGCTTAGAACTGACTGTATATGACCTCAACTCTAAATCCTGCTCAAAGCATTCAGGCAAGAATTACTGGAATCGATGACTTTGTGATTGAGGATTGCCGTTTGACCCCGCTTCAGCAGTGTAACCATGGTAACTAAATCGTCAACTGTATTTTATTTCGTAGCTTGGTCTTTCTTGTTTATGCAATTCATTTCCCGGGGAGAGAGATCGCTTAAAACACTAAACTGCGTTGTACGTCACGAATAATCTCAATGGCTTTGAGTTGGGTGTCACGCTTGAGGATTTCTCCAGACTCAAAGTAAGAACAACCTCGGCGTTAATTAGTGATATGAGAATCTGGCACTGGAAAAAACAACAGGCCGCTTGGTTTTGCTGCCTTGCCGAGTCCATTTTGCTTTCGAACCACTGACTTAATAACGTCACATGCGCTTCGGTGGAACCATTTGTGCAAAATAATTAAGTCAATAAATATCATCGTCGGAAAGTAATACACATTAGCCTTTGCTTGAATGATCACACTTAAGCATTTCATCCGTAGACACAAAAGTAAGAACCACTTGTGACTTGGGTTCACTTCAGTATTTTAATATCGACAGACTCAAAATCTAAGCTCGGAAAAGTCGTCAACTACAAAACCAAATTGGTTTTTTTAGTCGCTTGGTAGTTCCAAACAAATATCGAATACCCCTGAGAGGTTTGAATGAGAATTTCCTTGCAAATTCAATGGGATTTTCTCACTAATGGCGGGTCAAACCATACTGTTATACTCTAATCCAACGAAAACGAGTAGAAAATATTTTGTAAGTAATCCTAATTAACACACAACACAGCATCAGGGGGGAGGGGGGGCATCTCGTTTATTGTCGTTACAAGTCCCTACAGCGAGCGATACAGCAAATGATTTATATCTAAGGGATTTTAGCTAAGTACATACATAGGCAATACTACATTGGCGCGCGAAGATATGGAATTTCTCTTCCAGTGTTCAACGCGATATCTCACGAGTGAGCGTAGCGAACGAGTGGGATATCGAATTGAACACGAGAAGAGAAATTCCATCTCTCCAAGCAACCATGTATTTTTGTGTTTATTATATAAACACAAAAGCCCACAGCATTACTGAAACAATTTTTATTTAAAGGCAACAGCAAAGTAATTCCGGTTCAACTGATTCAAACAAACAATTTTCAACTAGATTCATTAACACAATAGAAAACTTTTCACTATTATTTTATTTTCATTTTATTATTACTACTCTTTATTGCTTTATTTGTCCGTATTCACTAGTAGATAATCTAAAGTCACCGTACCTTCTTGCTCCAGATGAAACTTGCGACGTAAATGACTGGAATAGCATTTATCGATTAACCCGAATATGGTCATTCTCAAATTCGGCAAAGTCGCAACTCGCCGTAAGTTGTCGAAGCCTACACACAAACTGATCCACAGTCTCGTCTCAAAATTGTGAAATTCGCTTAAACAAGTGCCTCTCAAACAATTCAACTGTCAGACGTTGTCCTTCGATAATGGACTCGCTGTAGCGTAGGTTTATAAGATAATGCTTCACAGAAGCGATAATTCCTCTGAGTGCTGTTGGCTCATATTCATCACCAGACTTTTTTCGCACAGACAGTAGAAATCTGCTGAGGTGAGCGTCTACTTCTGGCGGCGGCATGTCTTGGAGTTGTCTTGTTTCGTTTCCATTTGGTAAAAACGACTTCATCAATGCTACGTCGCTGTCCATCTTTCTTTGAGTGTTTTTGTTGGCCGGCTTCAGCTTCGACAAATCTCTCAACATCTTCGTCGGTGAGGGACACGAATCTTTCACTTGCCGAATTTTTGGTTGCTTTTTCTGGTGTATTGCCCGAGGCCATCGTAACTTGTTAGTAGTTAAGCTTATTTCTTTTTTTCTGAACGAGCCAAGCGAACAGAGACCGAGCACTACGAAATCAGGGCAAACCGTTGTAAAAAGTGGCTCGAAAGAAGGCGCGTGACGTCGCGAAAGCTGATTGGCCGTATTTTCACATGTAAAAATTATCGTAATTTTACATGTACCAATTACGGTTTTTCTCGGTGGTGGAAATCTCTATATAAAACACTCCAGTTTATATAACAAATAGAGGATATTACACGGTGGTGCGAAGATATGAATTTTATTTTCGAGTGGTGAAAACAATATTTTACGAACGAGCGCAGCGTCCATATAATAAAAAGCGTTATAAATGAAAACAAAATAAATTTGACAGACAGATGCCTTCGAATGATTCTTGAATAAATTACAAATTCTTAAATAGCCGTATTAGTCCCCGAGGACTGATCACGCCTTACAGCACACCTAAAATACTTGTATATAGAACACAACACATCCCTGCACATACTCTTGAGTAATTAGCGAACAGTTACAAAACATATTTTCTCCAAGTGTCAAGAACGCAGCGATTTTAAGGCTGGAGTGAGGTGACGGCTGAGAGCCCGCTTGCTGAAGCACCCGAACAATACGGTAATTACGGTCACTTTTGTTTGACACTTTGGTGCCTGCCGTAACCGGTTTCCACTGCATTACTCAATGGCTTTTGTTTGAATGTTCATACTAAACCACGGATGTTTTGGAATCACCTGGTACGAAACAATAGAAGAACCACAGGAAAAATGTGATCCGCAGGTTTCATGTAAATCGTCCCACAGGTAGGATTTCATCCACGGAACCATACAAAGTCAGAATTTTAACTTCAATTTAAAATATCTTTTGATAACAGAAAAGACTACACACAAATTCAACACAACCTTTTGACACCGCTTCAGCTGTGTAACATAAATCATCTACCATAGTTTACATTCCATTCTTACTCGAAAAAAGTATAAATAAAATAGTCAAAGTAGTACTTAAAATACCTCAGTCGATGCGCGCAGCATATGTGGGCGCGACACGATCAGTGTAACAGGCAGTCTACTGAATGAGCCCAACTGCAGTCGTTTGAAGCTCGGTAAGTATTAAAGCTTTATTTCTTAAAAACTGCACACACAGACCATCATCTTGTGCAGCCGATTCTATGGGATAGAGGATCATTTCTTGCGAGGTTGAAGTCGTGTGAAGTTGATCATCTTGTGCAGGTGGGTGATCATTGTTGATCACAAATTTTGAAAAAAATGAAATTTTCTACACATTTATTGCACTTTTAAGCTCTTTTTCAAATTTTGTAGTTTTCGGACGTCCTCACAGCCTTTATATGTGTAAGTCAGTGAAGCATTTCAGCACAATTGAAGAGCTGCAGCGAGAGATCGCATTGGTTACATTTATTTGAGGACTGTACAGTAAGGTGAAAAATACAGTGTTTTCAATTTAAAATGACTTCAAACGGTGGCAAACTATAATGTAACATTACGGATTGGCGAAGGAGCGCTCAATAATTTATCAGAAAACTTCATAACAAGTGTTTTGCCCTTCGACTGAACCTATATTGGTTTTGAAAGTCAGGTGGCAAGAAAATGTTCTCCAGAAAGACCAAGAATTACTCAAAGAGGATCCTCATAAAGATAACTTTGAAAGCAGTGATATTCCGTGTTAGATAAAAGGTGACTATTTTCAATGTCTTCAAGTAAAAACATAATTACGGTCGAGTTAAAGTGTTAAAGGATTTCCGTCTTAGCACAACGGAACCGCGTTGAGGCGCGTGAAAGCATCCCTTTCCATTTTTTTAGCGGAGATCACCAAAGATTGCTTTCCAATCATGCAGTCATTAGAGTTTTTCCTTTCTGGAAGCCTAAAATAGGAGTGTATTTCATCAAAGAGTGTGATTTTTGAGCTGTTTTGGTTCGCTATATAGGTGAATTGAACATTTTAAAACGAAAAATGCATTACACGAAAACTTTGAGATTTCATGAGGCCGATGTTTTTTTTGCTCGTTCTCCTCCCCCCGGGCACTTCGATTGTTTGGCTCGCCAACAAGGTTATCTCCATTCGCAAAAACTCAACATTATTAAAAATGCACTGCTTCCTCGATCCTCTCTGGATGAGTACTCGAGAAAATGGTGTCTTCATCAAATGGGCGCGTATCACCAGGGGGTAGGGATATGGGATATGCAGATACAGTAGAACCCAGGTAACTCGAACTCTGAAGGGAAACGAAAAACAGTTCGAGTTAGCGGGGGTTCGAGTTATCGGGGTCGATTGAATATTTAATTTGCCATGTTATTAATTGATAGTTTACTGATTTTTCAGCACGTCAGTATACAGTACAGTGCAAATTAAACTTACCTCGTCAGAAACTATAACACGATAATACATTCTTATGATAATACAGAAATGTGAATGTTACTCAATTATACTCAAGATCATATGATCGGGAAATGGCTGTCAAATACGTGATCTGTTCGTTGCACTAATTGAAATCAAATTACTGTAGTGTTGGTTTTAGTTTTTAAATCCGATTACAGGACAAGAAGAGCTAATGGGATATTTCAATGGGCATCCGTAGTGACTTGCAAGAACCAGAATTCGAGTTATCGGGATAAATTTTGATCAAGGGAAACGAAATCTAGTTCGAGTTAGCGGGGAATTCGAGTTATCCGAGTTCGAGTTAACCGAGTAGAAATGACTGAAAAGTGGGGTGAAATCCAAGGGAAATGGGACTTAGTTCGAGTTAGCGGGGAAGTTCGAGTTATCCGAGTTCGAGTTACCGGGGTTCTACTGCATATAATTTAAGCGAAAGTGTACCAGAAAATCGAGAGAGCGGTGGCAATCTCACTCGCAATGGAAACTTTGTGACCATCCCGTTCACATTTTCACTGAGTTTCATAGAAACTCAGGAAGGAAACACGGTGGTATAAACTATAACTGTTTCACACAAATCAGCCGACATGCCTGAACTTACGCTAAGTGTTTTTCATCTAATCGCAAATGTTATATTTGAACAGGTTCCAAGGAAAAGACAACGCAAGGGAAAACAACTTTGTTTAGGCAATTCAGTAGGACGCTGGTCAGTACAGAGAGTTCAACCAAAATTAGAGGGGAATAAAGTTTAAATAGGTCCATCCATTTGTATCTCAGTTAAGTTCGTCTGTTAAGGACAAGGCTCTATGCTGTCTATGCTGCTTGTGATGACTAAGATCGCTTTCTATCCAGTTCTTTCCCGTAGTTCAGTCATGTTCGGTGTTAATTCATATACTCATCCCATATTTACTTACTTTCTTGAGTACAGTAACCGTCTGAATGTTCAGTCGATAGAGTCGGGTATACAAGCATGCTACTACGATTTACATGCCAGCTGACCAGTACACTGAATGAAATATGAAATGTACAAATGTACTTAGGGACGTTGACGAAACCAAGTTTATATGGTGGTCTTTGCTGACATCCTTGTTTACAGCTTGAGGGTTGAAATTTACCCGATAAACTAACATCACAACTATCACAACTAGAAAGAGCATACAAAACTTAGTTAACATGCGAGATTTGAACGAAAAGGCCGATTAGAGTACTGCGCACTAGCTTTCATTTGAATGGTGACACTTTAGGATTTCATCCATAGACTCAAAAGTTAGAACCACCTTGTACAGCATAATAAACAGCACCACAGGAAAGTATTGCTCAGTAGCTTTCATTTGAATGGTCACACTTTAGGACTTCATCCACCGACTCAAAACTTCGAAATTACTGCTTAGCACAGGGTAGCTTAACTTAAGGGCCAATTACAGTATCTTGTTGCTATGATACGCGGTTGCCATGCATGTGCAATTTTACTTCCGGTAGACAAAAAATTGTTCGCGTGTTTTCTGGCCTCCTGGCGCCGGCCCCTTGCCAGTTCAAGTCGCCGATAATTTTTTTTATTTCGTTGCAACAAACACAATATAAAGGTTTTCTGTTTACTTTGTTATTGTTTTTATTATTATTTTTTTTTAATTTTCTGCTTTACGTTTACAACATGTGAGTTCTGCCGTTATTTCTTAAACTGAGTGTTTCAGTTGAAAATGAGATCGAAGCTCTCCACGTACGCACATCAGACAGAAAGCCGCAGAGATGGCTGCAAGTCGATGGGAAACTGCAGATCGCGAAAAGCCGACATTTAAAGATTTCAGTGTCAGGTCGGAGATAGAAATGTCAATGATGCGGAGGCAAACCGAAGTAAGTATTGTGCCATCATCCCACACCCATAAAGAAATCCCTGTGTCTGTGGCCGTGACTTCGACTGCTCCCAAACTACCTGACGTCGCTTGCAAGAAAACTGTGATCGATGTGCGAGCCTGTGAAATGTCCTTCCGAACCTGAGCAACTCTAGTGTTTACACAACTCTTCAACAAACGAAGCTCTCGAGGCCACTAACTTGCAGCCACTATCGCCAGATAACGTGGAGCTCTGTCGCGCAAATTTCGGGCCCATATTGGCAAAGCTAAGCACACGATAGAAAACCTGACAAATAATGGTAAGCTCGACACATCTGATAGGCAACTTTTGCTAACAACATCAACCTCACTTGAGCAATTAGCAAAAAGTAATTTAAGTGATCTGAAAGACTGTGACTGCGGAAAGGAGACGTACGAATTTTGTTCGGTAAAACAAAGCACAGTTGAAGTTCGAGTTCAAGTGTAGTCGATGTAGACAAAATGTCAGCTTGAAGAGTGGTACCTCTGTCGTGAAAGCCACACTCGTTTAAGGTCTGCAATACGTAATTTCGTTACCCTATCATTCCTTGTCAGTGGGCAATACTTCAAAGATTATTATAAAATTCTCGCGACTCTCGGTCTGGACCACATCAGTTCGACTCAGTGGATCCACATTGTTGAATGGATTGCGCCGTTCGTAAAACAGATCGCCGACTGGAGGGCGAAAGAAGCAAGACCTGAAGCAATCCAACGTGGAGACCAATCATCATTTCACATCCAGTTCGACGGCTTTTATCTGACTCGCGGCGCGCGGCCATTATTCCAACAACAGTCCAGCTACCGCCCACGATGCCAAGAATGGGAAAATTATCGCCTTGGCGACCTGGGCCCAGTTGTTCAAAGGGTGGATAACGCTATCCACCGGATAAATCGCTATCCAGTGGATAAATGATACCAAAAAAGAGTACATTATCCACTGGATAGTGATTTATCCGGTGGATAGAGTTATCCACTCTTTGAACAACTGGGCCCTGGCCATTCAACACGTAGGCACCTGGCTATTGAAAAGTCGAGTGACATTTCCGGTGCCGCGAAAAATGAACTTTTCTCGTCGAGAAGTAAACGTAGCTACGGTATTTTAAAATAATTCGAAAGAACGTCTTTTTTTTTTCGAAATTTAAGCATGCTTTTTGCAAAAACACAAAAAACAAAAAAATTTTAACCAAAGGTGTGGTCAAAGAAGCACATTTTTCTTCCTAACTTGTTTATTTTTCTTCGTAAGCCAAAACGCATACTTAAATTTCTTCAAAATGGCTTATGAAATGGTATGGTAAAAAAATTGTAGACAAAAAGGAAAGTCTTTCAGTAAAAACGCATTTTTCTATTTCTGATCACGTGACATTGGGCGTGGTCCGATGACGTCATGAACTGAACCACACTTCCCCTCGATGAATGTTGTCCAAATTTGGTCCAATGTAAGCATACATATGTTGAGTTACAGCAAACTCATTTTTCCCTTGCAACGGTCTCAAAAGATAATGTAATGGGCCCTTAAAGATAAAAAAGGTTGTTGGTAAAAATGCCGCGTTTTGTGCAGATGCGATTTATTTCACTGACAATGTTTCAACGTAAGTTTGCTTTGCGGCGTTGCCGGGCGGATGCTTAGAACTGACTGTATATGACCTCAACTCTAAATCCTGCTCAAAGCATTCAGGCAAGAATTACTGGAATCGATGACTTTGTGATTGAGGATTGCCGTTTGACCCCGCTTCAGCAGTGTAACCATGGTAACTAAATCGTCAACTGTATTTTGTTTCGTAGCTTGTTCTTTCTTGTTTATGCAATTCATTTCCCAGGGAGAGAGATCGCTTAAAAAACTAAACTGCGTTGTACGTCACGAATAATCTCAATGGCTTTGAGTTGGGTGTCACGCTTGAGGATTTCTCCAAAGACTCAAAGTAAGAACAACCTCGGCGTAAATTAGTGATATGAGAATCTGGCACTGGAAAAAAACAAAAGGCCGCTTGGTTTTGCTGCCTTGCCGAGTCCATTTATCGTTCGAGCCACTGGCTTAATAACGTCACATGTGCTTCGGTGGAACCATTTGTGCAAAATAATTAAGTCAACTAGAAATACGTGACTCGCAGAACCTCGCGAAGCTCGGGCACGGGTGCACCACAAAATTGATTGATGGGGGTCGGGAGAGGATAGAATTTCGGTCTAACTGGAGGTGTGGATGGGTGGCCACAATGGTCCTGAATTGTGAGTTAAGATCAACATTCTGGTTCCCAGTCGTTTCCATGTAACTTGCATCCAATCCTCTGTCATGTATAAGAAAATACGTTCAGCCCCCCCCCCCAACCCCCCCCCCCCACTTCTCTTCATTCTGATATAAGGTAAATTGCTCTCTAGAGAGGATGTATATAGTATTGCTGTGGACCTGTTGTCAGGGCCAATGTGTGGTGTTTCTGTTTATTTTGGTTGGGTGAGAGTATAGGTTTATCAGAAATGCAGTTCAAATTCCAACTTGGAACTTGTTATCTCCAACATTTACGCAGCCATTTCCTTTAGATTCTGTTGTACAGCTTTTGTTCTATTTACTGGGTATTGACAAGTGTCAATAGCTAACACAATTCATTATTTCCCTTGAATGGTTGAGATACTGTAGCAGGAGTCTACTACTGCTGGAGAGTGATGCAGTGTATTAAAAAAAATTATCCATTTTTACCCAAAAATTGAAATAAGAATAATACAGAATAATGGCAAGCAAAGCACAGAGTTTCATATTGATGCGGTAGCATGTTTATTCATTCCCCCCAACACACTATAAAAATCTTACTGATCCAATATGAATTATTTCTTTCAAATATTTTTCGGGAACGTCCTAAACTTAGAATTTAAATTCTTTTTACTGCTCATACACAAATATGCAAATTGTTGTGGGAACTGAAACCTATTTTGTGAAATAATTTCATTTCTCTTGTGTAATCTGTAATTTTGATCATACTTGGAAAAGTAATTACATGTTGATAATAATTACTAGTACATCAAGAGTAAAGATAATGGTAGAGAGAGGAAATAATTTTGAGCCAACCTGTTCAGTCACCGTCCGTTGGAAAGGTAAATTTCTAGCAAAAGTATTTTGATGATCGTGCATTTTTTGTCGCCTCTCGTTGCTTCTATAACAAAATCCTTTTGTCAAAGCACTTCTAGTCGGTGTCGCCGGTCCTGATCGGTTTCAGCACACATTTTCTCGAAGAGTTTGTAGCCGCTGAGTTCATTGTCATTATTCAATTGGTGTGACTGAGTTATAATTTCGAAGACCTTGTATCGCGCGATTCTGGCGTTGTCTGGCGGAATCTCGTTTTGTGGCAGCGCTGTGCTATCAAGCTAAATTTAAGCTACGTTGTGTATGTTCCAAGATTTCTCGCCTGTAATATTCCAGTCTCCTGTTTGTGTCCTGCTGACGGCTTTAGTCTTGCTAGGCTATTACCGGTAAACGATGTTCTCCTACCCGTGCTTTCTTGTCGTCGACTCTTTCGCCTTCGTTGCTCGCGCTGAATTTCAAGTCGGCGTTCACGCTCAGTTTCAGTTGTAAATCTACCCCGGAATGGATTTTGAGCCACTTGTTAAACCAGGGGTTGCTGTCTAATTACTTGTTCACAGACGATGAATAAAAATATCAGCACGTAAATGTACGTAGCGAAGCAGGCAAGAAATGAAGAAACACGCCGAAGAAACATGAGAGTGCGCAACTGCCAGCGGTCGCGATTTGGTTTTGTTGCTAGGCAACTGTGCGGACACCATCGAAATATATATGGGCAGATCGAGATTTGACCGCCCTTAGCATTCCTCGCGCGATCCCCACGCGACAAATTTATAAACCTCGCTACGCTCGGAGGGCCTTCGGCCCTCCTCGCTTCGCGAGGAATAAATATCATCGTCGGAAAGTAATACACATTAGCCTTTGCTTGAATGATCACACTTAAGCATTTCATCCGTAGACACAAAAGTAAGAACCACTTGTGGCTTGGGTTCACTTCAGTATTTTAATATCGACAGACTCAAAATCTAAGCTCGGAAAAGTCGTCACCTACAAAACCAAATTAGTTTCATTAATCGCTTGGTAGTTCCAAACAAATATCGAATACCCCTGAGAGGTTTGAATGAGAATTTCCTTGCAAATTCTATGGGATTTTCTCACTAATGGCGGGTCAAACCATGCCATTATACTCTATTAAATTCAACGGAAACGAGTATAAAATATTTTGTAGGTAATCCTAATAAACACGCCACACAGCATCAGGGGCGGGCATCTCGTTTGTTGACGTTACGAGTCCATACAGCGAGCGATACAGCAAATGATTTATATCTAAGGGATTTCAGCTAAGTACATACAAACCGTTATAAATGATAACAAAATAAAGTTGACAGAGAGATGCCTTCGAATGATTCTTGAATAAATTACAAATTCTTAAATAGCCCTATTAGTCCCCGAGGACTGATCACGCCTTACAGCACACCTAAAATACTTGTATATATAACACAATACATCCCTGCACATACTCTTGCGTAATTAGGGAACCGTTACAAAACATATGTTATGCAAGTGTCAAGAAGGTGGCGATTTTAAGGCTGGTTTCCATATGATCGCTGCGATCGCTACAAAACAGTTGAGCGATCCTTACGACTACAAGTTTCCATATAGGTGATAAATAAAGAAAGATGGTGAATTTTAAGCTCGGAGAAGAAATATGAAAAGATGGAATATTCAGCACGTCGCCAGCGTGGGACAAAGGAAAAATCTGAGTCCCCGACGGGAATCGAACCCATGACCTTCCGTACACCGGTCGGACGCTCTAACCACTGAGCTACTGGGAGACTCGTAGCGAGCATAGGTCATATTTACTGAGTTCGTAGTGACGCGCGTCCTGCATACTGCTAGGATCAGCGATGTCGAAGTGCCCTATAGGTGATAAATAAAGAAAGATGGTGAATTTTAAGCTCGGAGAAGAAATATGAAAAGATGGAATATTCAGCATGTCGCGAGCGTGGGACAAAGAAAAACGCTCGCCACGAGTCTCCCAGTAGCTCAGTGGTTAGAGCTTCCGACCAGTGTACGGAAGGTCATGCGTTCGATTCCCGTCGGGGACTCAGACTTTTTCTTTGTCCCACGCTCGCGACATGCTGAATATTCCATCTTTTCATATTTCTTCTCCGAGCTTAAACTTCACCATCTTTCTTTATTTATCACCTATAGGGCACTTCGACATCGCTGATCCTAGCAGTATGCAGGACGCGTGTCACTACGAACTTAGTAAATATGACCTATGCTCGCCACGAGTCTCCCAGGGGTTCGATTCCCGTCGGAGACTCAGATTTTTTCTTTGTCCCACGCTCGCGACATGCTGAATATTCCATCTTTTCAAGTTTCCATATGATCGCCACGATCGCTACAGAATTTAAAAAAATGTCCGATAGGACCTGGGACAAACAGCGACGAACTGCATTCTGGTATATTTTTCATCGCAACGATCGTTACAATCTCTGGAGAGTGGTTTCCATATGATCGCAACGATCGCTACGATCGCTGAGATAGAAGTGAGGTCTATCTCAGCGATCGTTGTCGCAACGATCGCTGCGATCGCTGAAGAGTAGTTTTCCATATGATAGCAACGATCGTAGCGATCATATGGAAACCAGCCTTTATAGTAAGCACAAGCTTGAAAAATCGCTCAGCTCAGGCTCACAGTAGGACCCCTCAAAGGCAAAATATAAGGATTTGTATGGGAATTATTGTGAGTTTGATAAAATAGCAAAAATGTACACAAACAGCCATTAAAGTGTACATTCCATATGAAGTTATGTTTGTGTTTTATTTTCTGACTTTTTCCTGCTTTATAAACGGCGCCATTTCAGCAAGTTTTGGTGTTCTGGTTTCTCTGCTCCCAAAAGGAAGACAAGGAAGAACTTGGCTGTCCAGGAGCACCCGAGGAAAAAGCTCCAAATATCGCATTCATTCGACTGCAATCGCTCCAAAACTTTGCCCGATTGTAGACCGAAGAAGCCCCTCCCTAAGCAACGTCAATTTAGTTCCAAACCTTGAGCCATGGCCTCTATAAAGCGAGAAATCCATATGACAAGAAAATTTGAACTTCGCGTTTCCGTAGAGCCGTAATCCTTCAAAGTGACTACCGGAAGCCGTTGCATTCGGCCTAGTAGCCATGCCGTTCGGTCAAAATTCCCTTGACAGGGAGGGAGGAGGGCCAGGTTTAATGATTTCATCACGGGGTATAAAACCCTCATCCAAAATGGTGTAATTTTGTCGAAATCTGTGCGAAAACGCAGAAAATTTTATTTAACAAAAACACCTCTTCTATCTAACAAGGACTAGAAATCCTCGTTACATTCCACAAAACAAACTCTTTATAGCAGCAGAATTTCATCTGTTCTTCCTTTTCTTTTTGCTTTCGGTTCCTCCGCGGTGTCCAAAAATTCCTCTTTACTTGGTCCTGACATTGCAGCATACCGGAAGAGATTCATTCTAGACATAAAAAGGCAATTCTTATGAGCTTATACACAGGGAACATTCATTTTTTAATAGAGGTCTTCATTATTGAATGTTGGCCTGCAAAGCTTACCCTTCCCTGGGTGTCACGTTCCATTAAACTCATTTTATCGATTTTCTGGTAAAATCCATGTTAACAGAAAAACATCACCCCGAGCGATAGATCTAAATTTGTATCTAACATGAACAAAATTAGATTTTCTTTGTTGTTAGCGCGCACCTCATGTCGATTTCAAGCAATTCCAATGAGTTATCGTCTTTGCACGTTTTCGAATATCCACTAAACGGCTGCCTGATGAGACTAGCCTTAACGTGACGAACAATGCTGGTTCAGTCATAAACGCGACAGTGGACGTTTTTCCTGCAAAAATTAAAACCTTCGAGGACTTAGTGTCAAGAAAGGGTAGCAGAAAAGTGGGTCTCAGAGGTTTCTCTCGTGTGTTTTCGCTTTTTTAGCCGAAGGACAATAACCTTCGGACACCAAGGTGGTTCGCGTTCGTGTGCCCCGTGACAAGTCCATGTACCGTATTTTCTCGCAGTACTTTTATTCAATTTATTTCGACAAAATCGTTGACATTTTACTCCTGTGTTATTTAAGTTGTGCCATATTTTGCTATGATTTTACTGAGCCTAAAATATAAAAGACCAAAAACCTAAGCCTATCAAAAATGATGAAAAATACCCATTTTTAATAAACGCCGGGCCCCGAGCAAACGCTGGGCTGAAGTCAGACGGAAAGAATAATCATGTTTAAATTTTGCTCTGTTTGTAGAACAGCATAAATCAAGAGAAAGGAACCTCTTCCTTTAAGACTGTCAAGACTGGAAATGAAGACTGTAGGCTTCCTGTTTTTGACAAGTCTGTTTTTCGTTGTACTGACCAGACGCGTTGCCAGCCTGCGACCTGGAGGGTAAGTCTTCAGTTTTGCGGGCTGTTTAAATAGGCGACCTTTGATACGATTTTAGCTATTTTTATGGTCATTTTAAAAAGTACAAGGACCCTACGAGTTCAATTGTCCTGTAAACATCCCTTTATTTTCGCTGCGATTTTACGTTAATGTGTGCAGCGGCGGAAGCATGGTACATGCCATGTGAGTAGAAACAATATATGGGACAAATAGCAAGCACTCTGCTCTTGTACATCCTGTTGCAGTTCCGAAAGATTTGTCGTGGAGCTTTCTTTTTACTTGAAACCCAGACAAAAATGCTGATTATGGTTAAATACGGCCCTGGAATATTGAAAAAAACAAAAAAACAAAAAACAAAACAACAACAAAAACAAACAAACAAACAAACAAACAAGCAAACAAACAAAAAAAAAAGCGATTAAGTACTATGCCAGCGTACCATCTCTGTTTCGCCTCGGAGTCCAGCAACCCTGCAGTTTTAGCCTTGTGCGCTGGAGCCCCAATATTTATTTATTTATTTTGCCGCAATAATACAACTAAAAGACAAGAACGCAAAAGTTAATTACGTAATGTGGCGAGGAAGCCCAAAGGAAACTACAAACGTTGCAGAATTTAGGGTTTCTCTTATGACTTAGCTTAGATCGAGTAATAACTATCGATATAATATACAAGGAAGGTGCGAGTTTAAGTAATTACCTTGTAGATGAGATACTTTCTGAGTGAACTTTTAAAGCTAGGTATGCTAGGTAAAAGAGTCAAATCACGGGGTAGAGATTTCCAAATCTTGGAACCTTGGTGATAACAATGGAATGACAGGCCTACACAACTCCTATCCACGTGTACTAACCAGTTCACCGTTTAATTCGAACGAGTGTCTTTTAGGAATCTGCCCCTTTTCTATGTTACCATAGGGGGATCTTTAAATATCTTGTTAAGCAAAGGTTGTTGCTAAATTAAATGCCAGTTTTGCATAAGTATTTGCTTTAACTTAGGCACTGATGGACGATATTTGTGCGGTCTTCCCCAATATAATAAAGTTTTGGCTTCACCTACTAAAGCTTCCGAGCATTGCTGGACAGTGCCTTCAAATATCAACCCAATTGGCAGACTGGAAAAAAAATCTTTCAAGCTTACAATGTATGATATGCTGAAACAATATAGTATCAACTTTCACACCGATTTCCAAGCTATGATTGATGCTAACGGGAATGAACTAAGAACTTAACAGTTCTGATACAAAGTAACTGAAAACTTTAAAAAATGACTTTAAAATGCATCAATATGAAATGATAAAATGCAAGAAAAAATCTACATTTTACTCTACCTTCAAAACAGATGTAACTACCTTTAACCCACTAGAACTTATTACAAACTAGAAACATCGGCGGGCAGTAGCGAAACTTCGGGGAGGTATAACCTAAGAATTGAAACTGGAAGACATCCCACCCCTAAATCCCTGAACATCTCAGAATTTGTCAATACTGCAGCTCAAATGAAGCTAAAAACGAAGTACACTTCCTCTTATCTTGCAATAGATATGATACAATTAGAAAACCCTTAATGGACGATATTATTAGTAAATATTACGATTTCGATTCTTTAAATGCTCATAAAATGATATTTCTCTTTAATAGCATTGATGCTTTTGCTTTTGCAATGGATACAGGAATTATAAAATAATCGATTTTGCTACTTTACTTTTGTACTTTTTTCTTTTTCTGTCATTTTTTTTCTCTTTTCTATTTGAAGGGCAAGTTTTCTGTCCTCAAATTTAATCTCAGCGAGGGCTATTGAAACCAGAGTTTCGGGATACCCTCTTCCTTGAGATGTGTCTTAAAGTTTGAAAATGCAGTTTTGAACGTAGTTTTTGAGGAGTTTGTCCGGAGAAGCCTAATTTTTTCGCCTTTAATGAAGCCCTTCAAATTTACCCCTGGTGGGTGGCAACTAGAGAAATGCATGTACTGAAACGTTTCAGTAGGTTTGAAATGCGTTTTTATGTCCAAGATGTACATGCATAGACTCGTTTGCGAATCTTTCGCCTTTGCAAACGCTTGTGTCGAGGACAAAGTATCTGTGTCAGATGTGACTGTAAAATCTTTCCTTCGTAGAAATACAAAGCTCGAGCGTATCCTAGCAACAAAGAGTTAGTTTAGTTAACTTAGTAGGACTGCAGAGCTTTCATGAACCAATAACTCTTCCAGATCGCGTCTTGATTGTTTTTGCCAAGAAATTCACATCAACATTACTGAGGCCACCTCCTTGTGTGGTCTCAAGCTCAGAATCAGGTCATACTCTGATTCTTGTTACCTCTGATTCAAGTTTCTCAAACCGTGTATCGCCTCACCAAATGGTACGTCCTATTGGTGGGTGTGAAGAGGGAGGGTACTGGCAGCATGCGTCATGTTATTTTGTCTAATAGTCCTCTCACGCATGGCCTTACCATGATCCTTAACCACCTGCCTTAGGCATTTTCAAGAGTTGTACGTACTGTGCAGGATGGATGCTTGAAATGGCTCACTTCATGAAGCAACTTCAGAAACTTGTACTGTTAAACAGGCTTCAGGATCTATCTTGAAGTTTGGGTTGATGCTGGACACATTTTGTTGTACCTTATGCTGACCTCTTTCGATTACTCCCAAAGAAGACATAGTCTTTGCTGCCACTGTACCATCGGGACTGTAAAGGGTACGGTTAAAATTCGGTGTTCCGATTCTTTTCGAGTGGCGTAAAATGACTGAAGAGACAAGGACAAAGGTCGCCAGAGTCTAGGTCAATGTTAACGTTATTAACTCTATTAACTGGTGTCTATTGTGGTCTGTTTTTGGACTACCACGAAGAACAAAGGTGAGGCAAAGATCAGAAAATGTTAGACGGCTGCCACGGTTTACTAGCCACCGCTATCATGAATTATATTTACTATCAATCTTAGCCTTCTAGTCAAAAGCGTTCATTTATCACGGAAATCTGATAGGTAAATCACACGTCACGCGTTGGTAAAACAGCAAATCACCCATTACGCTGCCATGTCCAGTCACGCATCACGCAGCTAATGTTGGCGCAATCACGCATCACGCTGCAAATTTTGGGGTAATCAGGCGTCACGCAAAGACCCTTTGTCACCCTCTTGTTGGAGGATTGTAAGGTGTTTGATGTTTGTTCTGCAGTGGTGTGGTCGGTAATTAGTAGCATCCATCGAAATCGCATCAAAACGGCCTGCGCGAACTGCCCCACTGTTAAAAACAAAAGAAGGATGGTACTGATAGGAAAGTATAAATAGGGACAGAGGAAGGGCAGGTAGAAAGACAGAGAGATGCACAGACAGTCTGACAGACAGAAAGACAGACAGACGGACAGACAGACGGACAGACAGACAGACGTAAACAGTCAATCAAGAACACTTGTAGACAATTCCAGACGATAGACCATCAGTAAGTGGACAAGCCAGAAAGACAGCTCGGACCACAGGCCTACCATTCTTTGGTTGTTTGGTTTACTTACCTTGAAATAGTCGATGTCAGTAGTCAAGTTAGCTTCTCATAAGGCGGTGATAGGGCCATAACAAATATTAATAGAAAGTCTTCTTCCGTGTTTCTTTGTTTGTTTGGCTAATTTGAGGCTTGTAAAAGAGGTTTTGCAAGCACAGAATAACAAAGGCCAACGATCTTAAAATAGTTTAGTTTTGTTTAAAATAACTTTTAATTACCAGTTTTCTAAAAAAAAAAAGCAACGATAAGTGCGTTTGGCTTCGGATGGCTAGGATGGAAATAGGTTCCAACTTGAAAAAATTAGGCTATCTCAACTTTCGGCCTTCTTATTGTGTGTGCGGACTTTTAGTGATCTCACTTTACTTGGTTCTTTACAGTCGCAACGTAAGGACAAGATATGTGACTACGTCCGTTAGACTAAGTAACTCCATAAAGGTGAAAGTTTATACCACGACCCAGTCATGCACTAAGACCTGTACCTGGAGTTGCTGTATTTGCCGACGATGCAGGTAAGCTTGCATTTTAGGTTAGAGCACAGAGGGCAATTTTACGATAGTCCTTGTGACCGTTGACAGTTCAGACCCCTGTTAAGGAACAGATACTAAATTCTCAACCTCAGAATATCCAGTTGTTTACATTTACTCCAAAATCACGGAAAATTCCCATGAAATGTAAGTGTAAAGACAGGGCCGCCAAAAAAAAAATTCTAAGGTAGATGGAATTCCAACGGAATTTCCGAACATAAATTGTACGTAACAGTATGTTGCTTTTTCTATGATTCCAGGCCTATCGCCAATTGTTACGCGATGGAAAATAGGACACACAGCAGATAAACAGCAACTCAACATTTACTTAACGTGTCTCCAAACATGTCTCCTTACACACATTCCATAATACTCTCATTGCACAGGTGTCCCGTCCTCTAACACCTTCCTCAGTAAAATTTACAATTTTACATTCATTCGGAGTACTTCTCAATTCCATATTCTTGGCGCACTTCGGTGGCTCTGTGATCTTTGTGGTCTGTCTTGTCGGCTTGACTTTTGTGTTCTGTCGGGCAGGGACTTCCGTTTGTTCTTTGGACTTCCGTGTATCAGATGTCAAGTTTGGTTGGGTGACTTGCTCGTCTTGTTTCAGATGTACACGGTTTCTACTCAGCAATTTACCATCTACTTCAACAACGTATTCTTTACGACACAGCCTTGTTTCCACTCTTGTTCTTTGACTAGTCCTTCAGGCTTGACTCGCACCTTATCTTCAGGCTTCAACTCATTGGTAGTCCTGTCATAGTACTTATTGGTACTTAATTTCGCGTTTTTCGCGATTGCCAACAAATCGCGAAATTAAAGACCCGCGAATAATAATCCTCGCGAAATTCAAACACTCGAAATTTAATACGTCTATACCCATGTAGAAAATTCAAATCACAGGAAAAAAAAATGATTAACATGTAATAACAACAACACATACAGGATATGTATCGACAAATACACAAATTAATAACTGGTTTTACTGGTAAGTTCCATTTTGTATCTTCTGTTGTGAGATAACGTTAATTTGAAAAGATTTCACAGTTTACCTTTAAAATTAATTTTTAAATATGCGTTTTACTTGTTCCAGTTTATCTAGAAATTTTAAAAAGTTCAGACTTTTTGAAAAATAAAATGAAGTTGAGAACGCTTGAATCGCGAAATTTAATGCCCTTTTTTCACATTTGCCTTTGAAATCGCGAAAATAAAACCCCGCGAAATACTGTCTCGCCGAAATCGCGAGATTAAATACCCGCGAAATTAAGTACCAACAAGAAAGCCCATTGGGCATTTTAACCGGCCATTCTGACCCTCCCCACCCCTAGGTTTCACAAATGTTAGCGCTATCCTCTATTTATACGAACCGGCGTGGCGAAAAGTGTGATTGTGTGACACAATATTTGACTATAGCGGTACTGGATGACGTAATGTTTAAACTCTGATGATTCAGCTTATCTTTCTTATCGCTTTTATTTGTGCGGAAAAACGCAAATTCACTCAAACGTTGAATGTCGATATAAATTTCGTCCACAACTGAGAATGCTCACACAGGGACGACGAAGTGTTTACTGTTGTGCCTAGACCTTAAAAACAAACAGTGAACATAGCAGTAGAATCAAAATATAACGCTTGATAAACACGAGCTCGAGCAGATCGTCAGAGTATGGGGCACGTCAAGGCATATCTCATGACGTGATGTTTAAATCCGGTTTGCTAATCCGGGAATCCCCTTGCAAAAGTAAACAAGCGAGCGGGGACGAAAGTCGCCCACGTCTTTGAAAGCTAACGCGCCTGTCGAGCCGCAATCGATTTCGCGCTCACTCGCTTGTTTTTCTTTTCCTTCACTATGTCTGAACGGAAAGAGAGACTGCTCGTAGCCTTTAGCGAACACCACACGCAAACCACACAAATCCGTCGATAATATTCAGATATTTTCGTTCTTTCAATGCAGAAAGACTCGTAACAGCTGTCTTATTAATTGATCTCCTTATTAATGACGATTCCTTCGTATCAACTTCTCGCCTCAAATAAACACTCATCTCTCTCCGTTCACAAGAACTATCATGTACTGATGGTGCAATCAACTAATATTGCATCATCATACTAGTACCAATTCCTTCTCTTCCTAGCCCACGCCGGCAAAACGCAACTGTCCTTTTTGTCCGCTGCGAAATACAAGTTAGCCAATCAGAAACCTTACAATCCACTTCGCAAACCACCCCCCCCCCCTATAAAACGCCAACGGAAACCACCTCTAACGCAGCACAATATTACACCGCTCCTATACATTACCGTACCCAAATTGTGAATTAGCCAATCAGAAGCCTTGTTTACTGTCATGATTTTCTACGATATCAAGTCACTGACCTGATATCCTACGATATCATGGACAGTTTGTGAAACTCGCATTTTTTTGCAGACTTTAGAGGCAAAAGTTACAACAGAAATACAATGAAACGTAAAACTATTACATTTGTTAAACGAGAAAGTAATTTGTTCAACGGTAAGAGAGGGGAAAAAATACAATTTCGCGCCAAAATTGGAAGCGGCTACACTGGCGAGCGCTCACGTGAACTTTACGGACAGCGCTGAAACTTTTTTGGTTTCAAAATGGAGCCGGATTTTCCAAATTTCTTTCTTAACTTGGACTTCCAAGATTCAGAAAATAAAACTCCAAACAAAAGAATTAAATAAAATGGCAGATGAGGAGTTAGAGAAGAGTATTGACGACCAGAAAAGTGTAAATACGTGTCGCTCTACAACGCCTGACCGATCACGGTAACTGAAAAAAAAAAGCCGGGTTTTAGGACGAATTTGGGTACGGTAAATACCTAATCGCACCTTTTTTGGTACGCTTCGGCAGCATATCAAGCTCGCTTGGTCTCACCATGGGTATTTTGGCTCGACTGCGTCTCGCCAAAATACGAACCACGGCTCGACCAAACTCGCCTGATATGCCGCCGAAGCGTACCAAAAAGGTACGATTAGGTATAAAAACGCAACTTTCAAAGCAAATCACATTCACAGAAGCGTGATATGCTTCTGACGTTCACAAATCCTTCTGACTCCCACATTTTTACATCCCTCAAAATGTCAATCCCAATAAAAAAACTCCTGCGCTAAAAAAATTTTCACCATAACCACTAACTAGATCAGACAACACAGCCAATTTCGCATTCAATCCTATTAGCTGCTTTACTCAATTGCGCATGCGTTATACGAGACAAATACAAAAACCCAAACTTAACAACCCTTCGCCGTTCATATCTTAAATACTGTAAATTAAAAGACAAGAACACACGAAAGTAACATTCAGAAGACTAATATGCGCATGCGTCTTATATAAGACAGTACCGCTCTTGAGTACCCGTACCACAAGCTTTACAGCACTTTCTTCGTATTTTAAGCCAACTTGCTTTCAGGAAAAATCGTGTCCATTTTAGAAACCGGCGGTCGCCATGGCGACGGCCGGTTAATAAAGTAAAACTGAGATTTCTTGGTTGTGTTAGCTTTCTCTTCTAACACTTTCTCCGCAATTTTCGGTGTCAAAAGTGCTCCCTTCATAGGAATTTCAGTTCTTGTTCGTCGATTTAGAAATCTTTGGGTAGGAGATGTTGTCATTTCAACCGCAGGTGTGTTACGTTGGTCAAGTAATGCTTCATATGGATTCAAAGCACTTTTGTGGGATTTCCGCAGCAACAATTTAGTGATCTTTACTGCCGATTCAGATTTACCATTGCTTTTGTGACGACGAGGTAAAGATTTGGTTACCAGCTTGATCTTCTTCCGTTGGAGGAAATGTGAGGATTCCGCTGAATCGTAATTCTTTCCAGAGTCGGTGACAATCTCATCGGGAATTCCTCAGCTTGCAAACTGTTTTTGCATCAGAGCAATGATTTCAGTGGCGGTTTGGTTTTCCATCTGGTCACATCCGATCCATTCGCTGTAATAGTCAACTAACACAAGATAGTGTCGTTCGTTCCACCCGAAAATGTCAGAAGTGGCTTTCGACAAAGGTCGACTTGGAATTTTATGACCCAGTAGAGTTTCCGTTCAGTTTTTTGTCTGAAAAGCGTTGCAAACTTCACATGAAGCAATGAACTGTTTCAGTTCTGGCACGTCTAAGAGTTGATTCTGTGCCCATGTGTGCTTGGTGTAGTTTAGTAGTCAGAGGCTTTCGCAGTGCAGCTTGAACTACGAGACGGTCACCCCTGTAAACAATCCATCTCTAAACGACAGTTCATCTTTGATTGTCCAAAATGGTAGAATTTAAACCGGGGACCTGTCTTTTGCTGATTTTCCAACCCTCAGATATGTAGTGAACTACTGACTGTATTACTCCGTCTTTGGCTGTTTCGTCTGCAATTTCACCTAAGTGGCTAAGCACACTTGGATCTTAATTGACTAGTCTGGTCATTTCGATCTCTTGTTCCACCTTTCTTCGTTTCTGGATCGTCGTTTAAGATCTGCCAAGGCATCAGCAATAATAAGGTCTTTCCCTTTAACATACTTAAATTCAAAGTCATAGCCCATAATTCTGCAGAGCATTCTCTGGAGTCTAACTGGATTATCTTCAGCAGGTTTTCTCAGTATGGCAGCAAGTGGTTTGTGGTCATTGTAGATTGTCGCTTTTCTACCGTATGAATAGGTATGAAATCTCGTGAGGCCATATACAATACTAATCATCTCTTTCTCGATTTGGCGGTAGCTTTCTTCAGCTTCTGTCAGTGCTCTTGAGGAGTACTGAGTAGGTTGACCACCCTGCGTAAGGCAGGCTCCCAATCCATGTGATGATGCATCAACTTGTACTTCGACGGTCTCAGCCGGATTAAAATATTTCAGCAGTCGTGCAGTTGAAATGAGAGCTTTTATTTCATCAAAAGCTTTCTGTTCATTTTCTTCCCAGACATTAGTGTTCATTAGTGTTCTTAGCGGTTCTGACTTGCTTGAGAACCTCTCCCGGTTCTCTGAAGACTTGCACCCCTACTCAACGAGTCTTCAAGCATGTCTCCTTACACACATCTCATAACACTCTCGTTGCACAGGGCTCCCATCCTCTAACACCAATCTTTACCACACGACCACCAATCTTTACCTCAGTTTCCTGGCTTGAGGAAATTACTCATTCAACGTCACAACTTTAGTATCCCCTCCTCTTTTCATGTATCAGTGGGTTATACGGTATGTCTACAAGGAAGCTTATAAAAGTTGCAAAGGATGAAGTTTCATCAGTGTTAGCCTGCGAGCAGGCTCTCCATTCGGGGGGCAACGCAACGTGAATTATTTTCTTACGTGAATTATTTTCTTCGAGAGCGCCGAAGGCGCGAGTTTCGGCGAGCGAAGCGAGCCCGCGGTGAAAATTGAGAGCCTGCACGTATCCCATTGAATTTTGAATCCGGCGCGTTCGTCCACGAACGCAGCACTCTGATTGGTCAAAAATGACAGGCTCAATTAATATGAGAAAAACCAGCGGTCACATGAAAACCAAATCAAATATGGCGTCCGGGAATTCACATGCAAGCTTCGTTCAAGAAGCATTTCGAAAACTTTCGGTCGATTCTCACCACCTCCTCGACCTTAAACAGGAACAGGAAGATGCGGTCATTTGTCTTCTGGAAAGACGTGATGTTTTTGCTGTAATGCCAACTGGTTACGGCAAAAGCTTTGTATTTCAACTTTTTGCAAAGGCAATGGAGGCGAAGAAGGTTTACGAAGGACGACTTTCGGACACCATCGTTTTGGTGGTATGCCCACTTTCAAGCATAATTAAGGACCAGGTGAAGGAGGGACTATCGATCGGTTTGAACTGTGTGGCACTGAGAGATTTAAAAGACATTGAAAGCGTCAATTCGCAGATTATATTTGCATCAGCAGAAGAAGCATTGAACAATGATTTCCAAAGAGTTGTTGGAAGTTGTCGCTTTATTCGGGCAGGAGAGCTGCCAGTCTCAACTGATGACTCGAAATTCGTTGCACTTCTGATTTCCTCGAAGAGCCTGCATAAGTTCCTAATTTTTCGGGCGCAAGAATTACACACACGGCTCGACAAAGAAGACAATTTTACGAAATAAATACCAATGTTTTCGCACATCGTCGCCAATACTTGTCCGCGACTTCCATCGCGATTTGAAACTTCAAATAGATTTTCCGTGGACATTCGACCCGATTTTCCAGTTCCATATTTCACCAAAAAACTACAACTGCAGATACGGCAATGTCCACTTGCTTTGTTGACAACTTTTTTCGGAGTTAAAACGCGTTCTTCCGATCCTTCCATGAAGAGCCACAAAGATCTAGACGAAATCCCGGGAAAACTTCCACGTGCATCTTTCTGTCATGTTTGTTTATATTTTTCTCGTTCCCTATTGGCTAGTTATTTGACACCGGAAGCGTGGCGAGTTGTCAACAAGTTGTCACATTTCGAGGGCCGGAATTGAAATTCAATGACTCACGTACAGGCTCTCGTTTTTCACCGCGGGCTCGCTTCGCTCGCCTTCACTTCGTTCGCCGAAACTCGCGCCTTCGGCGCTCTCAAAGAAAATAATTCACGTTGCCTCCCCGAATAGAGAGCCTGCTCGCAGGCTACATCACTGTTAACGTTAATTTCTCTCTCAGCTATAGGAGGGTTTGGAGAGAAGTCCCCAGAACTTATACTTACTACCAAACAAGATACAAACCGATCTACTTCTGTGCTCCCGGTTGGAGGGCAAGTGGAGACGAATGCACAATACGTATGTTTCTACAATAAATACTTCTACACTTGAAATTAAGGGCTGATGTTTGTTAGGGACATAAGAAAAGCACAGGCACATGGGCAACAAACGGACTGTTTCCTCTTATACTGTACTCAGGAGTAATTAATGCAGCACAGTAAGCATAAGGACTTGTATGTGAATTGATATAATTATCGCCAGTTAAGGACGGTGCCTCCTAAGAGCGATATTAGTGGGCAAATTCCTTAAAGTGCCACTAAGACGAAAATTCGTAGGTTTATTTCCGCCAAATTCTCTCGCAGAATATCGCGTTGTGTCTATATTTACCCAGAAAACTGAACAAGAAACCGTCCATCCTAATATTTTTTAGCTCCAAAGTTGCGTAAAATGTGTCCACCATTACTGAAAACGTGTTCCCGGGTGATTGCGCAATTTAATAGTTTGTGACGTCAGAGGCTCACCGCAGTCGTGTTTCCTTGTGAATTTTGACTCAAGATGCCTACCGTCGATTGCGAAACCTCCCAAGAGTATTCCACGATTCGGAACAGTCTATAGCTTCCGAAGCATCAGAGGATTCATTTAATTCGACAAATGAAGAATTGTTCTTACCGTACGATGTAAGAACTGGTGTCAGGAGATTTCAGCTTATAAGCTTGTAAACAAACTGTTCACAGTTGTTTTTCTCGCCTTATTGGCGGGAGTTCAAAATATGCGCGAAATAATGCTTATACAGAGATTACAGTTCAGGCACAAGTTGCTCAAAGAGCGGATAACTCTTATCCAACGGATAAACGGCTGTCTAGCTCTTCGAAAAATTGGTGTTTTAAGCTTGGAAATTTAGACAAAACACCTATAAAAGCTCTAGAATTTGATGCTCGCGAATTCGCAAGCATCGGTTGATCGATTTTATTGTTCGCCTCGTTGGAGAAATAAAAGAAGCTATATTTTGTTTGCCGTTGTTTATATTCATTATATATTGTAAAGCATTGAGATTTTTGGCCATTCTTAGCATAGTATGGGAAACTTTCTTGAAGAGCCGTAATGCTGTAGTCATCTGCCAGTCAGCTCATGAAGCTTATCGTGTCCATCATAGTACAGTGGTCGCTTAATACATTGAAACACAAGTGCTTCGCGTTTCTAAATATTTTGAACAGTTTTTGTAGAATTCTTAACTTGAGCCGAAAAAAGTGAAATAAACCAAGACCTTCTTTTAACGACTGGAGGCCTTGTGTGACCGGAATCTAAATATTTGTAGTGCAAATCAAAGCCACAACGAAATTTTCTGCTGCTCAACAACATGCGGACCGCCAAGGAAACGAAGCTTTCACTTGCTTTATTTACTGCGTAAAAATAACTTGATATCTAATCATTTTTCTTGGTAGTTCACTGATTTACTAAGATTGCTATGACAGTTAAAGAAATAACATTGTAAAACCCTTAGACAAATAGTGGCGTGTGATATTTTTTTCCTAACTTAAATTTCCACGCAAGACGAGCCGACCTATCGACATGATCGAAGCCTTTACATATTTCGATCAATAATGTCAATCGACTCTTCAGCGACAGGGAATAAGGAGAAAAGTTTGTCGACATTCAGGATGGTATGCTATAAAATAACTGTCCATACTTCTAAGCGATTACTGCTTTGAAATTAACACACGCGGAATCAAAAAAAAAAAAAAAAAGGAAGAAAGAAAAGAAAAAAGCTAAGCAATACAAACTATTGGCTTAATATCGGCGGTCCTGCATTCGCATCTTCGGCGTGGTCCTCATAAAATGCATCCTCTTCGCGCTAGCAGACGGCAGAACTGAAAGGGTTTTCCACAAGCAAAATAAATTTTAAAATACGTTAAAAGAAAATAAGTTTTGCACAATGGTGGATGCGTTGAAAAAGAAACAAACTATCACTTCAACTGCGTTAAGATTAGGTACCTTTCGTCTCGTTTTTTCCGGATCTTTCTTTCCATGTAGTTGGAATGGACAATGGAATAATCGACCTCTAGGATCCTTCGACATGAACAGCCCTCTGGAAACACTCGTCCGTGAAGTAATCAGAACAGCCGACAAAAATACCTCTCGGGTTGAAATTTGCACTGTGTGTGAGTACGAACATTATCCATTTTTCCATTGCGGGTCCGCTCGCAAGGCTTTGATGAACCGAAATACCAGCTCGGTGGTTGGATTTATTGTTGTAGCATTGTACAACACAAGTAATACCCCTCATAACTGCTCCAGCGACAAAAATTTCAAGGCCATGCAGCAAACAGTTGGCACGAAATCTTCCCTCGACAACAGTAACATTTCCCGCGGCAAGTAACCGAATGAAGCCTGACTTGGTTTGAGGTGAGCCTCTAACGTCACTTCCGCTAATTCGCAAGCCAGCTTCCGGAACAAGGGCCAGTAATGGCGTAAAATCTCGACAAAAACCGTCCGAAAAAAGACACTTCCATCATCGTAATGAGTTGAAATTTGACATGGTGACTAACAACCACAGACTATTTTCGAAAATGCAAAAATATGGAATACCAAAATTCTGGTCCCAGTGGCACTTTAAGAAACATGAATGTCCTGAGATGCGCAGAACGTATGCGCAGTAACAAAGGAGGCATCGTCCTTAAGGCGAGTTAAGTTAAACTAAAAAAAACAGCACTTGATAAATGCGGTTCAATCGTTCGAAAACAGCAAAAAGAAAACAACAACAACAACACCAAATGGACAACAGCTCATAAAACTTTAATGGCTATGTAGTCATTTCTTGTTAGCGGACACGATAAATCTACCTCTATAGCACTATATACATGTATTATACAAGAGTATTGACAACTCGAACTTTATGATGTTTCACAACAATGTACACCAATCAATAAGTAATCCTGTAATAGACGATTAAACGAGCTGGGATCCCGGCTGGCCGCGGCGAAAAATTCTTCATGTAGTCGCATTTGCCTGGCCAGCCATGATAACCGGGCAAAGACTTTCTCGTGACTAAAACGTTTCAGAGCAAAGTGGATCACCGGCCGGTTAATCAGTGATATTTCTCTTCCTATGACTTTCTATATGGCGCGTTTAAGTTTACCAGATCATAAAGCGACGTACAGAGGGAAGGAATACACCAAAATGATGGATTAACGATGCTGGGTTAATTTTGGCCCGGTTATCCGGGCTAGCTTAGTTTGCTGAGATGAGCGTCAGCAGGGTATTACATGAGGCGACTAGAGCGACTAGATTTAGTACTAGTCGCTCTCGTGTCAAAAAAATAGCCCCAACAAAGAGAATGCAATGAGAGACTTTACCTTAGTTAATCCATTATTTTATTGTGCTCCTTGTAGAAAAAATGATGGATTAAAAAATGGGACTAAAAGATAGCTTATTGGATGCAGCCTGTGTTACAAATAGGGGATGGTAGCAACACATCCATCTGTGTAACATGTGACATAAGCCAATGAGCGTGGGAGATGCACCACCCATCTCACAGCAGTAGAATCAACTGGTGTCCGATTTTACACAATACTTGAGTGAACACTGTTCTGAGTAATCTAGTATAATTGAACAAGGTAGGCAAGGTGGTGAAAAACGTTTTTGATACAAGTGCTACACAAAAGAGACTTGAAATCAGAATCCATCTGTAGCTATTTAGAGATATTCTTGACGCACAGTCTGCTTTTCTGCCTACCCTACTTTCTAAAAAGAGTTTTGCTCCACATAAATCATTTAAATTATGAATAACACGACCCACTCCTTTTGAGAAGATCAAAACTGCAAGAACAACAAGACCTACGCCTCAAAAACTAGAGACACACCCTTCTTCTGCTCGGGGTCTATTTTTTGACCAGTCCCTTACCATTTCACAGCCTTATCAGATATCCATCCTCTATAAATATACAATATAAAATAAATAAAATGTGTACTTTTGCTCAGGAAACCAGACATAAAATTTAATTGGCTCTCTTAGGCCTGGCTCGAACTTAATGCAGATTAGCAAAGACAGAAGCTTTAATTTGCTTATTTGCATTAGGTTCGGCACATGTGAAGTTCGACGTTTGAAATAGACCTTAATCAAAGTATATATATATATAGAAAAATTATTCAGAATTACTGAATGCTTTTACTCTATCGAAACACATTTATGTTTTTCCCCAGCAATTTGCACAGGAGGTTGCGCTCATGGGGGAACTTGCATCAGCCCTGAACGATGTCAGTGCAGACCCGGATGGAAAGGATCTAAGTGTAGATCGGGTGAGAATTATGCCACACTTCTGCTTCCACAGCAGCGCGTTTCCGATTTTTCTCTTGTTCAATCCCCCACTAAGAAGGCTGTTCACAGGCAAACTGTACCACAGGAAACCATACCAAAGCAAAGCAGGCAATCTAGTATACTAAACCAGAGTTTATCAAATGGCGCACGACACAACATAGCGTGGCACACCGCCTTGCAATCTCAAAACAATTCTCATAACGCCAAGCCATTTCATGCCGTAAACGATTGCCTACCACACAACAATATCAGGCGCTTCAAAATACAGCTGAAGGAGACGTTCTACAGAGGAACCTGCCTTACCCCTGTTCATCCTTGGAAGGGGAGGGGGGGGGGGACACAAAGGCCACCAAATTTTGTGACGTTTCAAAATTTATCTGGAAACAATGAAGTCATTGTCTATTAAACCTTTAGAGTCCGAAACTTCTCTCTTCCTTATAAACCTACTACTTTTTAAAATAAAGTTTGAACAGTTAAACCGTAGTTTAACAGTTATTTCGCCTTCTTATTGATGCTGCCTTTTTCCGTTGCTTTTATCAATACTACCACTCGGTCAATACGACCAGTATTACGACAGATGCATATTTTTCGTTGTATCAACAGATATCAACGAGTGCGCTACAAACAATGGCGGATGTCAGCACCACTGTAATAATTCATTGGGTAGCTATCGTTGTTATTGTGATCCTGGATACACTAAATCTGGATTTGGCAACTGCCAAGGTATGCGAAATTCTGTTTTAAAAACATTAAATTGTGGTGCACAAGTAAACCCCCAGCTTCAAATAGTTATTTCATTTTCCATGAAATGCGACAATCGCAGGAAAGCCATTTTGGTTTGCTCAGAGGTGAGTTTGAGTAGCCAATCAAAGGGCGTTTGTGTGTTACATACTAATACATGATATAGCAATTTTCCTGCGCCATTTCTTCTGGTTTACACCCCTCTCTCCTCCCTCGGGTACCATCCTCTCTCCTCCTTCCTCAGTACGTGGATGAAGCTACATGCGAGGGAACCAGAATGCTAATAGTTACAGTTGTAATATAATTTATACTCTTGCAGACATCAATGAATGCCAAGGTAACCACAGATGTCAGCAGGTGTGCGTCAATAGGCCTGGTAACTACTCGTGCGACTGTTTCGCTGGCTATCGACTAGACAACAACAGTGCAACATGCTCAGGTAAACTGGTTCACCATCTCTGTACTATACATAACTTCAACTGGAAGATACTATATATTAAACTTTTGTGCATACCATTACGTGGTTAACTTTCTATCAACAAAAGCATCAATCTGTGTGAGGGCCTTTTTTCAAATATAAGCAGTGCCCAATAATAACACCCTACTTTCACTCAGTTATAATCGCAGCTTCTCTTTTCCTTCTGTTCAGTTTCGTAACAATGTTTTACTAGACAAACAGCTTAAAAAAAAACGGATCTGGGGAGGGTTTTAATAAACATTAGCACTGACTTCATTTCAATATCCTTGTTCATTCTTCGTAGCTATGTCTTTGTACTGACACTCCTTTATAAAACGTCTTAAAAACAACAACAATAAAAACAATTGAACAAAATGGGGCGTCATTACGAAACTGTCATGACAGTTTTGCAGTTGTTGAAGATTTCACGAGAAAATGTATTTGGGATACCGTCGACAGTCATCTCTCACTTTCCTTATGGGAAATCCTCGAAATTTTATCCGGCAATCAAAGGGTAAATTAAATTCAGATAATTATAGGAAATGTTCAAGTAATCTTCAGAAACAATTCTTCGGATCGGATATCCGACAATGCTGATTAAAACTTTCATCGCAAACGCTTGAAGAAGTTTTAGAACTTTCATCGAGATAGTCGGAAATCTTCGGTCAGCGAGCTCACAAAATACTTGAAGCTAGGCACTCTTATAGACATGGGGTATACGTAGAGAGTTATTGAACTATTATGGCTTTGCAATACTCTTTGGTAGGTGGTGTAAGGTGAACATTTCACTCATGAGTTTTAATTGATGTCTTGTTTATAGCTTATTATCAAGGATTCTAAGTTAAAATGTTATTTTTATCAATAGACATCGATGAATGTTCACAGCCCATGTGTCAGTACAAATGCAACAACACCGCGGGAAGTTTCTTCTGCAGTTGTCCTCGGGGATATGTGCTCACGAGCGATAAAAGGGACTGTGCAGGTACGTTTGAAGCCTTCAAGGGGCATGGTTGTACTTTCGAATAGAAGATCAGAAGGACTGCTCTTCGAGGTTTTTTTCTCCACTTTTTATTTCACACTGACTCGAGTTCATACATGTATTCCAAGACAAAAAACAACATCATCAACAACATCACTTGTGTATATCTGTTGTGTCTAGTCGTGATAAGCCCAGATTAAACTGACATCATAATATTTAAGTATGGTTGCTATCCAGCCTGAAATTTTTCTTCTGTATTGTTTTTTGAGGCTATATATTTCCCAGTTCTAAACTTCGCCTTTACGATTTCCTTGAATATGTTAAGGTTAGGATGTACACTTTGTTTTCGACTTACCCAGATATGTAGTTTTAGAAGAGTTATAAAGTAGTTTAATAGATCAGTTCCTTTATCTAATTTACGTAATAGCACATCTTGTAATGTTAGAGCTACCCGTTTACGACTGAGTAGAGACCAAAATGTTTCAAATTCTTTCCAAAGCTGGCTTGAATGTTGATGATGAACATTCATAAAATAAATGATTTATAGTTTCTAATTCAGATCCACAAAATGTAGAAAAATCATTTGGAACATAGCCTATTTTGTCCAGACGATGGTTAGTGAATAGGATATCGTTCAAAATCTTAAATCAAAAGCTCTTAAGGAAAGTTTCAGACGGGACAGACCTAGCACACACACAAAAAAAAGATTTTGAGACAGTTGTATCATCCAAGCCAAAGTCTGCAATCCACTTTTCAAAACATCTTGAAACTTTTGCCTTTTTCGTAATAAGCAATTCACAAAAGCGCTTGCCTTTGCTTGTAATAGGATTGCGAATAGATTCTCTCCGCAATTAAGAGGCGCTGCCTGTAAGCATCGAGCAGAGTTGGAAATCGGCCCAAAAATCAAAATTTTGAAACTTTGTCAGAATAAAGCCTATTACATGCCTGATTCATTGACATAATTTGTTTTCTCTAAAACTCGAAAATTTTATTTTGGGACGCGTTCATTTTAAGGGGGCATTTTTTTGTTGTGAAAACCGAAAAAATGCAAAATTTGAAAAATCTTTAAAAATTTACTAAAAACATCGTAGCCAATGAAACTTAACCCAGCTGTTAATGGCAATCTATAGATATCAGTCATATATATTTCATCCGGGTCAATAATTTTTTTGTCTAAGAAAAGTATGTTCAAAGGTGGCGCCTTTTTCCTGATATTCATACAGTTAGGGACTATGCTTCATTTCCCGGGATATTTCTCGAGTAGCAGACAGACTTTGGAAAATTGGTTTACACGTTTCGAAAGGGCTTATGTTGGTGTAGTTTTTAATACAAGAATTGCCGCGGGCAACCATTGTGTCTTTGCAGAAGAGCTCCTCAAAAATGCCTAAAATTCGACTTTTCTCGAAATGCCTTCTGGGCGATACGGTCTGGAGGACTGGTTACGAGTTACAGAATTTCCAGCTGTGGCAATTAAGACACTACAAAATGACAGAATATGCTTTGTTTCTTATTTTTCGACGCTGTCTCCGATTTATTACAGACATTTTGGTCATTTTTTACGCAATGAGCCACACAAGTAAGTTGTTGTAATACCGGACGATTGGTGCACGGGTCGTTGATTTGTTATTCCGACTTTCTCTCAACTAAGAACTCTCTCTCCTTAAGTGTCCTCTTGTGCAGGAAACTTATAGGTAATCATCCCGCCTTTGATTGACAGACTAGTTACAAAATCTGTTCATGTTACATGCCATCGGATTGTACAGTTTTTTTGAGGAAAGTACTGGAAAATAACTGGCGGCGTAAATTTGCGGTATCACTAACTTTGACACAGGGATTGCGGGAAGAAAAATATCTGAAACCACAAAAAGGCGTAGAAATGTGGTCCAGAGTAGGGATGGATGCCGCCACGCATTTTTGGTCCTAAGTAACAACGTAGCCCTGCAACCATATTGCTAATAACAAAAGGGTAACTAGAATTACTGCTTACAAGAGCACCTATTCAAAAACGCAATATTGACATCTCAATACGCCTCCTTCCTTTGTCCCTTAACCTTAATGGAAAAGTGGCCAACCATGGAGCGCATCTGGGTCATCTTGAGGCTTTCGATCTCTGACTCTGTCACCGGGCACAGGTTCTTTCCAGAGAACAGCAAGTGATGAGTGATTTTCTGCTGTAGCGCTTCCATCACATCCGAGTGGACGGCCACCTGCTTCCTCGCAAATTCTTCAGCCTCATCATCGGATTCGGTGGCATCTCTTCTCTTACATGCCATTCTAGAGAAGAAAAAGAATATTTGTTGGGGACACAGGAACTCCTCCACGGTGAAGATTCGCTTCCCGTTCTCGTCTTTCAGGCATCTCATCTCCTTCGAGACGTCATCTGGGTTGGCCTTGACCCCCGTGGTCTCGCCATGTTTAAACTTTCCCTCCAAGTATCTCTTTCGCTTGGAATTGAACCGGTGGCGTGGTCTAGCGGGCTCCCGACCAGCCCATCCCTCCGGCAGAGAAGGGGAACCACTGTGTATTTTTAGGACTTCCGCGATGATTTCACTGGCTTTATGGGTGTAGCAGTCATGCGTTTTCGAGGTAGCTTCACTCCAAGGACGCTTCCTAATAGAGCCGAGAGGCCCAATACTGCACTCATCCACGAATCATTGCAAAGCTGCTACTTTGCCTTCGTCAGTGTTATCTGGAGGTCTGGGGTATTGTGCACACGTGGCTTGGCTGATGCTGTCATCAGTCGTCGACTGCGTCTCTTCCTGGGATGAGGAAGGCTGGTACAGGGTACTGTCAGGGCTAATGGCCAACCTCTCGAGGTCTCATGTATGTGCTTCCATACTCTCTTCTTGTTCATCTCCGAGGACGCTGACTTCACCGGCCACGGAAACGCTCTTAAGTGCCTACGTTAAAAATTTAAAAATGAAAATATAACGTAAATTACTACTCAAATGCCAGCAGACCATAGCATAACGCCGATTTCCGTGTGTCGTCTCCGCATTCCCTTCAGGTAATGCCGAAAGGTTGGGTGTTATTTTGTGGCCCCTTCTCTGGTGTAATTCTATCACCTTTCCCACTTCTTTCCTTCATCTTTTATTTGAAACCCTCTACATGTACGTGCATTGTTTTTCTTTTAAATAAATTATTGGATAAACCTACGTCCTGTGTTGAAACTGAAACGCGCTGGGAGACTAGAGACTGGGGGGGGGGGGGGTTGGGGTTTTGCGGACTTCTTTTTCAAGGGGAAGGGGTCTGTTTGAAGGCCGGAAACTCCAGGGAAGTGCAAGACGAAAACGGAAATCCCAGGGGAGGTCTCTTAGACGGGGGAGCAACGTTTATTTCATACAATTGGCTGAAGCGATGCGCTTTTTCCCCTTTTTTCTGCTCTGTCCCACGCCCACTGTACCCCCAGACTCTTACCCAGTCGCTTGCTTAAAAAAAGGAGAGTGCAAGGAATTGTGGGTCCAAACGAGGACTCCCATAATCCTCTGCACGTCCTCTTCTCGCCCCACATTCCCTTGCGCGCTCCGTTTTCCTACTAACAAGCGACTGGGTACGAGTCTGCTGCATTGCTTGCTCGTCGCCACAGGATGCCCACTACGCTGAATTAACCTATGGCACAGCCTAGGCTACTAAAGCGTTCTCTCTTTATACGTTTTATGGATAGTAAACAGAAGAGAAAGTAATAAAAAAGAAGAGTAGGTCTCTACAGGCATGAGGGACCCACTGCAAAATGATTACGTTGACTATTTTTCCACACCTCTTTTGACTTCCCTTCATGGGTCGCAATGCTTGTGTTCAGCTTTTCGCGGCACTGCCCACGGATTGCTGGAAGAATGACAACATATAATAGAGCCTTGTTAGCGGGTACGGTAGTTAGTGCGACATTCCTAACAAATAAAAATAATACAGATGAATACCTGAGCCGATAGGTGTTAGTGATCCAGTCCTGTTGAATATTTCCTCCGACAGCTTCTTATTGATAGTGCGATCACCCATGTGCTTTTTTGAGCGGTGACATCCGACCCTCTCTGGGACCTGGCAAAGCTTTTTCCACCCTCTCCATTTGATGCCAAAGGAATCTCAGGGCTTTGGACACACGCGAAAGTTTACGGCAGCGGTCCCCTCAAATACTCCTAATACATAGAAAAGGAGACCGAATATCGCGTTTTGTTCATATTTCCCCAGAAAACTGAACAACAAACCTTCCATCCTAATATTTTTTAGCTCCAAAGTCGCGTAAAAGGTGTCCGCCATTACTGAAAACGTGTTCCTGGGTGATTGCGCAGTTTAATAGCTTGTGACGTCAGAGGCTCACCTCAGTCGCGTTTCCTTGTGTTTTGACTGAAGATGTCTACCGTCGACTGCGAAACCTCCGAAAAGTATTTCTACGATTCGGAACAGTCTTTAGCTTCCGAAGCCTCTGAGGATTCGTTTCATTCGGCAAATGAAGAATTT
Organism: Siderastrea radians; assembly: GCA_964017195.1. Classification (NCBI taxonomy): domain Eukaryota; kingdom Metazoa; phylum Cnidaria; class Anthozoa; order Scleractinia; family Rhizangiidae; genus Siderastrea; species Siderastrea radians. The sequence goes on along the minus strand of OZ024896.1, from coordinate 29,953,835 downwards.
TTCTTACCGTACGATGTAAGAACTGATGTGAGGTTTCAACTAATAATCTTGTCAACAAAACTGTTTAAAGTTTTTTTTTTCTCGCCATATTATTTGAGTTATTTGGCGGGAGTTCAAAACGTAAGCGAAATATGCTTAGACAATGATTGCAGTTCAGGCCCCAGTTGCTCAAAAAGTGGATAACTCTTTTTCAACGGATAAGTTGCTGTCCGGTGGATAAAATTTATCGCTTCATCTCGGTTGTTCAAAGCTTGGCTAGCGCTATCCAGCCAGCTGTTCAGCCGCTATCCAGCGATCATAAAGTTGTCCATTCCAAGGTAGGTTGTGTAACTTTTATCCACTATAAACCTGTAGCAAAATAGACATGGCTATTCGAAGAATTGATCTTTTAAGCTGTGGAAATTTAAACAAAACACCTATGAAAACTTTAGACTTTGATGCTCACGAATTCTCAACCATGGGTCGATCGATGTTACTGTTGGTGTGGGAGAAAATAAAAGAAGCGATACTTTGTCTGCCGTTGTTTATGTTCATTATATATTACAAAAAAAGCATTGAGATTTTTGGCCATTCTTGGCATAGTCTGGGAAACTTTCTTGAAAAACCGTAATTGTTGTAGTCAGCTGGCAGGCAGCTTGTCGTGTCTATCATAGTACAGTGGTCACTCAACACATTGAAACACAAGTGCTTGGCGCTGCTAAATATTTTAAACAGTTTTTATAGAATTCTTTTTCTGAGCCGAAAGAAGTGAAATAAATCAAAACCTTTTTTCAAGAACTGGAGGCCTTGCGTGACCGGAATCTAAATATTTGTAGTCAAAATTAAAAGCCACAAGGAAAATTTTCCGCTGCTCAACAACAACATGCGGACCGCCGAGGAAACGAAGCTTTCGCTTGCCTTATTCGCTGCGTAAAAATAATAACTTGATATTTAATCATTTTTCTTAGTAGTTCATTTACTAAGATTGCTATGACAGGTAAAAGAAATAACATTGTTAAACCCTTAGGCAAATAGTGGCGTGTGATATTTCTTCCCAACTTCAATTTCCACGCAACCGACCATCCGATCTATTAAAAGCCTTTATCTCGAACAACAACCACAGCATTTTAATTTCATTTCCCATTACAAATGCCATTGCACATAGAAAAGAGAAAGAAAAAAAGTTACAAAATCGATTAATTTACAATTCCTGTGTCTATTGATCCATTTCTTAATGCAAAGGCTTCGTAAATGAAGTAACAATTTTTTACAAGTGAAAGCGTCAATGCTATTTAAGCGAAATACAATTTTAAGAATCGAAATCGGAATATTTACTAATAATATCGTCCATTAAAGACTTTCTAATTGCATGATATCTATTGCAAGATAAGAGGAAGTGTACTTCGTTTTCAGCTTCATCTGAGCTGCAGTGTTGACAAATTCTCAGATGCTCAGGGAATTTAGGGGTGTAATGTCTCCCATTTTTAATTCTTAGGTTGTAATAACCTAACCTATTAAAGTTTTGCTACTGCCCCAACAATAATGTCAGTGGACTGTCCACCGACAGGGAATAAAGAGAGAAAAGTTTCTCCACATTCAGGATGGTATGTTATAAAATAAATGTCTATGCTTCTAAGCGATTACTGCTCTGAAATTAACACACGCGGAATTAAAAAAAGGAAAAGATAAGCAGTACAAACTATATCAGCTTAATCACGGTGGTCAGGATTGAATTCGCCGAGGATCTTCGCGCCAGCAGACGGCAGAACTGAAAGGGTTTTCCACTACGATAATAAATTTCAAAATACGTTAAAAGAAAATCAGTTTTGCACAATGGTGGATGCGTTGAAAAAGAAACAAACTATCACTTCAACTGCGTTATAAGATTAGGTAAGTTACCTTTCGTCTTGTTCGCGCAGATAATGTTTTTTCCGGTGCTTTTTCCATATAGTTGGAATGGGCAATGGAATGATCGACCTCTGGGATCTTGCGACATGAACAGCCCTCTGGAAAAACTCGTCCGTGAAGTGATCAAAATTCCTCTCGAGTTGAAATTCGCACTGTGTGTGAGTACGAACATTGTCCTTTTCTCCATTGCGGGTCCGCTCGCAGCGCTTCAATGAAGCAAAATACAAGCTCGGTGGTTGGATTTATTGTTGTAGCCTTGTACAACGCAAGTACTACCTGTCATTACTGCTGCAGCAAGGGAGATTTCAAAGTCGTGCAACAAACACTTGGCAAGAAATCTTTCCTCGAGGACAATTTATTTTCCCGTGGCAAGTAACCTTGTGGAGGCACTAGGTTTGAGGTGAGCCTCTGACGTCACTTCCGCTCACTCGCAAACCAGCTTCCGGAACAAGGGCCAGTAATGGCGGCCGCAGAATCTCGACAAAAACCGTCCGAAAAAAGCGACTTCTATTCGTCGTAATAACTTGAAATTTGGCATGGTGACTAAGAACCACAAACTATGTTCGAAAATGTGAAAATATGGAGTACCAAAATTCTGGTCCCAGTGGCACTTTAAGATTCCGGCTTTTACATAATGTGGATAGTATATAGGTTTATTATCTATTTTAATATTTGTATTACTCCAAATTATATTCTCAGAAACGGGAGGTTTCGTAGAAAAAGCTGCCCTAAAGTCAGCCCACCACTGAAGAAGTTCTCTGTAAAATACGGAGCTAAGGCCCAGTAATACGGGCAACATTTTCGTACAACTTGTCGAGCAACAATGTTGTCGTTGCAAGTTGAGATTGTTTGTTGCGAGTATTACCACCTTCTCGCGCAACAAATTTTTATGTTGCAGAAAGTAAAAGCGACATCTACTTCCTGCAACATGAAAATTTGTTGCGCGAGAAGGTGGTAATACGCACAACAAACAATCTCAACTTGCAACGGCAACTTTATTGCGCGACAAGTTGCACGAAAATGTTGCCCGTATTACTGGGCCTTTAACATCAAAATCATTTATATCGTAACTACACCTGAAGAGAAAAATTCCACCAAAGTTTTCAAGTAGCTGATTGATAAAAGCTTTCCAAGGAGATGCACCTTCAGTAAAAAGTCTGCCGATCCAAGCTAATCTCGGCGATTTAATTGAAGTCTCTAAATCCGTCAAGTTTAAGCCTCCGTATTTTCAGTCATTAATTACTGCTAATCGAGCTATTTTATCAGGCCCATTCCATAAGAAATTGTATATAATAGTATTAGTTTGCTTTATAAATTTCTCTGGAGTTCGCAGAACTGAGAATATGTATAACATTTTCGGAAGCAAAAAGATTTTAATAATGGTAACTTTTCCATATAGTGAGAGACCTCGAGAACTCCACAGCCGTATCTGCGTTCGGATGTCCTTCAATTTATTGTAGGTAAAAACTATCCCGAGGCTTTAACACGTTTGCACCATTTTAATCCCAGAGGTGCTGCTGTGTTTTCTCTACATGAACCAATCCACATCCCTTCAGTTTTAGTGTAATTAACCTTCAGGCCAGAGCATGACCTGAATTGGTCAAGCAGTTGGAAAATACGTTGCGCACTTTCGACATTAGACACAAACGCAGTGAGATCATCAGCGTATTGTACTATCTTGAACTCTTCGGCCTTTCCAATTTTAATACCATGAATATCAGTCCAACTTGGGATAGCAATTGCTAAAATCTCCACTGTAACAATAAATAAGTAAGGGGACAGCGGATCGCCTTGTCTTACTTCTCTTTCTAATTGAAAATACGATGTAGATAAGCCATTATTTATAACACAGCTCGATATATCTGTATAAAATGTTTCTATCCATCTAATCAAACTGGGACCGAAACCGAATAAATCCAAAGATTTCAGCATAAAATTCCAATCTAAACTGCCAAAAGCTTTTTCAAAATCAATAAAAATAATATACATGGTATATTTTGCTTTTTTGTGTAGTCCATGATATCTATAATCGATCTTGCCTCCTCCCTATGAATCTGTCTTTAACATATCCTGTTTGATGAGTGTAAATTATATTCGGCAGAACTGGGATCATTCTTGATGCAATTACTTTGGATACAAACTTTGCATGCACATTCATTAGTGATATTGGCCTCCAGTTTTCTAAAAAAATTCCTATCTTTATCTTTCTTTTCAATGAGTGTGATAACGGCTTGTCTTGGCGATGAGGACATCTCTTTATTATCGTATGCCTCGTTGAATGAATTAACGACAAATCCCCCAATGAGTGGCCAAAACGTTTTATAGAACTCTAAAGGAATTCAATCGTTTCCGGGGGTTTTGCTCGTCTGGAAAGAACCTAAAATCTCATATTCCTCAAAGGTAATTTTACGGCTTTACCTCGGTGTAAGAACCTGTGAAACTCACGGATGACGTAAAACAAAGGAAACAAAAACATTTTAAACAATACCGTACAGCAAAACAAAAGCTAACAAACAAAGAAAATCTTGTCAGGTTCTTACACCGAGGTAAACCCAATTTTACCTTCACAACTTTTACTTAACTCTTCAGAAAGTCTTGAGATATTTGGGTTTTTCAAGAAAAGATCAGCCTCTTCGCTGTTCTGATTTGTTCTTTGCCTTTTATACAGATTGCTATAGAAGAGCTTTTTAGCGTCCATTATCTCAAAGGGATCAGTTGAAATCGTGCCACTAATATATAACTTTCTTATAGACTTTTTGATGTTATTACGTTTCTCTAAATTGAGAAAATATTTATTGTTCTTCTCACCATGCTCGTGCCATCTTGCTCTGGTGTGCACAGCAATCCCTTCAAGTTTTTCGTCGTACAGTGCTTCCAACTCGAGTTTTATTTTTTAGTTTCCAGTCTTGTTGCATCAAAAAGGTTTTGCTGAAAGAGGTTTAACGCATCCTGATACTTGGCATTTACTTCCTCCTCGCGCTTTTGACGGTCTTTCGAAACTTTTTTGGAAAGAGCGATTAAGCTTGTTTTAATTTTAAATTTTAACCAGTCCCATTTTGCCCTGTTATTTGACAATTCTTCTGCATCTTTTAACCAGTAAGGTAATTTATTAGTTATCATCTCTACATATTCTGGTCTGGCTAAAAGAGAAGTGTTTAGTTTCCAAAAACCTGGTCCTCTGCAGTTTTCTCCAATTTCTTGAAGTTCTCATATTATAGAAGAGTGGTCAGTTTTTATTTAAGTTGTCTGAAATTAACCAGTAATCCAGTCTACAAAATATAAAAGGGGAGTTCTTGCTCCATGTGAAGCTGCGGATATCCGGGTTCTTAATACGCCAAATATCGTGGAGACTGAATTCACTTTGAACATTTTCAATAGAGTTGATCACATGTTGTTGTGGAATTAAGATGCCACCTTTTTTGTCTAATGAAGGGTCTAGGGGACAATTGAAATCTCCACCTATAATTATGTTATCATCACTGTCAGGCTCCAATCCTCCAAAAGTTGTTGACAAGTATTGATAAAATTGAACTGCTTCAGCGTCTTTGTTTGGACCGTAGGTATTAACCGGGATATATTATCTAGCATTAATCACCGTCTTTAGCATTACCATTCTCCCCTTTGAATCCAAATACTCGTGCTGAATAGCAATGTCAAGCCCGTTTCTGATTAGCACAGCTGCACCCCTGGCAATAGCACTTCCATGCGAGAAAATAATTTGAGAGCCCCATTCTTTCTTCCATTGACTTTCACTGTTTTTAGTTGAGTGTGTCTCTTGAAGAAAAATCAAATCCGCTTTTTGTTTGCGACACCAGGTATAAATTGCCCTGCGTTTACGAAAGTTACCAAGGCCTCTCACGTTAAGAGAGAGCAATTTCAGGCTTTCCGGCTTACTCTTCTGTTAATAACGTAGAGTTTTACAAAATAAACACATACACAACAATCACAAGACAAAACCCCTCAAACCCGAAAGCATACTTTCCGCGACTTCTGGAGCCCTTTATTCGAGGTTGATTTCTGCATGTACCCTGCGTGCAAACGTCTCCTATTTCATTTTCTTTAGGAGACGTCTGCACACAGGCTATCTGCATCGTGTCTATCTGCTATCTGCATCGTGGCTAACTGCATTTATCAATTCAAAATATTGACGATACCAAAGAATCATTGAATCTATAGTTTGCTTTAAATGAGACAAAGCAAATTTCACGAATTGTTTTTGGTGTTGTTTTGCAGATCACGACGAATGCACGACGGGAAATCACACGTGCCAGCAGCGTTGTGTCAATCACCCAGGTGGTTACACGTGCACATGTCACACTGGCTTCTCCCTTAAGAACGATAATCAGACATGTTCAGGTAAATAATATTTTCAAAACCATGCACAGTATGCCCATATGTCACTAGCTCACGCCTTTTCATCTCCTGTGAAAAACAAGGTCTCCTGTAGTTACTCTCTGAATATGCGTTTGATGTGGCAGAGTAATTACAGCCAATTTTACTGCTATGCGCAGTCCTGAGTTTTTTACCCCATTCAGACCGGGGGGGAGGGGATTCTGCCCGCACAGACTTCGGACGTTTATAACTTTTTAGAAAGCAAGCTAAAGCCACTAAACTATGTGACTTTTCCTAAAATTTATCCGGGAACAAGTTGGTGTACCAAGTTCTTCAGTATTAAGTTTGACGTTACCTTGGCAACCACTTTTTGACAAGCGTTTTTTTCAGAATTTTAAATTCCCCTCTGTTTAATAAAAAAATCATAACTTTTTCAAGTAAATTTTACATTTTTAAACTATTTCAGTCATTAATTTTGATCACTTCTCGATCAATTTTAGTGGTTTTGAATGTTTTGAAAAAATCAAGAAATCCAAGATGGCTGATCTAAGATGGCCGCCGTTTGAGAACAAGACGTTTTCGTGACGTCATATGACGCCATCATCTGATAATTTGGACCTCAAAGGACACGTTTTCGGACGTACTATTTGTCTTTTAAGTTTCGTTGTCGTAGCTTTAATATTCTCGGAGTTATGAGGTGAGGGCGGAATCCGCCCCCCCAGTCCGTGAAGTCCAAACAAAAAAAGCCCGGTCTGAATAGGGTTAAACGTGATTCGCCGGGTTGTGTTTGACTTGTAATGACTTGTCCATAAGCGCTGAAGGAAATTTGTAAAGGTCCTGCATCTTTATGATTGTTTATACGTCAGGAAGTTAGTATTTCCCTTCCTTATTTCATGCGTATATTTTCATCATTAGCATTTTGTGACCATGGTTTAATCATGATGGGCGAACCATCATTCCCTTTGCCTGCCATCATTCTCCCAAGATCACAAAATAATCATGAAATTTGCTCATGTTAAATCAGTTTACAGGTGAAATAGTAACTGCTAGATTTTGTGATATAAACAATAATAAAGAAGGAAAAGCCCTGGAGATTTCCTTCACCGTTAAGTGATTATAGGCACGTTATGACAGGTAGATCATAACGGATGACTCATACTTCAAAAAGCCAGCTCCACGTGGTACCAAAGCTCCCTTGCCGCCGAAGGCCACAGAGCGGAGCACTATTGGTAAGCAAATTTGGTAACCTATCGATGCGAGAAATCTTGGTTGTGACGTCAGCATACGCCCGCCCGTCCGTACAGACTCTGGGGAAGGGGGAAGGGGAGTCCCAAGGAAACACGACTGGGGGAGGAGAATGCCATCTTTTGAAAAAGAGGTTTCTGGCAGGCACGCCTTTGTTATTGTTCAAAATCTGAAATTTGCTGTCAAATAATTCCTGGAGCGTGGCAAAACATCAACAGTTCAACTGGTAAAAATATAAATGGTAGCCTCAAGCCGAAATGTCTTCGCTTTTTACGATTTTTGTGTTAGTAAAAGGGCTTCCCATTATTTTCAGCGCATTCTGGAGGCTTTTAAATGACCAAGAGATCAAAAAATGTTTGTGTTCGTAAGCGAGCCTTCTCCGCGCTACCTTTTCAGCAAACTGTAAGCAGCTAACGCTCGCAGAATATGATTTACAAGCGAATCTAGGATCCGAAAGGTTTTGGAATCTTGTTTAGCTGGGTACTTTTGACTTTCCCATCGCCAAAAAACGTAAAAGAAGTACATCGAAGGCAGAAATGTTTCCAAAACTCATTGCACTTGATCGCGCCGCGCTGTGATCATCGCCCCGAACCGTGTTTAGTTTTAATTAGCGCTAGATAAAGCGAGAACAATTCACATTCCTTTCCGATAGTTTTTATTTTCCTTGTTATCATCGCACAGGATGGATATTCATTTCATTTCAAAACATACACGAATTATCATGTCAACAAAACTTACTGAAAGTCTACTGAAGATAGCCTGAAGATAGCTGAGGGGACTGCATCACTAGCAGATCTCATTTTCAAATGTTCTGTTCGCAAACCATATAATTCTTACTCCTCCTTTTCTGGAATTCCAGGGATAAGTTTATGGAGGAAATCGAAGTGTTCTTCTAAGGAATTGGACGCTTTGAGGCTTTCGCCTTACCGTCCCTACCGGCACTGCAGAGGGAGTCCCATCGTCAAAAACCAAAACATTTCAGCGAGTGAAGAACGCACTCCGTAATGAAGTGAAATATCGGTGAATAAACTTGAACAGCACTTCAATGTATTGGATATATTTTGCTTGAGTCGTACGATAACCAAGAAGGCCCTTGGATAATGATTTCTTTGATAAGCCTGACTGTTTTGGTACTGCGGTACGCGAAGGAGAGCGACGAACCGCTTTGAGTCCTGGCGTTGTCTCATAAATGTCACGAGAAAAGTAGTAAACAACACATTAATAACCAGTCAGATGTAAATGCGAATAATTTTGGAAGGCCAAGAAAGTAAATGAAGGCCCAAACTTGCCGTATTGGCGCGGATGTAGCCGGATTTCAATTCACTGTGAAAAAATCCTGATTTTAGATGGCACAAAAAATGGTGGATTGCTCACTCGATGAACGCAAAGCACTATGGCTGAGAGGGAACCTTTAAGCTTATTAAGCAAAGCAATTGTTCGACAGTTTTAGACTTGAGAAAAAATATATAATGTCTATACTTTAAAAGTGGAAGGCGAAAAGTTTAAGCTGCGAACTGAAGTTTGTCTTCGAGGACTTTCTCTTTCTTGAGTTCTGCTGCGAACTCCGTAGGCGTATCGCTTGAGTTCGCAGTATTTGGCAGCGGTCCCTATGCCAAATATAGCAGAGCTAGAGCTAATGCCTTCTGGTTTTTTTCTGTCCACAACCATTGTTTTTGTGGCGGAGCGAACACATTTTCCCAGGAAAAACACCCGTGCTTATCGCAAGTCAGTTATTCGCGTAACTCGTGTATCATCGAATCCAGCGAAGAACATGACCCTTGAATTCGCAGCATTTGGCAGCAGTCCCTACGCCAAACAAAGCAGAGCTAGTGCCTTCAGGTTTTTTCTGTCCACAATCATAGTTTTTGCGGCGGTCCGAATACATTTTCCCAACAAAAACTACCCGTGTTTATCTCTATCGAGTCGCTCTTGTCACGTGAAAGGAGATTAGTACAAAATAAAACCCGGTGTTTGCAATCAACGGCAATATGACTTAAAGGAAAAGCAAATCCTCGCGAAGCAGGTGATCCGGGTTTGATTCCGGGCAGAGGTAGTAAAAATTTTGTCTTTCTTTTACTTAGTACACCAACTATCAGGGCTCAGAAGAATCAGGAGTCAGAGCCCAAGAAAGGAAATGTAAATAAAAGCTTGCTAAAAGCTTGCTCTTTGTCGTTCAAAAAGCGATTAAAATGTCTTCAATAGCTCCGGTTTATTGTATCCACCGTCATTGAACCACATGTGAAAGACATAACACTACCCTTCTGTCTGAAACACGTATCCATTTCAATTCAGTGCGCTCTTGCTTATAGGCGTCTTTCCAAAACTGACGGGACATTATTGAGGAAGACTACTGTAAAAGTTATAAAGTATAACTTTGTTTTGTTTTTCTACAACAGATAACAATGAAAATGATCATTTTTTGACCATACGGTCTATTTTAACTTGCAGATATCGATGAATGTCGATCAGGTGTTGCTGGTTGCGCACACCAATGCAACAATACGATTGGTAGCTTCCAGTGCATCTGTCGACCTGGATATTATTTGGATCCTGATAATCGGACCTGCTCTGGTACGGTTAAGCTCATAATTACCGTGAAAAGCTAGCAGACACCTGGTTATATTTTTATTGTCTGTAAATATGTGGTATCCTAAAGATCAACTGACCAGATTGTTTGATTCTTTAATTATATCACTTTTACTTTACGTGATAGAGATTAGGCGAGCAGCCTTTCAAGGCAAATATTTTGAGGGCATAGACAAGTTTTTTTTAATCAAACCTCTGGTTTAGATACAGGGACCGCGCGAGGGGTGGGCTGAGGGGGCTTTAGCCCCCCCACTTTTTGGTGCCAAAAAATAAATAAAAATAAAAAAAAGGTGGAAAATTCATTAGTCAGTGATTAGTTTCAGGGTTAACTGAGTAATTGGTTTTCCCCAGTTGGATCTTATTTTCATATGGACCAACCAGAAACGGAATACTCCGCCGTGGATACATTACCGATGTATCCACTTACTTATCGTGGATACATATCGTGGATACATTACTGAAGGACGGGAATAGTGTCCATACTGAGAAAACACTAACTGTATATTGTCTTCTATTCCGGATTAGACCACCAAAACGTGCACTAAGTATCAACATTATCAATCACGGATAGTTTGAAGAGTTTGATACCCTTAGTTTAGCTTTGTACCTTTACTAATGGGTCTATATACTTCAATCAATTTATATTGTGCATGGTCCATGTGTTTCCATGTTCCAATTTATGCTTCGTATGTTCTATATGATGGGTATAAACTGACAACTTTTAACACACTTGGCCGCCCTAGATGTATTGTTAGTCACTAAAAGAGGAAAAATTTCGCGTGGGGGTGTCGCCCCCCCACCATACCCCGATCGAATTAGCCCCCCCACTTTAAAATAGGCCGCGCGGTCCCTGACATATCCTTCTAAATTAACTACAATGGCATGGACGAGACCTTTAATTGCGGGGTATCTGAGTTTTTGTCATCATGTACTAAACGAGCCATTGCTTATAGCAGCAGCAGCAGTAGCAGTAGCAGTAGCAGTAGCAGTAGTAGAAGTAGTAGCAGTAGCAGTAACAATAGCAGTAGCAGAAGTAGTAATAGTAACAGTAGCAGCAGCAATAGTAGTAGTAGCAGCAGCAGCAGCAGTAGTAGTAGTAGCAGCAGCAGCAGCAGTAGTAGTAGTAGTGGTAGTAGTAGTAGTAGCAGCAGCAGCAGCAGCAGCAGCAGCAGTAGTAGTAGTAGTAGTAGTAGTAGTAGCAGTAGTAGTAGTAGTAGCAGCAGCAGTAGTAGTAGTAGTAGTAGTAGGAGTAGGAGTAGTAGTAGTAGTAGTAGGAGTAGGAGTAGTAGTAGTAGCAGTAGTAGTAGTAGTAGTAGTAGTAGTGGTGGTGGTGGTGGTGGTAATAGTCAATTGTTTGACAAAAAGTAAATCAGTGTTAAGCTCGAAGTTAAAAGTCGTGCAGTCAATTCAAGAATGCTCTGGACCTTGAAGACAACCGTTTTGATCCGAATGGCTAATATGGTACTTTGCATGACTTCAATACGCAATTACCCACGCTTCTTCAACTACTGCAATCTCAAAATCAATCAAGAACATGCAAGCAAACGCATTGTTACAGTAGGAAGTAATTAGTTTACAATGGTTAACTTGTGATGACCTGTTTTAGATTATGATGAATGTTACGACGGCCAACACACCTGCAGCCAGCTTTGTGGCAACACGCCAGGGAGCTACTACTGTAATTGCAGACCAGGATATTATCTTGATGGCGACTTCAGAACATGCAAAGGTAAACATGTACAGGCAAATCCCTCTTCTATCTTTGAACTTGTCCATTGATCCTCAAAGAATTTATCTAAAGAAGAAAATTAGCTATGTTAAGGTGGCATACTTTTACTTTGGCCAGTCATCGCTTCCAATTTCTCCGCGTCGTTTTGCGTGGAAATCGGTGGATACGCCGTAAAATGTCGCCTGTTTTCTCATCGATCATCAAATTTTCTCTTTCTTTAAGATCTCTGTACGTCTAGTTGTGTCATCAAATCATGCTCTCGTTGAAAACACATGCAAATAAGAGAATTTTTTACATTCAGATCTCTGTTTAAAGGAACATTATATCATCACTTGCATTGATGGAAACCGAAAAAAGACTATAATTGCGAGTGCGCACACTATTAATAAGGTCCTTTGGTTTGGTCAGGATAGAAATGGTTTCCAACTTGATAAAGTCGGGCCGACGATTTAAATTTCTTCCCTTGTGACTTCTGTGAAATCAATAGAAACTAATTGTGGCTCATTCTTTCTTGGAAAATCCACTTGCTATCGTCCCGTTGGTGGCCAACAAGTAATCAATATTAATGTGAGGAAAGTACCAACACTGGACCGTGACATTGATCCCTGAACTCTCGTTCGTAAATGCTGTTGATAGCTAAGGATCCTTGTTGCCATAGCCGACGCTAAAAGTCACTACCTGTTCAGCCCTCTGATAAACCTTTTTAACAGGATATCCGTGCTCCTCGATCACCAATCCACCCAACGGTTACATGAATTGTACTGGAAAAACGATGGACAGTGTCTGTCAGTTTAGCTGCCAACCTGGGTACGAGTTGGTAGGATCACAACTGCGCACGTGCTTGACCAGGGGCCAGTGGAGTGGAAATCCTGTCTTTTGTACGAGTAAGTTGCCACAACTTGAATTCAGAAGAACAAAAACCTTATATTTAGCGAAAATTTGCTTATTTTCTTACAAGGTAAAACAGATCTAGACAATATCTTGTACTGTTCTTTGAGACACGTTTTCGGGCATTAGAGAATGAGCTCTGTAACGTCCGTTCGCTCTCAAAATTTATTATTACAATTACAATTATTACAATTTTTAAAAGGTTTAAAAGACTAAAGATGGTGAGAAATTAATAGTAATTTAGTGCTCTGCACGCTTATCTAACCACTGCTTAAAGCCGTGCCAAAAAAAGAGTTTGCGTCGCAGATCCAGAAAAGATGAATGAGAGTCTCCTTGTCATTAATTCTGACAAAAAACTGCGCTGGTAGTTATCGTTTAGGTTTATTGTTTTTAGAAGGTAATATGAGTCGCCAATCTTCTGTGATGTAACTTAAATTGGAACATGGTTAAGTTTGAATTGCTTGTGCATGGGAAAGGTGTGTTCCGTAAACTACTCTCCCATCAGTAATTTGATCACTTTCAAGTATGCAATCTGCGGTCCATTTTCTTTGGCTATCAAGGGGTCTCTTCTGTTTTCTATCACCTAGAAGTTTGTACGCTAGTCTATAAGGCTTGTTTTTCATTAAAAACCTCTGAATAAAATTTTAGCAATTAGTGTTACCATTTTGGGTGCTGAACTCACAGGTTCTCCATAAGGGTTAAATGGCTGATATCACTCTATGAAAAGTAAGAAAATCTTTTTTGATAACATTCTGTAAAATCAGGTGATCAAATGACCTACATTTTTGACACCCCCTTGAATACCATGATCTGTAATATACTGGTCTGTTTGCAAGGGAGTTTTGCCACAAGCTTTGTGTCTTGAGCTGTTCAATGGATGTAATATTATCATCATATGTGATGTCTGTGCAGGTTTGCAGTATTTCCAAAGTAAAGGTCAAAGCAAATCAAATCAAACCAAATCAAATCAGATCAGATAAATCAAATTTTACTTAGACACGTAGCACCCAGGAGTACGTTAAAATGTGTACGTGTCTAACATGTTAATGTATTTTGCCCAGAAAATACCTTCACCTCGAAAAGCTCTTAGCTTCATTAAAGTTACAACTCCCATTCGTATTGGCTACCTCTGCGAATTAAAATTCGCGGTATAAAGAACACACTAGTTCATGTTGACTATTCGTTAAGGCTAATATGATTCTGTTCTCTTACCGTTGTCTGTTTGTAGTAAAGCATTGCAGCAGACCTAAACCTCCTACAAATGGCTTTGTTGAAATTCCTTGTTCAACAACGTACAACGGAAAATGCTCGTTTGGTTGTAGCCCTGGTTATTTTTTGAATGGCAGCAGAACAGTTTTGTGTTCTGAAGACTCCAAGTGGGTACCCATCCCTGGCCAGTGTGATGGTAAGGAAAATAAAATTGGGTTAATTATATAACCTTAATGTATAATTGAGTCTTTTGCACACATCATGAGAAGCCTACGTCTCTTGACATCCCAGGACAGAAAAGGCGCCTTTCATTTGAGGGCAAAGTTCATTTCAAGACCGAGCACATATTTTCTCGCTGACAAGAAAGACCTTTTAAAAATGTGGAACAGAACGTGTCTAATTTTCTTTAGCACTCATAAAAATTGAAGTTGCTAATTTTTTGTCCTCATTTTTGCTCCTAACCACCTCTTAGTAAGTGCAGATCGTGGGTTGTAGCCTCGTTCAAGGGTATTTTTAATTTTTTTTTTGGAACTGGTGAAATTGATAGTCGGTTCAGGTTCTTTATTTTCTTTAAGGTCCTTCATGGGACAAATTTAAGTTGACAAACGAATCACATCTCGTGCACTTGTCTCATCTGCACAAAATCAGCAAAGTGGCGTCGGAAGTAGGGGAATGCTGAATGACTTTTCAGGTTACCGAAGAAGTTCACCTTTATTTTTTGAAATGTGTCATTTCGTCGGTAGTAAACAAGAAAGAAAAAAATTAGAGTCGCCAACGGGAATTGGACCCATGACCTCCCATCACTGGTTGGGCGCTCTAACCACTGGGCTACTGGGAGACTCGTGACGAGCGAGCATGGAGTTGTGTTTGGTGAAAGCCACAAGTGTGCCATGTGTGTTGGAGTTTGCAAGCCTTAATTTGGGGACGCCTTAATAGATATATAAAAAAACACTTCTCGGGCAGAAATGGATCAATGCATATTTTTATTGTTAAGATTCAAGAGCCTCGATTTGGCGAAGTTAATTTTTTGGTTAAGCTTAATTCTAACGTCTGATGTTCTGATGTTACGTTGCAGCCATAACGGTTTGTGAACCCAACCCCTGCTATAATGGAGGCGTATGTCATCCTTTTAATCGTACCACCTTCTGGTGTAACTGCACCAACACAGCTCACATGGGCAGCAAATGTCAAGTGGGAATCTTCCGTACACCTAAGTATCCTCGTCTTGAACAAAACAACAGTTTGAATGTCACTTTTGAACTATCTCCGCCTAAAAAAGAGTTGATAATTACACCAAGTGCATCAGCATTAGTGTTCCATCCCAGAAATCTGGTGATAACCCCGGTGAAACTAGAGCGAGGAACACTTTACCTCGCTAACATGACAATTACATCCCGTCTTCCTGGCATTCATCTGATCACTTACACCCTCTCAGGGCTTGCGGCCAAGTCATACCAGGCGGTGCTTCCAGATACTGTAATTGTACTTGCGAATGGTACATCTTGCAATGAAACTTCTTTGACGAGTTTTCCGGTTGGATGCTACAAAATAAGACTTCTTAAGTGCCCTAAAGGTGACAGCGTCCTGTATGCAAGATCAACAGAGTCATGGAAAATATCCCAGAGGCGAGCTAGTACAAAAGGTCTTGCTTCTATCTTGTATGGAAATCTTACATTACCATTGGGAATACACGGAGCGACCCTTGATAAACTAAGTCACTCGTCTGTGTCAACAGAGAAAGAGGAATGCCAAACACAGTCACCAATAAACGTGCAATGTCTTGCCTCGGAGACCTTAGCATCGGTCTTTCTTCGTTCCCTAAACGACAGCTTTCCCAGTTGGTTGCGTCTGATTCCGTTGAAAACCCTATCTAGCTTTGAGCCCAATGACGTAATCACATACATTTGGACTGGAAAGGAGCTAAAAGGCATTTTGAAAGGTTTAGGGCTGTCGGTGAAGGACGAATCTTTCTACTCCGTTCTTTTGTACGAAGGCGCAATAACCGTTAAGGTAAATCAGAGTAGTTTGAATCTCCCCAAGTACGGGAAAAACTCTTTCCTTCTCGTTGCCGTCGAGCTTTGCTCGCAGCCTCGAGCTCTTCCCGCTAACGTACTTCTTGCGTTTAACCCACTCTCTTTTGGTGCAATGCAAAACATGCCCGTTTATCGGCAACTTGCAACTCAAGGTTGGAACATCTCTGCTCTGGCTATGCAGTTCTCAAGACACAGTCTTATACAGGGAAACATGGAGTTCTATGGAAGAGTGGGAAAGACCATTGGGGGAATTGATCCAATCCGTTCTTTGGGGGTGCTTCTGGTGGGAAATGTCATGAGTGAGACAACAGATAGCAAAATCGTAAGTCAAATTTGAAAAATTAAACAACCTAGGGTTGGTAAACAGATAGGGTTAATTTATGTCCTTGATTTATGTCTTAGTAATTTGCCTATTATATGTTTGTAAAGCTTTTTTCCCCAGCTCTAAACATAACTTTCAAATCTCCCACTTAAACACAGGTATGGATCAACAATCACAACTCTTGGATGGCTGGTTTACGAGGACAAGTGACTGTATCCCTGACCCTCCTCTTCCTTCAGCAACAGAAATCATTGGATATTCCACTGTACAGGTGCTCTGGACAAGTGCAATACCAAGGTCACTGTGTAAAGAAGTTCTAACTTTGTGGTGATGGACAAAGAAAATATTTCCGAACTTTTAGCTTGTGAAAAAGGAGGGTCACAAGGGCCTTTTTCTTAAGGTCTTCCTTATGGGAGTGCTTCAATAAAAAATACATTTGGTGCATGATAAACTTGACGCACAAGTTTTTCCCTTGGGTGCTTAGAATACGTTCATGTCAACTCCAATTTCGACTTTCAGTTAAGCTTTAACTCGTTCGTCATTTCGGTGATCACGGCCTTTCCCAGCAACTTTACCTTAGTCTTACAGCATATCAAGTATGTGCCAACGGAAAAGTATAGAAACCAACGACTTAGCTTTGTCAAAATAATGGATCAACAGGTAAGGGGCGGGAGTATATCATGTGCATGGTCCTTCATGGGGGGGCAGTACATGTTTTTCAAGTTGCCTTTTGTTAGTGATATTCGACTTGTAGCACTCCAATTTTACAAAAAAATGTTTCATTGTAAGAATTTCTTATATAATACTTAATTTGTCTCAGAGAATTCTTTTAAGAAGAATTGCATTTGTTTTTTTTATATCAGGTTCTAAAACTGCCGGGTCTTGCAAGGTCAAAGATACATATCAATTGTTCCTAAACGGCCTGTTACGGAAAGATCCATTTACGTCCACTCTTCTCGGCTCCTTCATGGAGAGTGCCAATGGCAAGGTCACTTTCTTTGCAAATATATACAGTTCAAGTAACTCATCCTCAAAAGATCTGTCGAGGTCAGCTATGCACGTGGGATTCCACTTAATTGGAACTGTTAAGTTTGGGCCTTTGAAGTTTCCAAACATGTCTATCAATACCGAAATGTACTCTGAAGATTTAAAAGAATGCTACAGTGATAAGAAAGTTTCAGGATTAAAACTGTCCGCCACCTTTAACCAGCGCAAAGCATTGGGACGATTCTTTACTTCTGCCAATTCGGATTCACTCAAGTTACTTCTGCCTTCGTACAGCCAGAATAATTCTTACGGAATTCTTAACACGACTGTGGCTTTATTGGGTGACTCATTTCAAGCACAAGTTGAGATTTCAAACACCTCTATAAGATTTGAACAAGATATCAATCTCTTGCATACTTACCGGCTTTCCCTCTACGCTTTAAGTAGATTGCAGCCATGGGATTTCTTGCTGTTAAAGGTTAGTGGATTATTTGGTAGATCTGAACCAAATGGCAGGCATGATGCACTGGAAGATTCCTTGAAAGAAATGATAAATGGATACATAACAATCGTTGCCAAAAATACTGTCATCCGACTCAAAAGTTTGCAAACAGCAGCTGACAGAATAAAAGCCAGAATCACAAAGAGTAACTTTAGACTTGTTCAAGCAGAAAATAGGACTCATATGGCTGTCACACGATACCTCTGGGCGCTGAAAGCACAACAAGCGGCCCTGAGAGAGGTGAACGATGCCGAGAAAAATGTTTCCAACAGCAACCAGGAAGTTAACCAACTGAAAGCATCGCTCGAGCGCTTATGTTCTGTTATTGAATGTCCCTATGTTTGTCTGACTGGAACAGCTTGCAACACCTGTTACAGAGATCTCATCAGCAGGGAACGCGGCCTTTGCCCCGCGACTTGTCACAGTATCTTACAGGAAAGAATACCTCCCTTCGAGAAGACTGGTAAATGCTTAGAACAGAAATGTGAACTATCCGCGGGGTCGACAAACGTTTTGGGGATAAAGATACCGTCATCTGTAACTTGTAGCTTAGAGAAAGTGGGAAAATCTGTACTTTCAACTGCAGCAAAGGCGGTAGTTACATACGGCTTAGTGTCAGTAGGTGTGCCACCAAATGTTGCCTATCCGATCGCTAGTGGTGTTGTTACATACGCTACGACTGGAGACCCAAGAAAGGCTGCAAGATCAGCAGCTATCGCTGGAGGTATGCAATTTGTTCAGCCATATATAGATGACGTGAAAGAGGAATTTTTTGGACCAAGCGATCCGGACGACACGGATACCGGGATAGGAGGAGGATTGGTTAATGCATATAAAGGATGTAACGACGAAGGTGAATGGGACTGCGGCGAAGAACCCTATCCTTGCAGGATGGAAGTGTTCAATTACAAATTCACCAACATGCCTTATTCCTGCGAGATTTCGTGTGAAGTAAACGTCATAAAAGAAACAGTCGCAACCCCTTGTTGCAAAGAAGTCAACTGTGCATCACGGATACGAGACTTGAAATGCAAGGAAAAGAATGCGTTCTGTCGCATTGCCAGAGAAAAGGCCTTGGCAAAGTTAAGTGCAGCAAAAAGGAATCGATTGCAGCCACTTATAAAATTACAAAAAGCTAAGAAGAAACTCAAAGTTGTCGAGATTGAACTGGCTAAACATAAGATTGAACTTGAAGCTGCTTCCAACGAACGGAACACCCTGCGAAGAGCAAACAATGACCTCATGAAAGCGGCGAACATCTCGGGGAGGACGAGTGAGGAGAACAGGGCCCTTATTCAAGACGCAGTGGCATTGGCACAGCTTTGGAACAGTACTAACGAAACCTGTCCTGTGGACATCAACGAAATATCATTTGATGTTACTTTGTCTTCACCCTCTGAAACTAGTATTCCTGTTTTGTTTAAAATAGCACACAAAGACAAAGAGAAAGAGATCTTTACAATTGTCGATTTTTCGTCATTGAACGAGTCATTGCAGCAGACCGCCAAGAAAATCGTCAAAGAGCTTTTCGGTAATGTAAGTGTAGTTCTTCGTTCTGCACATCCTTTAAATCAGGTGGCTCCTACACAAAGCAAAGCAAGAAGAAAGAGAGCCATTGATGAAGGCCATTCTGATGTGACGACTCTGGTCGAATTTAAAAGGAAGTGTGCCTTAGTGACAAACTATCAACATGCCTTAGGTGACATAATAGGCTTACTTTACAAGATTTCTATAGAATCTTTGCTCAATCTTAACATTTTAAAGAATCACACGACAGAATATGCGCATGCTGGGGCCCAAGATTTTGCCGTTAATGTAACACAGGCAGACGAACTTGGGCTTTCAAATAAAGATGTTGACGACTCCAAAAAAGCTGTTTCTTCAGACGAGGAGGTGGCTAGTACAGCTAGTTTAATTGAGCTCAGAAATGATACCAATCACATCAAAGTGGATACAGCAATGGAGGTGCTTTACAGAGACTGGGAAGCAAGTATGGAGACCGTGTTCAATTGCACGTCATTGGAATGCAGTGGCTTCGTAGATTGCATGGAGGATTTTGTGGACAACTTTTACTATCTCTACCAAGGTGTTGATATCCCCGAGGCGATCCCTTTCCGGAAAAAAATAAAAAGACTCAGTATCGAGGTCAAAGAGCTTTTTTCTCTTGAAGACGTATCAGTAGCCAAAGCTGCTGAGAAGTCCTACAGAATTTTGCAGATGTTATCTGAAACAAAGGATGAAAAGATCTTCTGCGCCGTCCCTCCTAACATAACCAATCATCCAGTAACGATGAAAGACGTGAAATTAGGACAGCCTCTTGAACTGCACTGCAAGGCCACCGGAGACCCTGCTCCGTCATATCGCTGGAGAAAAAACGGCGAGCTCCTGCCACAAAGCAACACAGAAAGCTTGCGAATTGAAAACGTAACAACAAACGACAGTGGTAACTACACCTGTGAAGCTTACAACCATGTCAGTGTGGAATCGTCAACCCCTGCTCATGTCTTGGTGCACTCACCTCCAAAGCTGGTGTATGAGCCTCCAAGAAAGCTGAATATACCCATCAGCACTGGTTTTTATTTGCGTTGTAATGCGACCAGCGTGGCTCGCCCGCTCCGATATCAGTGGCTCTTCATGCCAAGCGGTGGTGATGGTTATAGTTTGGTTCCAAATGGCAATTTCTCCGTTTTGAAATTCGGCTATCTTCAGAAACATGAAGAAGGATTTTATAAATGCAACGTGTCCAACCCATTTGACTATACCCTGTCTCAAGGCGTCCAAATCCGCGTTCTTGGGTTTTCTCTCGTAGTGCCATCCCTTGGATTGTCGTTCGAAATGACTGGTGACACCAAACGTCTTGACAGTTATTACAAGAAAACTAAGAAAGCGAATAATGGTGGAACGCCCCCTCATGTTAATCAAAATTTCCAACATGACGTGGAACTCTCTTTTACCAGGATCTTAAACAAATTGGTCAATCTTTCTTCCAACGCAGTACAGAATCTCACCATAGAAGACTGCAAAGCAAAAGATCACAGCAACAATATCACTTGCAGTGTATCGTTCAGGTTACGTGGCTTAAACGTCACGGGTCCTGAGTCCATGAACAGGACCGAAAGAGAAAACGCTATCAGCGTCGTGGAGTCCGTGAAGCAGTTAAAACAGTCAGTGGCTGTGCTGGTAAATGTGACTTCTACCCGAGGAATCAT
Organism: Siderastrea radians; assembly: GCA_964017195.1. NCBI lineage: Eukaryota > Metazoa > Cnidaria > Anthozoa > Scleractinia > Rhizangiidae > Siderastrea > Siderastrea radians. Next base: position 29,932,906 of record OZ024896.1, on the reverse strand, counting down.
TATAAACGTCAAAGATGTAAATTTGAAAGTTGATCCAGCTTCATGGAGGGCAGGAGAGTACAGATCCTTATGTCCCACTGGTACAGTGCTGTATGTCAACAACTTCGTTTGCGGTAAGCAAAAGAAATGTTTTAGCGTCGATAAATTATGATTTACCTCAATAAACGAGTCCGGAAACCTTGAACACCTCTTGAGCTTTGCAATAATTACTATGGGCTTGGAGATAATAGAGGAAGAGTTATATGCCAAAAATTGCCAAGTGGCTCAACCAGTGTCCTCTTGTTTCCATTTCCTGGGGTGTGAGCTCTCATTCGATGGGGAGCTACGAAAATTGAAATGGAAAAATCTAATCTTGTATTCCTGAGGACGATACGATAAAGCTAATCGAGATCCTCCTTAGGCAGCTGACGGCAAAAGTTACAAGGGTCTGGCAATTTGGTCCCTTTATTTGTCTTTTTATGGTTATTGTTTTCTATCATCTGGTGAAGTGCACTCGGAAGGCCATTAAAATGAGCTTCTTCCTGTGGTGCTCCTATATCTCTGTTTGAGAGATTTTTCATCAGTTGCTTCTCTTTGGTCCAATGCAAAAAGCTTTACAACTACAAAAGTTTTATGCAGTGAGTATTTTCTAAGACCACTAGGTTCTAATTTCTTTAAATTTGCTTAATTATTGCAGTTAACTGTCCACCCGGTTCTCATGGGGCTTTAAATGGGACATTGCCCTCGTGCTTTCAGTGTCCCGTTGGAACATATCAGCCTAATGAGGGACAGACGTCTTGCATCCCTTGTCCCTTTGGTTTTAACTCCTACAGGAAGGGATTGGAAAAGCTCTCTTCTTGCAAAGGTGAGACAGAATCAGAAACACACAGCTTTTTTCACGTATTGTTTGTTTTATGACTACTCAAACGATGTAGTATACTAAAATACAGTACTGAGAGCTGTTCGGGTTCTTTAGCTGAAAATTGAAGCTGTGGGACATTTGAAATCTTATTTCACGAATCTACCAGCAGCTTTTGCCTTTCCGGAAATCCTACCTGGGGATAATTACATTTAAAAAATCCATCCAAAAAGAACACTAACTTGCCCATCCAGATACCAAAATCAATTTGATATTCACGAATCAAAAGTTTAGTTTTTCTTCACAATAACGTCCTAATTTCTAATTCTATGGACGTCTTTCTAAGAAATACTTCACCTTGATCCTTCCTTGTGTGCTCTTACGTTAGGATACGTTCGCTCGATATTAAAGAAGGTTGATCACATTGTTTCGAATCAATAGAAAAATAAATATCCCGATTCCCGGCATTTAATCTGTTACCATTTGCTGTATTCTAGGCCTCTTACAGACATAATCCATAGTATCGTAATATGTCCAGTCCAGTGGAACAGACATGGGAAAATGGCTTGCCGTTGAGAAATAAATATAATTTTGAAGTTCATTCGTCTTAATCTTCTTATCCAATCTGTCACTAGAAACGACCACGACCACTACCACCACCGCTTCTCCACCAAAGCAGTCCTCACACACTTTCCAGTCCACTGAAGATGTTGTGACTGAAACCACCACGAAAGAGAATATAGAGAGGAGGCCGACAGAGAGTCCCGATGCTTTGAGTTTTGTGAATAATGAGGACGCCGCCACAAAATGGAAAATGGCCTTCGGCGTATGTGTGGCTATAATGTTTATCCTGCTTGCTGGTGAGTTGCAAAATTACGTAAACTTTTGCATCCTATCTCCGATACGTTTGCCGCCCATCGTCGCTTTGTTTTTCGCGGAGGCGTAAGTTACATGAACATCCTTTGTTTCATCTTGAGTCACCAATCAACATCTTGTGATATCAATTAGTGCAGGTAAAAAGTAAGGAGATTAATCCCTCATGTTTAATAAAAAAACGTCTCCCAGCTGCTATACATTAAACGAATCTGTGTGTTGATGTCTGGGTATAGAACGGTTAATCGTCAAGACCGCAAACATCAATTGTGATGAACAATTATTAATCAAAATGGAGGTGGATAGCAGACACTATCCCGAGTTTGAGAAGCCAATCAGAGCGCGAGAAAAACACTATCCACTGGATTGGTACACACTAATGAAGGTTATTTCAGTCAACAAAGTGTCATGTTATACAAGTAATTGAAGTTGAAAGCGAGGGGTAGACTTAAAACAGGGAGAACAGTAACCAGAATATTCTTGTAACCAGCCTGGGCCTGGTGGACCAGTACCCTAAAGGGGAGAGGAGGGGTGGGGTGGGGAGGGATGGGCGGGGAGGGATGGGCGGGGAGGGGTGAAGGTTTTTATTACTGGGATTAGGAGGATTATATGCGGGGAGGCGAGAGGGGGCTAATTTATGGGGGTTTCATAGTAGGCTAATACGTAAATCGTACAAAAATGTAGTGGGGGTGGGTGACGTGTTAAACTGTTTTTAGTAGTGACGATTAAATTACAATAATTGTTTAAAAGTGGGCGAAGGTGTAACTTGTTTATCCGGTTCTTACTCAAGGAGTTGTTGCGTATGCCATAAACTACCGCATCAGGGAGATACGCCATTTTAATACCACCAAGAAGACAAAACAAGGGAATCATCAGACGTTCCAGAATCCCATATACGATGCAACTGAGGCTGTCGTTAAACAGGAGTCTCTGTACAGCCACGAGAATCCGGTTTATAAGACGGAGGATCTGGACCAAGAGTAACACTTGGATGTAAAATGCGAGTTGTTGTTACAGTGTGAAGCTTAAAAGAAGGGCCATTCTTAATGTGTTTACCTTATAGTGCTACAGTCAATCCTTCATTATCCAGACTTCTAAAAATACTCTAGATCCGTCGCTGTAATTTCAATTTCAACTGTAATCATGATAATTGAGGAGGCCCAATTAACATAAGCTTCTTAGTTTCCTTTAGGCCTCCTCCCACTGTTACCATCATTCTTTCGTCTTTCCTTGTTCTTTAATTGTTAAATTTGTATTGTTGTCTGTGGTGTGGCAAAATTAAAAAAAAAGATGATCGACAGTCTGGAAAATGGAAAAAAATTAATGCTAGTTGACATTCATCTAAACAGTACACATGCTCAAGCAGTAATTAGGAAAGAACTCTTATTTGGTTAATCTCTGAGGGAGCTGAAAAATTTGACGAAGTTGACCACATTAACCGATTACGGAAAGTCAAGATAATTGAGGTCTGGGTCATCAAGGTTTGTCTGTATATTGTGGTATCCGAATTCCATCACTTTTTGCGCGAAAAATTTATAAATCGATTTCTAGCTTGCAGATTGAGTAGATACAACATTTTGTGTAGGCAATCAATCTTCCGTAAAGCTCGACTTTCCAATCCGAATGTGATTATAGTCTAGAGCTAACTTGTCTTTTTTTGTTCTCAGTTAGTTAACTTGAAGCTGTTCTCGAATTATCATAGGGCAGTTGACTCCACGAAAGTCAATTAATTAACCAATTAATGACATGAATAACTAACCAACCAACCAATCGACTGACTGACTGACTTACTGACTTACTTACTCACTCACTAACTAACGTACTGACTGACTGACTGACTAATTTAGGGGATAAATAAAAAATGTGCTCACCCTTTTAGGCCTCGGCCAAACAAATCAAGCATTTCCATTCAATACCGTTGAACGTCGTTGAATTCGGCAAGTGAACCCTTTTGGGCCACCAGTTGAGCAAACATTAATGATTCTGAAGGATGTTGAATGACCGAAAATGATGACGAACAAAGTTGATTGCCATAAAACATTGTTGGGTAGAACAATGCTGTATACAACAATGTTGAATGGTGTTAAAGCCTTTTGACTGAAATCTTAGCTTTACACTGTAATCCTAGCTGCGACATGGACGAAGAGATACAAGGCATGTGCAGAGGCATTGTACTGTCTGTTTTCGTTAATATTTTTTCCACAATTTTTGCCTCTGTTGATTTAACTCTCTAGTATATGCTTTAAGGCGTGCGTTTAAGAGCCAGTCCACATCGGAATAGACTGGGACATAAATATGAGTAGTCGAGCAAAGCTTTGCTAAACGCTGTCAGTATTATTTCCCAAATATGCTATCAATGTAACCCGTTGAATAGCAAAGCCATCAAAATGTTCTCTTATGAGAAATTATATTCTCGTAAGGAAGAAAAGGAACGCTTTTGCTACTTGATAAGGTTTCTGCAACTCCGTGTTTTGATTTAGAGAAAATGATAGGTTTTATCAGAACTGTTATTGACTTGATTATATTCTTTATGTTTTAGCCATTTTCCGTTAGAGTTGGTGCACGTTAGCCTTTAGTTTGCATTAATACCTTTTAAATTTGTTTTTTACTTTTTTCATACCCCAAGAACGACTCGTACCCAAACTATTTCGATGAGAAAACTGTAAGATGCGGGGACCAACCAACCGCTGAGCATTAAGTTCTTATCGGATGAACTAGGTACTAGTTAAAGTTAAGAAAGCATGTTTGATTTTGGGACTAAACTTTGCTAGAAGTGCAGTAGTCTAGTTATGTGCGCTTCCACTAGCAAATATTTGCTTTTTCAAGTTTGATCATTAATAGTAGTACTCGTTTGTTTTAGTTTTACAACTATTTTTTCTTACACACGATAATAAAAGAAAATTTTGAAACGTATGTTTTGTTGCATGTTAACTCTCGGTGGCGCTTCCACAAAAGTTGGTTTGGAATTTCTGAGCTTTGATTCACGAAATAATAGAAATCGTGAATTTAAGACGGCACTCCCAGGACTCAGACATTTTTCCCCACTTCTATATTTTTTATTTTATGACCGAGTTTCCTTTCTTTCTCGATTATTAACGATTGTATTCTTTGCAAATGGTTTGAATCAAGTCATAAGTCGGTGAAGTATGATCACAGGTAACCAAAGCGTAATATGAGAGTTTGTATGGAGCTGAAATTCGATCGAAAATAATCGGCGGTTTTCCGCCGAAACTACATTAAAATCGAAATAAAGTTTAAAAAACCTTACCTGTTGTGTGTTTGCTGTGTTTTTATCGCTTTTCCGAGCTTCCGGAGGCCGTTTTGGGCGATTTTCTACTTAACGGTCGATGCGACGGCATGTCACGTACTAAAGAGAGCTAAAGGTAGGAAAACGGGAATTCAAAATTGCCAACCGACACTCGAGGTCCCGAACAAAATACCCGCTAAAAATCGATTCAATCTAAAGTCAGTGCTTTAAAACCACAACACATTTCAAAAAGGATAAATCTCCTACCTTTCTATGTGATTCAATCGTCAATTAGTTTATCTCTCGAAGTACAGCCCTGCATTAAAAACGAACGAACTTTTCGAAATCGCCGCCATCACAGGCTTGTAAGGAAAAGAGGGTCAAATTTCCCTCCACCGGGGGACGACATGAGTGACTCCTGTGTCGCCAAATGCCAAACTCACCCCCTCTCCGGTAAATCAAGTGTTGTACCGCTCAAATTTCGGCGGGAAATCGCGCGCGGGTCGCATTCAGGTGTAGAACTTGACTTACCGGAGAGAGGGTGAGTTTGGCATTTGGCGACATAGAAGTCACTCAAGTCGTCCCCCGGTGGAGCGAAATTTGGCGCTTTGTCCCAGGCTTGACCGTTAGTTTTGACCCTCTTTTCCTTACAAGCCTGTGATGGCGGCGATTTCAAAAAGTTCGTTCGTTTTTAATGCAGGGCTGTACTTCGAGAGATAAACTAATTGACGATTGAATCACATAGAAAGGTAGGAGATTTATCCTTTTTGAAATGTGTTGTGGTTTTAAAGCGCTGACTTTTGATTGAATCGATTTTTAGCGGGTATTTTGATCGGGACCTCGAGTGTCGGTTGGCAATTTTGAATTCCCGTTTTCCTACCTTTAGCTCTCTTTAGTACGTGACATGCCGTCGCATCGACCGTTAAGTAGAAAATCACCCAAAACGGCCTCCGGAAGCTCGGAAAAGCGATAAAAACACAGCAAACACACAACAGGTAAGGTTTTTTAAACTTTATTTCGATTTTAATGTATTTTCGGCGGAAAACCGCCGATTATTTTCGATCGAATTTCAGCTCCATACAAACTCTCATATTACGCTTTGGTTACCTGTGGTATGATCGTCCGGGTGAGTGTAGTCCTGAGAAGGACTGTTTCTGATGACAGTGACTGACTTTTCGACAACCTGATGACGTTTCGACACTTATGAGTGGTTTGCTGCAAGAACCGATTAAGAATATGCAAGATAGAAAAAGCCGAACTAGTTCTGAAAATATAAGTTTCGGGTCGTTTAGATTTTTATTTATTTTTTAAGTGAATATTTTCGTATTTTGCCCTTCGCGGCAGTCAAAATCAACGCCAAAATCGGGACTTTTCCGGAAGCTCCTGTTCAAGTATTGAAAGCGTCCTAAAAAAGATTAACCCAGGTAGCTAATAGATCTTATTTCCTCTGTTTATTAGCAGTGTCAAAGTTTCATGAAAACCGAACTTGAATTTTTTACGAAATTTTAAAATTTATACCCAACAACGGTCGTTCCCGACAACCCAATTTAGGCTAAATTCAGGGCACAAAAAAGTACTCTGGTACATAGCTTTACACAACGAGACTATTTTCCGGGAAAGAACAATCATTCAACCAAACATTGGCCGAAAAAAAATTTGGGACAAATGTAACGGCGAATTTTGACAGCGCTTTGAAAACAGGCCAGTTGAGTGATGTGAGCGACCCTTTGACCTTTCATGTCCTTAGCCTTTTCCTGTTGCCTTTCCTACGCATGACGCACAGGTTCAACTTGTCTTTCGGGTATAAAACTTTTGCTTCTCTAGTGCAGCACCATAACCTAAACGCTTACCACGAAGTAAAAAGCCAATTCGCCTGTCAGAGTGACGCAGCTTATAAATTATTCTTGAAGAGAACAACTTATCGTGCAGTGAGGAACTAGTACCTCGAGAACAACCTCGACCTATCTGCTTTCTTAGCAACTCGAATACCTGTCAGGTATTTGCCTGTACCCAGTTTGTTGCGCAAGAAAAAAAAAACAAAACCTGCCGCAATCCGTTCTCTCACTTGTTCCTAGTACCTTTTTTGGTATGTAGTCTCAACTTTGATTAGTGGTCTCTTTTTCATGGCACATGTTTTCAGTGAAAACATTAGACCAGTTTCTCAGTATTTTTCATCTTCAATTTTTGATTTGCTGATATGCTTTCCTTTGCCGACGTCAAACGCTCTCCAAACTGTTGCCGTGTCACAAGAAAACTCGAAATTGTTTAGCATGTTTACGCCATTGAATTTACTTGAGGAAGTTGCAAGTGTCAATCGCAAGCTATTTGCAGATTGTGACAATCATTCATGTGTCTAAGCTCGTGAGTTCTGATAGCCTGCGTAGCAAGCACGTCCGTAGACTTTTCCGCCTTTTGCTTTTGCTTCCGCATTTTGCTTTTTGGCCGCGCCAAACTAAGGCGAGCGCAAAAAAGGAAGGAGCGGGGAGGCGCAGGGGAGGGGAGGCGAGAAAAGGAAACGCTTGCCCGCAAACGCCACAAGTTTGAAAAACGCCCCTTCAGCACTCAAGGTTCGGTGAATTCATAGCGTGAAAGCTTGTTAATAAAGCAACAAATAACAGATCACCGGATATTACAAATTTACTTTCGTCAAAATCAAAACGTGCTCCGCGTGAGTCAAACCCACGAACTGCAGAAACGAAGCACTCGGAGATATGATGTCTATGCCTCGACAGTTGGAAACTCAAAGGGGGCGCTTCAGGATTTGTCGTTGTAATTTCAAAGTTAATAAGTTTGGAAATTTATCACTGCTAGGAAAATCGGGTTTTATTTCTTCGGGAACCTTTTCAAAGCGTCGGAAAGAAAGGATTCTTAAGGAGCAATTCTTGCTGATATTTTCAGAGCAGTAAGAGTGGAAGTTGTTGAAAACTTGTAGCTATTTTCGGAACGTATGTGCAATCTTTGTGCTCGAAAAATTAGGAACTTAGGGGCATTATTCAAAGTTATTCGGAATGCAATAGGTATATCGAGTCTCCTGTTTCCCAAACTCCGCCAAAGCAGCGTATCAACTTGTCGAAACAGCTGCTAGAAACTCCATCAGGCAACAGTCCATGTAGAAAGAGAAAGCTTCCCGAAAGGCTCTGAGATTTGACAAGTTCTGACAAGCTCTTCGGCAATGAAGAGATCGAGCTTTTCAGCCAAATGCAGTTTTGCTTGACATTTTCTGTCAAGCAAACCTTGCCTCATCCAAGCCTAACATTCATCCAAGCCTAACAAAAATCTACTGGGAGCCAAGGTACAAAATTGCGATCACCAGACTTTGTCGTCGTCACCATCGCTGTGGTTCTGAAATTCCCGTAGTGCATGTTAATTTGCATTTAAAGGATTTTCAAATACGCTCGTACAATGTACATTTAGCCAGGCTAGCTACAGTAGTGTACTAGACATTATAAAACATTGTTAAATATTTCACATTTCTAGGGTTCTTATTGGCTCACACACATGTTGTCAGCCATGTTATGTACCGTTCACAAAATTTTGGCAAAACATTTCAGCAACGATTTACATAAAACGATTCTTTTACTCGCGTTTGTTTGATAAGTGCTGATTATAACAAAATCGGCGTTATGCACCTCCTTGGTTATATTTCTTCTCATATCCAAGTGAGCCCCCCCCCCCCCCCGGGGGGAGAACTCCCATATATAAGTATATGCTGCGGAAAAGGATATGGTTTTGGAGGCCAGTCTCAATCAGTCCTTTAATAGGGTATCCATTTTGCCCGTGTTTGGTATTATGATCCCGGTTTTGGCATTATGATCCCTTATATAGGGTTCCTTTGTTAGCTAGAACTGCAGTACGTAAACGTCCAGCTAAAGGAAAAGATATGGTCAGTCTACTATAACTGAACTGCCCGTTAACCTAGACTTAGTCAAGTATTCTATGATTGATCCCAAACTTCGCATGTTACAGAAAAGAAATAAAAACAACCTATTCACATAATTCTTAGTTGAATTGAATAGGGTGTTTTTAATAGGGTGTCTTGACTAGGGCGTCGTTATTTCCCAGGTATTAATTTTTCGGGTTTGGGCCTTAAAAAGGGTATCAAGTTTAGATTTTCAGGGTTTTTAAAAGAACCTTTGCTTCACACATCTATTCTAAATTGTTGGGAGTACTCTTCCCCCCCCCCCCCACGGGAATGACGCGCCCGTGGAATAAGTGGTCAATAGCAGTTGCTGCATTGGAGCATCGATTTTTTAGAAAAAAAGAAGTTTTCAAAGAATCATAAGTTGAGGATTTTACATTTGATATGATACTGAACTTATCTACCGATAAAATAAGTGCAGACGTTCAGTATACCGTACGATATTATGTTACTCTCTTTATTTGAATTCTGTTTCACTACCTTTTGTCATTTACTAACAAAAATAAACTCTGAAAACGTATATCGTAACGATCCGCGTAACAATCCGCGTTGACTAGCTTCGCGCTCTCACTTTGCTGTCTACGGAAAAGTAACGCCAGCCTCGTTATAAAGATTCCCCATTTTAGAGGATCCCGGTTTTACAGATTCCCTATTTTAGAGATCCCCCGTTTTAAAGATTCCAGAGATTCCCTCTTTTGGCTTTAGAGATTCCCAGTTCACCATTCCCAATTGTCAATTTCCAATTCCTCGTTCTCCATTTCGCGATTCCCAGATCCCGCTTTTAGAAACAGCCGTTTTAGAGATTCCATGTTTTAGAGATTCCCCGTTTTAAAGATTCCAGAGATTCCCTGTTAGAGATTCCCAGTTCCCCATTCTCAATTCCCCGTTCTCCTTTTCGCGATTCCCAAAAACAGCCGTTTTAAATCGGCTCCCAATTGTCACTGCTTACAATATCTGAACAATATGAATATTCCGACTCACAGAAAGACCAGACAAAACTGAAGAGGAGCCGTCTGTTATTTGCTTCGTAAAATATCCTCATGAAGAATTATAAAGAGTGGTCTCTGGTTGACCGCTTGCGATCGCGGTATCCCTTGCGTTCGTTTTGAAACCAGCCGTTTTATTAATTGCGATCGTGCAATTCATGTGTTCAGTGTTGGCGGTCCACTAAAGGCATAAAGAAACGAATCTTTATTTCAAGAAATACTTTGTTCCAGGACATTGCCATGACATTAATCTTAGAAACATTTGTAACGGATACGCGGTGGAACGTCACGCAAGTTTCACCCTCGTTTCCAGAACGGGTCAAAATTTGGGTATACTAACCACGCAAAGTAACCATGGAGTGCGCATGTGCAGACCTGCTAGGCAACATCTCAGGGGGTGATTCAAAATGGCGGATGGTAGTCGATTTCGTGATTCGATCCGATTACTATAATGGAAGAAAATTATACAATTTTCCCAGTAGATGGCAAAAGTCAAGTCAAAGATGAGGAAACGGAGATCACGTATATTATACATGCTGTTGAAGCCGACGATAAAGGACGTGACGATGACACTGTGGAGAAAGACACTGTGGAGAGTTCGGTTTAGTTGTGTGTGGTTTTCCCATTTGACTCTAATTGTGTACAGAATAACTATCTGAGAGGGTTGTATAGTGCCATGGTTAGCCTATGCCCAAAATGTGGTTAAGACAGTTTTATGAAGAAAATTCCATAATAATAAGCCGTGTAATAAAGAGTTCAGTTTAGTTGAGTGTGGTTATCCCATTTGAGTCTAATCGTGTACAGAATAACTATCTGAGAGGAATGAACTCTGAACAATGATAGACTGCAAAAACCGTGTACGACCATACTTGCGTAACGTCGGATCATAATAGATCGTGATCAGTCAAAAATATAAGTAAACTGTACTGGCTACAAGGCCCTGCAAGGACTGATCAAACGACGTAAAAAGAGGCATTGCCCGAAGGCAACGCAGTTCTTAACACAACACCACAGTTTTTGCAGTCTGTCATTGTTCAGAATTCATTGTTCTTATATTTTAAACCGTTGATCTGGATTGATCCGACCATCTTGCACTTTGTTTTGTTTTACGTAGCGGATGGTATTGGCCATCCCTCGTTCGTTTCACCACAACATTCGGCATGTTTAAGTTGAGATCATATCATTTTTAGGCCACAAACGCACAGTACGTGTTTGTGACCGGAAATCATATGATTTCTAGCTCTTTCTCGAATGGATCTAGTTACAGCATTTATGAGATAGGTGATTTCTCACTAACTCTCATTGTGTTGGTGGCTACGATACGCTGACGAGCTCCAATAAGAGCGAAACAACGTTGTCCGTATCTGCCTTCTAGTCACGAGCGCTTATCATGCCAGGTATTGTTGACTGTGGTGTTGTGTTAAGAACTGCGTTGCCTTCGGGCAATGCCTTTTTTTACGTCGTTTGATTAGTCCTTGCAGGGCCTTGTAGCCAGTACAGTTTATCTGAGAGGGTTGAACAGTGCCATGGTTAACCTATGCCCAAAATTTGGGTATAGAGTAACCACGCGGAACTAAAGACAGTGTTATGTGTAGTAAGCCCGAGTAACAAACAGATCAGTTTAGATGTTTGATGGTTATCGCATTTGAGTTCTTTCACGAACAAAATAGTTCTCGGAATGGCCGAGTGGTTAACCTATGCGGAGAATTTGGGTTATAGGTTAACCACGAGGCTGAAAACATTTTTGTGAAGGATATCTTTTATCAAGAAAACTCCGTGTAAAGAGCCCGTGTATTAAATAGTTTAGTTAAGTTTAGTGTATTAGCACCATTACAATATTCGTGTACAAAATAATTCTCAGAAAAGGTTCATGTGTAAAGTGCCACCCCTCAGCCTATTCCCCAAATTTGGTTTAGGTTAGCCACGAGGGACTAAAGTCAGTTTTATGAAGAGAAACCCGCGTTATGTTATAAGCCCGTGTAATAAAGAGTTCGGTTTAGTTGCGCGTGGTTATCCTGTGTGAGTCTATTCATAAACTATAATGAAAAAACAGCAAAGAAAAAATGACTACGTGATTGGAGAGCATCGTAGAGCCATACAAAACAAGACAACCTATGCAGTATCACAGCACTTTAATCAGAAGGGACGCAAACTCACGGACATCGAACTTATTCTACTCGAACTCATTAATTCTAAAAGAGAACCCATACGTAGAGCTCGAGAATCATTTTACATAGATAAGGCCAAAACTGTTCCAAACAATTGTATCACATATCTACTGTAACCGTTTTACCACATATTGTAATGACTATTGTCATATTGTAATGAGTCAAATGGGATAACCACACACAACTAAACCGAACGCTTTATTACACGGCTTATTATATGGAATTTTCTTCATAAAACTGTCTCTAGTTCCCCGTGGTTACGCTATACCCAAATTTTGGGCATAGGCTAACCCTGACACCAAATAACCCTCTCCAATAGTTATTTTGAACACAATTAGACTCAAATGGGATAACCACACACAACTAAACTGAACTCTTTATTACAGGGGCTCATTACATGACATTTTCTTCATAAAACTGTCCCTAGTTCCCCGTGGTTACTCTATACCCAAATTTTGGGCATAGGCTAACCATGACACTAAATAACCCTCCCCATTAGTTATTTTGTACACAATTAGACTCAAATGGGATAACCACACACAACTAAACTCAATTCTTTATCACAGGGGTTCATTACATGACATTTTCTTCATAAAACTGTCGTCAGTTCCCCATGGTTACTCTATACCCAAATTTTGGGCATAGGTTAACCATAGCACTATCCAAGCCTCTTAGATAGTTATTCTGTACACGATTAGTCTAACAAGGGTAACCACACTCAACTAAACCAAACTCTTTATTACACGGCTTATTACATGACATTTTCTTCATAAAACTGTCTTTAGTTCCACGTGGTTACTCTATACCCAAATTTTGGGCAAACGTTAACCATGGCACTATACAACCCTCTCAGATAGTTATTCTGTACACGAGTAGACTCAAATGGGACAACCACACACAACTAAACTGAACTCTTTATTACACGGCTTATTATATGGAGTTTTCTTGATAAAACTGTCTTTAGTTCCCCGTGGTTACTCTATACCCAAATTTTGGGCATAGGCTAATCATGACACTAAATAACCCTCTCCAATAGTTATTCTGTACACGAATAGACTCAAATGGGATAACCACACACAACTAAACTGAACTCTTTATTGTTTTAAACTCAGTCCGCGTTTTATACCCAGTCGGTAGTCCGCAGTCCGTCAGTCCGCTAGTCCTCAGTGCATCTTTTATACTGACCGAACTTACAACCATTTCTGAGAATATTTATTCCTTACACGAATACACTCTAATAGTGTTACCGGTAATACACTTAACTTCTAAACTGAACTCTTTAATACACGGATCGTTATATCGTAGAGGTTCCAGCCTGGGTTCTTGAATTCGAACAGTGTCTTTCTCCACAGCAACATCAGTGTCATCGTCACGTCCTTTATCGTCGGCGTCAACAGCATATATAATGTACGTGATCTCCGTTTCCTCATCTTTGACTTGTCTTTTGCCCTCAACTGGGAAAATTGTATAATTTTCTTCTATAATAGTAATCGGATCGAATCACGAAATCGACTACCATCCGCCATTTTGAATCATCCCCTGAGATGTTTCCAAGCAGCTCTGCACATGCGTACTCCATGGTTACTTTGCGTGGTTATATGCCCAAATTTTGACCCGTATAATACCTCGAGGTCAGAACCTGTTAACCTTTCAGGCAAAGCTGGAAAAGGGTAACGCGGGCTCTAAGAACGAGGGTGAAGCTTGCGTGACGTTCCACCACGAATGAAGTGAAAGGGTAGTGCTGTATCCACATGTAAGTATGGTTGTCCTTTATCTGGTGTAAATCGGATATGTTTCGGTAGAGGTCAGTAACTACAATAGTGTGATCCTCGCATTGGCAGGAAAGCTTACCGGTTTTGTAATGCCCATAAGAAATCGAGCGTACTGAATGCGAGCTTGTTCTATTATATTGGTGAGTGTGTTCAAGCCAGTACGCCTGTGGCCTAACGCGCAAGATTAAATATGTCTCTTCTACCACCTAAGTTACGTGAAAACAATGCAAATTTTAAATATATGCGTGAGATGTTGCCAGCCCTTGAATTTCAGTGACGAATATATAATAGCATTTTAGCTTTATTTCGCACCGTACTTTTATACTTATTCTGTAGTTATATTCATCAAATAAAGCTTTGCTTTATTAACACTTCTCCCACAAAGTGTCGTATTTTAAATGTTTTTTTGGGGGGTTCCATGATTATATGTGCATGCGATCGGCACTAACACCACAGAATATTATGACGCTTAATAATAAGTTCACTAAGCCGAGTGATACGTTCAGTGGCCTCAGTTAATCACGAAAACACTGGGGAAACTAAAAATTGTTTGGCATAACAGGGGTTTGACCATTACTAAAAATGACCAATATAAACTACGAAAAACAATGTTTCACTCAGGACATTTCAAGATTTGGCATGCACTGCTGTATATTGTATGTACTTCAGCTGTAAACACTGAAGCACGAATTGCTTTGCTTCATTTTGTTTTTTCTCATAAAAGATCCAAGTTAACCAGTAAATATAAAACATGGCTTCTACATTCCACTGACTTGGTTTACATTCCGTGACTTTTAATATGTACTATAGATATTAGAAATTTCAAAGATACATTTTGTTTTTTACGCTTCCTAAATCTATTAAATTACCAAATTATGCAAACGGCACTGCTTGCATAATGTATGTAAATCATTCATTTCGTGACAAACAACTTTCTTTGCTTGATTCTACGAGTGTAAACACACAATTAGCCTTCGTAGATCACGGGGTTAAAAATCGGTTCGCTCACTGTAATTTGTTTTCTCCCTCAATTTTTCCCTACTGTTTTAACTGCATCATAACTCGGATTTACAGTTAGTATTCACTCCCTAAAATGTGTTTAACATTTGTCAGGCTTCTCACGGTCATTGTTTCTATTAACAGCATAAAATAATTGGGCTTGTATTTTTATTATGTTTGCCAAGTGCTCCCGAAAAAGGCTTCGACGTGTTTTCGCAGGCCTGAGCACTCAGGTGGTGGCGAGCACGAAATGTTGCCTGTTTTCAGTCTCAGCTGGCTACCTAGCAACGGTGATGATGAAGTACAAAAGTCACACACACTAATAACATACAACACACGAGACATTCGTTTAATTAAAATCGTTGTTGAAGGTGAGAGCCAAAGAAAAACGTGGCCATGATCAGATACCGTTGATCTTTTTGTGGACATTTTGTGCTCCTGTAGGTTAAAGGGGCATAGTCACGCTATTTTAGTCCACTTTAAAAATAAGAAATATGTCCTCGCATCAATGAACGCCCGCAAATAATGGTTTAGTTTTGTTACCAAAGACTATATTACTTCATTGAAACTATTTTCTGTCGTCTGTTGCTACGGATGGCACGGATGGAAATGGATTGCAATTTGAAAAAATTAGGCTAATCTTTTCAAATTCTTTCAGCGTGTTGACATTAAATCGATATTAAATGGCCATGCTTTGTTTTCTCTTAATGAAATTAAGTTAATATGTTCCTTTAAATGTTCGAACACAATGTTGGTCATGGATAAAGTTAGCTATCGATAATTTTAGCACAGTTTTGACCAAAAATCTGCGAAATCCTCGTGACCATGCCCCTTTAAAATTATTCCGTCAGCTCTTAGTGAGTCTTTAAATAAGCTGCCGTCACTCCTGTTGTTATGGGTTCAAATTTTACCTCTTCGGTCAGGGCTTGCTTTAATGCAGATTTTGTCAAAAATGTGAAGTTAACGGACTCAATCAACTCGTGTCTTTTAACGTAACTTGTTTAACTATCTACAGGAACGCTATGGCAGAGGACAAGGACTATCAAGCGGTTTCAATGGTAGAAGATGATACGAACACGGGTACGTGAATGAGAGGAGCAAAGTATATTATTTTGCAAACATTACCAGTCAGGTAAACAGATCTAGACACTGACAGAAGGACTGACTGACTGACTGGCTGGTTGGCTGAGTGACTGACTGTAGAAACTAATGTGATGTACCGCGTAGCACCCTGTAATGAAATTACTAATTATTTAATGGATTTTTGTAGCTGGAATTTTTTATCTTGGACATTTATTGCTACTCAGAGTTTCATTCTTACAAAGCAATCATCAGGCAACTGATGTTCTGACATTTCCGGCAGTATCTTATCACTACATTAGCGCGGTTTTCAAAAGGAACTTTCTTGAACTTGATATCAGTTCATTTCTATTGTTCAGAGTGGACAAAATTCCAGAAAAACATAGCGATAAGTCAAATTCTTTGGTGAAGGACAGGATTCTTTTACAGATTCATGAAAACAAGAACCCATTCAAGTTCTGTCCTATTATTTAATACTTAGGCACAACGTGAACACTGTCCACTGATAATGTTCAAATAAGGGCTGCTAAAAGCCAATCAGATTCTAGAGTTTTGTTATGGTTATAATTAACTAAAACATAATTAATTAGTTAATTCGTATTGTTGTAATATACATAAGTTACCTTGACAATGGCGTCACGAAGACACCGAAACGTCGGGTTTTTTGCTTGTCTAATTACTTACTTAATTAATTAATTAACATTCAAGACTAAAAATCCATTCAAGTGCAAAGTTCTGTCCTATTATGTAATTACTTAGGCATGACGTGAACACTGTCCAATTAACGCTCAAATCAGGGCTGCTAAGGGCCAATCAGATTCGAGAGTTTTGTTATGGTTATCATTTACTAAAAATTAATTAATTACTTTTTAATTATTTAATTAATTAATTAAACAAAAGATTGATTGGTAATGATTGACTGACCGACCGACTGACTGACTGACGGACTGACTGACTGGTTGGTTGGTTGGTTGGTTGCTTGATTGATTTGATCATTTATGTAGTAAAACGTTCAAGCAGCTAAAATATTATTATTTTTATTTATTTTTTGTAGCAGTATCTTTTGTAGGAACAGGAGAAGAATTAAAACGAGAGAGTGGCGGGTGAGAATGTCCATAAGACCCACGAACCTAAGACTAATGGTTATGATGTCTCAAGCTTTAAGCGTCACTTCAAAATTTTGACTTATAAACAGCGAATTTCATATACGCCTACAATTTTGTTCCGGAACCATTACATGATTTAACAAATAAAGAGTGTACCGATAGGCATTTTAGAGTGAGCAGGCTGCCAAGGGGGCGGGATTTGAACACTGGCCTTCCACCATTGTGCCCCGAGTTCGAATCCCGCATGTGGTGTCATGTGTGGGTTGATTTTTTTGTTGTTCTTTTCCGAAGGTTTTTGTTGTTTGATTTTTCTACCTGGTTAGATCAAGGAAAGGTTATTTTTAACTAGCGATTGTTGACTGGCAGCTAGAACATTACTGGAATACTGATTTCTAGCGGTTGATTCTATTTTGTTTCCTTTCTTCGTGGTAGGAGCGATAAAGAAGACATTGAGCTTACAGCCACACGTGAGGGTGAACTGGATGATGCTGCAGATAATGGTAAACTTACTAGTTTTTTTCCATCATTAGCCTTTTTAATGCGAATATTTGAAACGTTGCTGCAGATAACGGTAACCTAAGTAGCTTTTTTTCGCTTTGTAGCTTTTTAATGCGAATATTTGAAAAGTTGCTGCAGATAATGGTAACCTAAATAGCTTTTTTTTTTGCTTTGTAGTCTTTTTAATGCGAATGTTTGAGAAGTTAAAAGAAGTGAACTGTGAGCTTCAAGGAGCAGTTTTTCCTTTTTTTTTTGAAGAACGGTATTAAACCACCCACATCGTAATACGTGCAAAGGCCACATTCGTCAAACTCCATGTAACCATGTCCTTTGTAAGCTTTAATCCCACCATACAACCACTCAATTTGACCACCCAAAATAAAAGCAACAATCCTTTTGTATTTCATGTATAGTTCACTGTAAGAGGAACCCATTACTGAACTAGCAGTAACCAATGGTTGGGAAGTGCGGGCGGAGATGTGGGTTGGAAGACGCGATTAATTTTGAGAACCGCTGTTTGGTAATTGAACAGGTGTGGTAGCTTGTGTAGCATGAAATGGTGAATGCGAGTACCCCTTTTAGGCCCAGTATCAACAGAGGAAATCGCGACGGAATCATGAACGTGGAAATTAAATTGAACTGTGAGCTAACAGTAAACAAAACTCATATTTAATTAAACAACTATTTTATTCAAAAGAAGAACAATTGCTTAGATTACAGTGAATAACAGTGACAACGCTCAACATGACTGCAAGAAGTTTGTTGTTGTATAAACGGCAGCAGGAACACGTTTATTAAGATGGAAATCTTAGATTTCTTAAAAACGTTTTTGCCATAAAAGCAGCTATTACCGCTGCATTTAAGGAGCCATAGTTTGTAAATTTTAACTTTGCATAGAAAATGCAATTCTGGAGAGCGAGAGATATATTGTCTTAGTAAAAAATTTCAAACCTTTTCTCTTGGATCTCTTTTGCATTGTTCGGCATAATTTAGCTTTCCGAATTTTGGACGGTTCTCTGTTTCTCTTGTACACTTGACAAGTCGCCTTGATGTCATTTTCTAAAGCACTGCTACGATATTATTTTTCAATTGCGAAATCCGATCCATGTGGTTCGGAAAATTACATTCATGGGAGCACGGATGGGCACGAGTTAGCACTAGCCTACTAAGCTACTGCGCATGTCCTCCACATGGACATCAAACGGACCTTGAACTCAACACAACACCAGGGCCTTCGCTCACACACCATTCATACCAGTTGGAAATCTAAAGGAATGCCAAGAATGTGCCCACATTTTGCTCCAACTCGGCTATATACAGTTTGAGTAAGTGCGCCGCACACCACCTCCAAGATTAGGTCTGCGGGCTCGTTTTTGCTCGCCCGCAAATACCTGTTCTCGTGTGTCACATTAATATTTCTCTAGGAAGATTATTGCATCTATTTTTGTGCCGCCCTGCTAAATCTTTTCTAGTCCAAACTCAGTAGCATGGCCAAATTTTTCTACAGGATTGTAACAGCTATAACTAACTCTGACTAATTAATTCACTAGAACAATCCGAGGAGGAGTCACTGGTAAAGATAGCAGAAACAGGAAGGTATCTCGACGTCAAAGAAAAAGTGACAGCTAAGGCTCTGTTGAATTCTGAAGAAAATCCGCTGTTATTGGCTATTAAGGTAATAACCCTTTAAGCGCGAATATATGAAATAACCAGTCTTATACGTGAAGTGCTGCTGGAAAGAGATTCTCGCATCCCTGTGATGACCTTTCTGCTCAGGATTTGACAAATTCAATGTGACCGTGGACAGGAGGCCTGGCAGAGTCATCCAGTTAGTCTATTTTTCATCTCTGCGCTGTTAACTATACAGGACCAGTAACGACCGTATTTTAAATTACCCTTTTGTTTTAAAACCCGCTTTCATCAGTCCCTTGATTTGCTTTCTGAGAGACAGGTCCCTCCAACTTTAATGTATAATGAAATTTAGGAATTAGGGAGGGACAAATTTAAGAACAGCAAACTCAACGAAGTAACGATTTTTTTTCCTCCTCTCTGGATTTTGATCTGTTAAATTGTCTTTTATGCACGTTCGACACTGTCAACACTGACGGGTTTAGAAAAAGGGAAGTGATGGATCTAGTAACGGAGTAATGCACTTTCAATTAGAACAAATGTGTGTTTCTTGTGTTGAGATTGGTTTAGAATTGATTAGAATAAATTCTAAGATTTTAGTGATTACTTTTAAGGCAATTCGTGTGTTAGCACCAGGTAGCAGGGCATTTACGACAGCTATCCGTTGAATGCGCTTCCTTCGTTTATCAAAGCATAGACCACGAGCAGTCTCTCTTTCCACTCAGAGATATTCGAGCACTGTGTCAACACAGTGTGATAAACATTTGAGCTTTCACAGTGTTGACACGGATTTGGATTCTTTTGCTGTATGATTGTAGTGCTTTCTCGTTGTCGTTTTTCACTTCCAGATCATTGTTTTCGGTCTCTTGGGACTGACTATTCTCAAAAGCTCTTTCCACTTCATCGTCACTGTCTGTAGTTTGTTCCTTGTTGTTTTCGGAGCCTTCATTGTTTCCATACTCTTTTTCTTTCTCTAGCAAATCGCTAAGAAGTTTTTTAATCTTTATCAAACCCTTATCTACGCCCAGCTCTGCCAGTCCTTCTATGAAAGTGTTGAGCGCACGAGGTTTGGCTACGTCGCTGTTATACGGGAGTAACACAAATTCGACCAGCTCTGAGATGTTTGTCACAGGGATCATGCGCTGATGTCGGAGTAATTGCCCACGTGGTGTCCAAAACAAAATATCGTTGGAAGTGACCATACTGTGCAACAGTTCTGAAGCACGCTTTCTGGAAACGGCTTGGGAGAGATTGTCCAAAAAATCTTTAATTCGGGGTTCCTCCTCATCACTCTCTTCATCAGAGTAATCTCCCCTTTCGCTCTGTTCCTCTTCCTCCCAGTGTACCTTTCTCTTCATATTGACCAACACTCGTCAAAGGTATATGATAAATGATCAGACTTAAGAATGTGCCGTTGCTTTTATAACATTAGGTACCCCAAGCTACTAAGAACAGGGGTCAGTAAATCTTGAATAAAAGCACCACCCTCTTGTACAAGGCTTTGTTTCTCCGTCTTGTAGGGAATGTCAGGTAAAGCGAGATTAAGAATAGCATCCTTATTTTGAATCAATTTGCGCCTCTCTTCTTCCGAGAATGATAACTTTTCATGGAGTACATTGAGAATAACTTGCACCAATGCGTGCATCTGTTGTGGAGTGGCTATCATTAGAAAGAAACTGACGCTGCTCAGGGGAGCAATTAACTAAGAGTTGAAGAAAACCTCGATTGTTCCTTACTAATCGAGACATGGTGATGAAATGAGCTAAAGCTAGTAGGGCACAGTCTTTTATTTGGTTGTGGAAACAAGAAAATTGTGGCGGTGGTGGTTGTGGTAAAACAAAAACATTGTGGTAGTGGTGCCGGTGGCGGTGAAAACAAAAGAATTGTGGTGGTGGTGGTAGTGGTGGTGGAACAATAGAATTGTGGTGGTGGTGGTGGTGGTGAAAACAATAGAGTTGTGTTAGTGGTGGTGGTGGTGAAGACAATAGAATTGTGGTGGTAAAAACAAAAGAACTGTGGTGGTGGTGGTGGTGTTAGAACCATAGAACTGTGGGGGTGGAACAATGGAATTGTGGTGGTGGTGGTGGTGGTGGTGAACAATAGAATTGTGGTGGTGGTGGTGGTCGTTGTGAAACAATAGAATTGTGGTGGTGGTGGTGGTAGTACAGACTATATAAATGTGAAACATTCTCCTTTTTGTTAGTTTGAGTTTGGCTTTCATTAAGTTAACATGAGTTGGTCCTGTCCTATCTGTGAAAAGAGTTTTTCGAGGGAATATAGTATGGAAAGGCACATGAGTAATAAACACGGTAACCCCGTTTTCAACCCAATGTATAGTGTGCCGAACTCTACAGGAAATTGTCAGCGGTTTCGCTTTGTACATCCGTTTACTTGCATGGTTGCTGGGAGGACCGGCTCTGGTAAAACGGTCTGGGTGAAGTCTTTGCTACAGCAGGCTCAAGAGGTAATTTACTTACCCCCGGAGTGGATAGTTTGGTGCTATTCACAGTGGCAGCCTGCTTACATGGAATTGCTGGTAACGACACCAAACATCGAATTTGTTTAAGGGTATTCCTTCTGACCTAGAAGCAGACTCCTTTTTTGACATCAACAAACGCAACTTAATGGTGATCGCCGATCAGATGGAAAATGCTGGCGGAGACAAGAGAATCGTCATCCTGTTTACCAGAGGTTCTCATCATCGCAATCTTAGGGTCATTTATATCGTACAGAACGTATTTCATCAAGGAAAAAATAGTCGATGCATCAGCCTTAACAGTCATTACTTGGTTCTCTTCAAAAATCCGCGGGATAAACTGCAAATTCTGACCCTGGCTAAGCAAATGCACCCCGGCAACACTGATTTCTTTATCAAGCGATACGAGGAGGCCGTCACAGAGCAGGCTCTTTGGGTATCTCCTCATTGATTTAAAAGCAACCACTCAAGATAACTGTAGGTTACGAACGAACGTTCTATCTGGTGAGGAACGATTCAATAACGTCGGGGTACCAGACAATATCTCACAGGAACTACTGAAGTATCTCAAGCAACAGAACCTAGCGACAGTTCCAGTTCTTCCAGCAATGCAGAAATTGCAAGATTCTATGGATGGTCTCCTCTCTCGTACAGACGTTGGAGACTATGAAAGAGCAAGGCAATACATGCAGCTGCAAAACAAGTATTTGACGTTAAACAACAGTTGAATTCGAGAAGAGCAGAATCAAATCTACCATACTCTGAAGAAAGGATAGGAAATTCTAGCAATCGTCTAACAGATAATGTACCCCAGCTCATTCAAGAGCCAGTGGCAGTCACAGCGAATCCAGTTCAAGAGCCAGTGACCGTACAAGCGGTGGTTGCTCAAGAACCAGTACAAACACCCACTGTTCAAACACCAGTGACTGTACAAGCGATGCCCGCGAAAGTCTTGCCTCCCACATCCATCTTGACACCCCCTCCCACAGTGGAAGCACCTTCGCAGAGGAAACAAAAACGTCCTCGAATTCGGTTTGTAAATTACTTAGAGGAAGATGATCGTCCTTCGAGAAGGTCCTGGCGTCTTCGCAAAAATCATCCTTGCAAGTATTCTCAAGAAGAGGAGGATTAGTTATGTTATTTAAGAGTTTGATTTGTACTTTGTGTTTGATGTCTCATTATTTTTCCGTGATGTTTACATTTAAGTTCACTCGATCGCATTTGGCGAGCAGTCTTTTGTATGAGAACAAAAAGTGCTTTTAAAACTAAATTAAAATAATTCGCTTCAGTGGGTTTCATAATTTGCAAATGTTGTTTAGCGGCGCTGGGCTTTTTATCGAATTCGAGCTCAAGAATAGTCTCAAACGCAACTGGTTCACCGATGTTTGGATCAGCAGAAACCTATTAAAAGACGAATGAGACCAAAATCGTACAAGGAAATATGTTTTAATTACAACGTGTTAAAAGGAACACCAAAATAAACGGGTTTTCGGTTATCAACTAGATTTGTTCACACATAACTTTTATCTTATTTAATTAACGGTGTAACGGTGCGTGAAACACCAACGGTAAATCTTTTGTTTAAAGAACAAAAGATTTTTTCTTAAAAGAAAAAAAATACAGACTTATTGTGATTTGAAGATAATTTTAAAACGTTTCAAGGGACAGGCTTTGCGAAGTGACATTCAGTCAGATAAACGGAATACAAAAACCGGAAAAATGTAAAAATTAATTTTTTTCTATTCGATAATTGGAAAACATGACCAACCAGATTTGCTACACTTTTGCGTTCTACTTTTTCTAATTGGTCTATTGTCAACATCGGTTTCTTGCTCGAGTTTAGGAGGATATTTAGAACCATCTTAAATCCAATCTTAAAGAGTAAGCAGAATGACTAAAAATTCAAATGTAAGAGTGTATACCGTTTTGTTCCTGGGCAACAATAGACATACACATAGCCAATCAGAGCGTCTCCCAAAAACGGAGGCAACCAATGAACGGCTTTGTTTTTTAGAGACAGCCAATCCAGATAGTGAGAATAAGCTTTGACGTCATCTAACGGACGGTCATGAGATGCCTCAGCACGATAATAAGATACCTCAGCACGATAATGAGATGCCTCAGCATTTACTCAGCACTTCTCAGCATTTCTCAGCATTTCTCAGCATTTACTCAGCTTTTTTGGGGGTCCTGCGGTCCCTTCTATAGTGCTCATGATTGCACGCTCCTTCATTTTGTTCGACCATCTCTGAGCAGAAAGAGAGACTGGTTGCATTCTAATAAGAAGCAGAACACGATTTAAAAAAACTGACCTTTTAGGAAAGCGTTTCCATATTTTAAATAGTGTCTGGAGTTAATTTGTTAGATTTATTTGAAGGCTTTTGTAATCATATTTATCTAATATTATTGTACGTTGTAGCTTAGACTCTAGTTTTTTTAACAACATGGATTTTTAGAGTTCAAATTTTGAGACTTAAGGTTTTAAAATTTTTCTTAGAGTTTAGATTTTTAGATTTCCAGCCTAGCTTTCCACCTTTATGTCAAATTGTTGCTTACAGCAGTTTCAATGGACTGGCCCACAGGTAGCAGCTTCTAACCTACCCGGGCCAGTCATACAACACTTGAAAAGATTATAACTATTGTTATTATTCCGAAAAAAAAGGGAAAAGAAAAGAGAAAAAAAAAGGAAGTGAGGAAAATCGGAATAACAAGTAGGTACAACAAGTTCGGAAAGAAAAGGAAGAAGAGTGAGACTATTTTAAGACGTTGATAGATCGAGTGCTCGAGCGTGTCGAGCACGCGCATTTGATCCTATTCTGCGCATTCTTATTACTGAAAGACGAATTAGTCAGAGTTTCTCGCAATATTCTTAAGTTCCTTCACCTATCTACTTCATGCCATGTGGCACATAAGGCCTCATATTCTTAAGTAGAAAGGAGGAAATTGATGATAAGCGAGCAGGTAAGTGCAAGAAGTTAAGTCGTGAGCGCTTAATTGATGAATTGCGTAAATTGCTCATTGTAAATGTAAGGGCCAATTTATCTTCAGATTGCCTGTCTAAATATAAATAAGCATTCAATTCAAGGCATCAGCACCACACTTTCTTGAGATATCAATCCCTCCCCTTACTTTAAGTTAGACAAATACTCATACTTATTAGAGATATCCTGAATTTCTTATCTATCTTATTTTATCGCATGAAGGATGTACGATGTGGCACTAAATTTTTGCGGGTTATTATTTTTGCGTTTTTTTGGCGATCCGCGAAAATGAGTTCCTACAAAATAAAATTACCGCAAATTTTTTTCTGCAAAAATTTACTCCACTGTAGAAATCAAATGGAAAAACCTGGTTTGAAGGAGAAAATGCCATAGATAACTCGGTAGATAATACATGGTACCCTAGTTAGTATCGATCCATTGTAGTGTAATAGAGCGACATCGATAATTCCCATGTTGTTTTATCTGTATTTCGATTGCATGTACTCAAATAAAAAACGAAAATGTTATCAGTTCCATTTGAACGCGACTTTCAGAAAATCGCAAACATTAATTCCCAGCAAGAAAAACCAGTCTCTTCCAATCGCAAAAATTAGTTCCTGCAAAACACAAAAAATCGCCAATCCGCAAAATTAAACTCCCGCAAAAATTTTGCTATAGTGCCACACGGTCTGTTAAATAGAGCCTTGAAAAACAGAATAAAATTTTGGTGACAGCATATTGGATCCAGGAATACATGAACAATAAAGTTGAAGCAGAAGTTGAAATAAAGTTCTTTAAGGTGAGGTTTTTTATTTTCTCAGGTCACTGAAAAGCTTCACGGACGGGCAGGTGAAAAGAAGCCAGATAAAGAGGATTTCATTGGACTAGCCAATCGCGTCGAAGAGTTCACATTGCGTTTTCTTGATCGCTTAAAATATTATACCGGAAGTCTGGAGCATTTTTCTACAAACCCTGAAACAAACGTTATTCTGGAGACCGCAATAAAGCTTGAGCAGAAAAAGGTAATATTTAAACGCAAGGGGGTATAATTGAAAAAAAAAAACTTATCGATATGTGACATGGTCCACAGTGATTTTTTTAGTTGGCCGTTTTTTTTTCAGTTGGAAGGCAGGAAGACACGAAGGAAGGAACAAGGAAGGACGGAATGGTGGGAGGGCGGGAGGGAGGAAGGAAGAAAGGTAGGAAGGAAGGAAGGAAGGAAGAAAGGAAGGGAGGGAGGGAGGGAGGGAGGAGGAAGAAATGAAGGAAGGAAGGAAGGAAGAAAGAAAGGAAGGAAAGGAAGGAAGGAAGGAAATGAGGGAGAGAAGGAGGAAAAGAGTGAGGAAGAGACGGATGGAGAGAGGGACGGGCGGACGGAAGAAAGTGAAAAGAATAAAAGCAGAAGCCGATCCATTTCGAGGAAATCTCGGATATGCAGACGCAGTAGCAAAAATGGCTGTAGTGAAAACGACTTGAGAACATTTCTTCAATTAGTTCATTTCAGCCAGTCGTCACTCCACTTATCATATTTACATTTATCGCATTTGACACCATTGAGCTTTGCAGTTAGCAGGCCTCTGTCACATATGAACCCAGTAATACGGCCTCGCTCACCACGAGTCACCCATAGCTCAGTGGTTAGAGCATCCAACCGCACCTGGAAGGTCATGGGTTCGACTCCCGTTGGGAGGACTCAGATTTTCTCTGATTAAAAACAACTTGAGAATATTTAATTTTTTAAACAATTTCAGCCAGTCGTTACTCCACTCATCAAATCAGAGACAAAAATTTTTTTACAACATTGCCTAGTGGGAGAGAGAGGGGGAGACACAATTGTACTGACGGTGTACCAACAAAGTGACGCTAATTGTGGCTTTGGATAATACGTGGAAGTAACGCAGTAATTTTCTGATCTAAAGTCCTCGTTTATCAGACCAACATGATGATAAATGATGCAAATTTTTCTGGCCTCACACTGTCGTATTAACTGGGTTCGACAGAACATTGTATTTACCCTTTAACTGTAAGCGTGAATCATGATAAGCATATTTCGCATTGATCTACACAACTTTTATTCCTTTAGTTTTTCGACCATCCTGTCATCATGGATCTTATGATCGAGAGGTGGTATGGTATCCGTGCGCGTGGTCGTCTCATGAAATTAAATAAACTTCGGTGGTTGTTTCTCAACATCTGGTGCCTTTTTGATGTCGTGTTTTTTCCACTTTCATTCCTCGTAGCTTTTGTTAAAGGTAATGTAAAACTTCAATTTATTTTTAAGGCTTCGCTCAATGCCCGTAAAACATTTTACATGTTGGCTAAATAGGCCATTTCCGAGTTGCCTACAGCCTCTTTTTCAAAGCGAGGCCACATGCACAACCTTTCATATGAAAATGAGTTTTATTTGCATTTGAATGAAAACCATTTTCATATGAAAGGCTGTGCACTAAGACTCGCATTGAAAAAGATTTACAAGACAACTCGGAAATGGCCTATGTTCAGAGATCCAGCGGTCGGGTGTTTAAGCCTCTAGGTTTAGATGATAACTTAATGTCTTAACCGCATCTTAAGTCCAACACATTTTAAAAGACAAAATCTCCTCTGGCCACCAAATATGTATTTTAAGAAATAGAAGCTGATAAGGGATTTTCGGAAGAAGATCAAACGATCAAAGTCGTCTTTCATAAGAACATCTAGTGCAACTATTAAAAACAAAAGGTATTTAAGTGCCAAAAAGTTTTTTTCAAAGCCAAACGTTTCGGCATATTAAATTGCGCGTGATAACAACCGTTGCCTTAGAGAAAATATAATGTTTGTTGAAGAAGAGCACGCGCAATGATAGGCAAGCGCGCACGTTAGCCTCACTGAAATGTAAGAAAAGTTAATGTTCATCCCTTGTGGCCGCGCAGTTCCAAGCTTGAAGGTTAGCTGCATTTCCAGTCTTTTCCGGTGGATGTTATTGCCGGTGCAGAGATTGATAACACAAATCTCGGCGTCGGACAAAGTGCGGTTTAATCCATTAAAGTGCTCAGCAACGGGGGAACCGAGAGATTGTTTCTCTGTGCTTCTGAGGTGTTCTCCGAAACGTTCTCGGGGTGTCTCCCGGTTTCCCGATGTGGAGAGCTGGGCAGCGACGGCATGAGATGCAGTAAATCAAGTTGCTGGAATGGCAGCTAAAATGTTCTTTGAAGTTGATAGAACAATTAGGTCCGTTAACAGTTAGTGAGGAGCTAACATGCTGACAAGTACGGCATCTTGGATGGTTGCAAGGAACGGTACCAGCGGGATCTGCGGATTGACTTCCAACGGTGGTGTGAACCAACATTTTTCTAATGTTGCGATCTCAGCGATATGCTACGAGTGGGGCACGCGTCAGTAAAGATCCGCCCGGTCTCTGGGTCGTTGTTAAGAATGCGGAAGTTGCTAAGCGGAATTTCTTGATTTTCTCATTGAGGGGGTGGTGGGTAAGTACCAATGATATCCTTCCAGCCTGGCTGTTTTCCTCTCTGTGGCTATAGATGATGTCGAGCCTGTTAATGCTGCTTATTTTCCGCAGATCTTCAAGAAGTAAGTCAGAGGGGTAGCCCCGCTCTTGGAAGAAACCACACATCTCTTGTGCTCTATTGGTGAAACCGCTGTCATCAGAACAAAGGCGGCGGAGGCGCAGAAGTTGGTTGTAAGGAAGGCTGTTCTTAGAATGACGAGGGTGTGAAGACCTGATGATGTAAATAGCTGTGTGTGTCTGTTTGTAGTAAACGGACGTTTGAAGACGGTTGCCAGATATATGCAGGTTGATGTCAAGGAAGGGCAGCGAAGTTTTGGAGATGGAATGCGTGTACTGGAGACCAGGATGGAAGTTGGAAACATAGTCAATGAATCACTCAAGGTCCTTACTATCGCAGCATGCGGCCCCTACAACGTCGTCAATGTACCTTTTATGCAATTGTGGAATAAAACGAGTATACTGTGATAAGATGGCTTCTTCCATGTAACCGACAAACAGGCAGGCGTAATTAGGTCCCATTTTGCTACCCATTGCTACCCCCGCTGCCTGTCGGTAAAAGGCCCCATTAAAAGAGAATGCGTTAAGAGTTAACACAAGCTCTGCGAGCCAAATCAGAGTGGACGTCGCAGGTTGAGGTACTGGTCTTTTGTCTAGGAAATGGGTCAACGCCTTAAGACCACAGTCATTTGGAATAACACTGTTTGTCGTTAATAGGGTCGAAACGAAACGAGTCAAAAATTTGAAGTTTATGATTTGTGTCTTTGACGTAGGTACTAAGTCA
Source organism: Siderastrea radians (assembly GCA_964017195.1). Classification (NCBI taxonomy): domain Eukaryota; kingdom Metazoa; phylum Cnidaria; class Anthozoa; order Scleractinia; family Rhizangiidae; genus Siderastrea; species Siderastrea radians. Next base: position 29,904,048 of record OZ024896.1, on the reverse strand, counting down.
ACGTATAGGGGGGGGGGAAGGCATCAACACATCCAGGTATGCAGCGATATTTTCGGTTGGACAACTGCAAGCCGATACAATTGGTTGTCCGGGATTGTTGTGCTTGTGGATCTTAGGCTGAAGGTAGAACTGTGATGTAGGTGGACTAGCCACAACGACAGAGCTGAATAACGCTGAACGGTCGCTGAACCCATTTTAGTATAGAGTCTTACTAGCATTGATTCACTGGAACACTTTTAGATTTAACGTTAAAGAGAACGTATGAACCGACGGAAAAGCTTGCGTTACAAATTCACCGTTGGCAAGTAAATGCTAATATATTCAAAGTAATGCGTAATTCATTGCTTCGTGATTTTTATCTGGTTTGTTCTTTGTTCTTTGTCCCTGTAGATTACAACGAAAAGTAAAAATCACGGAGGATTGCATTGCACATTACTTTGAATGTATTAGCATTTACTTGCCAACTGTGAACATGTAACGCAAGCTTTTCCGTCGGTTCATACGTCCTCTTTAAAGTTAAATCTAAAAGTGGTCCAGTGAATCAATGTCAATAAGACTCAATACTAAAATTGGTCACACCTTCAAGCACGCGTGTTTAGTGTTTTAAAAAAATCTATCGAGCCGTTCTTAAGATTTTCGCCAAAGCGCTCAAATTCAAAAATTACTCCCAAATTATTACGCGAATGATCTTAGAAAAACGATTCGTTCTCAAGATCGCGAACACCACTTTCAACAAAACTTTCTAGGCGTAAAATAGTAGATAAAAGACACATTTTAACAGTATTTTCTAGCCATTTCATCAAAGCATTGATTATTTTTCGGTGCATTTGCTATTACTATGCAAAAAATAAGGTTGAAAATGTTTTTGCGATTTACTTCAAAACAAACATACAGAATTCTTTTGCTCTTGTATATTTTGTTTGCCATACACCATAGCTTAAGATGTTGGTATTTGCTTTTCAAAGTGAAATCTGGATAGCACAAAATTTGAATTTTACTGTTTTCAAGGATTTTTGTTTTTCGTTGTCATGGAAATATCGATTTTCACAAAATGTAAACCACACTAAAGTTCAATCCAAAACCAAAACAAGTGTTGCAGATTTCACGTTGATCTGACAAGGAGAAGACTGCCTAAGAGCCGATTAAAAAAGTTAGGTATGGTCCCAAAAAAACTGTATCGAAACACCTTAAATGTGGAAGTTCACGGGCAAGTGAATTCCAAGGCGATTTATAAAGACTTTCTCCCAGAAAGCCTGATACTCAGGCTAAACTTAGTCATGTTGTCAAGTAATGCTGAATTGCTCGCTTGTCAACGCCACAGAAAACAACTCGAGAAAGACAGCAAGAGGCGTACCGCGTTCGTGACATATGCGTGGCACCGCTTGAGGCAAGGGTAAACTGTGACAAATTCCAGTAACAAAATATTATCACTGCGGTAAGTAAAGCTTTCGTTCAATAGAAACGTCTTAAATTAAGATTTTGGTTTTTACGGAGCAACACCGCCATTGAACAAAAACTGTGGTCGGTGTTAGTTGAATTAAAATTATGCACACGTTTGTATTAGTGTAACATTCCACTTGCTTCATTACAAGTTTAAAAATTTCCAATTATAAAATTTTAAAAGTTCATTGTAAGAGAATAAGGTATCTTTATGAACTGTGACACAGCTGCCTAACGACACTTCGACTTGCCGCAATACAGGGTGAAGTAAAAAGCTTATCAACCACAATTTCTATTGAACGAAAACGTTACTTACCTCAATGATATCGCTAAAGACACCTAATTCTTCTTTTAATACCTCCCAGCACTAAATCGGTATTAAGAACAAAATATTCCGCAATTTATTGTCCGTTGCGAACACAATTAATAAGAAACTGACTCATTCAGTAACCCACACAAATTTTCCACAACTCAGAGCTGCGATCTGTGGCGCTGGCTGAAAGGATCGCAGCCCTGGGGACGAGAGTGGAGGAGAGGACTGACGTAACGAACATGCGTAGTGCTTTATTCAGCTCTGTCAGACACAACCAGGTTACTTGCAATAGTGCCAGTTTACAAGGCTGATCAAGTCGTGCACTACAGATTTGACTGTTTGCTGGCTTTCCTTGGTGCAGTCATGGTTGAGGCGCTGGTAGAATCTGGCATCAGATAACTGACGCTGAGCCTCCTCGAGGTACATGGATCGTGCCCATAAGACTACAACGCCACCTTTGTCCGCAGGCTTGAAGTTAATTTTGCTGACCTAACGCCGGCAGAGATCGATGTAATGATCAACAGCAAAAAATCTACCCTTAGGGGGAGTCTAGTTTGAAGCCTTGAGATTGTACTTAACAAAAGGGTCGTCATCGTTTGCATTGAAACCTTCGCTATCGGCCTCAAAAAAATAAGCCTTCAATCGAGGCGGCGATAGAAATTCTCGCAATCTGCCTTAACCTGGAATTCATCAGTGTTCTTACTAACAGGAACCTAGTGTTAACCAGGATAAAGGGAGTTTAGGTTTATACATTGAACACCTATTTTTTTTTAAGAGAATTGCATATTTTTTTATTATTATTTTTTTTTATTTAACAGGATGGATTGCAGTTCGTGCAAGGTCCAGATTCCTAGGTATGCCAGATTTATTGTGAGTACACTCAATTTATGGAGCTGACTTCAATCAAGCTTCATTTACGGGTGCTTAAAGGTCGAAATACAAATAAAACGCCAGACCTCAAATAGACGCCGGCACCTCGAATAAACGCCGGGGCGTTTATTTAAAATATGAAATTGTGGGCCTCGCGTTTATTTGGACCCAGCATTTATTCGAGGTCCGGTGTTTAATCTAGAAAATGCGGTAAGTAGACATTCATGCGAATACGCGAATCTGATTGGCTCAATCAAAGGTATATTGCAAATACGCGAATCTGATTGGTTCTATCATCGTTGTTTATTTGAACAATAGAGTTCTTCTGTCGAAGGGACTATCGTGTGATAAGTTGCCCGAGAAAATTTGATGTTCACAGCAAATATTAGTCCGAGAACATAGTTCGAGTGCTAATATGAACTTTGAACATCAAATTTCCATAGGCCCTCAGACAGACTTGTTTTTATTGTACAACGCTAAAGTTTGAGCGAAAGAAAATGCTGGCAATTGCAATGCGATTATCATGTCACGAAATATGGAGGGGGAAAGCCCCTAAGGTGAATGTTGTGTACACGGAAGCAATTTTAATGCACGTTCTTCATCTGTAATACTTTACATTGGAAATGGTTAAAAAGCTAGCAACTTTTTCACCGAAAATTGCTAAAAACGGGCATTATGTGCTGATAGGCGCCCGCTGAGGAGAGACACTATCACGTCACGTGTCGATCTCGACCAATGGGAGCGAGTACGCCAAATTTAGCGTTGTACTATAATTGTTGATAGACTCTATGTCCTTGGAAATTACGATTTCAAGAAAATATTTAAGGGCCGTGGCCAGTGGAATGAGTCAACCACCTTCAAAGAATGAAATAGAATAACGTCATAACTTCCAAACGGCAGCGTTCTTGGATCCCCCATCATGAATTTCCTGATATTAAAACCAATAAAAGAACACCTCAATGATCTACGAAGTAAAAGTTATCGCAGTAAAGTTACAGTGAAAATTCAAATTCCTGAAAAAATGCAAGTCAAAATATGGTTGCCTTGGCAACATTATTATTTCATGAACAAAGACACAAAGAAAAAAGTCAAATTTTGATGGTTTTTGTTTACAGCGCGGGCAATTTGTTCCCCTCCCCCCCCCCCCCCGGCTGAGTAGGGTTGAAGGCTAGCCGATTGGTGACAAGCGTTTAGTTCTGCCTAGCGCCCTCCTTAAAGCCATCGATTGTAGATTGTTAAATTCGGCTTAATGTATTGTTGGTTTTGTTTTATTAATGAAACAGGTTTTACCCCCGGGATGAAGTCTTCATGTGAGTATTTCACGGATTCTTCTTTCGGATCAGTCGTCCACTATGGCGGGCAGAATCATTTCTTTTACCTTCTTTGTTTCTTTAACGGATTCTTAAATATGCCATTTCGAATTGTTTGTACCTCTTTTTCAAAGCCAGGCCTCGTGCAAAATCTTTCATATGAAAATGTGTTTTCTCTGCATGTAAATGACAACTCATTTTCATATGAAAGGCTATGCACAAAGACTCGCTTTGAAAAAGAGGTACAAGACAACTCGAAAATGGCCTATTGAACTGCTTTTTACTTGCGATGTTTGAGTAGATGAGTTGAGTCATAATGTGAATAATACGGACAGGCTGTCTTTTGGTTTGTCGCATACTATATTAGGAGAGACTGAGAGGCAGGGAGGTGACAAGTCCAAAAAACGCCTAAGTAGGAGACTAATGTAAATGTTTATAAAAGTTACGTCCAAGTTTTTCGCTGCCTTAATTTACCACTCTGAAATAAGCGTTATTGGTAAAGGTTAACCCTTTTTCTCAAGTCGTGAATGCGCTTGCGCGATGAACGACTTACTGGAGTTGGTGGGAGATTTTTCACTAACTCGATTTGTTGAAAAACGTTATAAAATTTTATAATATATAGATTGAGCCAAGCCTTGAAGGGGAGCCGCCAAAATAGTCCTGAAACTTTTCGGTCCGAAATATATTTTGGGGCTTTTTTGGCTCGTTCGCTTTCGAAAAATGTTTTTCAAAAAGCCCGAAAGTGTTCCGAATTGTCCCCCAATATTTTGGGGATCTGTTCTGCAAAACCAAGCTAGAAAGGTCATTCCAGAGGCTAAGCACAGCTTAACTTTGTTTTTCGGACATCAAACTGAACACATATTTTACTCATTACTGTCTCTTATGACGTCATATCTCATAACCACAGCGACCAATTCTTAAGAAACCTTTGGCAGTATATGTCTAAGAGATATGTGACAGCTACTGAAAACGGCAGATCCTGAAAAACTCACTCACTCACTCAGGACCCAGAGTGCCCAAAGTGGCACATGGGGCTTCCCCAAGGGTCCTAGATTCCCTTACTTCCGTTCCTGTAGCAATAATTTTTTACGGGGTGGAGTTGCTTGCCCCGCGCTTAACCCCCAACCTGGGGGGCCAGGTTGTTGTTTCGTCTGGCTCCTCTCCCACAGACTAGATGTTTAAACTTGCCAGGAGCAGAAGGCTCCCACCGGCACAGCTCTGGGGGTGGTAAGGACACACAAGCCTCCCCGCCACGAAAAGACACAACACCAGGGGGGGGGGGATGCAATCCACCAACACTTGTATGCCCGAGGGTTAGTATCGAAATTTCTCATATTTCACTTTATCCGCGTTAAGGTGAAGTGTATGAGAAATATTCGCTTTTAGGTCATTGACTGAGCCAATGTAAAGAAGCCAGGTTTTTATGGTTTTCGCTTTTCTGCTGCTTTGTAATCCACTTACTGTACTTACGGTATCGAAAAGTTATGTAAACAAAATGAAAAATAAATTTATGATCCAATGAAATTCTAGGCTGATAGACTCTCTGAATTTTGAAGACTTTGAAATTCTGGATAGGTGTGAGGTAGACTGGCTGTAACAAATTCTGTGAGAGCGTTGCGTAAAAAAAATCAGGTTGCATATTTTCTTGGAACAAGTAAAAGAATCGCCAAAACCGATGTTTTCCGAAAGTTATAACTATTACCCCGGCCTGGGCAATCGATAAAATAGGTAATCGATAACATTCCATAACAATCTAAAACAAATTAATTAATTGTATCGGAAATCGATAAAAATCGATAAACTGATTTGCTTTGAGAAATCGATATTTATCGAGCGTTCAATTACTTCATCGATTTTATCAAAAAAGTATCGATTTTATCGGTAACATTTGTTATGTTGAAATATATGAGCTTTAATGATAACGACAGTACAACTTCAATCTATAACTAGTTTTGTCAACTTCATTGCTATACGATAACGGTTCTAAAACTTTTCTAGGCTCATAAAAACAAAACCAAGTACTGATGCCAGACTAACGTTGCAATGGGACAATGACAAAAACGAAGGACCCGCGAACTGGTTTTAATTGAAATAAACTGTGGTTTTGAGAATGCAGCAACCTTGTCCATGTTTTCTCTTTTGTTTCTACTAAATCACGGCAAGTTCTAATATCGGGCTAAACAAAAGATTGTCGTCGTTTCCACTTAAAATGTCTCTCTTGGCGGTTGCTTAGAATCATTGGGTAGATAACCGAGATGTTTCGCAGATACTCGAGTCGATACAGCACAGTTATCCTGCCAGCTTAATAAACGACATTTAGTGAAATACAAATACAGTTTTACTTGTGAAGAAAGACACCACAATCATTTTACTGCAATTACACGTCTTTTAAAAACAAAATCAATGCCAGAAATTAAAGATATGTACGGTCGACATCCATCGATAGAATCGACAACAGCGATGACAGAAACTACCAGAAGAGTTTATCGATTAATCGATACAATCGATAACATTTACGCAATTGATATCGATAGTTATCGATTTATTTAACGGTTTTCCGATATCGATTTTTATCGATTGCTCAGGCTGGACTATTAGTAAGTAGGCATTACGCACCTCATTAGCTATTTGTGTCCTCATATCCAACTCGTGCTAGTGGAATAGCCAACTTTTCTTGAGCTAGAGTTAACTTTTCACCATGAAAAGTACTATGCTGTGTTACAGTCGATTTCACATTACTTTACCCCGCCGCGTTGCGAAGTTCGATGGGGAATTGGGTACTTGGTTATGAAGTAGCCAATTACGTGGCGAGTTAGCGAATCCAATTGCGAACTTCGAAACGTAGTTTCCAACTTCGGTGCGACTGAACTTCGCAATTTCACATCTTTGGGATACAGTGTTGTTAACGTATGAAAGTTACCTGCAAAATGATGCAACCGAATCCTTTTACTAAACAGGGCAAGGCGTTACCGTGTGAGGTCCGTGACATAATCGTAGAAAAGTGGTTAGAAGGTTCAAACCATTCCAATTCCAAATAGCGCAGCAGTTTAATTTACCGAGAAAGACAGTTACAAATATTGCCGTCGATCGGTTCGTACGGACAGGAAGAATTCAGCCGGGAGTTGGTGGAAACAGATTACGAACAGTAAGAACAGACGATGTTGTCTTGTACACGGAGTTTTGTAAACGCCAAAGGCCAAGTATGTATGCTAAGGAAATACAAAACAGTTAATCGAAAATCAGGTTGTTTTACCCGCTAACGTGCCGTCTCAAGCTTCGATTAGCCGTGTATTGACAAGCGATTTGGGTTACTCGTACAAAAGGTTGACAATTGTTCCAAAAGAGAGCTTGACTGACAACGTTCAAGAGAGACTTGAAAAATATTTAACTATTTGCAGTGCCTGTGATCCTAGGAATATGCACTTCTTTGACGAGAATGTTTCGAAGTTCTCAATTGGATTCGCTAACTCGTCACGTAATTGGCTACTTGGTAACCTAGTACCCAATTTCCCGACGAACGTCTCAACGCGGCGCGGTAAAGTAATGTGAAATCGACTGTAAACGTCATAGACAAAGCTACCATGTTATTATTTGTGTCCATGAAATTTTTCTTCAGACTTCTACGAGAAATACAAGGATTATTTCACGATTCCCTACTTCATTTTTGTTCGGGATACGCTAAGCTACCTGGCACTCCTTGGACTTCACTTTGCGATTTGTCTCAAATCTTCACAACTCGCATTCAGCGGTCTAGAGTGGGCTATTTCACTTTTTATCGTTGGCCGCCTTTTGACAGAAATTAAGCAGATTGTGGACTTGGTACGTTCCAGGGAGAAGAACATGAAACTAAAAGCACTAAAAAACTATTTCAGGTACAGAGCCTTGCTATCTCGTTTGTAAACTGTAATATCTTTGTAGCCTACAGCTAAGCGTGGAAAATAGTGTCTATATTGTTGGTGTTCTTGTTTTGTTGTTGTTGTTGTTTTTCAACATACGTAGAGAAGACCAACTAAGAAAGACGAGAAAACGGTACCTAAGCTGACCAGGTTCAATATTGAGCGATATATTGTAACATGTATTCTCAGAAATCAGAAATCATGTTCCAGTGAGGCTATTCAGGGGTTTCCACATATCAGCAGTTTATCATTTGTTATGTAGCTCAACATTTCTGGTCGTTAAAATTTAAGACCGCTTGAAGCTTTCGATAAGTTCATTTTCTGACTAGTTTTTGTCAGATGGTAGACTTGTTCGAAAGGTTTTAAGTAGTTTTCATGCGAAGTGTGTTTATTTATCGTCTTCATGTAGAGATCGTTGGAACATTTGCGACCTCGCAATCCTCTTCATCTACTTCTGTGCGATATTCCCAGTGAGAATAGCCACGTGGGTGCAGTCAGTGTCAGTGACGAACAACCAGGCCCTGAAGATAGCTGAGTGTCTTTATGGTTTCAACGCAATGCTACTCACTTTTAGAGTTTTTGGTTCCATTTTGGAAGTATTTGAACGCGTTGGAACCATTCAAATCGCTTTGTTCAACATTATCAGAGACGCAGTTGTAGTCGTGCTACATTTTGTTGTAATTACCCTGGCATTTTCAATCACAATAACAAAAGTTTTTGTGGCGGAGACTTCAATGCTTGAAGAGGACAATGGGAAATACTCGTAAGTTTGCCATTAATTTGTTTTTAGTTCTATTACGTTTGTTCTTGTAATTTGCGTGTGAAGGTTGAGTATTTTAGTGCATGCGTAAATCGAGATTTTAGACTTCATCACTAAGCGTCGCAAATTTAAGCTTTAAAATATGGCGGAGTTCTAGGATTTGAACAACTTTCAGTGAATCTTGCCTCTTGTTGAAGCAATTTTGTAGCGATTTCTAAATGAGTACCTCCTGGGTAGAAATGACGAGAAACATCATATTCCAGATCTTACCTCAGATTAACGTCGAATTGTACTGGTTTTTTCGCTAACAATCAGCCTCCAAATCACCATTTTTGTATGGAGAAGACCGCCTCGAGGACTTTCATGAAATGATTAAGGCCAAAGGTAGCGACGAATGCGAAGGGTGCCAGTGGAAATGTTGACCTCTTTCTTACGCCTTCAAAACTGTTTTTTGTTTCCTTTGAAGACTCTGAATTTAGCCTGAGCCCGCGCAAAGGAAAAATTCAGAAAACTTCTTTCAAAGGCGTAAAAAATTTTTCACGAATCGGAGCCACCATCTTTTGTTGTTTCCAGCACCACACGGCTGTTCCATAGTGTTTACTTCATGTATTCTTCATAGTAACGCCAAGGGAAAAAAAACCGACGCAACACTAACCCTTCTTTTCGTCGATTAGAAGGCTACATATAGCAAGCAAGCAAGGACAAGACACATTAATAAAGTTGTTCAGTTCAGTTCAACCAAACATCAGCTCGCTTTTTAGCGCTTTTTCTTCCTCCTTGTGTAACCGCTGACAGTTAACTGGTTATTTTACATCAAGTAGTGAACACAGCTTGCAGTTAGTTTCGTGTAGACCTTTACACAATTGAGACTATTAGCATGTCATTTTGTTAGTTAGGGTTGCCTTTGTTGTCCTGCACCTCGTTCAGAGAAACAGGTCGAAATTGCATACTTTAATCAGTAACATGATCACTATTGTGATAACTGCCAATCAAAGTGAAATTTGGCAATAAGTGTTACGTAGTTTCAGGTCGATAGGTTGTATACTTTTTGAGGTAGACCACCCCCTATTTACCGTTGGATGTACCCTAAAACTATTGTCTGAGTATTCCATGAAATTGGGTCGTATAACAGCTCATAGCCAACGAGAAGTACTGCGTGAAGTTTATTCATCCTCCCAATCCACTTCAAGCTTCCAGTCATCCAAATTCGATCATCGCTGTTGACGATGCATTGATCTGAGCCATCAAACAACACTCTAATGTAGAGTGATACGTTTCCTTTCAGTCTGTGCAACAAGACCGGAATACTTTGGTGAGTTCAGAACCGCGTAACATATAGATTTAGCCAAGCCTAAAGGTGGAGTTCCACATTTTTTATTACATTTATTTATTCATTTTATTTATTTTATTTTATTATCATTATTTTTTGCTGGTATTTATTTATTTGTGAAAATACTCTCACTCAAGTCGTTCAATAAAGAAAAGAAAAGAAAAAATTCATGTCCCTTTCAGTATTGAGCCCTGGTCGCCGACATCGTTGGCCGGCACGAACACCACTACACTACGCACGCTGACACTACTCGGAGCAGTCAATTTTACTACTTATTTCTTTTCCCGTGACAAGATGCCGATCAACATGAATATGCTGGTTTTTTTCCTTGGGAAAATGTGTTCGGACCGTCGCAAAAACCATGGTTGTGGAAAAAAAAACAGAAGGCACTAGCTCTGCTATATTTGGCGTTGGGACTGCTGCCCAATGCTACCAACTTGACCGTTTTGCCAACTGAGTTCGCAGCAGAACCGACAACAAAGATGAAGACCTCGAAGGCAAATTTCGTAACTTGAACTTTTCACCTTCCACCAAAACGACAACTGAGTATTCTTTTAAACTTTTTCCATTTATTTGGTATTTTTTCTCAAGTTTTAAACTTCACTTCTCTGGAGCTAAATCGTTTTGAACAAGAGTCAATTTGTTTCCGGAGTGTCAAATTGTTTTCGGAGTCCAAAATTGACCGTCTATTAAGCACAGGTACCGTTTCTTGTACTTAATAAACAGATCCTGCAGGGCAAGTGTACTTATTTTGCAGAAAAGACCATTATCTTCGATTATTACGTACAAAGATTGCATTTTCCTCTTATTAAGTACGTCTCTTGTACTTATTAAGTACGAAAAATGTGATTAATAAGGACAAAAGGTATGTTTTTCGTTTATTAAGTACAAGTGTCACCAAACTTCGCAAACATTATGATTTTTCATACTTGGCGGCCATTATGGAAAAAAATATCGAGGGCGAAGTGTATTCAATTGGTGAATCTTTAAAGAGAAAAAATGATTCAGGCAAAGTCTTGTTTGTAAATTCTTTCAATTAAGCAACAAGACGACATGGATTTTGTTTTAGGGGCCGATATTTTTCAAATGTAAGAGTTCGCAGCCCGTCCGATCGCGGATCGATCCATCGAGCGATCAAGCGCTGGCCCGGTGAAAACCGTGAGCTTTTTTGTTTCCCGTTCCGTAAATCTGTTTTTCCCAACAGAATACTTCGAGTAAAGATAATAATCAGCGGTGTCTGAAACTACATTTCAGTAGGAAAGAGAGACTCGCTTTGTTTTAAACTAACTGTTTGAAAGTGCGAGATTAAAATCTATTTCAAGAAGGACAACAAGCTGCATTTAGCAGCAGTTCTTTATCGGTCGAGTCATGCTCAAACTGCTTGCATTTTCTTCGCTCCCTAATACCCCTAATAGGAAAGTTTGTTTACTAATTGAGAAGAAGAACAGTTTTTTCCACCTAAGATTGTCTGGAATATGTTGTTTATAAAAGAGTTTTGCTTTAACTTCAAGCCGTAGATTGTTCACAATTTGATCGCCTACGGTGTCGGCGGCGAAAAACAACCTGTGTAATAAGCGAATAAGCTCGACCGGGAATAAAAGTAAAGCTAAATATCTCATTAATCGGAACCTGTAGAGTACCAAAAAAACCTCTTTTTTACGAATGAACTTTATTTGCGACTAAGCTGAGGTAAAATTCAACGTTCCCGGGCCGGTCACCCAACCAAGTACTAACCCCGCCGGACTGGGCTTAAGTTCGCTTGTACGGGCAGCAAAACTTGTGGTATCTTGATCATGGAATTCAATTACTTCAAATATTTACCTTTTGCTTTCCATTTTCGTCTTTTTCCTGGTTTTTAAATGCATATTTTACTTGAGAAAATATAAGTGGGAAATAACAGAACGAAACGTCTACCATGTAAATGAAGACATCGCTTCCGATTAGCAGAATTAAGCCATGTTCGGCGGGGTCAGTGCTTGGATGGGTGACCGCCAGGGATTGACTTCTCGTGACTTTTATCGAAGGTTTGCTTTCAAACTTTCTATCTTACTTTTTTAAGGGACAAAAGTCCAAATCAGTAGCTGGTAAATACGTTTACATGAGAACGAAACGTCTACCATGTAAATGAAGACATCGCTTCCGATTAGCAGAATTAAGCCATGTTCGGCGGGGTCAGTGCTTGGATGGGTGACCGCCAGGGATTGACTTCTCGTGACTTTTATCGAAGGTTTGCTTTCAAACTTTCTATCTTACTTTTTTAAGGGACAAAAGTCCAAATCAGTAGCTGGTAAATACGTTTACATGAGTTATTTGCCTATTTGATTCTCCAGAACGTACCGCTGCAGTAAACAAAGGCGAAAAACCTTGTTCGCAATAATATCAATTAAAAAAAAGAAAGAAAAGAAAAAGTTCAAAAAACGGTGAATTGCAGAAAATAGCTGTTTGGGTGTTTCGCTTATTCGTCCTTTAATCCATCCTCGCCAGAGAAAAGTTTTCTACCGATCGTGATTGAGGCACTTAGATTTGGGTTGTTTCAAGCTATTATTTTTTTCTCAGCGCGTGAGCGGGCAAGATGAACCAAATCCTGCAATCTGATTGGTTCCGGAAGCGGGCGGAATTTTCCGATCTTGACCGCGGTCAACGGAACGGCAATAACAAAAAATTTGTAATGGGTTTTTAAAACCTTTAAAATCTTTAAAACGTTCTCCGAAACTTAGAATTCTGAAATTTTTTGTACATTGTCGTTAAAAACTTTCTTTCCAAAATTTCTTGTTAAAATACCGAAGGTTGTACAATGTAAATCGCCTCTTCCCTTTCGACAAACATTTGAGTAAATCGAGCAGGAGTTAGCTACATGTATCGAAATTTGGGAAAATAAAGGGGTTTCTTTTAGTTATATTGCTTCCTGTGATTTCTGAGTTTTAACAGAGTAAAAAAGCGTATTTTGCTGCTCTGGTGTCACAAACGGCTTCGTTTCATGGTTCATTTTACGCGCGCTTGCAAAACGTTGCTTTCCGAAAACAACAAGACACGTTTAACTTTTGAAAAACAACAAGAAAAAAATAAAAATATTATTTGCCGGCCTTGGTCGGTCCTTATTGAGAAAAACTGTGCCCTCGGTCTTGAGCACGGCCCGAGGCCGCAGGCCGAGGGCCGTACTCAAGACCTCTGGCACAGTTTTTCTCAATACGGACCTCCCAGCCGGCAAATAATATATATATATCAGCGTCAGATCTAATGCACTGAAGCAAAACAAGGCACGGATAAACAAAACCTAGTTAAAGAAAAGAAAACCTCGTTAAGCTATCTTCCAAGCTGTTTTGTAAATATAAACTCGGTCAAAAAATTCGGCAGCGAGACAAGGTGGACTTTGCAGAGGTTTCGCTGATTGGTGTTCATCGTTGTTAGACAGCAGACCTACGGCAGGACATTCGAATTCACGGTCAAAATGTCAGTTAAAGTTTTTTACTTGCACGGCAAGCTGATGTGCAGAGTTTTTAATTCCTAATGATAATTAACAGGCGCAGTTTGAGGATTCGGGTAAGGTCATTTTTCTTCCTTCTCAATTTGAAAACGTCAAATAATAAGGATTCCCATTATCTAAACATTGTAATACCTGACCGCGTACCGACATGCATTTCCAACAAAACAAATACACTCTTATTGACTACTTTTTTGCTCTAGCTTAATGAAATACAAAAGATATTATTAGGGAAAAAATGAAGTGATAATTTTCAAGCATCGATGTATTTATATGCTTTTTGAACGGCGGAAAAAGCTTCATAGGTCGCTATTACATTTGATAACTTGGCGCCAAAAGTGTTTTTCGCGGGAGAATAATTTAGATTTAAAGCTAACAAATTTTTCATAGTTTATGTGGCTTCTTTTTAAATTAAAGTTAATGTATCACAACAATGGCAATGTTATGTGTTGTCCAGTACCATCAATTTAGTTAGATCGAGTACTTACAAAGCCATAAAAAATGTGCTTACCTTTGCGAATTTGACGCCATTCCCTGGCGGATATCACACAAAGCCAGTTATCACAACATTTCAAATTCAGATCTTTAACCGTAATGATGGCATATCATTTGCAAAAGCCAGGTTATTGGTTTTCCTTTTAAAGGTAACCTCACTCGTAATTTCTGTTCTTGCCGAGTTTTACCGCTTTCAGCCGTTCGACCCACGTGGCAAAGGCAAACAGAATAATTCCAACTCCGTGCGGCGGAACTCAATTCAAGCCATTCTTGAACGAATTAAACACAGCCATATAAAACTTTGCATAACTCTCCAGCGATGGTTTTCAAAGCTCCAAAACAGATTCGTTGAGCCATTTTAAAGACAGCACGTAGCTCCCTTTATGAACCAGGAGCGTGTCGGTAATCAGACATATGCAGCCGTCAAAATTGCAATTGACAAGTCCCCACCCCTCCCCCAAAACAACATGATGCTTAGTGGTCACCTATAGACTGTAGAAGGTGGGGAGGGGGAGGGAAGGACTGGGACGGATACCAAGGTGACCTTGATTCCTTTTTTTAGGATTTTGAAATGTCTACACTCTCGAATACTGGCGAGGAGTCGCACATTACTCATCGTAAAGATCAAGAAAAAATGTTCACAGAAAACGATGCTTTACTTTTTCCACGAGCTAACTTCTGAAAACATGTGTGCGTGCGACTCCTCGATAAGCATACTAAGCAAACTATAAACGCCTGCATAAACATACTGTTCAAAGCCACCGTGGCGTATCAAAAACACTGGGTTGGATCGAACACATTCACATGTTTTCGAACGGATCGAACACATTCACATGTTGGATCGAACACATTCACATGTTTTCAGAAGTTACCTCCACGAGCTAACTTCTGAAAACATGTGTACGTGCGATTCCTCGATAAGCATACTAAGCAAACTATAAACGCCTGCATAAACATACTGTTCAAAGCAACCGTGGCGTATCAAAAACACTGGGTTGGATCGAACACATTCAATACCGGCAAGGGATCGCATTTCCTTGCCCCAAATTGACCACTTAAACATCATAATAACTGAATGAATTGTGGTTTTTCTATTATTTACACTTCAGTTCAACTGCAAACGCCAGAAAAACAACACTGACAAAAACCACTTTAAATGTCAATAGCATTCCATTTCTAATATTATGCTGGAGAACAGTCCTGTTTACCTGTGTGCAAGTTACATTATGCCTACTAATAAACATTGAAAGTTTTAAAAAAAGCATCATATTAATAAGGAAAAACCTCACTCACATTTAATTGTTTTCAATTTATTATTTATTATTTTATGAATTACGCGTCCATATGTACGTATTCACAAAATAGTCCTGCCTTATAAGAATCATGCGTACATATGTACGTATTAATCTAAAGTCACCAGACAGTCCTGCCTGATATGAATCATGCGTACATATGTACGTATTAATCTAAAGTCACCGAAAAGTCCTACCCTATATGAATCATGCGTACACATGTACGTATTAATCTAAAGTCACCAAACAGTCCTGCCTTATAAGAATCATGCATACACATGTACGTATTAATCTAAATTCACCAAACAGTCCTGCCTTTAAAGAATTATGCATACACATGTACGTATTAATCTGAAGTCACCAAACAGTCCTGCCTTCCATGAATCATGCGCACATATGTACGTATTAATCTAAGGTCACCAAACAGTCCTGCCTTATAAGAATCATGCGTACACATGTACGTATTAACCTAAAGTCACCAAAAGCTCCTGCCTTATAAGAATTATGCGTACACATGTACGTATTAATCTAAAGTCACCAAACAGTCCTGCCTTATAAGAATCATGCGTACATATGTACGTATTAATCTAAGGTAACCAAATAGTCCTGACTGATATGAATCATGCGTACATATGTACGTATTAATCTAAGGTAACCAAATAGTCCTGCCTGATATGAATCCAGTGTTCTCCCCAATTTTCAGGGCAACAGGTAAATCAGTTTTCCAGACCGGTAAAGCAGCCCGTTTGAAAATCCTTTTCCACCCCGAAGTCGAAGTGTCGTCATAAGAGCCAGAATGTTACCCGTGAAACTAGCCGCTCAAACAGGTTTCAAAAACTGTACAGAGAAGAAAACGCTTAACACTGAATAACTTAGCTTATGAATGTACTAACGTACGGAGAAATGCCAAGAAGAGAAGAAAACACCTCACAAAAGGCACCAATGAAGATCTCCGGGGAGAAGATAATACTATATCAGCACTTACGAACATACCAACTTACGGATAAAAGTCGAGAAGATAACACTAATACCGTACGAACATGTTAACTTACAGAGAAATGTCAAGGAGATAAAACTAACAACACCTTCCGACAAACGGCGAAAAGATAACACTAATATTTTTGGAACTGATTTTAACGTACAGAGAAACGTCGAGAAGAAAAGGCTAACATCTGATGAACGTACTAACATACGGAAACGCCCAGAAGACTAATACCTTACGAAAACACGGAGAAACAATGAAAAGATAGGATTAACATCTTATAAATGTAGAAACGTACGGAAAAATGTCGAGAAATCCTTTCACAATTCAATCCAATAGTATGTCTATATCAAATATTTTGGATATTTGTAATCCAGGCCTTAGCATGTGGTTCTAACCGGTAACAAGCGGTGCTACAAGCGGTAAATTTTACCGGTTACCGCCTGATAAGGAGAACACTGTGAATCATGCGTACATATGTACGTATTAATGTAAGGTCTCCAAACAGCCCTGCCATATATGAGCCACGCGTACATGTGTACGTATTAATCGAAAAAGTCACCAAACAGTCCTTCCTTATAAGAATCACGCGTACATATGTACGTAATAATCTAAGGTTTCCAAATAGTCCTGCCCGATATGAATCATGCGTACATATGTACGTATTAATCTAAGGTCTCCAAATAGTCCTGCCTTCCATGAATCATGCGTACATATGTACGTATTAATCTGAAGTCACCAAATATTCCTGCCCTATATGAATCATACGTACATGTGTACGTATTAACCTATGGTCACCAGATAATCCTGTCTCATATTAATTACGCATACACATGTACGTATTAATCCAAACGGTCCTGGCTTCCATGAATCATGCGTACATATGTACCTATTAATCTAAGGTCACCAAACAGTCCTGCCTTATAAGAATCATGCGTACACATGTACGTATTAATCTAAAGTCACCAAAAACTCCTGCCTTATAAGAATTATGCGTACACATGTACGTATTAATCTAAAGTCACCAAACAGTCCTGCCTTATAAGAATCATGCGTACATATATACGTATTAATCTAAAAGTACGCGTGACTCATATAAGGCAGGACTGTTTGATGACTTTAGATTAATACGTACATGTGTACGCATGATTCACATGCCCCAGGGCTGTCTGGTGACTTTATATTAATACGTACATGTGCACGCATGATTCATATAAGGCACATGTGTACCCGTGATTCATGTAAGGCAGGACTGTTTGGTAACCTTAGATTAATACGAACAGATGTACGCATGATTCATGGAAGGCAGGACTATTTGGAGACCTTAGATTAATACGTACATATGTACGCATGATTCATATCACGCAGGACTATTTGGTTACCTTAGATTAATACGTACATATGTAGGCATGATTCAAATCAGGCAGGACTATTTGGTTACCACGTACGTATTAAGACGGATTCCGCTCAACTTTCGAGCAATAATTGCAAAAAATATTTACCAAAAAACTACTCATAGCACGGTAACATTTTAAATGCTATTTGAAACATCTCACTCTAGTTCACTTGCCCAAGTGACCCCGCGATGAAATTCTCAAGCATTCTCAAGAAAATTAATTTCAAATCTCGTAAAAGTATGCTAAAAACGGGCGCCATTTTGTTTTGAACTGACATGAAGCGTCTTTTTAATTGAAATATGGATAACTTCAAATCCAATTTTCTCTCGCGGGGTCAGCTTGGGAGCAAAAGTAACGATAAGTTCTTCTTATCTGTTCTCAAAATGTGACAGTGCTGCAAGTATTTTTTTGGTAACTTAATTTTTGCACTTACTGCTCGAACGTTGAGCGAAAATCGTCTTAATCTAAAGTCAGGAAACACTCCTGTCTTCTAAGAATCATGCGTTCATATGTACGTGTTAATCTAAGGTCACCAAATCATGCGTAGATATGTACGTATTATTCTTAAGTCACCAGACAGTCCTGCCTCATGTGAGCCATTCGTACACATGTACGTATTAATCTAAATTTACCAGACAGTCCTGCCTTATATGAATCATGCGTACAAATGTACGTATTAATGTAAAGTCACCAGACAGTCCTGCCTTGTATGAATCATGCGTACATATGTGCGTATTAATCTAAAGTCACCAAACAGTCCTGCCTTATATGAGTCACGCGTTCATGTGTACGTATTAATCTAAGGTCAAGAAACAGTCCTGCCTCATGAATCATGCGTACATATGTACGTCTTAATCTAAAGTCACCAGACAGTCCTGGCTTACATGAATCACGCGTCCATATGTACGTATTAATCTAAGGTAACCAAACAGTCCTGCCTGATATGAATCATGCGTACAGATGTACGTATTAATCTGAAGGCACCAAACAGTCCTGCCTTATATGAGCCATGCGTACACATGTAAGTATTAATCCAACGTCACCAAATAGTCCTACCCTATATGAATCCTGCGTACACATGTACGTATTTATCTAAAGTCACCAAACAGTCCTGCGTTATATGAATCATGCGTACACATGTACGTATTAATCTAAAGTCACCAAGCGATACATTTCTATCTGCAGCCTTCGCTGGTCGAATCATGCAGTCTTGTAAAAATTAAAATACGGTATCCTGCAACTACACCCTGGAGATTCTCGCATCCTGACCCAGTAAAACACAAAATCCCACTCCCGCTATCAATTTAAATTCTCGCTTCCCGCTCCTGTTTTCAGCTCCCACCCCGAATATCGCCACAAAAATTAGCCAAATCCCGCATCCCGCCAATCCTATTGTAGACCCTATACTAAACGTATTCTCAAAATTACATCAACAGTTGCATTCTTGAGAGGTTCCAAAATCATTAACGAGGAAAGATCCTACTGGAGGAAGCCACCTGAAAAGCAAGCACATCTTGCACAGGTCTCCTCTGTCAAATGGGCAAAGACAACAGAGCTTTGAAGGAATCTGCAGGGCCTTCAAAAGTGCAAGTGTTGCAAGAGCTAACATGCATCTTTAAGCGAAACATTTCCTGAAAGCAAACAAAATCGCCATAAGTACAAGGGCCCTTTCAGTGACATGAAAAACACATCAACAAATCATGTCCTAAAAAAGGTCCAACCAACTAAAGGAGAGCTTAAAGCTATTGGAGAAATAATATTTTCTACCTATGAAAAAACTTGCAAAGAAAACCTTGGCAAGCGTTTCAGTGAGGTGCTCCAAAGTTACACCTTCAGGAAAAGCAAAGTGCTTATAAAAAGAAAAACCAACGGCTTCAATTAAAAGCTTCTCTCGAAGCTTTGTGGAAACAAAGTCATGCAGATGCGCATCTTGCTCAAAGAACTTGGCCGCAATATCAAAGCAACGAGCCCTCCAGTCATTTGAAACATTACACGAAGCGAAATCACAACTAGAAAAAACCCACCTTGTATGAAGGAGCACTCTCACATCCCCAAAGAAGTTACTGGAAACATAGAACAGTAGCTGGAAGATGTGAAAAAGTGGCCTCATGAACCTGTGTGCTGGTCTACAAAGGCAAAGGAATACAACACCAGGGAAAACACCAATGAGACCACACCACCTAATGGAGGGTGAATACTGAAGGAATTCCCAAAGTCAGAAGGAGTGGATATAGCTCCCTTTGAGAAGATCAGTGAAGGTGAAAATGAACTAAAAATTCATTTGTTAAGATCAAATTACCCCTACTGAGGACTTCAAAGAAAGCAAAATTAATTTTCACAAAAATTATTTACACTCATCCATCAGAGTTAAAAGGACGCTCGTAGCCACATGGACCAATGGAAGTAAGCTTATTAGTTGATAAAACTCAAACTAAATTTATTCATCCCAAAACAAGTGAGAGAATTTTAAAACGAATCCGCTTGATGGATCGGCTATTGCCGTTCTTAACAAAATAAAATCCTTAGTGATCATTGAAAAACAAAAACAAAAATAATAACAAACTATATCATTCACTTCATCTTAACAGTAAAAAAAAAATATTAAAGAACTAGAACACTTCATCTTAACAGGATCACTTAAAAATTAGCTCCAATTTTTATTTTTAGGAAAATATGGGGTGAGAAGGGCTGTAAAAAACAAGTTGGTGGAGTAGTGTCTGTGCCTGTCCCACAAAGCAATCAACAAATTAGGGCAGATATAAAGCAAAGGATAGCTTCCGGGGAATTCAATCTTGGAACTCCTGTGCTAGACAATGAATACACAAAAGTTGTGCTCACCTCTGAGGGAAACAGAGAAAATAAAGTTTGTAAAGATTCAGCAAGGAAGTACCCTCTCAAAGAAGTCTGTGCTCAAAGTGTCAAGTGAGATTATGCAGCGATGAAGAATATGACAACAATGACCCCTGAACAGCTAAAAGATTCTGACCAGCTAGCTTTTTTACCAGCCCGAAGGGAATGCCTAAGGGAACTTCAGTTTACAGACGTTTATAGGTCAAATGAGGCTGCATAAATGATGTGAGGAACTGATAATTAAGAGATCCAGCTTGTTGCAGGCACATCTCTCCAAAATTGCTGATTTTCTAAGACCTGGACCTGGAGTGTGGTGGAAATGGAGGGAAGATGGATGCACAAGGTGAATAAAGAGCAAAGAACAAGGACCTCAACTTCATCCCTTCAGATCCAACAATATCAGCAAGATATCCTGGTACTTGGAAGAAACCTGGGAGGGATTTGTCTGTCAGGCCTGATCAGCTTCATCTTTATAAGATGAGGGATAAAAATGGCAAAATCACTTTAACATTACCGGCCGCGTGTTTTTTGATCGATTCGCTAAATTAGCAGTTGGTAATAAACAACCCCATGTGCAGTACGAAACGACAATTTATAGGCTCGAAAACACAACACTCACTTGATCTAGAATAGTTAGAATTTCTAACTTTCGAATAAAATACATCAGTTGTCAATTAAGAATTAGCCAAAAATACAATCTTGAAGTCAAAATTTTGAAAATTTACGCAAGAGATTCACATGTTGTCTCGCGCGTGAAATCAAACCACAACAGAGGATTTGTGTGTGTTTAGGTCAGATTACTATTTTTGGAAATTTCATGAACGAAGATTCGCAGAAGAGGAGACAGTAAGCTTTTCTAAATAACACATTTATTAATACACGCCTTTATTCGTTTCTGAAAACCAAACGCGTTCAATTCTTTCTTCGAGGGAAGCTACGCGCAAGCGATTTCGCTCGATGTGCAAGTTATTTTGAAGAGTATTTACTGATGCGAACTGTGCACGTTTTTCAAAACTTTTACGAAAACTTTAAGAAATACAAAGAATCCTTCAATTAAGAAGTTATTTCGGTAAAAATTTACAATCAAATGTGTAATTTACTCTACCGTAGACTCGTAGAAGTGCTTGAGCATTTCCCAGAAAGTCCGCAGTTCGAAAAATCTCTTGCGATGCAAGATTGTCCTTCGCTTTGACAAAACAGCTGTTCGTCCTCGAAAGATGTTTTCTTCGCTCTAAAAGCTCTAAATTCCATCGCTTAACTTGTCGAGTGTTCCTTAGAGCTTCTTCTTTCGATTTTTAAGTTTCAAAAGGTAATCCTTCCTTCCGAGAGCGAGATATTGCCATCTTGAAAATTCACGCGTGAAGAGCACGGCAGCCATTTTGAGTGAAATGTGATCTTCTTAGAGAGTGACAAAAAGTCTTCCCTTCTAGGACCCCCTCAAGCCTTCAAATATATGCGCAGTTGGTGGATTCTGATTGGTTGAACATTCCCAAAGACAACTAGGACAAAAGGGGACCAAAAAAGCCTTTCTAGGGGAGGCTGGGGCCAAAAGCGAACACGCGCAAAATCAAGGCCGGCTCAGGCCGGCACGGACGTTAACCGGAGAGAGAGCAGATCCGACGAATTGCAGCAGCCACTGGAAACAGGAGATCTACAGCCATCCCTTGATGAACACCCTGAATATGATGAAGACATACAGTAAATAAGTACAAAAAACATCGACAAATCTACTGAACTAGTAATTTCTGAAGATTAACAAAGAGCCACTTCTCTAAAAAAAATTGTGAAGATCAGCAAGGGGACACTACCCTTGAAATAATTCTTGAAGATCTATCGGCAGATCTTGAAATGACTTAAAACATCACAAGTGATAAGGATGTGGATTCAGGTGTGGTCCTGGATAATGAAACATCCAGTAGAAAAATATCATGGATGACTTAAACATGCAACAAGCTGCTTTCTGTGAAAAGGAATGCCCAATTGAGCCACCTAGCAAGAGAATAAAAATCCAGTCACAAAACAAACATGGAACAATTCAGTCAAAGAAAGCAAAGGCCCTAGAACTAGTATCAGGGAAATCACCAGAAGTCTCTGAGATTGACCAACAGAAACAAACAGTCCAAACATATGTTTTAACAGAGCTACACCTTGTGAAGGAGAAACTAAGAAAATGGGATGAAGCCTTTGTGAGAGAACATGGCAGACTGCCAAATAACAATGACTAGATGAGTGACAGTGAATTCAAGGAATTAAGTCACAAGAAAAAACATCATTTAAGCTCCTTGAGCCATCGAACATTGTACAGTATAATTATGTTTTCTGATCACTTGTACATAGCACATATTAGTACAGTATGCACACAACAACCACTTTCAATGCCACTTTTAAAAGCTCAGTGTCATAAATGACTTAACTGTACTATCCCATCCTTTAAATATTTCTCTGTTTATCATAATTTACATTTGCTGTTTTTTTTTATACAATATTCCAATCACAAAGACAGAGTTCACAAAATGTAGGGGCTAGATTTACTGCTTTTCTGTCTAAAATGGCAAATCAAAATACAAGGTGGATTGCAAAACAGTCAAAGTTAAGTCCAGAGTTATAAAAAAAATGTGAGGTCATATAAAATATTCAATCAGAATACTTTAATTTTATAAAACAACTGAAGCTTCTAAACCTTACTTTCAGCATAAGTTTTAATAACAGCAAATGGTCATTCAGACAAGGGCACACAGTGAAAAGTACATAAAGAAAATATCCGGATGGTCTAACAACTGTCATTTGCTAGTGTTGAAACACGAACTGAAAAGCCATGCTACAATGTAGCTCAGGTCAGTTTAAAAGTTTAATTAGCCAAAAAATATTGCAAAACACATTCAAATTTAACAAACATTACAAATATTTTGACTACTGTGTAAGACCTTTAAGTTAAAATCAACAAACAGCAAGTTAAAAAAGAAATATCACTGACATTTTGCTTCAACCATCACTGTACCTTGTGATCGAGCACCACATTCTCTTTTGAATTCTCACAGAATTCCTCATAACAACAAGGAGAATATACATAATAATCTAGAAATTCATTGGTTAAGAAAACGGCGTTTTATGATTCTTTTACCAAAGAAAATCAATTTCTTGACCCGCAAATATTCTATAATGTGAGCACGCTTTTTTCTACATATATTTACACAAGCTTAGAGAGTGTGCATAATGCTTTATTTTAAACCTTCGACCGTATTTAATAGCGCCAGTCGTTGTGCTTAAGCTTTAGCTCACTTAGAATCGCACAAGACAAGCTTCATTAATATGCTCTTATATGCCAAGGTTGTAAATTTTTGAAAACCAAAATCTGTTTACTTACCTTTTAATAAGTTTTCCACTTCCACCATGTCCCCTTGTCTTTAAAAGAATCCAGGGTTAGCGTTAAAACGGATTGTCTCGAGATCGTGCACAGACGGTTCTCGCCACTGCACGCTGCGAGCGCCGATAAAAATACCACATCGTAGTTAGATTGGCCTAACACACTTCCACAAAACCGTTGTAAAAACAGCCCCGATGTTTTTCTCACTAAACTATCTTTGAAAAAAGTTACTATTCTTGTTTAGCACGTAAAAACGAACGCTGTGCATATCGACCACGCTCTTCCGCCATGTTTATTTTGCCCACAGAATCCCGCTGCGAAAATCCACAACGGGTCAGCCCGGCCGTCAGCCCGCAAAATCGCTGCTGGGCGAAATGCACTTTTTCCCGTGCGCGGGGGGGGGGGGGGGGGGGGAGGGACAGGGTACCGCAGTTCCATTTTTGCTTCCGTTGAAATTTGAAATTAGGAGCAGTGCGATTCGAATGCGAAGTTGATTCAACATTCAATCACTAGTTACCATAAAATCTAGTCCAGTTCTGGCCCCTCTCTCTATCACGCAACGCTCCGCTCTCGCAGAGAGAGGGTCCAGGGACAATTGTCTGTGCATGCTCCCGCTAAACCAATCAGAGCGGATCAGAGCGCAGGATGTTGATTTCACCCGACTGAAAATATATTTGTGGCGAGTGAGGTTGGCAACACTCGGAAAACTTTTCAAGTTTAGTTCAAGATTAACTTGGCGGATTGGAATGTCTGTGGCATGTCTGCACTTTCATTAGTTTTATTTATTCGAGAGAGAAAAGGAATAGAGTTTTGAAACGAATTTAGGCAAGTTTCGAGTGTAGAATAAAGAAGGCGAGAAAGCTCATTAAATATGCCCGATGCAAATGAGATTGTTTCACAACACCCGGGCACAACATCTGCCACTTAGCTCAAGGAGTAGTTTTCCCCGGAAGTTTTCGACAATATTTTGGCGCATTTAAATTTTCTTTGCCTTACTTTTGGTTCTGGAAACAACATAGTATGGATGCGAATTTTGCGAGTTTCGAGAGGTGAGCGAATAAACTATAGAAAGCTCATTAAATATGCGCGTTCGTCTCCAACGCCGATGGAAAACAGTCTGAAGCCTCTGTTCGATAGCCCTTAACCAGGCCCTTCATTACTGATGCAAAAGCACAACAATTACAACTGTATAACGTTCTGAAAGTTTCATACTTTGACTAACCTATAAAGAAGCAGTTGGAAGACTGCCAGTTGGTAAAATTCCAAAAACATTTAGGTTTTTAGTTACAGCGTTACAAAAAAGGTTGAGCAAAATGTTTTGATCAACAGCAAATACCACAAAATTGGCAGTTAGTCCTCGTAATTACTCAAGCTTTAGCCTTCTCTCGGCTCCCGTATCCAGTGTTTTTGAATTGACCACAACTCCTCTGTTTCTCAGTACTTCAAGAATTCATGTAACGCTCGCAGCAACTGTTTCTTCTGAAAAAATAATCTGAACTGCAAGAGGAAATCGCTCAGTGCAACTAACCAAACATGGAGCAAACACGATCGAATTCGGGAAATATTATTTTCTTTTTGCCGACCGCACAAAAAAATCGTCTGCCAGCGCTTCCCTTCCCTTCTCTGTTTTCTTATTCGTCTTATCTCGTTGTACATGCGCAGTAGCGATTAGCTAGGAAACTAGCTAAAATTACGAGCAAGCGCAGAGAATTGTCCCTGGACCCTCTCTCTGCGAGAGCGGAGCGTTGCGTGACAGAGAGAGGGGCCAGAACTGGACTCAATAAAATCATGAAAGAGCGAGAGAGAAACAAACGAGAAAAGAGTTAAAAAGGGAACAATGATCACATGACTGAAAGAAAAAGGCGCCAAAACCTTGCGAAGTGTTGCAGCGTTTCTTTGCAAAGCTGCATGGATCAAAAAAATGCTCCGAAGTGAACGTCAGAATAATTTTTAGGAAAAGTCTTCCGATTACAGCTTTAAAATGTGGCACAGGTTTGATGTATCCTGAAAAATTGTTGTCAGTATATCCATCGTCTAAAGCAGATTGAAGCTGTGCGATTTCAGCATTGTAGCTGCGAGAGTTGAAACGAACACAATTTAAGCCGATTAAAGGTAGTGGTTCTCGGTTCAGAGGACACGAACGGATGTAGTAAACAACAATGAATCGAAAAACTGGTAAAGCGATTTTTTAACTTTTTTGTTACATTCGATTTTCATTGGACATTTGGAGGTGCTTGAACTCAGGCTACATCGACTGCAGGTAAATCGATGTTATTTTGTGTAGTAAATAGCCGAAAAAAAAGGTTGTCAGTGTTTATTTAGCTTGGCTTTGGTCACTTAGTGAATACGAAAACGTGTGGTAGTTATTTAATATTAAAACGATTCTGTCTGATTTTACTGTGTTTTATTTTGTGTTATTGCCAGGTCTTGATATCAGTCACTGAGCTAAGAGGTCAGAAATACTCCGTTTCGCAAATTACAGATCTGTATTTTGATCCTAATTGTGAGACACTGAGTCAACATTATGCCGTTTGTTGCAGTGCGGTCTTGTGTGATTTGATTGGGTTTTTGACCGAGTTAAAATAACATACCGTAGTGAACGTGCGAGCTGGATGAAACAGCGTAGCGTGACAACAGTCCGATGTCAAAGTAATGCACACGCCTGATAACATTGCCTGACGACTTTCTTTTGCCACTGACTACTTAACACTTTTGGCACGTTTTCGGCAATCCTCGTAAAATATTTGGACGTGTTTGGATATGGCGGGGTGGTCTTCGAACACGGTAAAAATCTTAGTTTCGAGATATCCTACATCTATTTTTAACGGACACTTAACGAAGACCCTACTCGAAAACGAAGACCGTCGATCAGTGTTCACACATACATTGCTGCCGTAATTTGCGAAACGGAGTATTTCTGACCTCTTGGCTCGTAGCTTTTTGTTCAGAATTCATTGTTGCAGGGAGGAATATTAAAGGACGGCGTTAACGAATGTAACGAAATAGGTTAAAGTTCACTGCGATCTGAGAAGAGCTTGTTTCGTAATATACAGATCTTTGAATTTAAAAACTCTGCATTTCCGGTATTTATTAATCTAATTTTTTGACAACACAACGCGCACCGAACCATTAGCTGACTTTAGTCTTCATTTATTTTTCATTTCGTTTTGTTTCGCAAAAAAACAGTAAGCCTAACTGAATAACAGATTCGAGGACTCTGAGAGGGTCCAGATTTTAGGCGGAGTGACATAGCAAGAATACTTGGTGTATCTGCAACAACTCTTTCCCGCCACCGTCAAGGATTCAATAGTATGCCTATTAGCCAAGAGCATAATTTTTCTCAGATTACCGACGTTGCCTTGGACAATATAATCAGAGATGTACTAACCTTGGCACCCTAGTCAGATGGCTGCCCTAATGCTGCATCTACCACTATCATTCACTGTCACTACCTCTGTTTGGACAGTGATGAGAGGTGGTTGCATTTACGGGCTCCCATAACTTTTTCATTAAAATCTGGCCTGCCTGCACGACCGTTTGGTCTCATGGAGCAAAGATCTCCCTCTGTCTCTGTTGCTCTTTCAACATTGTCGTTACCAGAGTAAAGACCTTCTATCATCTTTCCAATTTCTGTGCGATGAGAAACCATTAACTGCTCATAATTAAAGCCAAGAGCATGTTGGTGGGAACGCGATTCTGTTATTCGCTGGTACATGACTCGTAAAGTCATTTTGCTCATATTGCTCCATCCTTCTAGCTAATAATTCTGCTTGGTCACCATCATTATTTCTTCCAAAAAAGTGTTACACTGCCGGATCAATAAAAGCATTTTTTCAAAGAACTCTCGAATAGTGGGAATGAAAAAACCGCGATAACTCGTCGCCAGACTCTTCTCCTTGATCAAAAGCTCATCTCCCCTTTCTTGATGTACATGTATAAAAATGTGCACGCAACTTGATATGAAAATGTTAACCACCTCATGTATGAAACAATGATTTATTTGATGCATATAAAAGATCGCTTGATACGGCAAAAATCACACTGACACAGAAGAAATTGTTTTGACATAAATATACGACAAAATGACACGAATATAAAATAGTTGATGTATAAAAATGTAACTTTACATAAAAGAATGGTAAACTTGATATTTTGTCACCTTCGGACTAGCATACGTCACCCTTGTAGCGTTTGTACGTGATCAGCCGGTGGCTCTAGCGCTCTCTCTGATATCATAACAATGAAGAACAATACAATTTTGAGAAATTTCAGAATTGCACTCACTGCACAGTCTCGCAGCTGAACACGTTTTCGTGCTTAGAGCGATTTTCCCTCAGCGTTTCTAAGTAAAAATACAGCACGTGGTGGAATGCGTCAGTTAAAGCTGTTTTCTGAGCAGAACTTACCTTTAATTGAAAAACCTCTTATCGATGTCATGGATAGCAGACGAGCATTAAAGCGATAGGATATTTTTCTTGATCTATCTTCTTGCAGAGCTTGCGGAGGAACACGCGTTAGAACCGAACCAACCAAGATTACGAAGACAGTTCGTCGGCCCATTTGCCAGTACTTTGGAATTACTGAGAGGTAAAAACCTTAATCCGTTTATATGAACGAAAAGATAATTTAACTTTTGTCAAGTTGAGATCGTGAATCTTTTATTCTTTACACGTTTGCATTTGGCAAGAGCCCAGGCCGAAAATATGGCTAGTTTTTCATTGAATTTAATTTATTGCTATTCTTCAGAAAATTAAATACCGCCAAGTTCCAATACCCTCTTTTCTTTAGGACTTAACTGTCTTTTTTCGCCGCTATCTTCGCGGTGTAACTTTCTAAGTTTCACTACTCTAAGGTAGAAGTGGTCCAGACAAACGTATCATTTATTGGTCAAATCCATATTAGTAAAATATACTCTAGTACCTTGTTTTATATAGAAACCCACAGTTTTTGCCCTTTGCCATCTCTGACGGTGGAACAGGCGGTTGATGTATACAATATTCCTCGCCGGATGACTGTGATATAGATCGGTATTTATTTTCGTTCATAAAGCAGAGGCACCCAGGAGAAACTTTAAGCAAAATAAGTGAAGGTCGTTTCCTCATTTCTCGGTGTTTTCTTAAAGGGATATTTGTGTACGCTAACAGAGATTGAGCTGTTCTGTTTTTGGTCTAAAACATTACTCGTATCGCGTATCGCGAATTTCTGAGCTTGCAGTGCCTTCAAATACACGATGGTATCAATGCTTATACAGCTGGCGATAGCCTTTCTTCGCTTTTAAATTCAAAGTGGTCGGTTAATTTGGCGATCAACAAATATAAACGGAACTGAATTAAGAAAACTGAAAAAGCGTATCTTTATTACCCAGATGACGCCCTAGAATACTACAATGTGAAAACAAGCCTACTTACGATTCGAGTCCCTACCATTCCTGAGATATTGCAGCCGATAGATTTTAAGCGGTTTGAGAGACGCCCCTTCGAATCTTGCTCATTATAGTGTGCTAAATCAGACAAAATATCAATTTCATTTCTTGAAAGCTCCCGAGTCGGTACCCGGACAACCTAAAAAGAAACCTTAGCCACTTACCTTCCCAAAATAGTAAAAATATACCAAAGCGACCATCTCTTCATGTTCTATGGGCAGTAGCTCGCAGGAGTATCAAATATTAACGACATCAACCGCTACGTTATTGCTCAGAGTACTGGATGCATTGCATGCGGCGCACTATCGTTTTGCAATTAAAAATTAACTGGTCGTCCTCTAGTTGACAGCAAAACAAAGGGTACCGACAAAGCGAAGCAATATTTCACTAATTGCGAAGTTAAACATTAAATCACGCCGCGTGACATCCTCACGTTTTGCCAGCTATAATAAGAACAGTTCGTCACGCCAACCGGAAGAGTTCATTTTTCTAACCATAGAATAATTTATTTGGTAAACACAGACCCAGCAAGCTTTCGGTAACAGCAAATTGCCAGCAAGATTTCTATGCCAGTTGACAAGTTGCCAGCCAGCTCATGATGACCCTGCAGAACGGTTATTTTGCAGAACGGCTCCGTCGAGTACTCCTGAGCTAAGAGGTCAGAAATACTCCGTTTCGCAAATTACAGATCTGTATTTTGATCCTAATTGTGAGACACTGAGTCAACATTATGCCGTTTGTGGCAGTGCGGTCTTGTGTGATTTGATTGGGTTTTTGACCGAGTTAAAATAACATACCGTAGTGAACGTGCGAGCTGGATGAAACAGCGTAGCGTGACAACAGTCCGATGTCAAAATAATGCGCACGCCTGATAGCATTGCGTGACGACTTTCTTTTGCCATTGACTACTTAACACTTTTGGCACGTTTTCGGTAATCCTCGTAAAATATTTGGACGTGTTTGGATATGGCGGGGTGGTCTTCGAACACGATAAAAATCTTAGTTTCGAGATATCCTACATCTATTTTTAACGGACACTTAACGAAGACCCTACTCGAAAACGAAGACCGTCGATCAGTGTTCATCTATACATTACTGCCGTAATTTGCGAAACGGAGTATTTCTGACCTCTTGGCTCGTAGCTTTTTGTTCAGAATTCATTGTTGCAGGGAAGAATATTAAAGGACGGCGTTAACGAATGTAACGAAATAGGTTAAAGTTCGCTGCGATCTGAGAAAAGCTTGTTTCGTAATATACAGATCTTTGAATTTAAAAACTCTGCATTTCCGGTAGTTATTAATCTAATTTTTTGACAACACAACGCGCACCGAACCATTAGCTGACTTTAGTCTTCATTTATTTTTCATTTCGTTTTGTTCCGCAAAAAAACAGTAAGCCTAACTGAAGAACAGATTCGAGGACTCTGAGAGGGTCCAGATTTTAGGTGGAGTGACATAGCAAGAATACTTGGTGTATCTGCAACAACTCTTTCTCGCCACCGTCAAGGATTCAATAGTATGCCTGTTAGCCAAGAGCATAATTTTTCTCAGATTACTGACGTTGCCTTGGACAATATAATCAGAGATGTACTAACCTTGGCACCCTAGTCAGATGGCTGCCCTAATGCTGCATCTACCACTATCATTCACTGTCACTACCTCTGTTTGGACAGTGATGAGAGGTGGTTGCATTTACGGGCTCCCATAACTTTTTCATTAAAATCTGGCCTGTCTGCACGACCGTTTGGTACCATGGAGCAAAGATCTCCCTCTGTCCCTGTTGCTCTTTCAACATTGTCGTTACCAGAGTAAAGACCCTCTATCATCTTTCCAATTTCTGTGCGACGAGAAACCGTTAACTGCTCATAATTAAAGCCAAGAGCATGTCGGTGGAAACGCGATTCTGTTATTCGCTGGTACATGACTCGTAAAGTTTGCTCATATTGCTCCATCCTTCTAGCTAATAATTCTGCTTGGTCACCATCATTATTTCTTCCAAACAAGTGTTACACTGCCGGATCAATAAAAGCATTTTTTCAAAGAACTCTCGAATAGTGGGAATGAAAAAACCGCGATAACTCGTCGCCAGACTCTTCTCCTTGATGGTACTTCTGATCAAAAGCTCATCTCCCCTTTCTTGATGTACATGTATAAAAATGTGCACGCAACTTGATATGAAAATGTTAACCACCTCATGTATGAAACAATGATTTATTTGATGCATATAAAAGATCGCTTGATACGGCAAAAATCACACTGACACAGAAGAAATTGTTTTGACATAAATATACGACAAAATGACACGAATATAAAATAGTTGATGTATAAAAATGTAACTTTACATAAAAGAATGGTAAACTTGATATTTTGTCACCTTCGGGCTAGCATACGTCACCCTTGTAGCGTTTGTACGTGATCAGCCGGTGGCTCTAGCGCTCTCTCTGATATCATAACAATGAAGAACAATACAATTTTGAGAAATTTCAGAATTTCACTCACTGCACAGTCTCGCAGCTGAACACGTTTTCGTGCTTAGAGCGATTTTCCCTCAGCGTTTCTAAGTAAAAATACAGCACGTGGTGGAATGCGTCAGTTAAAAGCTGCTTCCTGAGCAGAACTTACCTTTAATTGAAAAACCTCTTATCGATGTCATGGATAGCAGACGAGCATTAAAGCGATAGGATATTTTTCTTGATCTATCTTCTTGCAGAGCTTGCGGAGGAACACGCGTTAGAACCGAACCAACCAAGATTACGAAGACAGTTCGTCGGCCCATTTGCCAGTACTTTGGAATTACTGAGAGGTAAAAACCTTAATCCGTTTATATGAACGAAAAGATGATTTAACTTTTGTCAAGTTGAGATCGTGAATCTTTTGTTCTTTACACGTTTGCATTTGGCAAGAGCCCAGGCCGAAAATATGGCTAGTTTTTCATTGAATTTAATTTATTGCTATTCTTCAGAAAATTAAATACCGCCAAGTTCCAATACCCTCTTTTCTTTCGGACTTAGCTGTCTTTTTTTTGTCGCTATCTTCGCGTTGTAACTTTCTAAGTTTCACTACTTTAAGGTAGAAGTGGTCCAGAGAAACGTATCATTTATTGGTCAGTGTTTTTGATACGCCACGGTGGCTTTGAACAGTATGTTTATGCAGGCGTTTAAAGTTTGCTTAGTATGCTTATCAAGGAATCGCACGCGCACATGTTTTCAGAAGTTAGTAGACGTTTCGTTCTGTTATTTCCCACTTATATTTTCTCGAGTAAAATTAGCATTTAAAAACCAGGAAAAAGACGAAAATGGAAAGCAAAAGGTAAATATTTGAAGTAATTGAATTCCATGATCAAGATACCACAAGTTTTGCTGCCCGTACAAGCGAAGTTAAGCCCAATCCGGCGGGGTTAGTACTTGGTTGGGTGACCGGCCCGGGAACGTTGAATTTTGCCTCAGGTTATTCGCAAATAAAGTTCATTCGTAAAAAAGAGGTTTTTTTGGTACCCTACAGGTTCCGATTAATGAGATATTTAGCTTTACTTTTATTCCCGGTCGAGCTTCTTCGCTTATTGCACAGGTTGTTTTTCGCCACCGACTATAGGCGATCAAATTGTGAACAATCTACGGCTTGAAGTTAAAGCAAAACTCTTTTATAAACAACATATTCCGGACAATGTTAGGTGGAAAAAACTGTTCTTCTTCTCAATTAGTAAACAAACTTTCCTATTAGGGGTATTAGGAAGCGAAGAAAATGCAAGCAGTTTGAGCATGACTCGACCGATAAAGAACTGCTGCTAAATGCAGCTTGTTGTCCTTCTTGAAATAGATTTTAATCTCGCACTTTCAAACAGTTAGTTTAAAACAAAGCGAGTCTCTCTTTCCTACTGAAATGTAGTTTCAGACACCGCTGATTATTATCTTTACTCGAAGTATTCTGTTGGGAAAAACAGATTTACGGAACGGGAAACAAAAACGCTCACGGTTTTCACCGGGCCAGCGCTTGATCGCTCGATGGATCGATCCGCGATCGGACGGGCTGCGAACTCTTACATTTGAAAAATATCGGCCCCTAAAACAAAATCCATGTCGTCTTGTTGCTTAATTGAAAGAATTTACAAACAAGACTTTGCCTGAATCATTTTTTTTCTTTAAAGATTCACCAATTGAATACACTTCGCCCTCGATATTTTTTTCCATAATGGCCGCCAAGTATGAAAAATCATTGTTTGCGAAGTTTGGTGACACTTGTACTTAATAAACGAAAGACCTACCTTTTGTCCTTATTAATCACATTTTTCGTACTTAATAAGTACAAGAGACGTACTTAATAAGAGGAAAATGCAATCTTTGTACGTAATAATCGAAGATAATGGTCTTTTCTGCAAAATAAGTACACTTGCCCTGCAGGATCTGTTTATTAAGTATAAGAAACGGTACCTGTGCTTAATAGACGGTCAATTTTGGACTCCGAAAACAATTTGACACTCCGGAAACAAATTGACTCTTGTTCTATATAACTCCGAGAAAATAGTAAAGGAACAGGGAAATAGACCAAAAACACGCTTGATAAAATTTCATTTCTACGTGCTCCAGAAAAAAAAGATCAGTCAATATGAAGGGGGCAGAAATACTTCGAAAAGGGAAGTGAAAGAGTGTTCTCATTATTCTTACATAGTCTGACTACTACAACACCTACACTCAACACAAAAGAAATATCAAAAAAAGGCAAACAAAACGAAGCTAATTTCATTGTAAGTTATAAAATATTATTAAAATAATACCTAATAATACCATTCCCAAAACATGCAAAACGCAAGATAAAAAGTAGACCACTGTTTACGTTTCGTGCTGACAAGTATTAGTGGACTTGGGGCATGAGCAAGTAAAAAATAGTAATTCTTATAATGGAAAAAGTAAAGTCCGAGTATTACAGTGCAAATTCTGATGTTGCTAAACATTTTAAAAATTCTCACTTTTTCTGTCTTTATTTTTTATTGTAGATTGATCAGTCAAAATGAAAGGCACAATAATTGCCATATTCTTGGTGTTCTTCGTGTGTTGCGTCTTGTCCGTGAGTAACATGTTTACACATTTTTAAATGTTTATATTTGCAGTTTTCTTTATATAACCATGCTTTTTGTGAATTCTTCGTCACTTCCCGTGAAGAGGGATAGAGACGTACCCGAAATGTCGAGATATACCGTGGATATTTTTTTACATACACAACAAATTATTAAACCAGAGTAACGCTTGTTAATGTTCTATAACTTGATCCCCATCAACTTGACTTTAGCTTTGAGGGGGTATGGGGGGGGGGGGGGGGGAAGGTCGACTTGACCATCCCGGAGTCAAACCCTTCATAACCAATCTCAGCCCAACCAAAAAAAATCTCAGGCGACGTATGACACCCGAGAAAAAGAGATGGAACCACGTTCAGTATTCCACTAACTCTGCGTATACTCTACATAAAGAATGTGACTTGCACGCTGATTATAGCGCTGATACATTATATTATTTCTCGTTGTTGTTAGCGTTGTTCTAAGGTAACTGAAGGAACACTTTCCCTCGTAAAATGTTGTTATTAATACAAAGGTTTTTTTTCCCATCCTTTTTAAGGACAAGGTCAAGTCTGCCTTTGTAAAGCGAGAACGTGAGTACAGGCGTACTTATTTAATTGATTGACTGATTTATTTTTGGAATTGACGGGGTGGCAGAATGCTCCGATTAGCGGTGGGTTTTCAGATAAGACAATCACTGCATGAGCTTGTTTTCGGGCCACAATAATGAGAAGATGGTATAATTAGCAGGCTGGCTGTGCAGGAAGTAAAATGGCAGTGATCTTCATACATTTAAATGTTCACACACGTCGAGTTTTTTACTTGTGGCACACACTAGTTTATTTATTTGTTTGTTTATTCAAGAATAACTCATTTCTTGTGTAGCTTGTTTTAATCTTCTTGCCTACAGCGTTAGGGAAACCAGGTGCATGTCCTACAGGCGTTGGTATTTGTGTTGAGGCCTGCAGTGGAGATGGGGATTGTCCAGATAATGAAAAATGTTGCTCCAACGGTTGCGGTCACGTGTGCATGAAACCAGGTAAAGATCTCGTTACTGTTTTACGCAAAGCATCGTGAGCACGTTTGGCCAATGCCATTCACCCCCCTCCCCCCCCACGCATACACGCACGCTTCGTTCGCGTAGTTCGTTCGTTCGTTCCTTCGACGGACTGTTCTTGCAAGACAAGAGCCATTGGTGTGCTTGTCTTGAAGTCAATAAGCGCGGGTTTACAAGTTGTTCTGCACTGCTTTAATCACATTGTGATCATTATCTTTGCCGTTTAAAAACCAGTGAAGTGCACCTACTTGAATAACGTTGTCATATAAAAAATGAAAATTGAGAAACGAGAAAAGGTCAAAAGTAATAAATTAGGCATGCAAACTACATTCAGGGATTCGTTCTGATGAAGGGCTAATGGCCAACGGCAGCTTTTGAATCTCATTACGGTGGGCGAGTGACTTGTGGCACACACTAGTTTATTTATTTGTTTGTTTATTCAAGAATAACTCATTTCTTGTGTAGCTTGTTTTAATCTTCTTGCCTACAGCGTTAGGGAAACCAGGTGCATGTCCTACAGGCGTTGGTATTTGTGTTGAGGCCTGCAGTGGAGATGGGGATTGTCCAGATAATGAAAAATGTTGCTCCAACGGTTGCGGTCACGTGTGCATGAAACCAGGTAAAGATCTCGTTACTGTTTTACGCAAAGCATCGTGAGCACGTTTGGCCAATGCCATTCACCCCCCTCCCCCCCCACGCATACACGCACGCTTCGTTCGCGTAGTTCGTTCGTTCGTTCCTTCGACGGACTGTTCTTGCAAGACAAGAGCCATTGGTGTGCTTGTCTTGAAGTCAATAAGCGCGGGTTTACAAGTTGTTCTGCACTGCTTTAATCACATTGTGATCATTATCTTTGCCGTTTAAAAACCAGTGAAGTGCACCTACTTGAATAACGTTGTCATATAAAAAATGAAAATTGAGAAACGAGAAAAGGTCAAAAGTAATAAATTAGGCATGCAAACTACATTCAGGGATTCGTTCTGATGAAGGGCTAATGGCCAACGGCAGCTTTTGAATCTCATTACGGTGGGCGAGTGACTTAAGGTCAACTCAAATTGAAGTAACCGTAATGCTTGAGTGCTGAGTTTAGAATCTGAGAATCTACTTTTCATTCCTAGTTAATTCGTTTTTCACTATTTTTTTCATTTTTTCATTAAGTACAACATCATTGCCATTGGGTGTAGGTTAGAACAAAACGCTCATCCTTCTAGAAGTAACGTCGGAGCATCGTGCTTTTTTGTTTATAAGTCAATGAACACTTTTTTTCCCGTTGCTTTCAATGTAACTTTATTTATGATTTTCACAATTATAACACTATGTCCAGGAAAGATTCCTCACTCAGAGAAGGGCCCTCACTGTCTATTTTCAAGCGTGGTCTTTCTAACGCCATTTTATAGTCAATGTATTGCTTTTTGTTCTGTGTTTGTTTTTGTTTTGAATTAGTATCTTATCTTCCCTGGTTATATGCTTTGTTACATGTTTTGTATTTATGTTTTGGATTTTACCTTGGGTTTGTTTTTATTTAGTCTTGTAAAGGCCTTAACTTTTCTATAAATCACTTCTGGTGAAGTTGGTATTCTCAATAAAGATAAGCATCGTCAAACTCAAGTTTTGAATACTGGGGAATTTTACTTAGGGAATATCATTTTACATTGTGCTACGTGACTTGTTTTCAATGAAACGCGAGTGAAAATGTTCGGCAATGGATGATAAATACTAATAGTTGTTTATTTTTTCTTTTTAGTTTAAATAGCTGAGTGTGTGCTAGTAAAAAACCGTCATTGATGTGACTGAGGTTGCCAGCCAAGAAAGCGTACCTTAATATTCCAATAGCTGCATAATCTTTAGCAGTATTAAAAATAAAATGAAATGAAATAAAAATGACGGCAATTAAAGTACTTGTCTTTGCATGTTGTCTCCTTGATGATCACTTACAACGAGCCACTCCTTTGCCTTAGCTGGACTTTCCTCCCCTTGTCGAAAAGCGAAATTAAGGAAAGTCTTTGTACATTTGTCTCAGCCCAATTTAACCCCAAATGCCTAAATACAGATAACGTTAAAAGCGTAGATGGTGGGTTTTTCTTTTGCACTACACATAAAAACATGCAAAAATATAGACGGGGTGGCGAAAAGTTGAGGTAAGTTTTTTTAAGTACGTTTTTTCCGCTCGCACAAAAATTACGATCTGGGATAATTTTTCAACTTCTGTTTATATTACCCTGGTCCCAGAAGTTTTTCTTTCTCTTTTCTTAAACAAATTTGACCTGCGAAGCGGCGGCGACGAGCTGCGCACAAATTCTTTTGAAAAAGAGCCGAAGAAAAACCTCTGGGACCAGGGTATTTTTACACGAATCGTTCGTTTCACAAGTCGAACTAGTTTTAATTTTATACCAAGCCGTGAATTGAAACAGGGGCCGACTAAAGCCTAGCGTTTTTGCATCTAACAGTAAACATAAATAAATGATCAAACGAACCAACAAACGAACGAAAGAATGAACGAACATAGGCATGCATACATTGTATGTGCATCTACATGGATTTTTGAAAACGATGCTCCGGCCTCGGTCGAGTGGTCTGCACCGGTGCGCTGCGTGTGGCTGTTCGTAAAGCCAGCATTGCATAAAAGTTATGAGTATGGCCAGTCTTTTGTCTCGTCCTCTGTCTTCCTTTCCTTCCCCTTTCTTGTTAATGTGGTCTTGAGTCTGATTGGGTCATAAAACTCTGGTTTGAGCGTCGTTGCGGTGAAAAGCGCCAAATTTTCAGGAGCCACCTTTTCGAAATCCAGCTAGATATACTGATAAATACAGTCAACTCTCGCCTTGCGGACAACTCGCTGTTACCGACGGACACCCCGTTTTTACGGACAACAGCTGAAGTCGGCGAACAAGAAATTACTGAAAACAACTCCCTCTATAACGGACCCTCTCTATTACGGACACCCAATCTTGGTCCCGATGGTGAGTTTGCTTACAACATCACCAAAAAATTAAAACAATCTAACTGATTACCCTACAAGCCAGTGAAATTATACTCGTTAAATACACTTTCAATTTCTTTCTGAATAAAATTTTTCTATACAAAACCCAGACTAGCTACTGCTATTTGCGGGATAGTGTAGTCCTTTTTATTTTACTTATAAACTTGAATAATAAACTTTGAACTTTTGAAAAAAAAAACCTATTTTATGCCCTGAATTGAGGATTGTATAAAAATGTATAAGCCTTATGCTTGGAGCCGACTGATAAATACATTTTTGACTTTAAATCGTACTATCATACTTCTTCCATATAACCTGAAGCACTTCTTGTGCAGTTTTCAGTGTACATAACTGATAATTGTACAGTGTACATAATTGATAATTGTGCTGTTGCACTATAATTTATGCCATACGTGTTATAATCTGTGTTCTTGATATTGCATTCAGCCGTTTAATAATTGGCCAAAACGCTCACCTCTACTGCCTATCACGGAAGCTTCACTTCGAACGAAGAAGCCGCCTGTAGCATTTCAGTTTGGTCGTCTGACTCGAAGGTGAGTGGACTCAGCAAAATAACCCTTGCGTGGTCTACCACATTCGAATATGACAGGACAAAGGCAAAAATTCAAGTACTAAGGCTGCAGATGAAACTGATGATATGTTAAGGTGATTCCATTCAATTGCATTGCGCATCCTTTCTGCGCATCATTTTTTGCGTGATTGGAGCGCGCACGAGCGCGCGCGCGTTCGGAACTTGATAGGTTTTCTATGGAAGCTGAGCTGTTCAGAGAAATGAATGGTCGTTTTCTCCTAAACGAACTCGGTGACCCCACTTTTTTATTCCATTTATTTAAGGAAAATACGACTTTACATGATATATTCAAATTTGAAGAACTTTTCGTTATTCAATTTTGAAATATTCCGGTTGATTCACTATTACAGCCAGATTTTAGGCGTTTCACTGGAACCGTGTGCACGCACGATTTGCCTATTATTTCAAACTAGTTTCATTATTACGGCAATTTTAAGACGTTTTACTGTAACATTGTACTTCTATCATAAGAATAATGCTTATATTTCATTGCTAGTTATAACTTTGTTGAAGTAATGGGTGTCTCTAGTACAAGGATAGGTTCTTTTAATATTGATGTCTAAAGATAGCAAAGTACCTATATACTACAGGTATCAGACACGTGAAATCAGACACGGCGACCCCCTCTTTTTATTTTATTTTTTTAATGTACTAGGTGTAATTAGTAACTGTGCAAAGTTTCAACAAATTCTCATTACAACTTCTTTTTCGATGGAATCACCTTAAATTGTCAAGCAAACTGTTAAGTTTACGTATTGCATGCGTAGTTCACGTGAATTCCGCACTGAAAAACCATCCCAAAAGTTAACTGAATACGTCTTTGGTTATCAATACGGGTGCTTGTCTTTGAGCAGATTCAAATTTCCTTAAAGGTTTTGTTCACTGACGAATGTCTCATCTCGCTATTGTAAAATAAATTTTTATCGAAGATTGTTGAAATTTCTAGATTTTTATGACATCGGCCTCAATGTATAGAAGATCAAATAAAAGGCGCACTTTTTCACAATTTCCTTTAAAAGTCCACTTAAAAATCCAAGAAAATGATCACCCTGAATGATATGGAATAGCAGAAATGGCACTAAAGAAGTTTGATCAAATTTCATTGTTGTGTAGTCCTGTTAAGTAAAAATGTTGATTCAATATTACGGGGCGGAAATACTTCAAAAAAAGAAGCAAAAGCGGAGTACAGTTATACTTATTCTTCCAGATCTGACGATTACAGAATCTACACTCAATGCCAAAGGAAACATCGAAAACATTGATCCGGGTCCACACCGTGAAGTCGAAAAGTCATTAATAAGGCTCCTGAAAGACTCACAGGAGACAAAGTTAAATCTGGTTATTGTTTGAACGGTGCTATACGTTTAAATTTTTATTTGTTCTGTTCGTATTTTGGATAATAGGTTGATGTCAAAATGAAACGTGCAATAGTTTCCGTAATCTTGGTGTTCCTTGTGTGTTGCGTGTTAACTGTAAGTAACATGTTTAAATTTAAAAATGTTAAAATATTTAAATTTGCATTTCTGTTGATCTAAAGGTGTTCTTTGTGGATTTTTCATCACTTCCCTGAAGAAGGCCAGAGATCAGACCAAACCATCGTCCGTACGTAATAGGATTCGCCGACTTCTTTAGTTACACAACATTGCGCAATATGCGCAATGGGACCCACCCCACCCCTCTCAAAACTTAAATTCTTACCTTATCGACAAAATCGCAGACTTTCTACACAATAAACTTTTTTTTCTGATAGCCCCGAGGGATTTGCATTATTATTGGGCCTCTGCGCAGCCTTGCGCAGCCTTGCGCACTTAACAACACCTTTTTTAGCCTCTGGGAATGCCCCAAAATGGGGTTTTTTCCCTAAGGATCGCACATATCGCGCCTTCTTTGTGCTTTTGCACAAAAGGAATTTCTTCGGATGGTCCCAAAGGGATTGAATGCATTTTGGACCTTAGTGCATGCAGCTGAAAGCGCCAGTTAGCTTTTTTAGCCTCTGGGAAGGCCCCAAAATGGTTTTCTTTTCCCAAAGGTTCGCACATATCGCGCTTTCTTTGTGCTTTTGAACAAAGGGAATTTTTTTTCGGATGGTCCCAAAGGGATTGAATGCATTTTGGACCTTTGTGCATGCAGCTGAGAGCGCCAGTTACCTTTTTTAGCCTCTGGGAAGGCCCCAAATTGGGTTTTTTCGCAAAAGATCGCACATATCGCGCTTTGTTTGTGCTTTTGCACAAAAGGAATTTTTTTCGGATGTTCCTAAAGAGATTGAATGGATTTTGGACGTTTGTTTATGCAGCTGAGAGGGCCAATTAGCTTTTTTCTGCTTTTTGGGGCTAATTCAAGCCCTGAAAAAGTGCAGCACTTTTTAGTATCGCCAAATTCGATAAAAATAGTGCCAAATGGAATGTTTTTTGGTGCTGCAACAGGATCTGGGGTGCTTTTGTGCAGGGGCCGTTGCACCAAAATCAGGACTTTTTTGAGGGACCCACCCCACCCCTCTCAAAACTGAAATTCCCACCTTATCGACAAAATCGCAGTCTTTCTACACAATAAACTTTTTTTTCTGATAGCCCCGAGGGATTTGTATTATTATTGGGGCAGTGCGCAGCATTGCGCAGTTAACAACACCTTTTTTAGCCTCTGGGAAGGCCCCAAAATGGTTTTCTTTTCCCTAAGGATCGCACATATCGCGCTTTCTTTGTGCTTTTGCACAATAGGAATTTTTTTCGGATGGTCCCAAAGGGATTGAATGCATTTTGGACCTTTGTGCATGCAGCTAAGAGCGCCAATTAGCTTTTTTCTGCTTTTTGGGGCTAATTCAAGCCCTGAAAAAGTGCAGCACTTCTTACTATCGCCAAATTCGATAAAAATAGTGCCAAATGGAATGTTTTTTGGTGCCGCAACGAGATCTGGGGTGCTTTTGTGCAGGGGCCTTTGCACCAAAATCAGCACCTTTTTGAGGGACCCACCCGACCCTTCTCAAAAGTGAAATTTCCACCCTATCGACAAAATCGGAGACTTTCTACACAATAAACTTTTTTTCTGATAGCCCCGAGGGATTTGCATTATTATTGGGCCAGTGCACGGGATTGCGCAGTTAACAACACCTTTTTTAGCCTCTGGGAATGCCCAAAAATGGGTTTTTTCCCTAAGGATCGCACATATCGCGCCTTCTTTGTGCTTTTGCACAAAAGGAATTTTTTTCGAATGGTCCCAAAGTGATTGAATGCATTTTGGACCTTTGTGCATGCAGCTGAGAGCGCCAGTTAGCTTTTTTAGCATCTGGGAAGGCCCCAAAATGGGTTTTTTCCCTAAGGATCGCACATATCGCGCTTTCTTTGTGCTTTTGCACAAAAGGAATTTTTTTTTGGATGGTCTCAAAGGGATTGAATGCGTTTTGGACCTTTCTGCATGCGGCTGAGAGCGCCAATTAGCTTTTTTCTGCTTTTTGGGGCTAATTCAAGCCCTCAAAAAGTGCGGCACTTTTTAGTATCGCCAAATTCGATAAAAATAGTGCCAAATGGAATGTTTTTTGGTGCCGCAACGGGATCTGGGGTGCTTTTGTGCTGGGGCCGTTGCACTAAAACCAGCACTTTTTTGAGGGACCCACCCCACCCCTCTCAACACTGAAATTCCCACCTTATCGACAAAATCGCAGACTTTCTACACTATAAACTTTTTTTTTCTGATAGCCCCGAGGGATTTGCATTATTATTGGGCCAGTGCGGAGCATTGCGCAGTTAACAACACCTTTTTTAGCCTCTGGGAATGCCCCAAAATGTGGTTTTTTCCCTAAAGATCGCACTTATCGCGCCTTCTTTGTGCTTTTGCACAAAAGAAATGTTTTTCGGATTGTCCCAAAGGGATTGAGTGCATTTTGGACCTTTGTGCATGCAGCTGAGAGCGCCAGTTAGGTTTGTTAGCCTCTGGGAAGGCCCCAAAATGGTTTTCTTTTCCCTAAGGATCGCACATATCGCGCTTTCTTTGTGCTTTTGCACAAAAGGAATTTTTTTCGGATGTTCCCAAAGAGATTGAATGCATTTTGGACCTTTGTGCATGCAGCTGAGAGCGCCAGTTAGCTTTTTTAGGCTCTGGGAAGGCCCCAAAATGGGTTTTTTTCCCAAAGGATCGCACATATCGTGCTTTCTTTGTGCTTTGGCACAAAAGAAATTTTTTTCGGATAGTCCCAAAGGGATTGAATGCATTTTGGACCTTTGTGGATGCAGCTGAGAGCGCCAATTAGCTTTTCCCTGCTTTTTGGGGCTAATTCAAGCCCTGGAAAGGTGCAGCATGTTTTAGTATCGACAAATTCGATAAAAATAGTGCCAAATGGAATGTTTTTTGGTGCCGCAACGGGATCTGGGGTGCTTTTGTGCTGGGGCCGTTGCACTAAAACCAGCACTTTTTTGAGGGACCCACCCCACCCCTCTCAAAACTTAAATTCTTACCTTATCGACAAAATCGCAGACTTTCTACACAATAAACTTTTTTTTCTGATAGCCCCGAGGGATTTGCATTATTATTGGGCCTCTGCGCAGCCTTGCGCAGCCTTGCGCAGCCTTGCCCACTTAACCCCAAAATGGGGTTTTTTCCCTAAGGATCGCACATATCGCGCCTTCTTTGTGCTTTTGCACAAAAGGAATTTTTTCGGATGGTCCCAAAGGGATTGAATGCATTTTGGACCTTAGTGCATGCAGCTGAAAGCGCCAGTTAGCTTTTTTAGCCTCTGGGAAGGCCCCAAAATGGTTTTCTTTTCCCAAAGGTTCGCACATATCGCGCTTTCTTTGTGCTTTTGAACAAAAGGAATTTTTTTTCGGATGGTCCCAAAGGGATTGAATGCATTTTGGACCTTTGTGCATGCAGCTGAGAGCGCCAGTTACCTTTTTTAGCCTCTGGGAAGGCCCCAAATTGGGTTTTTTCGCAAAAGATCGCACATATCGCGCTTTGTTTGTGCTTTTGCACAAAAGGAATTTTTTTCGGATGTTCCCAAAGAGATTGAATGGATTTTGGACGTTTGTTTATGCAGCTGAGAGGGCCAATTAGCTTTTTTCTGCTTTTTGGGGCTAATTCAAGCCCTGAAAAAGTGCAGCACTTTTTAGTATCGCCAAATTCGATAAAAATAGTGCCAAATGGAATGTTTTTTGGTGCTGCAACAGGATCTGGGGTGCTTTTGTGCAGGGGCCGTTGCACCAAAATCAGGACTTTTTGAGGGACCCACCCCACCCCTCTCAAAACTGAAATTCCCACCTTATCGACAAAATCGCAGACTTTCGACACAATAAACTTTTTTTTTGATAGCCCCGAGGGATTTGTATTATCATTGGGGCAGTGCGCAGCATTGCGCAGTTAACAACACCTTTTTTAGCCTCTGGGAAGGCCCCAAAATGGTTTTCTTTTCCCTAAGGATCGCACATATCGCGCTTTCTTTGTGCTTTTGCACAATAGGAATTTTTTTCGGATGGTCCCAAAGGGATTGAATGCATTTTGGACCTTTGTGCATGCAGCTGAGAGCGCCAATTAGCTTTTTTCTACTTTTTGGGGCTAATTCAAGCCCTGAAAAAGTGCAGCACTTCTTACTATCGCCAAATTCGATAAAAATAGTGCCAAATGGAATACTTTTTGGTGCCGCAACGAGATCTGGGGCGTTTTTGTGCAGGGGCCTTTGCACCAAAATCAGCACTTTTTTGAGGGACCCACCCCACCCTTCTCAAAACTGAAATTTCCACCTTATCGACAAAATCGGAGACTTTCTACACAATAAACTTTTTTCCTGATAGCCCCGAGGGATTTGCATTATTATTGGGCCAGTGCACGGGATTGCGCAGTTAACAACACCTTTTTTAGCCTCTGGGAATGCCCAAAAATGGGTTTTTTCCCTAAGGATCGCACATATCGCGCCTTCTTTGTGCTTTTGCACAAAAGGAATTTTTTTTGGATGGTCCCAAAGTGATTGAATGCATTTTGGACCTTTGTGCATGCAGCTGAGAGCGCCAGT
Organism: Siderastrea radians; assembly: GCA_964017195.1. NCBI lineage: Eukaryota > Metazoa > Cnidaria > Anthozoa > Scleractinia > Rhizangiidae > Siderastrea > Siderastrea radians. Next base: position 29,859,182 of record OZ024896.1, on the reverse strand, counting down.
TAGCTTTTTTAGCATCTGGGAAGGCCCCAAAATGGGTTTTTTCCCTAAGGATCGCACATATCGCGCTTTCTTTGTGCTTTTGCACAAAAGGAATTTTTTTTGGATGGTCTCAAAGGGATTGAATGCTTTTGGACCTTTGTGCATGCGGCTGAGAGCGCCAATTAGCTTTTTTCTGCTTTTTGGGGCTAATTCAAGCCCTGAAAAAGTGCAGCACTTTTTAGTATCGCCAAATTCGATAAAAATAGTGCCAAATGGAATGTTTTTTGGTGCCGCAACGGGATCTGGGGTGCTTTTGTGCTGGGGCCGTTGCACCAAAATCAGCACTTTTTTGAGGGACCCACCCCACCCCTCTCAAAACTGTAATTTCCACCTTATCGACAAAATCGGAGACTTTCTACACTATAAACTTTTTTTTCTGATAGGTCCGAGGGATTTGCATTATTATTGGGCCAGTGCGCAGCATTGCGCAGTTAACAACACCTTTTTTAGCCTCTGGGATTGCCCCAAAATGGGGTTTTTTCCCTAAGGATCGCACATATCGCGCCTTCTTTGTGCTTTTGCACAAAAGGATTTTTTTTCGGATGGTCCCAAAGGAATTGAATGCATTTTGGACCTTTGTGCATGCAGCTGAGAGCGCCAGTTAGCTTTTTTAGCCTCTGGGAAGGCCCCAAAATGGGTTTTTTCCCTAAGGATCGTACATATCGCCCTTTCTTTGTGCTTTTGAACAAAAGGTCATTGGTAAACAAGCTAAGCATTTAAAAAATCCTCTTTTTCAAAAAAGACGGTGCCCATACAACTCTCGCGAAGAAAAACGCCGGTTGCCTAAAAGCATGGCGCGATTTCCCGCCAAGAAAAGATGGCATTCTCCACCCCCCGTCGGGTTGTCTTGGGACTCCCCTCCCCCTCCTCCAGAGACTGTACTGGCGGGGGCGGACGTACGCTGACGTCAGAACCAAAATTTCTCGGATCGATACTGGAGGGTTACGCCCGTGGGCTTTGCTATTATGAATTATCTGATTATGGGTTGTCTAAGTTTCCCCCCTTACGCAACGACGACGTGAGGCTTTCACGACGGCGTTCGCGACTGAAAGGGACCGGGGCGGCAACCTCGGTCTGTCGACTGTCGAGTTTCGTTACGCAACCATGGATTCTTGCATTCATCGACGAATATATTCTATACATGCAAAACTATTCTAAGCTTTTTAAGTTGTACAAGCTTATTTCAGCTTAAGCTTACAACAATAAGTGAACAACAAAATTCTCTTCCGTGTAGCCTTATAAATCAAATGCCGAATTCAAGGCTTTCATCTTCACTAATCTTACATGTAATTGACGGGAAAAAACAACGACAGTTTTATGAATGTAAAATAGTTTAACTAACGTTGAAGGCCTTCGGAGAAACTTCGAAGAACAGCCTGCGAGCTTTCAGAAATGTTTGTGATGTATCACAAACTGCTGAAATCAAAATCAAGAAGAAAAATAGGATATCCATTAAAAGTCGGTTTCAAACTCATCAGCTTTAAAAAGATAAGGAATTAAATGTTGATGGAGCGGTAACTTAAGCGAAAAAAATATTTTAAACTATATACTTACCTTTTAAATCTCCAGTTGGTAGAAGTTCACTGGTCGACGTGAAAGCAAGAGAACTGAAGTCGTGGACCGGAGCACGACGGCCTTCACGCATGAATGCCTTCACAATTACGCATGCGCAGAACTAATTTTGAAGCGAAAGCCGTCGTGAAAGATATCCAGTATAGTTAAAACCTACTGATTTCAAAGCATTTCAGCAGGGACCCATTTCGCAATATAGAAGTCACAGCCGACTTGAAAGCAGTGAATCTAAGTGAAATCTACTGTGAGATCTCCGGACTCCAGCATTCCTGTTACAATAATACACCTTTTGCTGTTCATTAGCGCAAAACGTACATTCATTTGTGCCAAGCGATGCATCAATAACTTGTATTGTACTTTCTTGAACACCGCAAGCAACATCATTGGTGCGAAACGACTTTCAATAGCGATATTTAAATACGCGCGAGCATTCAACAGTATCAATAGACAATCAACTAAACGAAGGGACAATCATTTGGGTGGAACGTTATTTCATGTGCGCGCAATGAAAATTCAATAGCACCAATTGACAAACGGTTGCATTTATTGACAATCATTCAACCAAAAATGAAACTTCATTAGTGTTATTAGCATAAACAAGGCAATCTATAGCGCGTTTGGACAATCGTAGCCATTCGAGATTATATTCTTTAGTGCGTTTTGACAATCATTTGAGCGGTTCAAAATACAATAACACAAAAGAAAAAATCAATACTACTTTTGTATTTTTCTATGTTCATGGATCAAAAAATAGCTAAAACAAAAAAGATTGCTCAAGATTCAGCATGAAATTGCAGTATAAAAGCAAGTTTTCGTCAGTTCAATTTCTCTGTCGCTCCAGAAACAGCCAAAATGCCTCGTAGAAATCGCATCATCCTAGAGCAACGCGAAAGGATTATTCAAGCTTTTGAAAACACAAATGAAGATTATCTCATGGTGGCCGATACAATCGGTGTTAATCGTTCCACAGCCAGGAGTATAGTTGCCAGATATGTACGGGAAGGTAGAATTGCAGAGAGACCAAGGGGAGGACCAAATAATGTACGTGTCGATAACCAGATGAGGGACACTCTCAATGACATTGTAAATGAGAATTGTCAACTAACGCTGGCCCAGATAAACCAAGAATTACGGCAACGTCTTCCCGCCAAACCACAAATCCACGACCGTACTGTGGCAAGGACCTTAGACGGAATGCTTTTTCGTGTGAAACTAAGCAGACCACTCCCAGCAGAAAGAAACAGACCCGATGTCATCGAGAAACGATATGCTTATGCCAATTGGTTTATGGGCCATGCCATAGTAAATCATTCTGTTTTTATAGATGAATGCGGATATAATATTTGGACTTCTCGAAGCCAAGGCAGAGCGAGAAGAGGAGAAAGGGCCTACAGGCAAGTCTGTGGTCAAAGAGGAAGAAACGTGACGGTTGCACTCGCTATTTCACCGACTAATGGCCTTGTCTTCCACTCTTCAATCATTGGAGGAATGAATGCGCAGAAATTTAACGACTTCCTGGCACAGACGCGTTTAAATCTTGACCCAGATGAAAACGTCATTTTCATTTACGATGGTGCCCCAGCCCATCACAATCCAGTCAATCCAGGTGCAAACACTGAGCTGAAAAAATTGCCGCCTTACAGTCCATTTCTAAACATCGTGGAACAAGCAATAAGCTCCTTGAAAGCAGCAGTAAAAGCAGATATAAGTCGTCCCGCAATACAACAAGAAATGAATAATCGAGATGAAGCAAGAAATCGGGGCCTTGCTCTGGGCCATTACCGCACACAGCTGCTTTTGGAAGCTTTGAATCGAAATATTGGAACAATCACTCCAGCTAAAAGTGGGCAATGGTTCCGTTTTATGCAAACATATCTACCCCGTTGTATTAACAGAGAGTTTATCGAAGGCTGAAATTTAAATAGAAATGACAAGTAGTATTGATTTTTTCTTTTGTGTTATTGTATTTTGAGCCGCTCAAATGATTGTCAAAACGCACTAAAGAATATAATCTCGAATGGCTACGATTGTCCAAACGCGCTATAGATTGCCTATGTTTATGCTAATAACACTAATGAAGTTTCATTTTTGGTTGAGTGATTGTCAATAAATGCAACCGTTTGTCAATTGGTGCTATTGAATTTTCATTGCGCGCACATGAAATAACGTTCCACCCAAATGATTGTCCCGTCGTTTAGTTGATTGTCTATTGATACTGTTGAATGCTCGCGCGTATTTAAATATCGCTATTGAAAGTCGTTTCGCACCAATGATGTTGCTTGCGGTGTTCAAGAAAGTACAATACAAGTTATTGATGCATCGCTTGGCACAAATGAATGTACGTTTTGCGCTAACGAACAGCAAAAGGTGTAATGTGTTACATTTTAGATCTAAGGAATACATGGGGATAGTTTAACCTCAATTTTGTCCAAAAAATTAGGTAATAAAGGCCCTTCATTTAACTTAATTAAGTAGATTAAGTAGCTAAGTAGATAATGGTAATGACCAGTTTATATTCATAAGAAAATGATTTTCTCGTAAGAAGCATAAATTGAAAACTTAGAACATACTCTATTAAGCCCCCGTGGGGAAGTATTTAATTTTCAGCCTCAGAAAGGGGGGGCTTAATAGAGACGGGGGGCTTATTACAAATCATAAAATTTAACAAAAACGCAAATTAAGTTTTTTGCTAAGGTTATTGTAGATTGGTGGCTAATAGAGACAAAAATGGTGTGTGTATCACAGAATTACAACCATAACATAATTTATACCCTAATGTAATAGTACTTCCGGGAAATAAAAGACCAAATTTCCCAACAAACTGGCTGAAACATATTAATAAAGGCTTGACATAGATCATTTTAATGACATTTCAAACTGGGGGGGATAGGCTTACTGGAGAGGGGGGGGGCTCACTACAAAAAAACCGGCTTCCAAAAGCGGGGCTTAATAGAGAGGGGGGCTTGTTTACGGTATACAAGCTTAGGGAGCGACGTCAAAAGAAATAGGAGCGTTAAAATACGGAACGAAAGAAAAAAAGTCAAGGTGGTAACAACATCCGCTATTTGACTAGTGGTACTGTCTGTGACGTTTTAATTTTGTTAATTTTGTTTTTCTTTGTTTGTTTGATTTTAGTTGGCTGAAGATAACTTCTCAGCTTGGCCTGTCTTTGTTGGATTTATCCGATGGATTGGATTTCTTCAAATCAACGGATTCTTTTTCAGAGACTCTTGCACATCTGTTATTTGCTTCTTATCTTGTCATGGCCCTCATTCTTCTCATCAACATGCTCATTGCGTTGCTCTCTAACACGTACCAACGAGTCCAGGTAAGCATTTCCTCATCTAGAAGTTAACGTTACTCCTGGCCTTTGGCTTAATAATTGCCAGCACCATGTGTCAAAGTCTGAGCTACGTAACAATTATTCTACAAGGGCTTGCTGGATATCGAATGATCGATAACATTTGAATCCAGCAAGCCCGAATAGAATAACTGTGGTCTTTTATTAGCTCAGCCTCTAAATTGTTATAAAATCAAGAAAGAAAGAAAAAATGGAAAATAAAGGGAGCAAGAATCGATCAAATTACTGAACAAAAAAGGCACCAACCTTGCGATGTGTTGCAGCGTTTCTTTGCAAAACTGAACGAGTCAATGAAACTGCTCCGAAGTAAACGAAGTAGCACAGGTTTTGCAAAAAAAATCTTCGAATTGTTGGCTCTGAAATGTGGTACCTGTTTGATTTTTCCTCGAACATTATTGTACGATTTCACCATATTAGCTGCGGGAGTTGAAACGGAACAAGTTTAATCCGTTGGCTCAACGGAGCCATCGTGTCTGTTTTATCGAACTGAAGATAGAATTTGAGCTTAATCAGGTAATTTCTATGCAACTCAGAAACACGATTACTGTACCGAAGAACATTAGAATTCACCATATTACTTTGTTAAACGCAAAGTACAAAACGCAGTTGTTCTCAGTTTAGAGGCCACGGACGGAATGGTAAAAACAACACTTAAGCAACACTTAAGCAACTGGGAAAATAATTCAACTCCTTCTACATGGCATCCGATTTCTAGCTGAACATTTGGAGCTGTTGGAACGCAGAGGTACAAAGAGTGCCAGTAAACCAGTGTCAATTTTGCGTGTTATTCCGGAAAAAATGTCGCCCTTCCTTCCTTTTTGGTAGTTTGTCCAGTACTTGTTTAAATTGCTTCTTGATTTTCGTACTGACTCACGAGGAATTTGTGATAGTTTTATTAAATGCTTCTCTCCCATTTTACTGTGTTTTATTTTATGTGTTGTGAAATGAAAATGTGACCATCGCAGTTGTAATCGCAATTGAAGCAATTGCGAATTAAGCCCGAAAAAAATTTTTGGAGCTTCAATGGGATTCAAACCCGTGGCCTCTGCGTTGGCGCTTCACTGCTCTTCCAACTGAGCCTAGAAGACCCACACATTGGAAGCAGGCCCGTGAAAGGAATGCAACATAGAATGAAAAGATGTGAAGTGCGGAAATACTCACTTGTTGAGTGTTCATTAACCATATTTGGTCGCATGCAGCAGGTAGATGAACTGATAACCTAACCGTTCAGCCAATCAAAATGCTAAAAATCCAATATACCTAGTCCAGATTTTAGAAAATTATTTATTCATCGGCGATTCGCATTACAAGCGAAGGAGTTCTGCTTTGATGGCCTTTTGACGATATAAAATTAGCATATTTATGCGCAGAGGTCTGAAGACGGATACCGAAATTTCATTTCATATGCAAGAAAAACAAAATGTTGCCTTCTAATGGTGAGAAATGTTAGAAAAGATGGAACTTTTTCGGTGTATAGTTGTTTATTTACTATGTCTCTATTCGAGTCTTGGGAAATCGTGAGTGGAAACGACGCATTTCAAGAATTATAGCTCATTTAATGAAAACAGTTATGCTTGCATGCGGAAGAACTGACGTGAGTGTGCGGCCTTGCATAATTGTAATACTACAGGGAAAAATTAGAAAGACGTTAATTCTCCCTCGGAGAGCAAATCATTGCCCCAGATAGCTAGTGAGTAAAATATTAACAAAGAAGCAGTCGTAATTTTAAATAATTTTTCGACCCTCAGTCTTACAACCGAGGCTTTCATCTACCTGTGTTTTCCCCGGTTTGCGCAAGGACTCTTGTGCTTCTGTCACCGAAGTGAAAACCAGACCAGAGATTTGCTTGTAATGATTGAATCCTTTCAACAGGCCAGCGTTAATGAGATGTTTAATTTAAAGGAGAACTGAAGTAAAAAATCAAGCATTTTTTCCCTTAAAGCTTAAGCCATAAATATTAATGTTCTTTCTGTGTACTGGCTTACTTTTGGTCTTAAAAAACAATTTTACTGCGAGTTTGGGCCATCAGCATTGCGGCGCAGAATGGGTGTGTCAGCGGTCACTTTAGTAGCCTATGACGTAGGTTATGGGGAACGAATGCAAGAGTTACAAAGAGAAGTACTGATTTGACCCATGTAGAACTTGTACTGTGAGTGTACATCAGTATAATTGCGACGAAAACGCCGGATAAACACCCATTCGGAATGTTCTTCTCTTCTGCTATCTCTACTGGAATCTTTCCACTTGTCCTTGAAGACGTAAGTTACATTTTCACCGCGGATCAGTGGTTCGCCTTCGATTCTAAACACCCGGGCAAATTATCGGAAAATATCGTCTCTGTTTATTTAGAGTTTGCTTCTCTTTCCGAAAAAAATACTAGGTTTTAAGTTAACCCAATTTTTTCGTGAATAGCAACTCGCGAGTTCAAATAATTGCCGAGACTTGGCTTTATACGTCCAACACGTCCAAAGGAAACAATAAAAACAAAGTCGATTTTTGGGCTTCAGTTCTTCTTTAAGGAAGGAGTAGTTTTTGCTTCTCAGGCTTCCAAATATTACTTACGGTCTTCGGGTTAAGTCAATCATTGTTATGTAATGGCTTAGACCGATGAATCGCATACATAGACAGGAAAACATTGGTGTAACAAACCAATCCTGTGGGAGTTGAAGGCGTTTCTTATGTAAACACTTTATTTTTTCCAACAAATATTGATACTAGTTATATTCGTTTCGAGTAACCTTGAACATTAACTGGCAAAAACATTGAGACACAGCGAAGTTCCTGCGATATTAAGTTCGTTATATATCCTGACGTATTTTACTCAAAAGACGACGCTTCTACGGGAGCATGTGTCATGCATTTATAGTATGATATGGTTGAATGTGCAACTGGTGTTTTGCACTGAAAAGGAAAAAATGACTCTATAGGTCTACTATCACCAACTTTCTTCTCAGGATAATTCGAAGAAGGAGTGGGCATTCCAGAAAGCCATTGCGATCCAGACGTATTGTAACTATCACCCCATACAGGTTCCTTTCAATATCGTTTCTCTTCTAGGGGTATAGAATGGTCTATCCAAAATGATGCGTCTCGGAAAATATCAGCCGAGTCTCGAAATCTCGGCATTCAAAATAAGAGTCTCGGAATCTCGGGCTCGCTACACGTTGAAACGTCTCAAAGTCTCGAATTTTTATAATTTGGATCTCAGAATCTCGAAAATTGCACCCGATATATCAGCACGGAGTTAACAGTTCAACGAGCAAGCAAAGCAAGTGCTAAGTCTATTTCTGTTTGCAGCGACACATAACCAACCCGTAATGAATGAGAACATCCGTACATATTTAAGCTAAATCAGTTGTTAGGAAGGTCTACATTGCCCTTTTTATTACACATGATTTACTTAGTTCAAGGCTTTGCTGACAACGTTGCAGACTACTCATTATCGTTCAGTCCTTCGGCGCTAAGCACTGGTGTGTCCCATTTGTTTTAAACATCGAGCTAAACATGCTTCTAACTGAGCCATTCATATACTGCCTTTTAACCCTTTAAGCCCTAAAAGTGACGAATGTGAATTTTCTCTTTACGTTATCAATGCTTGTTCAGACATTCAAGTGGTGAGAATAAAGAAAGTGATCACCCAGGATAAGATGTCTTGATATTTAGACAAATTCCACTTACTAGTTCCATAATAAACGTATGGAGAACAGCAAGGGGAAAATGTATTTTTATGTCAGGGCTTAAAGGGTTAAACAACTGACGTTTCCTTTGATGTATTTTTGTACAATTAAATACAAGATAACTGCTAATAGATAAATTAGACGCAAGTTGGGAAATAGCTGAACTTTTATCCACAAACAATTTTCTCCGGGCTCAACTGCTTTGAATCTTTGAGCTCTACCGAAGTTTGCACAAACCAAGTTATCTCACTGTTAAAGACCAACAAAATAGTTACATGCCGTTCTCACTTTGTTAGTAAATTCCACCACCTCTGCTCTTTTCCACGGAGTTTTGATTGGTGATCACCTATCCCTCCCATGGCGCTGCCTCTTGACCTTAGCTAAGAAACCATGCTCTTTTTGTCTCTCCACCCAAGTGTACATTTTGTTCCAACGAATTTTTAGAGAAAGATTTAATCACGGATGGCCTTGACTGCCATCCTTCTAGTAACAGTACAGGCATCTACAGCTGCTCCATGTCATGGAAACATTTATGTGAAAGCACGATGGCATAGTACATACTTAGTAAGTCACAAGTCCCGCCTTTTGTTTTACAGCCTTAGATAACACACTTTGTCCCACTTTGGCTGTATATCGTTTGTCTCACGAGATGTAGTCACGAAGGTGACTGCTTAGTCTGTATAGCTAGTCGACTGTTTATAAATGTGTGACCACATATAGCACGTTACCTGGTTGCGATTGCGGAATCTTTTTACTGTTAGGACCTATTTCTTCATACGTCCTCTGTAGTACCGACGCTGACCGTAGGTTATGTGCGTTGAAGGTATTTCAAATTCATTACCAGAGCGTTATCCCTCTTGATTAAATAGTCTTATGTCACTAGAACGGGTAAAAAGTTGCAAATGTTCATTGTTTTACTGACTCCCGGAATCTGTGAGGGAGTCGAAGGGTGCGGCCTTTATCAGTTTTCCTTGTGGGAACCAGACAAACTTTTCGGTGTTTGTGGTACCTTTGTCGCAATCCAGAGCCAGGCAATGATGATATAATTCATCACTTCAACGTGAAAATCATCATCCAAATAAGACCACATGTCACTTCTCATGGCTACCTCCTGTACAATTTTCTCTTTCCTAACCAGGCCAAGCAGGCCACGAGACGTCATGAGACGTCTCGCTACTCTCACTGACTCTGACATGTTTTACTGTCTTTTTCTTTTTTGCATTTCTTTTGGTCTTTCTTTTCTCTTTCCTGTAGCCAACGAATTCATTTCTTTTTAATACACGCTTTTGAGGGGCGATGTTGCAGTTCTTACAAGGTCTTCTCTGATTTGCTGAGAAAACAATACACCAAACAACAAAACAATGGACCCTAGCCCCGAAAACAATAGAGCTGCGTGACATCAAGGTCCAATGAAATTAGAGGTTGTTAAGAGATGTGGGGCTAATCCTTTTGAGACAGAATTTGTAAGGCTTCTGTGCAAAATATTGAGTGACTTAACGTGAAATAAAGTATTTGCCGGTTAATACGCACACTTCTCTCTGACTCAAGTGACACGCTCATATACAAAGTTAAGTGGCTTTATGCACACTGGTTATCTTCACACGGTACGTTTTCATTTTTCTATCTGTTTTCATTTTTTTTAAATAGATTACATTGAGACTATTGAGCCTAGTTGTGCACGTTTCAAGATGAACATATGCTTTAGAGCAAGTAATTGGATGTGTTGACCGAGAGTTGAGCTTCTCCTTAGTTAAGAACGGATGATACGGGCACTAAATTAAAGCGACGCGCTTTAGTGGGTTCCACTGTGCCATTTTAAAGCAGCAAAAAGTATTCGTATTCTTTTGTTAATAAAGCTTTCTATGCAGGGTAGAATGATTACGTCTACATTCACGCGCAATTAAACTTACCCTCTGCACGCTGCTCTTTCCGTGACGTTTTTTCTTCGATTTCCTGTTAACAGTTTCATCATCCTCGTCTGTAATTTTTTTAGGCCAAATAGAACATAGTCAAATTATTCTTTACTGCTGTCTAGCTTTTTGAGGTTATGCACCTTTCCCTCAGGTTTAGTAAGTCATTTTCCCGCCAGTTTTGTTTCGCATGATATTCGCCAACCCTTAAACCCCCCCTCCCGCTTATATTTAGCTTTACGTAAGTTCTAAGAGATAACCGTATTAGCCTGTATAACAGGTCTTAAATAAACGCCTGCTTTGTAGGCTAGAGCTTATAACCTTATATGCTAGTGCCAAAATTATTATACTCCCAAGAATACGCCAAATCATCTCTTTCAGATCCTCAACTTTGTCAGCGTTGTAGGTCCTCTAAAACACTTCATATGATTACACAATTATTCATTTTGTTCTCTTTGAATGATAAAACCCTACGTTATTCCTGATTTTCAATGGCATCATTTGCGGCGCAGGATCATTTCGGGAGATGTCATTTATTTACAGCTTCACTCGCACAGTTCCACGTGTGCATGATGCTCTTTTCACCGATCATTGAGCCGCACAGTATAAAGCTATAAAAGGTCATAAAGGTCTAACTGTATAGCTAGCCGTTTATTATTTCAGTTATAAGACTCATGCAATCACAATCTTCGAGTACATGTTGGTTACAAACAGAGTAAACTTGGAACTTTTTTAGTACAAACGCTAAACTAACATCAATGTGTAACATTCCTCGCTATTCCTGTGGCTTGTCGCCAAATTTCCTGTTGAGTGTTAGACTAGGTATTCTCTTTAGTTGACTTTAATTTTGTTCATAGCAGGGGGGGAAGCAAACTTCGCCAATTTTCGTGACCTGATGATCCACCGAAAATTGACGTCACATCCGGTTGAAAAAATTGGCGAGCAGCTCGCTCAGCGAGTTGCAAGATGGACGCTCGGGAGTTTATGGTTTCTTCTTTCTTGTGACCACCACTGACACGCAATTGCTTATTTTGAATACCAGAGATGTTACAAAGTTACTGGATCATCTATTTTAGCCGATATATTGGCAAAACAGAAATGTTTAGTACAGTTTTGACGGCATTTTCTAGGCAGCTTCGTGTAATGTCACGGCGAGTATTTCGCAATTTTCAATACAGGTGCGGATCAAACTTTTGCTTCTCGTGACTCCAGATTCAATGAAATCGTCAATTTAAATAGCCTATGTTGCGTGAAATATAATGAGGAAAACGCCAGCAGTAACAGTTTGGATTGTTAACATCGGGAAGGTAATTAACACTCGACGTAAAGTGCTGGAAGTCCTACTCTATCGAAACTACTCTGCACATGACACCTGATATCGTCTCTAACGAAGCCGCTCAAACTTTTGCCTCTCGTGACCCTTGATTCAAAGGAATCGTCAATGAAAATAGCCTTTCCCGAGTATAATACAATGAAGAAAACGCTGGTAGTCACAGTATGTTGTGTTAACACTGGGAAGGTAATTAACACTCGCAGAAAAAGTGCTGGAAGCAGTATCGAAACCAACCTAGGGGTAATCGAGGACATGTTTAGAAGCACTCCTGATACTGGTAGACATCTGTGTACTCAAGCAGACTCAAGGTTAGTAGTCTTGTGTTTTCGAAGTTTCCGTTTTACGATGATGGGTAGACACAATTTGTTTTTATATGGGAATGTATTTTTTGTGTTTAGATGTTTTAAAAGAAGTCTGAATAAAGAGAACTGCATAATTAAGGGAGGTAAGGGAGGTGAGGGGGGGGGGGGGGATGAGGGAAGGTGAGACGAAGAAACCAGCGCTGTATAATAAGATACAGTAGAATCCTGATTTCTCAATCACCGTTTCTGAAAACTCCCAATAATTCGAACCAAAACTGGCTTCCCTTCCCCAGTCAAAGACTGTAATTTTAGCCCCGATTTTTCAAACCACCAGATAATTCGAACCAATTTCTTTTTCCCCAGGAGGTTCAAAAAATCGGGATTCCACTGTATATTCAAGATTGGGATTAACCAATACAAATTGTCGAGATAATTGCGGGATTATTTAGCTATCTTGCCCTTTTAATATATCCCCTTTATATTTCTACAAGAAAAGGAAATAGTCCTTTATTGATCAGGCTTGTTTGGAATTTTACTCCAGTGTTACTTACATTGCTTGCAATGTTGATGTTTTTGTCATGTGACTGACATTCTGTCCTAAAGGTCTTGATACAATAGGACATTAATTTTGTCTTTCAACTATCAGTAGTCCAAATTTGTTGCAACTCAAGCTGGAAGAAAAATTGCTCGGTGTTCTATTTCTTTTAATGTGTAAATGTACATGTAAGTGATGAATACTTTAGAATTCTTCATTTAATGTCACAGGTAACAACTTGTGGGATATCTGCCTTTAAGACCTTCTATCCATTTTTGCTAAAAAAAAAAAAATGATTATTTTGATTGACGTTTTGCACCTGAGGCTACATATTGTAGTTATTTGATTTTGTTACAACACAGTGACTTCTACCAAGTATCTTCAAGTAGAAAACATACCAACCCTTAGTTAAATCTATTGCATTCATGTAATTAGTATCAAATCTTTAGCTTATTTACATATACGTACGTTCAGATTTGTGAATAATAATTTATAACAAAAACAAAACTGAGCCAAAACTAATCCCAAGTATGTAACTATTTTATTGTCAGGTAGATATTTGTCATGTACTATCACATACATTAACTTAACCCTTTCACGGCCAGTCACAAGTGGCCAAAATAAAAATTCAAGAAAATGCTTAATTTCATTTCTTTTTTAATCCCCCAGACAAACAGTACCCTGCAAAAGTACTTGTCGCACCATAGGATTCGGTCCACAGTCTCAAGAGTTAGCACTACATCACATGTCTCCATAATTTGACCCCGGGAGTAAAAGGGTTGTTAATAGAATCTATTGCATTCATGGAATTTGTATCAAATCTTTAGCTTATTTGCATACAGTTACATAGTTGCATGTTCAGATTCATGAATAAAAATACATAAAAATAAAATTAAGTGAGCCCAAGTATGTAACTAAGTTAATATCATGTACATTATCATGTACTATCACATACAGTTACATGTATTTGCTTAATAATTAACAGTAATGTAGATATAATATAATATCTAGTGGTTCTTGTAATGAATAGAAAATGAGCAATATTTGTTTTTAACTGTTTCATTATTTTGATCTAGATAGCTGTGAAGACTCCTAAAGTTGCTTTCAACACATGGTTTGGGACTATTCTCGTGAGATTCCTGAGCCCCCAAAGGTTTGTTGCTGAGATAAGTACTTTGGTTGCAGACAGGATTTTTCACTTTGATTAGCATGCTGCACACAAAGATTTACTGCTTTCCTATTCATAAAGTGGTGGGGTCTGTCATGTAAGGAGGCATGACCTGTAGCATGCAATGGAGGAAGAGACGTTGGTTTCTTAGCCCTGATCTATGTAATTCTTTTGAACTGTGTTTGTTTAACATTGTTAGCCATCATTATAGTAGTAGTTACATTTAGGACGTGGATACCTGTACATCGGTTGTTGTCCATAAAATTTGTTACTCAGCAACAGAAACGGTGTTGTGCTACCATAACAACTTGTATGATATGATGAGAAACTGTCAACAGTCATCCATAATAATAACCAGGGATGCATAATGATGTTGAAAATTTGTCAGTCTTTTCTGTGTTATACTCAACAGATGTGTTCTCAAACATTTGTTAACCAGCAACAATACTCGTCTAGTGTTGTGCTACAGTTATTGCGTAGTTCCAGAAAAAAATCGATACCCACCCCATGGAAGGTCATTAGAAATTCCTAGGGGGAAGAGGGTCTTAAAAGCCAAAATTGTACAAGTAAAGTATGAAGCTAAGCTGGAATCTCTTGAGGGGGGGGGGTGCATAACAGAAAAACCTTCTGTGGGGGGAGAAAAGATATTTTCTGATACTACACATTATACATGTAATGAGTATTCAAAGTATAGGGAGAGATGTTGGTCATCATCCATATATGTGTAGGTGACCATAATGACATTACCATGCAGAAACCAGTTTGGACTGAAAAGTTTAGTTGTTAGCCACTGACAGCAACATGTTACTGACAACATATTGTTTGCTATTAATTAATTACATGTATTTGTAATTCCCAGGAAAGTTATGTATACAGTGGGAATGGAGCTACCCTTAATTGTTAGTCTTGATAATCTGTCATGCAAATCTGTTGGTGAAAAATATTCATGACCTTTGTGACCAGGCTGGGTTGCTTGAACTTGACCTTGTCGTATGAGGTTTTTAATACTGGTTCATTCCTTGATTTATAAATCTTCTGTCCACAGCCACAGTGTCAGGGCATGATTGTAAATAAGGACTGTGCGATGAATAAGCTGGCATATTGACTTCAATAAAAGACAGCTTTTATGTAGCAGTTTAATTGTGAAATTACGAAGCTATTTATATCAGTAGTATGCACAATTAAGTAATCAAAATGTATAATGAGACTTAATAGAACAATGATAATAAAGCGTTATCGTTTGTCTTACGATGGGGTCACGTGTGATGTAGATCAATTATATATTGAGAATATAATAATATAGAAAAAAGAAAAGAAAGCGGATAAAGGGAAGTCTAGGCGGTCAACAGCGACAAAGCACCACATGTTTATTATATCAGATTCTGTGTGGTGAACAGTCTCTCTAAAAAACAAAGAGTGTTAATGGGGTTCCCACTCGTTAGAAACGCCGTCATTACGATGTTCTGTTAAAAGGAGTCTTTTTCTACAACATAGGCTATTTAAATAAAGAATCACTCACCTTGAAGTCATCATTTTGACTGATTTTCCGAATCCTGTGAAATTCGAGGGAGAGATAGCCGACATTTTTCATACAAAAGAACGCTCCAAAACAGCGCAGTTTATAAACCTTTATTTAGAATATTTTCTTAACTAATCACATGGAAGGAAAGAGTACATATTTCATTTCATTGTTACGAAAAAATAACTGGAAAATTTATCGCCGATGAAAAAATATGGCCATTTTTCTCACCGACTGAACGAAGCTGTCGCCGTCAATTTTGATTTTCCCGCCCGCGGGAGAAAAAGGCTGTTTTCGGACCGGATGTGACGTCAAATTTCGGTGGATCATCCGACCACAAAAAAAGTCCCAGGCGTAGTCAAGTGTTCTCCCCCGCCCCTGGTTCATAGCTTTCCAACTTTCCAATTTATGGATCATTTCAATATACAAACAGAAAAGCGATGTGACCAATATTGCAACACCATCAATAATTGAATAATAAAACCAGAAAAGCTAGCGGCTATAATTACACTGCAGTAATAAGCTACAATACAGCTGACAATAGATTTACTCACCGTATTTGCGCTTTCGCCGCTTTGACTCCGCACCGCTTTCGTCTTCGATTGTAACCCCCTCGCGTGTTCCTTGGACCGAAGCTCACCGTCTCTTTCACAAAAAGACCACAAAAGGAGAACGCCAAATTTCCTAAGCTTTCCTATGTTTCCCACCGGAGTTATAAGAAACAGACCAGACAGACCAGACCGGCAATCGAATCATTAGTTTATAAGTAACTAGCCTGGCTAATACGTAGTGGTACGTTATCCAATAATTGCGACCGGTTGGGTACTTCGCTTTACTATAAGTTAATAACTTTAATAAAACACCAGGTTCGAGCTTCTGTGAGTTCCGAAAGCCCGAAAGCGTGTGATAGCCACTTTTATTGCTTTTTATCAGATTCTCGAGCTCGGATTTTTGATTCAGCGCGTCTCGGGCTCGTATTTTCGGAGGACCCAGTCTCGGGCTCGGATTTTACAAACAGACGGAAGTCTCGGGCTCGCATTTTAAAACATGGGTCTCGGCGTCTCGGCGAGTCTCGGATTTTACCATTCTATACCCCTTCTTCTTGCTATGGGATTCCGTTGTCTTCGAAAGAGGAAAACGAATAAAGCAGAAAAATCAGAAGCATTCCAAGTAAGTAGGTTGATCTCTTTGCGTTGGTAATGCACCTCTGCTAGAGGAAGGTTCTTGTTAACGTCATTCAGAAGGACGCCATTATTTTTATTACTTTTTAGGGTGGCTTGCCAGATTAGGTACATCGCGTGGATGAAAAAATAAAGAAGCTGTCGAGTAAAGTTTGGGTATTCGGGTTTTAAGAGCTATTTTCTGAAAATATCGAGAATCGAGGGACACTCACAAAAAAAACGACTTTTTATTTTTTTTATTTAGTTTTTATTTTGCCAAAACATCCCTTTGGTTGAGCTAATTTAAGAAAAAATAATCGAAAGTTCTAAGGAGTGATTTGACGAATGAAAATTTAAGAAGTTCGAAAAATGCATGAAATGGTGGTTTTGGGGTCTCTAAACAGGTTAAATTCTCACTCAACTTTAGGAAGCCGGCACAAACATTTCTTAATCGTTGAACTTTTAAACTGTGTAATAAATTTGCCAATGTTTTGTAACATTTTCAAGCGGCATTCTTTTTTTAAAATTGTTTTCAATATATGTTTATTTGACAATAATTAATACATACAATACAAAAAACTATTACACTACTCTACATACTTAACAATTATTCTACGAGGGCGAGCTGGATAGCGAATGATAGATACGCGCCTCGTTGGTTATAATCATTTGATATCCAGCAAGCCCGAGTAGAATAATTGTTTTATTAAAAACTTAACCACTATTAAAAAAATTCAAGAAAGAACGGGAAAAATGAGAAAAGAAATTTAAACGGAACAAGAACCGCTCACATGACTGAACGAAAAAGGCGCCAAAACCTTGCGAAGTGTTGCAGCGTTTCATTGCAAAGCTGAATGAATCAATGAAAACTGCTCGAAAGTGAGAAAAGTAGCTCAAGTTTTGGAAAGAAATCTTCTAATTATTGGCTCTGAAATATGGTACATGTTCGGTTTTTCCTGAAACATTGTTGTTATCATCGTTCAAAGCGGATTGAAGCTGTACAATTTCACCATATTAGCTGCTGGAGTTGAAACTGAACAAGTTTGTAATCTGTTCGCACAACGGAGCCATCATGTGCGTGTTTCATCGAACTGAAGACAGAACAAATTTGAACTTGAAGAGGTGATTTCCATGCAGCTCAGAAGCAAGAGTACTGTAGTGAGGAACGTTAGAAGTCACCATCATAGTTTGTTAAATGCAAAGTGCAAAATGCAGTTGTTCTCGGTTTAGAGGTTGCGGACGGAATGGTAAGCTTAAAAACAACATTCAAACAACTGGAAAAGCGATTCAACTCCGTTTACATGGCATCCGATTTCTATCTGAGCATTTGGACCTGTTGGAAGACAGAGCTACAACGAGTGCAGGTAAACCAGTGTCAATTTTGCGTGTTAAAGGCGAAAAAAATCTCGTCCTTCCTTCCTTCTTGGTAGTTTGCCGCTGTATTTTTTTAGTATTTGTTTAGACTACTTCATGATTTTCGCACCGACTCGCCATGAATGTGTGATAGTTTTTATTAAATGCTCCTGCCCCATTTCACTGTGTTTTATTTTATGTCTTGTCTTGATTATTTAAGTTGATATTTTGAAGTGGAAAGCTTTCCTGATAAAACCTACCGTGTTCAATTTCAATGATCGACGTGAATATTGATGAAAGAAATTCATTGTAAACACGACGCTTAATGCTTAAATTTCTATTTCTGCACAGTTTCTTCAAACAATTTTGACTTATGTTAGACGACGCTGTTGGTTGATGCTTGTTGGTTAATTTAAATTCGCTGCCAAGTGATTTTTCTCGTCCATTTTTCTCGTCGAGTTGCTCGCGAGGAAAAAACTTTCAGCTCACTTTGTTGTTGAGTGTTCATTGGCCTTATTTGTCGCAGCAGGTATATGAGCTGATAGCCTAGCTCCGTTCAGCCAATCAAAATGCTAGAAATCCAATATACCTAGTCCAGTTTTTAATAAAATTATATATATATATATAGCAGGGGTTTCAATAGCATTTGGTATAAGCGGCCACTGAAGGGCTATTAGGCGGCTGTGACTTTTAAAGGGGCCGCAAGGCCCCTTTCCTCTAGGTGGGTCTGGGGGCATGCCCCCCCAGGAAAATTTGAAATCTAGAAGCTCGGAAATGCGATTTCCAGCGTTCTGGGCATCAAAAAGCGTGCTGCTGATGGGTTCTTTTATTGTCCACAAAACAGGGTTTTTTGACAAACTATTTATTTTGTGACGCAAAGAGGTGCATTTTGAATACATTTTTTTAGGCAGATATCTCTCAGTGATACTTGATATCCACTTACGTACTGCAGTAATTTCTTTGAAGTTCTTTTTTTTTAAAACAAGTATAACTTCTCTGCTACTCATTTAAATGAACCAACGTGGCAACGAACGTTTTTTAGCACTTCAGAAAAAAGTCTTTTTACTAATATTCTTACAAAACCAAACCTCATTTTAAACTTTTCATTGATTGTCTAACGGCACATTATGAAGGTATTCAATAATGAAAAACAAATGAAAAGTTAAATCATATAATTAAATCATTCGGATGTCTAAGGTATCCTGAGATGAACAGTGATAACATTGGTCGGCAATTACAAAACAACATGCACGCTATTTCTTTGGAATGTTTAGCTTAAGTCGTCCTGATCGGAAAGATCAGAATCACTGTTCTCCCATTCTGAGGCGGAATCCAAGCTGCTCTCCTTCTCGGGCGGCAATTTCAGCAGGGCTTCTGCGTGTTCAAGTTCCTGTTCTAGGAAATCCACCTCCTGGTCTAAAGCTTCTGCAACCCTCCACACCCTTTCAATTTCCTCGCTCTGAGTGTCCACTTGAACACCGGCATCTTGAAGCTGTACAGGTTGTTGAACATCTCTTGATGGCACCTTTGCAATTTTCCGACGTGGTTTTGCTAACCATTCCTTTACTGCCGTTGTGAGTAAAGGCCGGCAATCTTCAACTTGAGGCCCATTAATAGATACTTGTAGGAGAGCGTTAAGCATGTCATTTTTTAGTGTCGAACGCAATCTGGTTTTTAGCCTTTTGATGGCAGAGGCTCCACGTTCTGGCCAAGCATTGCTCACCGGAAGTGAGAGGCAGACTTCGGCCAGCTCAAGCAGGCATGGCCAAAGGTGCTGGTAGGTGGAATTCAGTCGCATAAGGTGTTCCAATGTCCATTCTGTGGGCGTTTTATGAGCAAGATTCCTACCAGCCGTGGGCCTTGCTATCTCTTGAGGAACCTCCTTTTGAAGTTGTAGAAGGTTGTATTTGAATTTGTTCCACTCACAAATCAGTTCCTCTTTTTTGCCATCTCTGTCCTGTAATCCTTGATAAAAGTGATCTGCTAGAATTTCTACTTCAGCCACCCCATAGGTCTTAAATCCAACAGCATTTCTTTCAGGAACAGACATCGGGTCAAATACTTTGAATGCAGATAAGACTGGGAGGTTTCCATCAAATCGATTTGAGAGATTGTCCTTCAGAGCTTGAACATACTGCCTCGACAAGCTTGTAATCAGACCTTCGCTGTGGGTTGTTAATTCAAGAGATTCACATCTGTGTAGTCTTCCATTTTCTCCGATATCTTCCTTTAATCGAGACAGATGCTTCATTTCAGATGCAATGTCGTCAAGCTTTTCGAAGGTGTATTCTATTGCAGGTGCAATACAGCCAAATGAAATCTCCCCTTCCTGAAAAAACCTTGCTAATATGTGACAGAACAGGAAGTACGTCATGCAGCAGGTACAAGGCACCAACAAACTTGATATTGCCTACTTGCTTCAGCAGTCCAGTGGCTGTGGCGTCACCATCGTCTTTAAAGGACTTCAAAACCGTGGTTAGAGCTTCGAAGTCTTCATAAACGCCTTCTATGGCCCTGTTAGTTGACAGCCAACGAGTTCTGCATGCCTTTTGAATTCTTGTTTTGATCTTCTTGTTCCCTTGTCGAGAGAGATTCAACGACTTTACTTTTAGCACAGCTTTTGCATAAGCAGCTGACTTCTTTGCTGAATTGTCAAAAAAAGACCAGAGTTGATAAAGAATCTTTTCCACTTGCTGTAAATAGGTCACGCTATCACAGGCGTCAGCACATGCCAGTGCCAGTCGATGACAGATGCAGTGAACGTTAATCAATGGCTTTATTTCAGACCGCAGTTTTGCGGCTACGCCATTTGTCTTTCCAGTCATTACAGATGCGCCATCACTAGAAAAACTTGCGAGCTTTTGCTTATCAATCGCAGACTCTTCCAACTGCTTTAGGATAGCATTGTTTATTGTTGCAGCGTTTGCCGAAGTCGACTTCTCAAGGAGATCGCTTGCAGCAAGAAATTTAGTGTTTGGTTTACCCGTGGTTGGATTTACAAATTTAATGAACGTGATAAGTTGCTCCTTATTGGCAACATCATTGGCTTCGTCACACAACAAACCGAAGCTTCTCACGTCTGAAAAAGGGTTTGTAACTGTGTCTCGAACAACTTTACCCAGCAGTGAAAACATCTCCCTTACTGAGCCAGCAGATCTGTGCTGGAAAAATCTCATGTCTTTAAGTCCAACCTGTTCTAACAACTCAAGCAAGCTGCCGAACTTCTTATTCGTAATTTCTTCCTTTGCGAGCCAGTACATGGCAAGAAAAGTGTTGTAGTAGACGTCATCTCTGGTCTTTTCCTTTCTTTCTATCTCTTCATTAAAGGTTGAGACCCTACTCAACAGTTCGGCAGAAATAGCTGCTGAGTGTTGTTGCGACTTGGCATGTTCCTCTACTGCCTTTTTCTTGAATCGTACTGCTGGTTCCAAATTAAACTTCTTACTTTTGTTTTTTGTGTTAGCGACGTTGTGCTTCCTACAAAGAAGGCAGAACATTCCCTGCCCTTCCTCATAAAGTAGCCAGTTGTAACCTGTCTTGCTGCAGAATGTTATGTTGTCATTGATCCAATGATGATGGAACCTATCATCTGATTTCTTTGCCAAACGGTCTTGTTCAGAGGAAGAAACACTACTGCAGCTCCTGCTTTTACACTTGTGAAAACTATGTACCACAGATTCTGCCCCGAATGATGATCTTAGAAACTTCGCTTCACTTTCTTCGTTTTCAGCCTGTAATGCAGTAGGTTTTTTTCTCTGAATGTTTGAAGGGGCATCAACGTTGGAAGCATCTTTAGAGATTTCTTGTCTGCTTTCTTTTCTCTGAATGTTTGAAGGGGCATCAACGTTGGAAGCATCTTTAGAGATTTCTTGTCTGCTTTCTTTTCTCTGAATGTTTGAAGGGGCATCAACATTGGAAGCATCTTTAGAGATTTCTTGTCTGCTTTCTTTTACCACTAACGTTTGTTGAGGGATCTTGGGCTGATTTCGTTTTTCTTCACAAGATAAATCGTCTGAAGAAAATTGTAAGTCTTTTTGTAAGCTGGGCCGTCGATACTCAGTACATGCATGCAGTCAATAGAAACTAAAAGTTATTCTTAAAAACTAACTTCAAAGAATGTGCCGAAAGCTGTTTATTCTACGAATTCGAAGGAACCTACAATTGACCACAATACGGCAATTACATAAAGGAAATCAATCCAAAGAAATGATAACATTATTCCTACCGGTTGATGAAGACTGGTTCCCGTCAGGGTTTGTCCCAGAGTCCTTGAAAAACCGCTTAAATGCATTAATATTTATGTCCCTCGTGTCGTTCTGCTTACGTTTTCTAGACGCCATATTGTTTTGTCATGATATCGAGGCTTCAGTTTTTTAGTGTACCGCTGGCCGTTGAAATTATCGCTCGCGTCGCTCGCGTTTGTGTCGTCCGTTTTTTGGCCTTGGGTCTGTTTTGCCTGCTTTTTTTAGCATTTAAAATAATTTTAATGGTCGTCGTCGTTGTTGTATTTGCTTTTTTATTAATATCATTTTTATTTTCACTAATGAAATCCAAACAGACGGCGGTAAGAGGTCCTACAGGCGGCGGTAGACCGCCGGTAACCGGCTTTTATTGAAACCCCTGTATATAGATAGGCTAGCCTAACAGTGGAGCTCTCTTGAATAAGCTGATGTTCGTTTGTCAAAAACCCGAAAGTTCTTCGGGCCCAAAAATTTTGCGGGGCTATTCTCGGGTGCGATATTGTCTCGAAAAGTGTTCTAAAAAACCGAAAGGGTTCTGTACACCGCCGCAAATTGTACTGGATTGTTTCAAAATAATCTTGCGAAAATGTTCAGGTTGGTCATGTGAATCCGAACACAAAAGTCACTCTAAAACACAGCTTTACTGTTATTATTGTTTTCTTTTCGGGCACAAAATGGATGCATAATATTTTTTTTTTTCTTACGCCGTCTTCCTTGGTTTTAACAATGTTTCAATATCCTGTCATTTAACTGCCAAGACTTGTCAAATCATCTCGGACTACTGGCTGTTCGCTTGAATGAACTGGAAACGACGCTTATCTACCACAGCTAAATATAACTTACTCTACACTAAACGGGTTATCGTTTTGGGTTTCCATCCAGTTCGGATGTTGACAAATAACGCAAAATGCCACTACATCGGAATCAGTGGTGCTAGAGCGAACTGACCTGTAATCGAAAGTCGAAACTTCGCGTTATGTTTTCGATTTGTACCTTTTCGTAGGGATAGAATGCTCAGAGGCGTTTATATTAGAAACAGCTACTCGTCTGCCTGGTCTACTTCAGTGTTTGGTCGACCCGGCTTTCTTTCCATCGGTTGCTGCAGTTTATAAAAGCTACTGACAATTTTCCAGACCATCGGCCAGGTTATCAGTAAGGTGCCGGTTTTGTTTTTCTTCCACGAAGTTGCTTCACAATTTGTCTACTTTTTCTAATCTCTGAGGAAAAAAATTACAAAGGTTTAAGTTTTTCATCAGATATAAGCCTTAGATACATTTTCTTTCCCTGTAAAAGAAAATATCACATGTGGAAATTACAACATGTATACATGTGTATAAAATAGGAGTGATTACTTTATTTTGCTAAAAAAGATCGGAAATACAAATGAATACTGCTCGCTAGTGTCTGACTGAAACTGTCGAATTCACGTTGTTGAAATCTAGAACAGGCAGTTTGCCTCAACGTTGTCCTCTGTACAGTGTCTTTATATGTAAAAAAAAATATCCAAAAAGACAAAGTGACTTTCATTTTAAAAGAATTCTAAGAGAGAGAGACAAAGGTCGTGCTATCATGAAACTCATTTTAATTTCTACCCATGAGTTGTTCTGCGTATTTATCCTGATCGCTCTAAATACTCTTAAATTTAAAAACATTGGAGTGCATTTGTGGATTGTAAAAATAAAATAGAAATCTCTCTTTCATACTTATTGGCTACTAAAATACAGTACATTTTAGTTGTGCAGTTATTCGCCAAAAGATGAAAAACAACAAGGAAAAACATGAAGGAAAAAACACAATGCGGACCGCTGAGGAAACTGACTTTCACCGACGGTTCTTGTTGTAGCTTTCTATTGGAAGCTAATGAAACAACTTTGCTAAAATGAATAATTTTGCCCCGGCATCAGCCAGTTTACTGGCAAAAATTACCCAAAAAGAATTTTCGGAAACTTTCAAGCACATGAAATCATCGAGAGAAAATAGCACAAGTTTTTCGCCCGGGAAGTATTACTCGGGCGTTTTAAAGAACAATCCCTGAACTTTTTTTCGGAAGCTTTTAGAGTCTCTTTTTGGACAAAATAGGTTAAAACCGAGAACTGCTTTGCTAATAGTCACTTAAATAACTTTTTCATTTCGATATGTAACTGAGAAACGCTGAAACACCAAAACATGACTCACTAAACTCAATCACTGAATTGGCCATTCTAAGTTTCGACGTCAAATTGGGACAGAAATGCCATACGCTACAAATAAAGGAGCTAAAACATATAACAATACAAGGAAGATAAAATGCTCCACAAGTGAAGAAATATAAAGAGCTTTACACTGACTATAAACAAACTAACTCACTCACTCAGTCACTCACTCAGTCACTCACTCAGTCACTGGCCACTCAGTCACTCACTCAGTCACTCAGTCACTCACTCAGTCACTCAGTCACTCAGTCACTCACTCAGTCACTCACTCACTCAGTCACTCACTCACTCACTCACTCACTCACTCACTCAATCAACCAATCAATCAATCAATCAATCAATCAATCAATCAATCAATCACTCACTCACTCACTCACTCACTCAATCAATCAATCAATCAATCAATCAATCAATCAATCAATCAATCAATCAATCAACTTAAGGACGGTGGCCCCTATTGCTAACGCGCACATTTTCTGCGCATCGCGCGTTCATCCCGCGCGATCCCGCGATTCCTGTATGTGCAGTGGTGCGAAAATAAAATTTTAGGTGTATTGAGTTGTTGTTTTTGTATTTCGCTTCCGTTATGGGAGTGTTGACCCGCAAATGGGGAAAGTGAAGCCAAAACGAAATGGTAGATTTATGAAAGAATCTGGGCCATCGAAGCGCGAGCGTTTGCACGACGAACATCGACACCGGCTTCCGACAAGTGAAACCAGGAAAGTAGCACTGGAGGGACGAAGTTGACTTGGCGAGAAGGTCGACGAATAGTAGATCTCGGCGTGTTAGCTGAACAGACTTGTTTTTCAGAAGATATCTGGAAAGCGACCACCTGAAAAGACAATGCGGGCGTCAACCTTTCGGTTAAATTCTCAAGTAATTCGCTTCCACTTCCACGGTAAAGCAAATTACTTATTTGATCGTGGATTTACATTATAAAAATTGTTTAATTGAGAGAATTCCAACGTTGAAAATGATATTCTTAACTTGTTAAAGTGAATGATCGAATGGAATTGCTTCCGAGCAACTGATTGTAAGTTAAAACTCTTTGTCGAATAATACTTCGCAGGTGATGTGCTTGGAAGCTTGCGAAAACCTTTTTTGGGTAATTTTTGTCGGTAAACTGCCAGATGCCGTAACAATACTATTTATTTTAGCAAAGTTGCTTGATGGTTGACAGAACTTAACAGCCAGCAGGATGCAAGCGAATCAGTAAGAAATTCGTTTTTACATTGACAAATCTGGCGAGTCGCTACCGGCAGCAAGTTAAAATGGCATTATTAGAACAACTGTAGTTTCACGAGTACTCTCCTTGAACTTAATTAGCTTTCCAAAGAATGCTGCAAGAAGAGCAGCCGGTGAAAGTCGTGCCGAAGTCTTCTTTTTGAAGAAAAATAGGTCAACACCGCATTCTGTTCTTGCTTTCATGTTTTCCCATTGTGGTTTTTCATCTTTTGGCGAATAACGAGTCAATAACTGCACAACTGAAATGTACTGTATTTTAGGGGCCAATAAATTGAGAAGAATCTTTACATTGAAACCATAAATGCACTCCAATTTAAGAGTGTTTAGCTTGATCAGGATAAAAGCGCAGAACACTTCAGGAGTAGAAAAGTACGAAGTTTTATGATGGCATGACCTTCTTTTCTCTCTTTGGAATGCTCTTAAAACATTGTTTTCAAATGAAAGTCGTAAAATGAAAGACACTGTCTAGAGGACAAAGTTGAAGCAAACTACTTGTTTAGATTTAAACTGTCTCACCCAACGCGAAAACCGACAGATTCAGTCACTGACGAGCAGTATTGTATTTCCGATCTTTTGCAGTGAAATAAAGTAATCACTCCTATTTTTAGGCCGACATGTTTTCATGTCCACGTGTGGCATTTTCGTTTAGAGGGAAAGGAAACGTATCTAAAGCTCACACCTGATGAAGAATCTTTCCATCTGTAATTTGTTCTTAAGAGATTAGAAAGAGTCAAAAGAGCAAACAAATTGTGAAGCAACTTCTTGAAAGAAAAAACAAAAACGGCACCTAATTGACCCGGCCGATAATCTACGAAATATTAAAAGAAAACCTACCACCTCTCGGTCTGGAAAAATGTCGATAGCTGTTGTTAACTTTAGCAACCGATGGGATGAAAACCAGGTTGACCTGCTGAAGTAGATCAGTAGCCGATTTTGATAACTCCACTGTGTGATCTACGGCGAATGGGAAAGAACAAATCGAAAACTTGACGAGAAATTCAGCTTTCGATTACAGGTCAGTTTCGCTTCAGAGCCACTGATTCCGATTGAGTGGCATTTCGTGTTATTTCTCAAGATCCGAACAAGATGAAAACCCAAAACAATAACCCGTTAGCTTAGAGTGAGTTAAATTTAGCTGTGAAGAAGCGACGTTTCCAGTTCATTCAAGCAAACAGCCAACAAGTCTGAGATGATTTGACAAGCCTTGACAGTTAAATGACATTAAAACATTGTAAAAACCAAGAAACACGGCGCAAGAAGAAAATATTTCATGCGGACAGTTTGAAGCTCGAAAAAGATTAATAACAACAGTAGTGTGACTTTCGCGTTCAGATTATTGTGGGGCGATTCGCGGGAAAAATTGGCCAAAATTTGCGGCGCTGTGTAAACACTTTCGAAAGAACATCGCGCCCGAAAATAGCCCCGCAAAATTTTTGGGCCCGAGAAACGAACACCAGCTTATTCATCGAAACTCAGCTGTTTGGCTAGCTAACCTATCTATATGTATATTACAGGCTTGGTCTGACCCCACTGACAATTTGCAGTAGCCTTCTAGAACTTCCAAGCACGTACACAACAATCAAGATTCTCGGCCGCACAATATTCATTGAACAATGAAATCGCCTAACGGCACTCCGTTGTAGTATGTTCTTTGATAAGGCAATTGTAAAACCCCCATACAGTTTGCAGAGATAAAATCAATCGACGTTTTAAGAGGATTTTGCTTTGCTGCATCCTTTCACCACGCACCCCTCCGCCATCTTCGGTTCCCAGCATACATCACTTCGACTTACATTTTATTCCCACCGGGGAGGACAGCGTCGAGAAAATCGCCGGTCACCGATGGAAAACTTGTCGTGCGTGAGTTAGGAAAAAGTGAAGTTAACTTTTAAAAATGCACGGTTACCCCTAGTTTTTATGTAATCAATCAAAAGCAGGACAACTGTTAAGTATTGTGAAATACCTTTTTTCAGGGAAAAACCGTCTGTCAAAAGGTATTTTATAAAACTTTTTAATCTACAAGGTCAAATAATGGCCCCAAGAAGAGGAAATTCGGGTATAGAATTCCGCAGCATGTTGAGAATTGTATCTGTTGTTATTCATTACAAAGCGCCTATCAGTTTAGACATCTTAATCTCCTACTTAAGTCAAATAATGGTTCTCTTTTGTTTTAAAATTTTTTTTCCTAATTTTTTAAAAACGCTCAATCATCACTTTTTACCATATTTGGGCCTAATTATCTCTAAAAAATGCACGGTAACCCCCCATTTTCTTTTTGGATTTTAACAGCCCCAGGTACGAGAAACAAATCCCACGTGAGCACAAATAGGAAAAAATATCTTTCTATTAGGGGCCACCGCCCTTAATATTGACGACAGAGCGACTCTTCAGTTGTTGGATAATAAATTAGCAATCATTCAAAACAACCCAATGCGCGGTGCGGAAAAATAACGACCTAGATTGAGAAAACAACACCGTCTCAGAAGGATAGGCACGATTTTTACTTTTCGAATAAAATACACCAGTTGCGAAAAAGAATTACTCAAAGAAAAAGATTTTGGAAATTACGTGCTAAACTGCAGTAGAAGGTTAGAGGCTCTCCCAGGATTAATTCCTACAAGCGACATGGCCCAAATAGTACCGACAGTAAATAAAATGAAATCACGACAAAAGACATCCTTTCTCGGCAAAATTCCTACAGTGACATGAAGGCCGAGAATTAGCACAAAGAATGATGGTATTTTGACACTATGTGATCGTAGCATTAAATTAAACTGCCGTAAGAATCTTTACGTCCTTGTGAAGATTTGCCAAACAATTCCAGCCACCAGCTGCGAATGTGAAAGGAGCGCAAGTGCCTTAAGACGGCGGCACATGTACAAAAAAGCTAGCACGGCTCAAGGGAGGCTGTCATCGCTGGCCTTGACGCACATTCACTATGAGACAGACATTAATCTGGGCGAAGTAGTAGAATTATTTTCCCACAAGCATTTAACGAGACTTGAGCGTGGCACACTACTGAAAGATTAAGCCCAAAATCCATTTCGAACTAGAAATTTTTCGTAAGCATTGATGTTTTTACGTTTGATCTCGAGTGTCTGATTTTCTATTTAACGGCCTTCAAAACTCACGAAGTGCAGTCTCAGACAACCCAATTTCCCGGGGGAGCATCCTCCCTGACCCCACTAGTATTTCGTGCCTCTGGCACTCGTCTGTCAGTGCCTTCAGCGCTAGTACGCGCGCAAAAACCTACCTAGTGCCTGCACTATTGACCGTTTCACTATCGGTTTACGATTCATTGAGGTTTATTAGTCATGGGAAAGACGGGAAAGCAGAAAGACCACAAACATAATAGTAAGACATCCCACAAGAGAACAGACAAAGAATAGTCAAAACAAGCTCCCACAAAGCTAAAAGATCCAGCAAAAACATCGAAGTCATCGAATGGGTCACCAAAGGTGACGGGATCACACCAAATGAAATACGTGTACACTCACCTTCCTATGTTAGTAAATTAGAAAAAAAAAGGAAATCCGACAAACTTAATTTCCGACAAAGGCAAATTATTTTCTTTCAATTTCCGACAGCTACATGGGTAATGATAAAACACCGACACGGCACATTTTAAAATTCAGACAAGTGACACGGGAACTCACCCCCCCACCCCCCTCTTTAGCCCGCATACATCAAATTGCTTATTAATGAATATTCCTTGAATGAATTGACTAAACACAGAAAAAGGGACAAGAAACCTTCACAAACATAAACTACGTTCACATAAGCACTTGTTTGCTTAGGAAAGCAAAATGAATTCAATTTTCTTCTCGAGTGTAGTTACTCCCAAGCAATTCCTTTCGAAGCGGGAATTGATTTCACGGCTCGTTTGAACATTTTTTTTTACAAGTTTTTCAAACATTTCAAGAAAATCATCGTTAACAAGTAAACTCGATCAATTAAACAATTCTTACAATGTAAATCCGCTATCAAATATGTAACTTACTTTATCGTTGAAATGAAAGAAGTAGTTGAAAATCTAAACGAAAGTGGCCGGGTCCTTTGCAGAAATTGGTCACTCCAGATCTCCCTTCAAAAAACAAGTATCTCCTCGAATAAGGATTTCTTACTTTAAAGCTATCCAATTTCTTCCATATGCACCGTCGAGTTTAAAACAATCCTTCAGGTTTTTTCCTTTTCATGATGAGCTGTGAAAAGGAATGTCTTCATTCCAAGAATGTAAAATTACCGGTATTGAAAATCGACCAGTTGAGGAACCAGCAGCCACACTATTGACTTCCGATCGAATTCTTTGTCAGTGTTCAGTCAGGGTTATTGCTCCGACGCTAATGTGGTAAAATGTCCATGAAAGTACATCTTTTTTACCTCAAGTCTCAAAAAAGGTGGATAACGTTTAAGTTCAAGGGTAGTCTACCATTTTTCACCAGAGTATTGAGACACTTTTAATCAGTTTTACATGAAGCATTGTACAAGGGAAGTCGGTCGTCGTACGGTCACGCCACGTTATGACCATCAAAATTGGCTCGCATAGATATTTAACAATTATTCTACGAGGGCGCGCTGGATATCGAATGATAGATAACCAACGAGGCGCGTAGCGCCGAGTTGGTTATAATCATTTGATATCCAGCAAGCCCGAGTTGAATAATTGTTTTATTAAAAACTTAACCACTATTGAAAAAAACAAGAAAGAAAGGGAAAAATGAGAAAAGAAATTTAAACGGAACAAGAATCAATCACATGACTGAACGAAAAGGCGCCAAAACCTTGCAAAGTGTTGCAGCATTTCATTGCAACGCTGAATGGATCAATGAAAACTGCTCGAGAGGAAGCAAAGTAGCACAAGTTTTGGAAAAACATCGTCTAATTATTGGCTCTGCAATATGGTACGTGTTTGATTTTTCCTGAAACATTGTTGACATCATCGTTCAAAGCGGATTGAAGCTGTACAGTCTCACCATATTTAATAGCTGCTGGAGTTGAAACTGAACAAGTTTGTAGTCTGTTCACACAACGGAGCCATCATGTGCGTGTTTGATCGAACTGAAGACAGAACAAATTTGAACTTGAAGAGGTAATTTCTATCCATCTCAGAAGCAAGATTACTGTAACGAGGAAAATTACAATTCACCATCGTACTTTGTTAAACGCAAAGCGCAAAATGCAGTTGTTCTCGGTTTAGAGGTTACGGACGGAATGGTAAAAACAACTTTCAAACAACTGGAAAAGCGATTCAGCTCCGTTTACATGGCATCCGATTTCTATCTGAGCATTTGGACCTGTTGGAACACAGAGCTACAACGAGTGCAGGTAAACCAGTGTCAATTTTGCATGTTAAAGCCGAAAAAAAACCTGGCCCTTCCTTCCTTCGTGGTAGTTTGCAGCTGTATTTTTTTAGTACTTGTTTAGACTGCTTCATGATTTTCGCACTGACTCGCCATGAATGTGATAGTTTTTATTAAATGCTTCTGCCCCATTTCACTGTGTTTTATTTTATGTCTTGTCTTGATATTTTGAAGTGGAAAGCCTTCCTGATAAAACCTACCCTTTGTTCAATTTCAGTGATCGACGTGACGATCGATGAAAGAAATTAATTGTAAACACAACGCTTAATGCTTAAATTTCTATTTCTGCACAGTTTCTTCAAACACAGTTTCTTCAAACAATGACGACACTGTTGGTGATGCTTGTTGGTGACGCTGTTGGAATTTCTGCTTAATTTAAATTCGCTCCAAAGTGATTTTTCTCGTCCATTTTTCTCGCTGGGTTGCTCGCGAGGAAAAAACTTTTCAGGTCACTTTGTTGTTGAGTGATTGACCATATTTGGTCGCAGCCTGGTCGCAGCAGGTATATGAGCTGATAGCCTAGCTTCGTTCAGCCAATCAAAATGTTAGAAATCCAATATACCTAGTCCAGTTTTTAATAAATATATATATATATATATATATACAAGTACATCGGCACTAGAAAGTCGAGGACGCGGGTTCAAATCCCGTTCAGGACAATTTTTAGGGTTTTCACTTTGTGTTTGTTTATTCTTTCTTTTACTTGTTTAAGTTCATTTGTGTTATATATATATATATATATATATATATATATATATATATATATACTCGTTGAAGGAAAGCGAGGACGGACAACTTCTGACGATTAAAAAGTTAAAAAATTTAATAAAAAATAAAAACGTTTCGGTCTTAGACCTTCATCAGTTACATGAAAAATTAAACTTATTTAATTTTTCATTTAGTTTAATTTTTCATGTAACTGATGAAGGTCTAAGACCGAAACGTTTTTATTTTTTATTAAATTTTTTAACTTTTTAATCGTCAGAAGTTGTCCGTCCTCGCTTTCCTTCAACGAGTTTTAATTCCATGCAGTGAGGCTTGGACTGTGAATCTTTGATCCTCCTGACGCAGTGGCATTCTTTGTTGGCCTGAGGCAACCATTAACTGTTTTTATATATATATATATATATATATATATATTTATTATTCAACAAATTGTCACTATGCCCATATATGGTAAGGAAGCCCTCAATATCTGTCATCCGTACATGACAGATATCCTGCGATATACGTAAATGACCATATTTGGAAGTGCACTGCACATTTTCTTTCATTGCTTGTTTGGCGGCCATTTTGAAAAGCAAGGCAGTTTTAGCAGTGTTCTCGGTAAATTTTAACTCTCTGGAAGAAACTTTCCACGATTAAATGCTCTCAAAATGTCAACAAGTGTTTGCTTCAGCTCACAAAGATATCCAGAGGTTGACTTGGAATTTTCATAGTGAGAACTCAACCAAGAAAATGCTTTTGCGAACGAAGCAGCAGACTTGCTCACGGAAAGTTGTAAAGACTAAAGTTGAAAAGATTTTAATTCACAGGAAGAGGACTTATTATCGGTAAGGTAGCAGAATTTTTTTTTCCTTTGTCTTGTCATTTCCAAAGATGAGTTTGTAAATAAGTCTTTTTAAGTGAACGGCTGTAAACTTCGATTTCTTGAAGTTCTGTTTTGATTTTTTTAAGCTTTATGTGTTGCTAGCTTTTAGGGTTTTTATCATAGAGCCGTAGTTTTTCTCGTTCTGAAAATGGTAGTCGATGGGAATTTGTTGAATAATAAAACAATTATCCTGCTCAATCTTGCGGAATATCCCCTGATTTAGCCAACTCGGCCTACGGCCTCGTCGGCTAAGTATCAGGAGATATTCCGCGCGATTTCGCAGGATAATTGTTAAATATTTAACAATTATTCTACGAGGGCGCGCTGGATATAGTCCAGTCCATTAGCGTCGAAATTTACGAAAATCGTGACAAATCGCGTAAAAGCACCAAATTTGGCATACATGTCCTTGAGGGCATATAACACAAATTTAGAAGGGTTGCCACGTGATCCGAGTATCCGGGGGGCCACAGCACTCAAATTAATTTTTATTCATGGTCACAGGACTCCCACGCTCATGAACAGACATCTCACTGGCAAACTGAAAAGGATTTGATGGGCTTCTTTAACTGGCCTTGTCAGCGAACGACAGAAAATGACAACAAACAGCCGTTTAAGTTTACCGAGCCACATATCCTTGTATTTTCCGCTCCCTTTTCGCTTCCCTTTTACACTTCCGATAACTGTTAAGGGAACGGATAATTATTAGTTCGCATTAGTCGACAAACCGTCCCAAATCAGCAGCTCAAATCGCAAAGGAAACCGTTGCCTGCTACAGCTATTCAAACATTACTTATTTTGGGTTATTTTCGTCATACGTTCAGGAACATGTACGCCGACCCATTTAGCAGAAGGGAAACTGAAAGAACTGACTACCGTTATTAATTATTTTGAATTACGTTACTTTACAGCCTCTCCCCCATTAAGTTCCTCTAGACAATAAAAGCAAGTCGGGTTGAAGAGAAATCTGGAAAATGTCAGATGTTTTAGGTGTACTGTTGAGAAAAACATGTCGCGAGAGACATTTTAAGGTCACTGACACATCTGCCTTTATTATAATTGCTTTAAACGTCAGTTTAATTCACAGTACAATGAGTGAAGAAACAAATTGGTAACGAACATTAATATATGAAATAAACATATACTTGAACTGCGGATAAAGATAGAATTATATGAAGATCATCGCAGTGAAGGTGTTTCAACTTAAGCAGTTGAAAAGAAAAAATTCAGGCTTGAACGGGAATCGAACCCATTACCTCTGCGATACCGGTGCAGCGCTCTAGAGCGCTATGATTATTTCAGTTATTACTGTTCATTTCTCCATCTACGGGATAAATACTCTCAATTGACCAGCTACCAGCTGGCTTGATAGCTCAGTTGGTTAGAACGCTGCACCGGTATCGCAGAGGTTATGGGTTCGATTCCCGTTCAAGCCTGAATTTTTTCAGGTTTCTTCTTTTCAACCGCTTAAGTTGAAACACCTTCACTGCGATGATCTTCGTATAATTCTGAAATTGGTATCGTTTAGTTCAATCTGTCATGAGTCGTATGTCACCAGCGATTACCATAAGAAGCACGCGCGCTTGCTAAGCTCTCTTTCACGGTAGTCCACCAGCTCCAACGATTAGTCACCACTTTTTCCAGCATTGTACGTTTTTCTTTCTTTTTGTCTTGCAGTTCTTAATTCAGTACACCACATCGGGTACTTAACATTGCTTATACCGATAACATTAATCGAATCCCTCCCTCTGAGAAAACAGGGGCACCCAACGGTTCGTTTTCGGAGGAATATCTGTTCGGCAGGCCGAAGTCGCCTGAGATATTCGGATTTAATTGCAGTGAAAACTATAGATTTCTGTGACGAAACATCATCTCACGGATTTTCTTAAAAAGGTGACTGATTAATTCCTTTTATTTTCGGAGGGACAAATGTGTTATTTAGAGTGTAAAATAAGGTCAGTTAGCATTTTCGGAAAGACATTAGCAGCTCGGAAATTCGACGGATGGGATTCCGCTTCCTAAAATTGTCTGCGCCTTAACTGATTTTCAGCTAAAAACGCCAAACAGTTCAACCCGTATTAGCTCACGCAAATATGCCCTTAAAAAGCTCGGTAACAATCTTAGAAACCAGAAAATGATATTTCAAGTATTTTGCAAAAAGTTTCTCTTTGGGTGCCCCTAAGAAAAGACAGCGAGGTCTCCATAAGAGGATTTTACTGTATGTCTCTGCCGAGCGTTCGCCTGAAAAACGCGTAAGACGTTAATCACGCTAAATTACTTGCGACTATTAGATTCTGAATACAACGCATAAGCGGAGAGCGAAAACGCCTTGATGCGGCAGAGAGAATGGCAGATTAACCCGTAAAAATCCCCTTCCGGCAGTTTGGTGAAAAAATTCTGAAGTTCGCCAGGTCATTCTAACTAACTGATGCCTTTTGATGTTTTTGTTATCATGCATGCTTTGTCAGCCTTTATCTCTTATAACGATCGATCTCGAGATCTACAGTATGCGTGGCTGAGTGATCACAAATTGAATTATTGAATGTGTTGGTTTATTTGTAACATTTTTTTAATTAGAAAAGAAATTTCTCTCCCAGATATGTCTTTGTCAAAAGAAAGCTTGAACTAAGTCTTAGATGAGCTGCTTAACCCGTTTGGGATAACTTTATTTTCCATTAGTCCAGCTTATGTTTGTTGTCCACCAGCCACGGCCAGTAATCTATTTAACCACAGGATACCCAGGCTCATGAACAGATCTCTTGGTAGACAAATATACACACAATATGTGGATTTGATGTGGCAAGTAACTGTAATGATTGTTTATTATCATTTGATCCGTTCGCTGATGAAATCAGTTAAAAGTTCCCTACAATAATTCTATTTTGCTATTAGTGATTTGTTAGTGAGCCTGGCTGTCCTGTGACCAAGTTATTGACAATAGATTTGCGTTCCACGGCCCCCCGGATGCTCGGATCTCGTGGCACCCCTTCTCAATTTGTTTTATATGGTCTCAAGAATATGTGTGCCAAATTTGATGCTTTTACGCGATTTGTCACGATTTTTCCCTTAACGGACCGGACTAATATGAAATGATAGATAACCAACGAGGCGCGTAGCGCCGAGTTGGTTATAATCATTTCATATCCAGCAAGCCCGAGTAGAATAATTGTTTTATTAAAAACTTAACTACTATTTTTGTTAAAAAAAATCAAGAAAGAAAGAGAAAAATGAGAAAAGGGATAAAAAGGGAGCAAGAATCGATCACATGACTGAACGAAAAAGGCGCCAAATTAAAACCTTGTCTAGAAGTGTTGCAGCGTTTCATTGCAAAGCTGAATGAATCAATGAAAACTGCTCGAAAGTGAACGAAGTGGCACAAGTTTGGGAAAAAGATCTTCTAATTATTGGCTCTGAAATATGGTACATGTTTGATTTTTCCCGAAACATTGTTGTAATCATCGTTCAAGCGGATTGAAGCTGTACAATTTCACCATATTAGCTGCTGGAGTTGAAACTGAACAAGTTTGTAATCTCTTCGCACAAAGGAGCCATCATGTGCGTGTTTGATCGAAATGAAGACAGATTCAACCAATTTGAACTTGAAGAAGTAATTTCTATGCAGCTCAGAAGCAAGATTACTGTAGCGAGGAACATTAGAATTCACCATCATAGTTTGTTTAATGCAAAGCACAAAATGCAGTTGTTCTCGGTTTAGAGGTTGCGGACGGAATGGTAAAAACAACATTCAAACAACTGGAAAAGCGATTCAACTCCGTTTACATGGCATCCGATTTCTATCTGAGCATTTGGACCTGTTGGAACACAGAGCTACAACGAGTGCAGGTAAACCAGTGTCAATTTTGCGTGTTAAAGTCGAAAAAAATTTTCGCCCCTCCTTCGGCCTTCTTGGTAGTTTGCAGCTGTAGTTTGTTTAGTACTTGTTTAGACTGCTTCATGATTTTCGCACCGAATCGTCATGAATGTGTGACAGTTGTTATTAAGAGCCATTTTCTGAGAATATCGAGAATCGAAAGACACTCACGAAAAATCCAATTTTTTTTTATTTTGCCAAAAAATCCCTTTGGGTAAGCTAATTCAAGAAAAAATAATCCAAAGTGCCAATGAGTTATTTAACGGACGAAAATTTAAAAAGTTCGAAAAATGCATAAAATGGCGGTTTTAGGGTCTCTAAACGGGTCAAATTCTCACTCAACTTTAGGAAGCCAGTGAGAGCGTAAAAAAGATTCTTTTAAAACGAAACAAATCATGAACATTATTTAACCTTTGTACTTTAAAACAGTGTAATAAATTTGTCAATGTTTGGTTTCGAACATTTTCAAGCGGCGTTCTTATCGAGCCGCTCTTAACCTCGTTTATCACAAGGTAAAATGAAGGCCAACTTCGGCCGCTTAAAACGGCATCTGGTATGTATCATTCAACGATTAAGACTACACAGAAAGGAAGCTCTGTCATTGTACTTTTAACCAGGAAAGTTACAGCTTTGGGAATTAAATACTTCCCCGTCAGTAAATTTTTACTGTTTAGTGATCTCAGCGGGTAGAACTATATGCAAATTACGGATTTAATTCCTGGAATACTGCTAACAATTACAAAGGTCGTTAAAGATAGGCTTACCATTAGTTACACCTGCATGCACAATGTTTTTCCTGATCTTTGAAAGAAGGTTCTGCTTTCTTGAGTGGTGCTGAGTCTTATTATGTTAAAACAAAGCCGATTTTTAACGGCATTTCAACAAGACAGGAATCCACTCATTCACCTGAACCAAGATAACATCGAAACCACTGTGAAACAACGTATTATGCCGCCTACCTTGCCAACCAAGAAAGCAACAATACAATAGAAAAACATTTCAAACTGTAAACAAACGAATTTTCTCATCGCGTAGAGGAATAAGCGGAAAGACAGGTGACCTCTGCAGTGACCTGCACGTGTCACACCACACTGACAGAGAGAGTCACGCATTCCAGTTCTGTGATGTGATTTGAGATAAAAACTTGGTGGAAAGTTAAAATGAAAAAAACCAAAACTTGCAATACTTGGCTAGTACGTTGTTGGATCACATGTTAGCATAAGCTCCACAAAGGAGTTTTTACGGTCACGACTCTTTCTATAAAGCGCGGTAATTTCGCAATGTATACGTAAGTGCTGTTGTAATCTTACTTCTAATTTAATTACAGCTCATGAAATAAAATAAACATTGCAGTAAGTTACGTTCAGAGTGTGTAAGTACTGATATTTGGCGTCGTGTAGTTTTTCCGCTTTTCTGCAGAGGGTTTCTGCCTGTGGATTAAGCAGTGATTACCTTGGCCACGTTTCCCTAAAAGAATGCACAAGAGACATCTCACGGCATCTTCAATTGCACGGACAAAGTGCAGATAAAGCGGTTCACTGTGAATTCAAGTTGTTAGCCCGAGCAGGTAATGCTATTGCATTTTGTTCTGGATTTACTTACTTCATAGCACTCGGCGTCCCTTAATCTAGGTTCTGCAGAGTCGTGCTACTGCTGTGCCCTCCGGCGGCCGGGGTGGGGGGGGGGGGGGAGGAAGAACGGGGTCTTTTGATCAATGTTTGGGTGTAGGTTCAAGCTGCGAGTTTGACACCCTGACCCTGTTTAGGGCAGAAAAACAAAATGGAATGTCGATCGTGCTGACCATACCCGGTTGGGGAAAACCCGCATATACCATGTTTAGGGGCAGAGACCAAAAAATCATATTCTGTCCAGCGGCACACCCCAGTACTGACCACATAAGGCAGTAACCCTCCCTTCCGGGGGGTGGGGGGGGGGGCGTGCTTAGCCTTACCTCGCTCAACTGTAGCACAATATTCATCGACGATAGCACGATGTGATTATTGAACTTCCCCTGATGTAATCTTCCTTGGCAGCAGTTTGAGCGAGCGAGACGCGGAAGCCACGCGGGCCCATGTGAGAACTCGCCCACATGATACCTTTTCTCGCTTTGCTATTTTAGCTTGCGCTTCTTTGGTTTTTGCGTTATGAGGTTGGAAGCTTAGAGTTCAAAGAATATTTATCTTTGATTTTTTGGTTATTTGGGCATTTTTTCGGTAGAAGAGTCCCACCAATATGTCCTCGCCGCAGAGCGGAGTATGGTATTCGCTGGAGATGCTCTAAAATGAGAAGTAGTGTTCCTCCTGAAATGGCCGCACATAAAACAGCCACAGCTGTGGCTGTTTTATGTGGGGCCATTTCAGGAGGAACACTTCATCTCACTGTAGAGCGTCTCCAGCGAATGCCAAACTGCACTCTGTGGAGAGGACATATTGTCAATGACAGGTGAGACTCTTCTACTGAAAAAAAAAGCGTAAATAACCAAAAATCAAAGATAAATATACTTTGAACTCTAAGCTTTCAACCTCATGACGCAAAAACGAAAAAAGTGCAAGCTAAAATGGCAAAGCGAGAAAAGGGATCATGTGGGCGAGTTCACGCATGGGCCTGCGCGGTTTCCGTGTCTCGCTCGCTCGAACTGCTACCAAGGAAGATTGCATTGAAGTTCAATTTTCGGCGTGTGAAGTCATACCGTGCTATCGTCGTGCTAAACACGGCACCACCTCGCCCCCCCCCCCGGAAGGGAGGGTTACCCCCTTATGTGGACTATACTGGGATGTGCCGCTGGACAGGATACGGTTTTTGGTCCCTGTCGGGTATGGTCAGTACGATCGACATTACATTTCGTTTTTCTGTCCTAAACATGGTCAGGGTGTCAAACCCGCCGAGTCTCCCCTGCACCCAATCTTTGATCAAAAGTCCCCCTTCCTACTCTCTCCCCCCCCCCCCGGGAGTGGCGCGACTCTGCAGAACCTAGATTAAGGGACGTCGAGTGCCACGAAGTATCTGTGGCCAAAATTACGGAACACAGTAATTCCAGAACAAAATGCAATAACATTATCTGCTCGGGCTGTTAAATTCACTGTCAACCGCTTTATCTGCACTTGGTCGCAATTGAAGATGCCGCGAGATGGCTCTTGTGCATTCTTTTAGGGAAACAACTTCAACGTGGCCTGGGTAATCACTGCTTAATCCACAGGCAGTAACCCTCTTCAGAAGTGCGGAAAAACTAGTTGACGCCATATATCAGTACAACACACCCTGAACGAAACTTACTGCAATATATACGTACATTGCGAAATTACCGCACTTTGTAGAAAGAGTCGTGGCCGTAAAAACTCCTTTGTGGAGGCTAACATGTAATCCAACAACTGAATGTGGCTATCTGTTGCAAGTTTTTTTTTCTTTTAATTTCCCACCAAGTTTTTATTCCTGTATTTATATCTCAAATCACATCAAAGAACTGGAATACGTGACTCTCTCTGTCAGTGTGGTGTGACACGCGCGGGTCAGTACAGAGGTCACCTGTCTTTCCGCTTATTCCTCTACGCGATGAGTTTAAATTATCTTCGCTCGATCAGGATACTGAAAATTCGTTTGTTTACAGTTTGGAATGTTTTTCTATTGTATTGTTGCTTTTTTGGTTGGCAAGGTAGGCGGCATAATAGGTTGTTTCACAGTGTTTTCGATGTTATCTTGGTTCAGTTGAATGAGTGGATTCTTGTCTTGTCGAAATGCCGTTAAAAATCTGCTTTGTTTTAACATAATAAGACTCAGCACCACTCAAGAAAGCAGAACCTTCTTTCAAAGATCAGGAAAAGCATTGTGCATGGATGTGTAACTAATGGTAAGCCTATCTTTAACGACCTTTGTAATTGTTAGCAGTATTCCAGGAATTAAATCCGTAATTTGCATATAATTCTACCCGCTCAGATCACTAAACAGTAAAAATTTACTGACGGAAAAGTATTTAATTCCCAAAGCTGTAACTTTCCTGGTTAAAAGTACAATGACAGAGCTTCCTTTCTGTGTAGTCTTAATCGTTGAATGGTACATACCAGATGCCGTTTTAAGCTGCCGAAGTTGGCCTTCATTTTACCTTGTGATAAACGAGGTTAAGAGCGGCTCGATAAGAACGCCGCTTGAAAATGTTCGAAACCAAACATTGGCAAATTTATTACACAGTTTTAAAGTACAAAGGTTAAATAATGTTCATGATTTGTTTCGTTTTAAAAGAATCTTTTTTACGCTCTCACTGGCTTCCTAAAGTTGAGTGAGAATTTGACCCGTTTAGAGACCCTAAAACCACCATTTTATGCATTTTTTGAACTTTTTAAATTTTCGTCCGTTAAATAACTCATTGGAACTTTGGATTATTTTTTCTTGAATTAGCTTACCCAAAGGGATTTTTTGGCGAAATAAAAAAAAATTGGATTTTTCGTGAGTGTCTTTCGATTCTCGATATTCTCAGAAAATGGCTCTTAAATGCTTCTGCCCCATTTCACTGTGTTTTATTTTGTCTTGTCTTGATATTTTGAAGTGGAAAGGCTTCCTGATAAAACCGACCGTTTGTTCAATTTTAATGATCGACGTGACGATCGATGAAAGAAATTAATTGTAAACACAACGTTCAACGCTTAAATTTCTAATTTCTTTTTCTGCACAGTTTCTTCAAACAATTTTGACTTGTGTTAGACGACGCTGTTAGTCACGGCCCTGTTGGAATTTCTGCTTAATTCAAATTAAGTGATTTTTCTTGTCTATTTTTCTCGCCAGGTTGCTGGCGAGGAAAAAACTTCCAGCTCACTGTCCATATTTGGTCACAGCAGGTATATGAGCTGATAGCCTGGCTCCTTTCAGCCAATCAGAATGGTAGAAATCCAATATACCTAGTCCAGTTTTTAATAAATATATATATACACCCGTTTTCGAAAACATTGCAACTTGAAAAATATATATACATATATACATCTTTTGTCTTCACAACGCGAAGACAAAAGAATAAATATGAAGACAAAAGATGTATATATGTATATATATTTTTCAAGTTGCAATGTTTTTGAAAACGGGTGTATATATATATATATATATATATATATATATATATATAATATATATATTCTTTCTTTCTTGAGTAGATTTATTTCGTAGAGCGCTCAACTCATTTGATTGAGGAGCACTAACAATAACTTC
Source organism: Siderastrea radians (assembly GCA_964017195.1). Classification (NCBI taxonomy): domain Eukaryota; kingdom Metazoa; phylum Cnidaria; class Anthozoa; order Scleractinia; family Rhizangiidae; genus Siderastrea; species Siderastrea radians. The sequence goes on along the minus strand of OZ024896.1, from coordinate 29,817,563 downwards.
ACTAGAGTTTAGGCTTCAAGAGTATACATCGTTTCACCGGAGTATTGAGACACTTTTAATCAGTTTTACATGAAGCATGGTACATGGGAAGTCGGTCGCCTTGTAAATAATGCATCTGTTACCTGGCAACTATTTGATTACTTTCAAATAATCATGTAACGCATCTGCTATAGCAACCATTCAAATTTTCGCATTAACTGCCAGCTTTTCAATTTAACAGCCAGTCGTTAAAGTTGCCTGATGAGTGTGGTCCTTATAATTTTGGTCCATACGAAACAGAACTGTCGCAATAAAACGATGTATACTCTTGAAGCCTAAACTCTAGTAAAGAATTTCCCGGGAGGCCCACATCTCAAGCCACATAAATCACCTCTTCGATTACTGCGTTGCCAGCGTGGTTGTCCTGATGGTGTAGTGGTTATCATACCCGACTAGTATGCGGGGGGACGTGGGTTCAAATCCCACTCAGGGCAAATTTTCTTTCAAACATATATATATATATATGTAGAAATGAGGAGCTGGATTATTTGGTCCAAGACATTTAATTGCTTCCGAAACAATCATCAGGCAACTGCCAGAAAAAACGGTTACAATCAGAGATATTTCAAAAATACAGAACAATACATACTAGGTGTGGCGCGTGGCGCGTCAAGCGGGATCTTATCGCTAATTAAGTGATAACATTTTTCAGCAGGAATTTCCTAGAATGTCTACAGCACGATGTTAGCTCGTTTCTGTTATTGAGTGTTGACATTTCAGGTTTACAAGTTATGAAATATTTCTCCCACAAACACAAATTACATTTCTTAGTAACGTTCGAGTAAGAGCGAGCTTGTTTTACTTTACGCCATTTGATATCGAACTTAATGTTCTGGTCTTTCGGGTTCCATACGTGCTTACTGAGCTCGGTAGCGTTCCTGTACCGTTCGTTTCGAAATGAGCATACCGAGCTCAGTAAGTATGAGTATGGTGCTCCGCTTCTGGGGAAAACGAACCACATCAGGGGTCAATTTAGTAAAACATTTACAAGTGTAATTTACAAGTGTAGCTATCATTGCAGCGGTTGAAAACAATATCTACACTTGCAAATTACACTTGTAAATGTTTTATTAAATTGACCCCAGGTTTCTAGTTTTACCAATACCCATTTATGTGCAAAATATGAAAGAAAACGTTTTTCGACCTCTGTCGCCGAATGCTCGATGTTTACTGAAAGTCGCTCTTAATTGCAACTTTGAGCCAAGTTTTCATTATAAATCGACCAATTTCGCTAGTGCAAAACATGTTTTCTTTGCATACTTTTGGTATTATCAGCGTACTAGGGAATCTGCGGCTCTGTTGAACGCGAAAACCCAGCGTTGGAACTATGTAACGTAACGAAACGCAGCTGACCTCCACCTTTGCCCGTTTTTGAACTTGGAAAATAGAAAAAATTAAGGTTACCCTTTAGAGTTAACAGCAGACTACTTTTATTAGTTACTTCGATTGAGCGACACTCATACAACTACATTCTGCCGTCTGGCTCAGGCGAATTTACAGGATATCGGGCATTTTGTTCCCGGAAGTTAACGGAGAAATTTCTATATTTATTCTTATTAAAAACTGGACTCGGTATATTGGATTTCTTGCACTTTGATTGGCTGAACGGAGCTAGGCTATCAGCTCATAGACCCGCTGCGACCAAATATGGTCAATGAACACTCAAAAACAAAGTGAGCTGAAAATTTTTTCCTCGCGAGCAACCCGGCGAGAAAAATCACTTGGGGACCGAATTTAGATTAAGCAGAAATTCCAACAGCGTCACCAAAAAGCATCACCAACAGTGTCGTCTAACACAAGTCAATATTGTTTGAAGAAACTGTGCAGAAATAGAAATTTAATCATTAAGCGTTGTGTTTACAATTCATTTCTTTCATCGATCGTCACGTGGATGATTAAAAATTGAACAAACGGTAGGTTTTATCAGGAAGGCTTTCCACTTCAAAATATCAAGACAAGACATAAAATAAAACACAGTGAAATGGGGCAGGAGCATTTAATAAAAACTATTGCACATTCATGGCGAGTCGGTGCGAAAATCATGAAGCAGTCTAAACAAGTACTAAAAAATATAGCTGCAAACTACCAAGAAGGGAGGAAGGGCGACATTTTTTTCCGGCTTTAACACGCAAAAATTGACACTGGTTTACCTGCACTCGTTGTAGCTCTGTGTTCCAAGAGGTCCAAATGCTCAGACAGAAATTGCATGCCTGTAAACGGTCCAGTTGTGTGAACGTTGTTTTTACCATTCCGCCCGCAACCTCTAAACCGAGAACAACTGCATTTTGCGCTTTGCGTTTAACAAACTATGATGGTGAATTCTAATGTTCCTCGCTACAGTAATCTTGCTTCCGAGCTGCATAGAAATTACCTCTTCAAGTTCAAATTTGTCCTGTCTTCAGTTCAGTCAAACACGCACATGATGTTATGGCTCCGTTGTGCGAGCAGATTACAAACTTGTCCAGTTTCAACTCCAGCAGCTAATATGGTGAAATTGTACAGCTTCAATCCGCTTTGAACGATGATTACAACGTTTCAGAAAAAATCAAACATGTACCATATTTCAGAGCCAATGATTAGAGGATTTTTTTTCCAAAACTGCTACTTTGTTCAGTTTCGAGCAGTTTTCATTGATTCATTCAGCTTTGCAATGTGATCGATTCTTGTTCCGTTTAAATTTTTTTCTCATTTTTCCCGTTCTTTCTTGACTTTTTTTTAAAGTAGTGATTAAGTTTTTAATAAAACAATTATTCTACTCGGGCTTGCTGGATATCAAATGATTATAACCAGCTCGGCGCTACGCGCCTCGTTGGTTATCTATCATTCGATATCCAGCGCGCCCTCGTAGAATAATTGTTAAATAGCCTGTTTCTTACTGTATTAAAGGTCTCGACAACATTTTAATAAGCAGACAGTTAACTATACTGGGCATGCGTTGGAATTAGGCGTCATAGTAAGATAACTCGCGGACGCATGGAGCAAGGAGTGGGTTGTCCCCCATAACGTTTTTCTCGAATTCTTCCAAGAAGATTTATTAGCTGCACCTGCCGTTCTCAGTAGCTGTGCGCATTAATCCCTTAGACAAAGTTTGACACAAGTTTCGTGAGAATCTGTCATTGCAAGTTGTTACCCCATAATTTTAGGGTAAGTCACAAAGATTTCTGGCTTCTGCTACTTAATAATGTCAAATAGCAAAATACTACTAAACATACAATTCAGTTGGATAAAAAGATTCTACAGTGATTGCAGTGCATCGAATTTGATTTCGTGAATTCCGGAGAAACCATTAAATTTCCTTGCTTTCATAACAAATGGTAACTTGCACTCTGAAGAAAAAGTTACTCCCGAATTGGTCAGTCTAAATAAATATGTCTGCTTCCTCATTTTAGGGCAGTAGTTTGCATGCTTTTGACGCTGCTTTTGGGGATATTTACAGGTGGGATATTTACAGGTGTCTATCATGGTTTGAGCCGTAAAACAATAGAAAAACAGCAGGAGCCTCTCACGGGCCAGTGTGACTTCTATGTGCTTATGCTGCAATTAATTTTCTACAGTTCATTTCTTCTTTAATTCTTTAATACCCAGTGAGAAAATGAGACGTGTAGGGTGTAGTGTGCCCGGGGGGGGGTACTCCCTACAGTGGGCTATACGGGGAGGCTCCGCCCGAAAGGGGTGCCTTTTTTAAGCTCGCAGTATATAAAAGGGAAGGGAAAACTGCCATTTTAGTATACGAAAGGGTCACAAAATCAGCTGCAAAGTGGAAGAATGGTGGCTAAAGCGAAGTATATAAAAGGATGCCACATTTTGGCAGAAATGACCACGCAACTGAATCAGAACGACTGAAAACCCGGGAAAAACGTGGCGATTACAGGAAATTCTATTGTTTTGGCTTATCCTTGAGGTATAAGAAAGGGGTGCAATTTTTCTCTGGGTATACGAAAGGGGTGCTTTTTTGGTAAAAATGAGTTTTTCAAAGGGTAAGGGTTTGAACCTCCGGGCGGAGCCTCCCCGTACAAAACTTTATTAAGTAGCCCCCTCCCCCCACCTCCCCCCCGGGGTAATGTGCTACTCTCACTGAAAAGCTACTGAGTAGTACTTTCCTGTGGTGTTCTTTATTATGCTGTACAAAGCGGTTCTAACTTTTGAGTTTGGGCGAAATCCCGAATGCTATGAAAGCTACTGAGTAGTACTTTCTTGTGATACTGTTTATATGCTGTACAAGGTAAATTCTAACCTTGAGCCTGTGGCCGAAATCCTGAAAAGTGACCATTTTGTGGTTATTTTAGTCGATCAAGTGTAACTTTATCTTCTAAAAAATGTCGGTTTTAGAGATCTGGTGTACTTATGCCTAGGAAAGGGTGTAACTGGAATGGTACGAGACGTTTGGGCCAACCTGGTGGGCTTCAATTCATTTCAATTCAATCGTTTATTTATCCACGTAATGTCTAGTGAGCTAACGCTCGTTCGAAATACGTACGTGCTAACATAAAGTTGTCTTAAAATATATTATGTATATATACAACAACTATATTTGTATAAAAAAACTGAAATGTACAACTGCAAATGTCAACAGCAAGTGTTCAAATGAGAAATAAACCACTTTAGAATAGATAATTAGTTGCCCTCACACTTACCTCGAATACCGTAAAATTGGGATTTTACCGCGGTAATCACCTTCCTTAATCGCAAAAAAAATAATGAATAATAGTCACGAAACGCATCAAGAAAAATGAATAAATAAATAATTGTCTTACTTTGTTTAGATCAACTCGACCAAGTGCTTGATGACATGGAGAATACTCAAAGCATGGTTAATCAAGTCCTTTGCAGAACTTTTAACAAGAAGCAAGGCTTTGAAAAAGCTCTGCTGCCTACTGGTCCAAAGGTACTGAAAAAACATAAGCGATACACTTCTAAAGATTGAAAATATCTTCAAAAGGTAACGGCTCATTTCTTCCGCATGACCATACGGATGTCAACAAAAAAAATAACTGTTTCAGTCAATATTTTGCATCCCGTGACCTCAGGCTTGGTCAGTTTTGAAAAATGGTAAACGTGCAGCCACATTGCGTCACAGCAGCGCTCGCCATCGTACAGGTAACCGAGGAGCGTATTAGAAGTCAACGCAACGAGAATGGCAGATGTATCCAAGGTGCAGCTAATCACGCGACCCTTCACTTAGCAATGACAGTTTGCAATTTGATCCCGCGATTGCAATTTGATCCCGCGAAAATATACTCCCGCTAAAAAATCATCCGCGAAAATTTACTTCAGGTATTTAGGTTACTAAATCTCAGTTGAGTTGACTAAGACAAGAACATTAGGACCTTCGTCCCTCTTTACAATCGCAACATAACGAACAGTCTCTCTATTCTGTGGGTAAATTTAATAACAACCATAAACGAGACCATCTCCTGCCAAAGATAAAAAAAAAACAACAACAGTTGACTGCGTGTTTCTCCCAGCTGATAGATAGCATACAAGATCACACCGTGATCACAAGACAATATTACATCTCTTGTTGCTCTATACAATTTCCTACGTCAAACACTAGACAGAACTTAAATCCTCGAAAATGTGTTCCCGCAAAACACAAAAATCGGCAGTCCACGAAATTTAATAAAATCCCGCGAAAATTTCGTGCCACGCAAATCACAATTGCAAAAAGTCATCGGAGAGCAATTTAGCCAGTTTTCTAGAGCATAAGAGGGTGGTAACTCAAGGAAGGAAGCTAACGTTTGAAAACTCAATGTTTTTCGGCAATAAATAAAATAAACGGGTATGTGAAAGACCAATACTTATCACCGATAGTTCAAGGAAGTACGCAACTTTGAAGCAGTGATGAAGATTTGATTTAAAGTGGCACTGGGATTAGACTTTTGGTATTCCATATTTTTACATTTTAAGAAATAGTTTGTGGTTTTTAGTCACCATGTTAAATTTCAACTCATTACGACGATTGGAAGTCGCTTTTTTTCGGACGGTTTTTGTCGAGATTTTACGGCCACCATTTCTGGCCCTTGTTCCGGAAGCTGGCTTGCGAATTAGCAGAAGTGTCGTGAAAGGCTCACCTCAAACCTAGTACCTTGCCGCGGGAAATTTAACTGTTGTCGAGGGGAGATTTTTCTGCCAACTGTTTGTTGCACGGCTTCGCAATCTTCGTTACTGTAGCAGATATGACGGGTATTACTTGTGTTGTACAATGATACAACGATAACTCCAACCACCGAGCTGGTATTTCGCTTCATCAAAGCCTTGCGAGCGGACCCACAATAGAAAAAAATGGATAATATTCGAACTCACACACTGTGCAAATTTCAACCCGAGAGGTATTTTTGTCGTCTGTTCTGATTTCTTCACGGGCGAGTGTTTTGAGGGCTGTTCATGTCGAAGGATCCCAGAGGTCGATCATTCCATTGTCCATTTCAACGATATCGAAAATAAGATCCGGAAAAAAATTCTCTGCCCGCGAACAAGACGAAAGGTATCTAATCTGAACGCAGTTGAAGCGATAGTTTGTTTCTTTTTTAACGCATCCACATGGTGCAAAACTTATTTTCCTTGAACGTATTTTAAAATTTATTTTGCTCGTGGAAAACTCTATCAGTTCTGCCGTCTGCTAGCGCCAAGATCTTCGGCGTAGTCCTTATATAATGCAGCCTGGGCTAATGCAGGACCGCCGTAATTACGCCAATAGTTTGTAGTAGAGCAATAGAGCAGTAATGTCTTAAAAGTATGGGCATTTATTTTACAACATACCTTCCTAAATGTGGAGAAACGTTTCTCCTTATTCCCCGTCGGTGAAGAGTCGATTGGCATTATTGTTCGAAATATATAAAGGCTTCAGTAGGTCGGCTCGTCTTACGTGGAAATTTAAGTTGGGAAAAAATATGACACGCCATTTTTTGCCTAAGGGTTAACTGTCTTAGAAATCTCAGTAAATGAACTACCAAGGAAAATGATTAAATATCAAGTTATTATTTTTATACAATGAATAAGGCAAGCGAAAGCTTCGTTTCCACGGCGGTCCGCATGTTGTTGTTGAGCAACGGAAAATTTTCCTTGTGGCTTTGATTTTCACTACAAATATTTAGATTACGGTCACACAAGAGCTCCAGTTCTTGAAAAAAAGGCCTTGATTTATTCCACTTTTTTTGGCTCAAGTTAAGAATTCTATATAAAAAAAATGTTCAAAATATTTTGAAACGCCACGCACTTGCGTTTCAATGCATTAAGCAACCACTGTATTGTGATGGACACGATAAGCTTCATAAGCTGACTGCCAGATGACTTCAACATTAAGGTTTCTTCAAGAAGGTTTCGCATACTATGCCAAGAAAGGCAAAAAATCTCAGTGCTTTACAATATATAATGAATATAAACAACGGCAGACAAAATATAGTTTCTTTTACTTCTCCAACGAAGCCAACAATATAGTTGATCGACCAGGTTGAGAATTCGCGAGCATCAAATTCTATTGTTTTTTAAGTGTCTAAATTTCCAATCTGCTCGCCACTGAAAAGTCAGGATATTTTGCTCAACCTTTTCCAATTACCATAATTGCTTATTAAATCATGTACATAAAGTACACTCAAAAGCACTTTTTTGCACACTGTAAGTGGCAATATTTATTTAAAAACCTTGATAATTCTTACTGGATACAGGTTTTGTGTCAGGGTTTCATTGTGTTGGTGCGTTCAAAACTGAGGTTTTCTAGGAAAGAAAAACAAGCAGTTACGTTACGGTTAGAAACAAAAATTATACGCTGTAGTTTCTTTCTGGTACCTCTTAAGAACATGCCAGAGTTCCACGTCCAGGATCACAACTTAACCATACTTTCTTTTATTCAAAGGCGTGGGAGACCCATGATGACATACTGGTCGAAGGCTTCCTTTTAACATGGCAATCAGTCCAGTTTCCATCGGGTGGCGCCAGATACCGCATTTCCTTCTCCCCTCGATTTCCACATTTTGAGGTAAGTTGCAATCTGAATCATGTTACAAAACGTGCATGTTTAGGCCATTTCGAGGTTAAGAGGAACTTAGTTTTAATCTCAACCAGGGGTGATACGCTTCAGTCTCAGCACAGTTTTGACTCAAAAACGTAAAAGTCTCACGTCATAGCCGCTTTAACGTCTGCAAAGTACTTATGCATCATTGTTTTAGGTGATGATTATGAAAAGTCTGAAAATTGCGGAAATTACAGAGACCTTGATAATGGGAGTCGTGTTTGAGGATTACACAACGGATTATCCGCCAGGATGTGGACGAAATGTTGCATTGTACACCAATGATAATGGTATTTACGAAGCCGGCGAGGGCAAAAAAGCTAGAGGTACACTGTACATTATTGTTGAGAGGGCCCACTGATTATAACCATAATCTCGTTTTTGAGACGAAATGCATACAACTCATCTCTATTCCTCTTTAAATAAAATCCACAGTGGATACTTATTGGAACACTCCATACCGTATTTACTCGATTAACTATATAATCTCTCCTTGTCACTACCGCGTAAAACCGGGGGGTACTCCCTACAGTCGGCTTATTATAATACAGGGAGGCTCCGCCAGAAAGGCGTGACCTTTCCTGCACTTGCAGTGTTCGAAAGGGTAGGGAAATATACTGTTTTTGTATGCTTAAAGGTCGCCGAAGTACACCTTACACTAAGAGAAAGAGCAGCTAAGTCTTAACATTAATAAACGGTCCGCATGCAGGCAGATATGGGATGAGCGTGAACGTGCGTTCCTCTGATAATATTGGGGATACAAATGCGATAGTTCGACGGCATAGCTCGAAATTTCAGGCGAATTGTGTACTTTTCGATACAAGCATGAAATTTGGAACACTGAAAGTGTTCATCAAGACAGGCATTTTCGAATATAGTGCCAAGCTGGAATTAAGCTCGTTACTATGGAAACCACTATTTATTAGTATTCATGGAATTTCCCTGTTTTTTGCAGATTTTTGCAAATGCTATCATTTCAGTGAACTAACTTGTTTACAATGTACATTGTCTTTGTAACATATCACCCTTATATTAAACTATACCTTGTTATGGCAACGGAAACTTAAATCGTTTTAGCACATCGATGGTTCTCCCGCCCTACTGAGCATTATTTATAACCCATAACTTTAGGAAGCATCTAATTTCGGACGTCATATTTCGGACAAGCAGTTTTCGGACGAATCCTCTTGATTTTGTACGAAATTCCGACACTTGGTTAACTTGAAATATAGTCGTTCTTCCTGATGTGAACTGATTCCGGGAGCACTTTTATCGGAAATTAAACACGTTTGAATTTTTGAGTTTTTAGGGCAGGTAGCTTCGTTACCTAAATGATTTAATACATTTTCATACTTGCAAGAATAACATAATCACGAACGCACTGCCCATCACACATACAAAGAGGGGTGCACGCCGGGAAGATCTGCTTTTACGCATTTTCATCTTTTGCCACAATTCTTCTTGCAGCCATAATGGACCAGCTCCTTACAGCTGGTAGGGTAGTCCATTGTGGTTTCATTGTGCCTTCTCTGTCGAAAGTCCAGCCCCAATCTATGATCAGGAAGCACAGGCTTTGCAATGGTTTCTTGTCCCCAAACGTTTACTCCTTGATATGTGGCGCGCTTCACATGCAGTTTAAGAGCGTCGTGGGTAGCTGGAAGTCCTACCAGTCCTCTCCCTTTCTTCGTAAACAAGAACTTTTGGGCATCATTGACATGAAAGAAGAGGAATAACAAACGCAAACATATGAAAATTTGATGCGTAAGGAAAATCATAAAGAAATTCATATCAACACTCACCTTACCAGAGGCATAGTTCTGTCGTACATAAAGATGACGAATCTGTTTACCTCTCTATAATGGCCAGAGATTCATTGGAAACAGTAGATGGGGTGCTTTCTAGTTCCATAAACGTGCTTGTAACATATGGAAAGTTGTCATACGTCTTCCAGGTAGTTTTCTTCCCATGACCGGTGAAGAGGGATGTGACACACCCCGTTAAGGCGTGGAACACAGGAAGACACTTGGATTTAGACGTATCAAGAATTTTGGCAAACAGATGCGCGGGAAGGATCTTGTGGTTCTTTCCTGTCCCATAGGACACCCAAAGTTCATTCAAATCTAGAGATACCACCGTGGGAACAGCTAATACAATCACGTCAGTGTCTGTTGTTCGAAACATGAGTGAATTGTGACCTTTTTCTATTGCGTCGACCATATGAACCATCATTCTGGTATCGGCTTCTTCATGCGAGCAGGGTGATGGCTTATTGCTTTCAGTTGCAGGTGGAGAACAGAATACTTCTGTACCATTTGTAGCTATGACCTGTTTGTCATTGGTCGCTACTGTCACGACCTGCTCCGACAGGAATGAGTACAGCTCCTTCTTGTTGTCATCTGAACGTACGAAGTCTTGCCAGTTTTGGTGGTCTGTAACAGATGGAAGAACTCTCCTTCTGGCGCTGGTTCCTCTCTTCTCCCTTGTGCTTGCGTTTTAGCTGTTAGGGATATATTCATCAAAGATCAAATCTAGTCACTGTATTTTTTCCAAGGACTGTTTAAGGTATGGAAAAGGTTTTGCAGAACGTCGGCTTTTACATTTAGACGGGTTGGGGAATTTTGCTGTGTCAACTTGTTTCTCCGTACAGTTTATCTGGTAGCTTTTGGTACCTGACCTGATTCTCCCGCAGTCGGATAGCAAAGGAAGGCAGCCTTGATTTTTCTTGAGACACCTCATCGATGTCACCGTCACGTCTTTTACATCTAACGTAAAGCCTCGAAAACAGCTGACAATCCGTTTTAACTGTCTGTAGTTTCATCTTTTCCTTTATGTTGAACTCTTCGGCACAGGTTTCCACAAAGGAAGGGCGTTTCTTGATATGCTGTCGTCTATTGGCTCTCCACAAGCCTTTCTTTGATGAGGGCTTCAAACTGTTCCTTCCCAATGCCCTCAATCTTGTTTAAAGACGCTTTCATTGCTTGATCAGCTATGTCTTTCGATACAAATGAGATCAAGCGTGTGCTTTCTTCCTCAAATGCGTTGCCAAGCTCTTCGGTTGTAGAAAGAAAAATTGAACGTCATGGTATGATAGGGGTTGTCGTTGTCGTTCTTATTTTCTGCGTACTCAAACTCTTTCACCATTTTTGCAAGTTCCGGTCCAGACACCATCCACCTTAACAGAGCATTAGGTTTCTCAGTGATTCTAATAACCCAACCATCATTCTTAATTAACTCACTGTTCTGCTCATGAGGATGATCTAGTGGTATAGAGGAAAAGGCGTGAGTCGTCTTCTGTACTGTGAATTTTCCACCACTCATGAACTCGTTGTAGGCGTGCGGATGTCTGTTTGGAAGTTCTACCATGTCCCTGATATGGACAGGTAACCATCGCACATAACTGAAGTGATTTAGAACGAACATCCAAGGGGTAATTGCCGTCAATACTGCGGTGTACAGTCTGAAGTTCGACTCTTGAAAGAGCTGCAGTAGAAGAGAATTAGTAACTCAAACTTGAAGATCATATTCCAGAATTGGAACTGCGGGATCTTGCTGGCTTGATATTTGCACCATTCTGCGAATGGAGGAGCATCTTCAACAGATTCTGAATACTTCTTGTAAGCCCTGTTTTGGAGTATATGTGATGAGGATGCACTGGCTTGATTTGCGTATCTTGCACGCCATTGTATTTCCTTAGCTAGAGCATACATCTGGGGTTGATCGAGTGCTTATAACTATAGCTTGACCTAGGTTGAGGTGTTACTAGAGAATGTGTACATTCTGCAAAAAAGAGGCAATGAGGAGCTCTGACATCTTGTGTTAACATGCTTTTGTCGTTCTCCGTGGTAGGCAGACCGCGATACGGCTTTCCCATTACCAGCTGGCCTCATTCCGGTGGATCACATATAGGGTTGGACCCTTCAAGAATCATGTCTACTAGCACTAACAAAGTCTGTGGTATTGATTCTCTTTGGCAGTTTTGAGGAAACGTTCCATTGCTAGTATCAGTTTCACTGAATATTTCTTTGCACACTATAGCAGCGCGCGCTAAACACATCGCATCAGCATCGTTGTCTTCACAGAAAGCGTCAGAAATTACAGGTCCTATATCTTCATCAACCGCCTGTAACACCACTCTACCTTTGGTGTGAGCAGTCAATCCAGGAACAATTCGGCTAGTGTAATACTATGGGCCATAGCTTGGCTGTTCTTTTCGGATGACTTTTCTTTGTCATGTTCTGGCGCTCGGTTGTACAGCGATGCGAGGCAATTCGCGTGATATTTGGCTCCAAGAGCTATCATATCACCAGTACTTGGCTTAGATATCAGATCGAAATCGCCTAATTCATGAGCAACAGATCGGATGCGGGAGTCGATATCCATTGTACACGCCTCTCTTAAATCGCCCTCGGCAGCCGGTTTCTGGCCAGCAAAAAGACTAGAACATTTTGCCCTCTGGACAAAGACGTGTCCGCTTGCTCCGGCTTTGGTCATGGCTTCCTGCGGGTAATTTCCTTTTAAGTATGCGATTCAGTTTCGTTTTGTTGAAGCTATCCCGACAAGATTTGTGCCACACGGCACAATGACTGGCTAATGTTCGATCAATTTCATTTCCATCGTCCAATAGTTCCTAGCCAACCGGTAAATTTAATTCTCCTCTTCATGAAATGAAGTTAAATCCCGTTCAGTAGTGAGATATCCCGCACCCAAGTCTGTCGTTTCGAATTAGCAGGAAACTGAGTTTTTCCCTTGTTTCCTTCGGGCAAACAATACATTTTAGTCACTCGACGGCTTCAGGCAGCGGCACGCTTCGATTCTCCGCTTTTTAAAAGAATTAAGTCACTTTTCCTTGACATACCTGCAATAGTTTCTACTATGGTTGCACCGAATTATAAAACGCATGGTAGCGTACAATCCGAACCAAGCAAATGTGCTGCAGAAACTCCAAGCGGATCAACAGCACGTGCAGAAAAATTGCAAAATTAGCGTCTGTGTTCATCAAATAATTTTGGTAATAGAAAATTATTAGAAACAACAACGACTAAGAATAAAAATTAGCGATAGTAGTTTCGAATGACGTTTCGATGACTCACTCATCATTTTCGAATTCGTATAACTAAAAGGCAGATTCTTGATAAAATGCGTGTTGAAGTCTAGCTTGTTGCATGTGATTAAAAATACAATGTGGAATGTAGAGGGTGTTAATTAGGTAAATAGTTTTGCTTTGATTGAGTCAGATTGAGTGTTCAGTTTAGGTTTCTTGTCTTTGATAAAGAGCATTTCCTAAATTAAGCATTCCAGCTTTCCGCGGCATTTCTTAAGAATGGTGAATTGTTTCTGAAGGTCTTTATTCATCTGATTGTGCGCGTCGCGCAAGTGTTTTCCAATAGCAGAGTGCTTGTGTTCCTCAATGCGCTGAAAAAGGTGCCGATGTGTATATCCAACATAATCTGCATCACACAGATCACATCTAAACTCGTACAGACAACGCATTGCATTGTTGATTTATTAACGGTGGTTTGGCTTCTGCTACTTTGATCTCATTGGCAATTTTCTTACTTGTAAACACTGGGCGCAGATCACTGTTTATTTTGTTTGCAAGATCGGACAGCTGTTTTCGTACAGTGTCAGCTGATCTTTGATCTTTGAAGGGCAGAATAATCCGAACGGGCGCACTTGCTTGAACATCACGAACTTCCTCTTGATTTTGCGAGTCGATGAATCTAGTTATGGTGGAGTTAATGAGCCTTTCAGGGTACTTCAGTTTTAAGAAGATCACTTGCAGGTTTTCATCGCAATCTTCAGCAAATAGATCAGGTGAGGATCAGAGACGGTGGGCACGGTTTAACATAGACATAAGAAGGGATCGTTTGTATCTGGCGTCAACATGACTTTGATAGTGGAGAAGGAGGCCTTTGTATGTTGTTTTTCGGTAGACACATGTTTTCAGCTGTTTACCAATCTTTATGAGTTTCATTCCGATGAAAGGTAGTTTGTTGTTGTTTGCTACTTCCATAGTAAAGCTGATTGACGGGTGGGCTTCTTTTAGTGTTGCCAGGAAAGCTGTAGCAGTTGGGATATTTTTTACAGCGGCTAAGGTGTCGCCCACATACCTCATAAAAAGAGGGTAACTTATTCTCAGAATCGAGTTTCTCCTCGATAAAACACAGAAATGTGTTCGCCATGAGTGGCCCTAGGGGTGACCCCATCGCTACACCATCAATTTTTTCGTAAAGACTGCCGTTGAATTGGAACAGTTGATGTTTGGTAGCCACTCTTAGAAGCTCAACAAGGTCATCTTGGGTGATGTTAAGGTTATGTGTCTCATTAAACCAATTCCAAGTGAAGGCCTTGTTCGCAAGAATCTGTATTGTTTCTTCCAGGGGCACGTTCGTGAACGACGCTGATACGTCGTACGATACCAAAATATCGTCCTGGTTGAATTGCAGTTCATGGATCTCTTCAGCAAACTGGAACACGTCAGAGATGGTGTAGTTGTTAACTGACAGGGGTTTCAGTTTCTCGTCAAGCCATTTCGCAAGAGCGTAGTTGTATCTCCCCGTGGCAGATTGGTCTCATCGCCAGCTGCTCTTTATGCGCCTTGGGCACGCCATTGAGATGTGCCAATCTAACCCTTTCTGGCAGACAGTATCAGCAATGTGTTTTGGAAGAATTCTCCGAATTACAGAATAAAGATGTTTTTCTTTCTCCAGTAACGGGTGATAATGCTTTGGTGGTCTTCCCCTCGTACTAGGTCTCTCCAAGGGTACTGACTTGAATTTCGTTTCATCGTTGATAGAGGCTTCACTAAGTAAGCGAACATAGTCAGATTTGTCCATGACGACAACACCTGACCCTTTGTCCGGTCTTGAGATAACAATATCATCTCGTTTCTTCAGCTGTTTGATGGATCTTACTAGTGCCTTAGGCAGTCTTGGGCCTCTGCATTCGATGTAATTCAGCGCAATCGACCGGAGTGTCGCCGCGGCTAATTCTTTCCTATCATCACAAAGTGTTGGTTCGAGTTGCCAGTAGGCCTTTTCGAAGTTGGCTTGGACCTCCATGGCAGATATTTGGCGCTGAGGAATAGCAAACTTAAGACCTCGGCACAGTACGAGTTTCAGGAAAAAGGTTAGTTGGTGAGTTGATTAAATGTTCAGAATATGTTCGTCGACATCAACGTCTCTGCGTAACATCCGTGTGAATTTTGAAACATGGCCAT
This sequence comes from Siderastrea radians, assembly GCA_964017195.1. NCBI lineage: Eukaryota > Metazoa > Cnidaria > Anthozoa > Scleractinia > Rhizangiidae > Siderastrea > Siderastrea radians. The sequence goes on along the minus strand of OZ024896.1, from coordinate 29,802,297 downwards.
TCATCATTTTATGGTACTGTAAAACAACAACGACAACCGCAAAAACTTTATTTACATGAAAAAATAAATGTACTACAAATACAGACTACCTGCAAATAGCGACGCTAATCGAGGCAGGTAGTATGGAGACGTATCACTTACACTTCTGCAATACTAATATATAAGGATGTTACAAAATAATAAATATGGTATAACAGATTCATTACAATAATTACTTTAATTAATAATTAATAAATTAAAATAATTACTTTAATTAATAATTAATAATAATAACGGTTTATTCACAGCATATCCATTTAAAATACAAATGGCTCTTCAGCTGTGAAAAAAGCTAATCTACAATACTAGAAATAGAGCTAAAATTAATGTACATGTATAAAAACATCGAATTTAAGAAATTTAAGAAAAAGGTCTTCGGTCATGACGTGAGGCATCTTGATTTCAAATTGTCCTTGTAAAGTTTACAATACTTCTTAAAATCTGTACAACTTCTAATGTTCACTGGTAAGAATTGAAAATTGCAGAGGCAGAGTCTTGAAAAGTTCCCGATATAAGCGGAACTACTTTAATTACAATTATTTATCATAAATAAGAGGCTAGGGAAAAGATATAAAGACGTAGAAGTAATGGGTTACGAAGTAATTCTTTTCATTTAACAACGTATCTTATATCAACATAACTGTCCTGTCTTAGGAAGTTTTGAAATAAGAATTCGGTTATTTTCTTCTTGAATCTATGTTTCGAGAGTTTTCTGAGAACTTCTGGTATACTATGCCAAATTTTTGCGCCTATAATAGAAAAAGAATTCTTATGGTGATTTCTTCGGGAAGAGTTGGTATAAAAATTGCCAGAGGAAGAAGAACGGGTGTTTTAATGATGAATATCTTGAGTAGGGGTAAACAGATCAGAAATGTTAGATGGCACGACATTGTTATAGACATCATGCATTAAGGTATAGGAAAGTTTAAAGGAAAGCAAGGGTAAAGGCAAAATATTGGAAGAGATGAATAATGGAATAGCGCGATCACTAAAATTAGCAAAATTCGTCAGACGGACAACCCTTTTTGTAGAAGCAAAATCTTGTCTAGATGTGTTTTGGCTGCATGTCCCCAGGCACTAAGGCCATAGGAAATATATGGGAAAATTAGAGATCTATATATGTTTAGCAGTGTTATAAGGGGCGTAAAGTGCCTAAGTCTAGCTATTACACCAATATTACTACTGATCTTTGATGCGACGTGACTAATATGATATTTCCAGCTAAGATTACTATCCATCAAGACCCCTAGGTACTTAGCATTAACAACAACAACAACAACAACAACAACAACAACAACAACAACAACAACAAAACAAGTGAAATCTTGAGACCTAATTTGAACATTTATATCTGCATTTCGGAGTAAAACGTAGCTTGACCCTCCAAAAAGCGAAAGAAGAAATGCTCCCGGGGGTCTTTTCCATGAAAATATTGATTGCTGCTAACTAGCTAGCAAAAGAAAATTGAGCTAGGCACTATATCACAATTTTTTCAGTATCGGTATGCTTATAATCCTGCAAACTCCTAGCGCTTTTATAAAAAATCGCACAATTCTCGAGCTACACCGCCGAACTTTAACGAGAACATCGCTTTCTAATCTAATTACACGATCGTGGAATATTTTACGAAATTTAAGGCGTTTGTGTGCGTTTGTACGTTTCTGTCTCGTGACTAGTTACCTCATGCAAGACGAATGTAGCAAATCTGTATCCAAACAAACAAATAGATAAATAAATAAATAAACTGGCACCACGGGTGATGACAAAGGGATGGGACACTCATCCCAAAAATGTTTCCAAAATTTTGGCAGAAATAACAATACAAAGAGCAAGAAAGCTTGGAGTCTCCGAGGGACGAAAATTCCGCGATCAAATACGGTGTATGGTTTTGAGGTAAATAAAAGGGGCAATTTTTGTCGAAGTATTTGAAATCTAATTCAGACCAGGCTTTTTTGGTCTTCTGAGACGGGAAACGACAACCAAACTTAGAGGGCAAATAGTACGTCCAAAAATGTTTTCTTTGAGGACCGCAACATGAGATGACGTCAAATGATGTAAGAATTAAGTCATGTTCTCAAACCAGGGAAATGTCAGAATGTAGTTGCCATGGTAACGTCAAATTTGATGACTAAGAAGTTGCTATATCAAATTGTTATCAGATAAATTTTTGAAAAATTCGCCAAGTTTGGTGGCTATAGCTTGCTTATTAATGAAGTTAAAATATATAAATAGGCTAGTCTAGCAGAGCTAGCTAGCTCCTAGCGGAGCTCCTCAAAAGCTTCGTGAAAAACAAAAGAAGACTAAGAAAGATTGCATTAACAATAGCTTGTACCAAAAAGAGAAAAACACGGATAACGCAAAAGTTAAGCCAGATTTTTATCCGTTAATTATGAGAACCGAGTACCGTATGAAATTCGTCATAACAATCAACCTCTGTATTTTCTTGGTCTGATGTTCGCGGTTTCTTCCGAGGTTTCGGGTAATATTATTTTTAATGTGGTGGCGCAGTGGACAGAAGCGCGATCAATCTGACTAGTGTTGTATCTTTTTCAGGTGGGGCGAGTTCAAACCTCACAACTTTACTATCTTATCTCTCCAATTTTTTTTCCTTCTTGCTTTTCCATTATTATCGCACATGAAATAATATTACCCGAAACGCAACTTATGAAACCGCGGAAGAAACCGCGAACATCAGACCAAAAAATCGGATAGACAATCTCAACAGCCCATTGGCTGGAATACGGCCTCCTCGTGGTTGATATTAAATAACCAATAGAAAAACATGTGCGATTTTCCGATCCACTCAACCGCGGTGAGCATGAGCTATAGGAAACATGAATTTTGAGTTCTCACAGTACGCTGTTTCAAGCAAACAGCGATGAAATATGTCGACGATTCAATAAAACTATCACCTTTCCGTCAGTTCTGCTGTCCTGTGTCTTTGATTTCTACATCACCTTCTGCAACTATCCCTGTTTCTCCCTGATTCTTCGCCCTGTTCTTCGGTGAGTTCTACACAGCTAACTAGAAAACCTCCTATAGCCGCCCTAAAGCCCATGGGTAGGAAGCGATTGGGCCGTTGCTAGGAGATTTGTGCCATTGGCCAATCGTAGGGCCAATTCGTCTTTAGCTGGTAAGAGCAAAAAGCGTTTTGCAGTCCCCCGAAAGAACCTAATTTGAATTGTAACTTGTTAATCAGTTGCACGACGACCTTCCATATATGAAAGTCCGTCATGCAATGTTCTTACGAGCTCGTAACCATAACCTGGAAAAGATGGCCTACCCATGGACTCTACGGTTAAAAGAAATTTTCAAGGAGCCTCCTCTCCTATCGTACAGAAGAGGGCAATCTCTCAAAGACATCCCAGTTAAAGCTAAGCTATAAAGGCTTAGAAAATACCATGTACGAGCTGTACAGGAGTCGTGTTGACCCGTCAACACCTTTAAAACAATTACTTTATATAAATAAACTTAGTTGTAACAGTTTGCATTGGCATCGTACGCATCGACATGGTTTTATTGCACCACGGAGTAGATGTCTTTTGAGTACACCATTTTCCGCTTCTTTTTGGGTAACTGTCACTTTCAATTCCCTTCTCAATATTCTGTTCAGTGTAAGTGTTGTGACATTTTGCGACAGGGGCGGAGGAATGACGGGCTTTCCACTCAAATGGTGACAAAGATAGTTTTTGTTGAGTCTTGTCACCGAGCATATTTAGTCGTTTTCTCTTTTAGAATGTTAGGCTGAATCTTAGTTATTAAACACAGACAGAAACTTGTGTTTTGAAAGTTTTAGAGGGAAGCGTATTTCGTGATTTCTTGCATTCAAGATCCAGAGTTTCTAGAGACCTCGTGTAAAGAAACTCCGTAATTCGCGGTTGAATAGAGAAACTCTGGGATCAAAAATGTTCTTCTTCAACTTTGAAAAGAATACCGCCCAGCGATGAAATGAAAACTAGCGCTGTAATTGTTGAAAATCGTGATGAAAAGTCCTATGTTTGAGAAAATAAACCAAAACAAGCTGTTTCCATGGCGGTTCACATTTTGTTTGTGATTTGCTTGTACACGCTGTCTCCACTTTTTTTTTTATAAAGAACACATTAAATGTGTTTCATTTTTTTCTCAGTGCGCGAGCGGGCGGTATCCTCCGAATCCTGCAATCTGATTGGTTCCGGGAGGGGGCAGAATTTTCCTATCTCTGACCACGGTCATGGTAACCGCGCGAAACCCACTGAATGAAAATTGAAAAACAACATGCGACGGTTCAACTCGGGAATTTTTTTTCTTTATGGCTCAAAGATGCGAATTTTTTGTCAACTCTCAATTCTTACGTGTGCTGTAAATGGAAAGTCTAACAAGGAGGGGAATTAAAGGCCTTGTAATACCTTCAAAAGGCAAGTACTCGTTTTAATTTTGTGTAGCTTAGCATGGCGGTTCGTGAGTTTGTTGGTGAATTCACTTTACACAGCAGTTTTAGTTTCTAAATTGCGATCGCCACAATGCCTTTTGACTCCGATATTTACAATTAATGAAGGTTTTTTAGCTTTTTCTCTTCGTTTATCGATGTTCGGTATATTTTCATTCCAGAAATTGTGCGGGCTATAACTGGAATTTTGCTTTTTCATCTGCCGTAAATGAAGATATGCTTAAAAGCCGGAGCACCGTTCGCTTTCGTTAAAACTGAGATCACACCGAACGATTTCGCTAAATGAGTAAATTGTTTATATCCGAAGAACTACCACATACATGTACGTTTACAAGTGCAATGCAAAGCACAAAAAGAAAGTAATTAGACTTAACGGAATGTATTTCAAAATATTCTTTTTCATTTTTTTACGCAAGAGCAATTAAACCTGTCCTAACGTTACTTAACTTTGGTTTTGTGTTTAGTAAGCTTAAGCTTAATTATAAGTTTTTAATTGGGTTGTTTATCCTTATGCCGGCTACGATTATCCATATGCATGTCTGTTCTTGAAAAACAACCTTTTCCGTGTTGTTAGGGTAGTTTCTAGTCGAAAATATTAAACTTAGTTAAAAGTTTGAAGAGTTTATGATTACATTCGCTGCACGATTTCCTGCCACCTGACTCAGTGAAACTTACGCGCGTTCTGACAACCTTTCAAGATTGACCTGCAAACTGGCAAATGTTGGAAAAAATAAATATGTTATTTACCTGCCTAGGTCGGTCTGTATAGGGGAAAACTGTGCCCTCGGTCTTGAGTACGGCCCGAGGCCGCGTACTCAAGACTACGGGCACAGTTTTTTCCTTTTCGGACCTCCCGGCAGGTAAATAACATATATTTATTTAGGGTCTACCATGAAGACAAATTAGGTTGCAAAAATGCTGTTTCCTAATAATGAAATCTCACCTATTGCGAGCCGAGAGATTCTTTCACCACGTTCACTCACAACCAGATTCGGGAATTGTTTTTTTGCTCCAGACGTTTAGAAATAAAACAAGTGCGTCTTTTATACAGATGTACTATCTTACATAGTTCATTATTTTCTACCGGCCACTGAAAATACAATCATAGGCCTACATACGCTAAAATTGATGTAGTCCGTTAATTTTTATGTGTCTAGAGCTTAACGCTAAGACTAATATTGGCGACCGAGCGATTTTTTGGCTGCTCAATAAATTAGTCATCACTAAACAACCCAATCCGCAATACAATTAAACTGCCAAAAAGCAAAAACTGACTTGAGAAAACAACACTAGCGGTTGCAGAATAAGGATTCCTTAAACATAAACTAGAAACACCGGAATCTGCCGGCATTGACGAAATTCGTTGCATTAAGTACAGTAAGCCTTCATAAAGGAAAAGAGGGTTTGAACCATGGGGGCGGAGCCTCCCCGCATGAAGCTTTAATGAGTAGCTCTGGGCATGAAATTCCCTGCCTAAACGTCCCTCTAAATGACACTCCTCCCTCAATAAAGGTGTGAGCACTTAAAAAAGGAGTGCAGGAATAATTGCGTACTGCTAATATCATCCGATAAAGTACCTCAAATATTTTAATCCTGCCAAGTTTGGAACTAATCAGTAAACTAGAAATTGAATTAGTCGCCTTTAAAAGTCGGACAATTTGTAGAGTATGTATAGTGTGTTGTCTCGTTTACATGTAGGCCCTGCTGCATACCGTCGAGGTGATATTATTCGATGCACAGTCATGTTTGGGGATGAAAAGGAGAGAGATGGAAAAGTCCAAGTCCCAGTGGTGTTCACTGTGAATGGAAGCAAGATAATTCCGCTAGGAGAGCAGACACACGTCGACTACAGTCCGGACAAACCACTCTACCCTTGCGTTTTTTTGGGCGGCATAAGTAGCGTGTTGGCTAAGGTAAAAATAACCAAAATAACCATTACATCGATTTTTAAAATGAACGTAGTGGAATCTGCTGGAGCTTACTTGAAAACTTTGGCGTTTCCAATTTTTGTGACGTCGGCATTGCATAAAAAGCAATCTGAACAGAAGATTGTCTCGTGTTTCCTTTGACTTTGGTAAAATTCCTTTCGAGTCAGCACATTGTGAGGTACAAACAATACCCGGAAACGATACCTTTTCTTCATGAGGTACAAACGATACTTCATTTTACCCTTCTTTGTGATAAAATCTTTTGAGCAATTTAAGGGAAAAAACGAGAAATCGCATGGCGTTTAATACCCACTGTCCCTTCTAAAATGTTAGTCAACTCCATTTGTTGACTAACACATTAAAGACTGCTCTGCGAAATTACAGGCATCAGGCTAACATGATTTGTTCACTTGCTCGTCTTTTTTTTCAGATGTGTGCGAGAGAGGACGTTGACTATGAAGGCTTACAACTGCAAGAGGTTAAATCTGAACTTGCCAAGGTGAAATCTGAACTCAGCGAAGTGAAATGTATTAACAGGAGCTTGGAGGAGAAACTTGATGCTGTTCTGGCGAGGTTAGGCGAAAAGGAAGTGAATAAATAAATGAACAAAGCCAATGAGGAAATACAAACTCACACTTGTAGTCAAGGTGACCGAGGTTCATGTGGCTTCTCGGCGTGTAATCGCATATGTATATATATAAAGTAAATATATAAAAAAATAATACACAACTATTTTCGTTGCTATCGTGAAATTAAACACGCTGACAATCAGGAAAATTTAGCTACGTATTGTAGGTACGTTAGTAGTACGGTTGTAGTTTCTGTAAAAGTAGTTTGAGCAGTTAATTCATACATTCTATATATTGATATATACACTGAAAATGCTTAACTCAGTAGACACTCCAATAACACATAGAAAGTTAAAGTCACAGAGCTGTAAAAGCAGGAGTAGTTCATGCCATGTACGCTGGATACGCTAAACCAGGTAAATACGCTAAGGCCAAGATAAATTGTGCGTGCTACTGTCCATGTGATCATGAAAATTTGGTTTTTTTTATTTTTCAGTTAATTAATGTATATAGCGTGTATGACGTGTTCAGCGTATTTGAAAAAAGTAACGCTGTCTGAGTACGTGTACCAGCTAAGGGCATTAACTCGACATGCTGGCTACAAGGGAACAAAAAGGATGTTTTGTGTTTGTTCCCTTGAAATTGCGGATATCTCTGTAGAAAATTAAGGCCACACCATTTTCATTTTCCATAGCTAGTTGAACGTCAAATCTGAAAAGCTGCCAATATAGAGGGACAAGATTCACTAGTTTGTAGGATATAAAATTAAATGTATGCTTTTTGACCTGAAATAAAAGGAACCAAGGAGACTGCAAGAACCATCTCTCTCTCTCTCTCTCTCTACATTAGACAGGCTGCATTTACAGGATTTGCAAATTTCCCTCGTGATAAAAAATGAACAAAATTTCAAAAATTTCAAAAATTCCATCGCCAAAGGTTTGTTTCGTTAGAGAGCCTGCAAATTGTGATTTTAACGGTAAGAGGACGCAAGAGTTGGACTTTGGAGTTTAGGGGTATGCATTTGTATAGTTATCATTTCTAGGTATTAGAGATTCCACGGATCGAAGTTAGGAAAGAAGCGTTCAAGTTCAAGATTTACAGCAAATAAATGAACTGCTTATCAGACAGCCACAAGTGGTCTACCTTCCGCTAAGCTTATAATGTATTTATTAAGGAGCAAGTAATTGAGCAAGGTGCTTGGTAGACTGCTAACAGTCCCTCTCTGGATAGTCGAGCGGCGAGCGATATGCGACGCAGGGAAACTGGGGGAAAGGCCTCTCTTCTGTCCCCCCAGTTCTCCCTCAGCTCGTTCGTTCATTCGCCCGCATTTCGCCCGCCCGAGCGACTGACTAAAAAGGGACGGCTTACAGTCTACGTGCTTGTCTGTTTATTTGAGATATGTCCAGGATTGAACTCTGTTACGAAAATTACGAAAACTGCGAAAATTCACAAAGGTACCAAGACTGGCCTACGAGATGTCAGAGGGACCCAACGAGAACTGCCAATTTTACGAAAATTACGAGAATTACGAGAACTGCGAAAATTCGCAAGATCTAAGAGGTACCCAACGAGAATTACGAAAACTGCGAATATTCGCAAAGGTACCAGGAATGGCTTACGAGATGTCAAAGGGACCCAACGACAACTGCAAATTTTACGAAAATTACGAGAACTGCGAAAATTCGCAAGATATCAGAGGACCCAACGAGAATTACGAAAACTGCGAATATTCGCAAAGGTACCAAGAATGGTTTACGAGATGCCAGAGGGACGCAACGAGAACTGCGAATTTTACGAAAATTACGAGAACTGTGAAAATTTGCAAGATCCTTGTGGGACCCAACGAGAATTACAAAAACTGCGAATATTCGCAAAGGTACCAAGAATGGCTTACAAGATGCCAGAGGGACGCAACGAGAACTGCGAATTTTACGAAAATTACGAGAACTGTGAAAATTTGCAAGATCCTTGTGGGACCCAACAAGAATTACAAAAACTGCGAATATTCGCAAAGGTACCTGCGATTCCTGCGAATATTCCTGCGAATATCGTACTGTGAATATTACTAAAATTACGAGAATTACGAGAACTGCGAAAATTCGCAAGATCTCAGAGGGACCAACGAGAATTACGAAAACTGCGAATATTCGCAAAGGTACCAAGAATGGCTTATAAGATGACAGAGGGACCCAACCAGAACTGCTAATTTTACAAATTACGAGGATTACGAGAACTGCGAAAATTCGCAAGATCTCAGAGGGACCCAACGAGAATTCCGAGAATTACGAAAACTGCACAAATTTGCAAAGGTACCAAGAATGGCTTATGAGATGTCAGAGGGGCCCAACAAGAATTGCGAATTTTACGAAAATTACGAGAATTACGAGAACTGCGAAAATTTGCAAGATTCTTGTGGGACCCAACGAGAATTACGAAAACTGCATAAATTTGCAAAGGTTCCAAGAAATGCTGTAGACATAGTGTTGAACGAAACTACCGATGTAAATTGACATGTTTGGATTGAAAGCCATGCCAGTCATTAGAAAAAAAAAGCATACTTGAGTTGTGAAAAGTACTGGTAGAGATGACCTTCACATTTCCTGACTGAAAAAGCATGGGTAGTAGAGAATTTCTCAGCTTCCAGCTTGTCGCTGAGGAATCGAACATTAAGCCAACATATAGCAGTGATGAAACATATAATGCGCTTGTTTCCCGTTATGCTCCCCAAAAACTATCACAAGGGAGTGTGAAGTTGTTTTCTGCTCTTTTCGATGGCTTTTGTTGCCCTACAAACGGCTGCACTTTGCCAGTGATGAGCAATTTAGTGTACTGAAAACTTCCATTTGATAAATTTGCCAGGCATTGTGCACGTGAGAGGGACTGGGACAAAACAGTTTTCCCACGCCCACCCACAGAGAGCTTTGTCAAACATTTGTATTTGCGTGACCGAACCGGCGAAACTTTGAGCAAATGGATTTGGGTTACCATGGATTTGTCAAGCCGCGACGCCCTTTCGATGCCGTGCACGTGAAACCGCGTTTGTTTACTTGTCGAACTACGCGAATAATACATAGAACCTGTCGAGAAAAGAAAAAGTCATCAATGAAACTGATATAAAATATCTCAGTTTCGAAGTTTAATACGCACTGTCATGTCTTCAGCGATAAATATTATTTATAAATAAGTGATTTACTTTTTACCCTACGCGCGTTTAATAATTTGCATACGTCAAAAGCGAAATTTGAAACCTTACACAATGTGTAACGCAACGACGCTTTTAAAGCAACTCAGCCCGGGCGCTTGCTCTCGACAGATGTTTGACTTTCTGTTTCACCTGTAAATGTGTAAATTCATAAATATTCGGAAATTTAGCACCGCTTATTCAATGCTTGTCACTATGCTGAACCTGTGAAATGCCTGTTTTACGCAACAACATGGAAAAGTTCACGTGAAACAGAGAAAAGTTTTCGAGCAACTTTACGCTCGAGCGTTTTGTCAATTAGCCGTTTTGAGAATTATCGCAACAATTTCGGTGACATTAAAAACTTTAAGTGTATAATTTACTACACTATAAGGAAAGGAGCAGCGAATTCTAAACGTATTTGTATCATTTGATCGCATGAAAAGGTGACGATTGCACCTCATTTTTCGACACACTCGGTTCTGTGAACAATAACGCACGCGATTGTCCGATGTATTATTTCTCGAGAGATCACTCAAGCGACAAGCTCATTAGTTTCTCGACTCGAAACTCGATTCTCGATCTTCGAAATTCTCGACAACTCGAGACTCGACTCTCGAAATTTTCGAGAATCGAGTCTCAAGACGCGAGGATCGAGACGCGAGGGACTATCAACTTACCTTTGGTCGGCGGTATATAGTCATGTTGCTAGGAGCTTTTAAAACGGACGATATTGACATATGCCAGTGCTCACACTGGATGTTATATCTCGTGCTAAATGCTTTTAGAACGAGGGATATTCATAGATTATTTTTATATCTCCGCTAGGTGCTTTTAAAGTAAGGGATATTCATAGAGTCATTTCATATCTGGCGCTAGGTGACTGAAGATTCATGTCTCGCGCGCTATCCTGTTTAATAAAAATTATGGCGCTAGGAGCTTTAAGAACGAGGGATAATCACGTATTCATGTTATATCTCGCGATAGGATTCTCGATCTTCGAAATTCTCGACGACTCGAGACTCGCTTCTCGAAATTTTCGAGAATCGAGTCTCGAGTCTCTTGGATTTTGGTTATGTTTGGGGGAAAATACCACCAGGAAAACGCTTAAAATGGCATTTCCGAGCGTCTAGATTTCGAAATTTTCTGGGGGAGCATGCCCCCAGAACCCCCGAAAGCACTAGTGTGAATTTTGACTTGACATTTAAGTGTCGCCGTATCGATTTCGTTGTATATTTCCGAATTCTGAAGTGTTTTTTCGGAGAACTTTAAATTGGATGCCTCGTAGAGTTCAGGAAAGTTGAGGCGAAGGCTGAGTCTTCCGGGCTCTGCCAAAGTTGTACGGCTGAAGGAGTCCGTATATCAGTAGCGGAGGGAAAGAAAAACATCTACGGGTTTCAGCAATAGTACTGACACTGTGTTTGCCGAAATAGTGCTACATTCGTTGCCGAATGAAAACAGAAGGAACGTTAATTCACCATAAAATAACAGTAGCTACGGGCTTGCTCCAAAACAATGCTTATGGTCATGATCTTGTGCTGTTCTGCTTAATTATTCCTTGTGTTATTCCTTGTTATTTATATATCGAGTGGAAGTGGCTACTCTGTTTTTACGTCCATCGAGATCGATCGCTCGATCGATCGATCGATCGGTTGTTATAAAAGTTCTATACCCGTTGACTACAAAGTGAGATCTAGAGTTGTTTTCTCCGGTAACATCTAGCAATGAAGATTTTACTGTTTTCAGAGGCTACTACTGTAAATATGAGCTTGCTGAAAGGCCAGTGCGGCAGGGTATAATTTGCGAAACGTCCAGCGCCCCCCAGCCAAACTTCAAAACAAAAACACAACCGCGCAAAGCACTTTGGGTGACACTGGCTCTTTAACTAAACGAGTTCTCAGCCAGGCACGTGAAAATGCTGCCAGGGATGTTCTGGAAGATGAAGAATTTTATAACTCGTGTGAAGACGACACAACTTCAGAATCAGAGTCAAGTGATTCCGATGGAGAGAACTCATACGTTGAAGAGTCATTTGAAGTACTTTTTGTGCCTGAGGAAGACATCCGACACGTAAATTAGGTATGAGGGAACCGATGCGGGGAGGAAGCAGGGGATGGGGGAGGGGGGTGACCTTAATATTATCAGTAGGTGAGGGGAGGTTGAGGTTAATTTTCGCTTAGTGAGAGAGGGGGGGGTGCGACTTAATTTTAAGCATTATTTTACCCATTTCCCAGCCCCCACCTCCAGGTAATTATTGCACGGTCCCTTAGACGGATTCGAATTACTTTCCAATTCTTGCTACGACCCCCTTGGAGGGGTTTCAATAAAATTTGAAGTAGACAGCTTGTTTGAGTAGAGTAGTCGACTATATCAACAAGGTTTGAAAGAAATCTTCCTTTAATTACTTTAATTTAGGGAAAATAGTAGCCGACTTCTTTGAGCGAATTTGCAGGCGTTTTTCGTCGGTTGTCGGTGCTTACTGAAAGCACTGAATTACTTGTATTTGCATCACGCTGTGTAGGCACAAACGAGTCTTATTATTTCGTGAATGCCAACTTAGAAATATTCTTTAAGGGAGCGCCTTTGAGTGTTAACAAGCAACGAAATATACGTCTTCAAAAATGTTATTTGGTTATCGTACATGACAAAAAAAAACAAACGTAGTATATCTGAAATAAAACAAGTACTATACTACATATAATAAATCTTGAAAAAATTTGCTTATGCAAGCGTACATTACAAAGATTGCACTAAAAACCAACTTTAGTTACAAAATTAAGCATGCTGTCTCAACTATAACTAGTACCCAGTTTCCTCCGATAAGAATGTAATACGAAGAGGATGATGGGTCACTGCGTCTCACAAGTTTGTCACCGGAGTAGTTTGGGTGCCCTGTGGTCCGTCCGTCTGTCTGTTCGACCGTCCGTTTAATAGTCAGTCAGTCAGTCAGTCGGTTGGTTGGTTGGCTGGCTGGCTGGGTGGTTAGGTTGTTGGTTGGTTAGTTATATCATCAATTGATTAATTAATGGCTGGACAAAAAAGGACGAGTTAGCTTGAGACTCTACTCACATTTTGATTGGAAAGTCGAACACCACGGAATCATAAAGGTAAAGCGATCAACTCACGAAATTACAGTAGAAATTTCTGACCTGGAGAAATGTCCCAAAATGGACTCCTCAAATACAATCTTCAAAATATTCGGACTCAATATAGCTACACACAGCTTTTTACTGGTCAATCAGGTAATGAATCAGCGCTAGCATTTAAGACTTTGTATGACACATTTTAGAACATTTAGGTCGATTGCCTCCACCACAGACTGTTGACACAAAATGTTTTAGGTACTCAAATCGAGAAATCTGGAAACTGATTTATAGACTTTTCGTGCTTAAAGTGATGGAATTCGGATGCCACAGTATACAGTCACACCTTGATGTCCCAGGGGCCCGTTTCTCGAAACTCCCGATAACTTTCCGGGCCCGGTAAGTATTTTTTCGAGCTCATTTATTTATCACCTAATGGTTATTATTGGCGCAAACTTAGCGATATGCTTCACGAAATTTTTAAGATTTAAAATAAGCTTTCAAAATCAATAAAAATTGTATAGCCACTGGAAAATATTGTGCACCTGAAATAGTTTTCGGGCCCGGAAAGTTATCGGGAGTTTCGAGAAACGGGCCCCAGGCCTCAATTATCCTGAGTTTCCTAAGTGTGGTCAATTTCATCCAATTTTTGAGCTCCGACTGAGAATAACCACATACGATTTCTTTCCTAATTAAATATTGGTTGATTAATTTCCACTAGTTTTAGTTCCTCCGATTGTCCAGACTGTCGAGCGTATTTCCAGAAGTCCGGATAATTACGTATTGACTGACCACTCTATTGTAAACACATAAAGAATGGCCCTACTCTTAAGCCTCAAACTGTAACCAAAACTCGTATTTTACACCGAGGTATCATTCTTCGGAGGATCTTCTGTCTGATAGACTGAGTTCTCGTGGCTTTTCAGGGTTTCCAGTTTAACGACACCCTCGGTTGCATCATATATGGGATTCTGGAACGTCTGATCATTCACTTTTTTCGTCTTATTGGTGGCATTAGAATGGCGTTCCTTCCTGATGCGGTAGTTTATGACGTACGAAACAAGTCTTTGAGTAAGAACAGGATAAACAAGTTACACCTTAAGCTTCGTCCACTTTTTAAACGACTATTGTAATTTAATTGTAACTACTAAAAAATTTTAACACCTCCCTCCCCCCCTCCCCAATCCCTCACTTCTGTAGTGGGACATTTTGGGACTTCATACATGCAAGGTTACATACCCTTTGATAACATTGATAAGTCTGAACCGGTTGACAAGCACAACACGTGTCGTTAAAGAAAGTCGTGGAATAAAATTGTGCTGTTTTTTATTCTCGTCTCATGCAACGGCTGTACCCAGCTACACGTCTGCACAATTTAGGTATTAGCCTACTCTGACACCGCTATAAATAAGCTCCCTCTCGCCTCCCTGCATATATTCCTCCAAATTACAGTGATAAGACACTTCACCCCTCTCCGCCCATAACCCAGCCCCACCTTTTAGAGTGTACAGTCCACCAGGCGCAGGCTGATAGCAAGAATATACTGGTTATTGCTCTACCTGATTTAAGCCCACACCTTGTTTTGGACTTCATTCATTTCCATAAAGTTACACTTTATTGACTGAAATAACCTTCACTATTACAATTGTGTTTGTTGTATTGGTAGTTAAATTTTTTAGCCAAGACATCAACTCACACATTCTCCTCAAAGCTCTTCACGTAATTCCTTTAATAGCAGCTGAAAGCAACAATAGGCGGTGAAAGTATCGAAAGTGGCATGCGAAAGTTTACGTAATCTTTCAAACTTACTGGCAAGTAGGATAAACATTATAGGCACACATACGCCTACATAAATGTGTATTTTGTCGCGGCATCCTTATTATTTACAGAAGGCAAAGCGTCGGGTCTTTCTGTTGACTTCCTCTTGACATTCTTTTTCGTGGTGGTTTCAGTCGCAACATCTTCGTTGTATCGGGAAGTGTGCGAGGACTGCTTTGGTGGAGAAAAGGCGGTGGTAGTGGTCGAGGCCGTTTCTGGTGACAAATTGGATAAGAAGACAAAAAAGAATGAAATTCAAAATTGCATTTCTCGACGGCAAGCCATTTTGTCGCCGGGGCACCGGGAGCTTTTTCCTTCACTCGGATTTGTACAATTATTAAGCCGGCACCTGCCCAGCTTTTCCACTGTTGATGCACCACTAATTACAAGAGAGCTGGAGACGTCAGCTGTATTATTTCACTGGGATCTCACACAGAAAGAGTTTTGACAAGAGCAAGCAACTTGCATCAGAAGCGCCAGTACTGATGTGTTATAACGATGAAGTCCTTTTAACTTAACAGCCATCGTGGCTGTTTGTAATTAAAAAAGTGCAAAGAAATAAGAGAAGGAGAGTCAGAATGACAGGGTGGAATTTACTGCACATGGTTACCTTTCCTTGTTCTGACGTCGCTATCAAGATAATAGGGAGCTTAACATGCAGACGTTTCTCGCGGTGACGGCGACGTGACAACCGGGTGGACTGGGTCTGAGGTTGCCGTTCTCCCGCCAAAATTTAAATTGGTTAAGATTATGAAGACGGCAGCCGCGACTTCGTGGAGTCTTTTGTTGTGCTCGCCGTTTTTCTGTCTCGGTATGGCCACGTTTAAAGAGTTCCGCCTGCTCCTCCTCCGCTATCACGACGCTAAGCTTATTGGTGATGAAGAATTCGTTCTTCTGTATATGTTTCCCTCGAAAAATCCCAGTTTTCCATATCACGAGTACGCTCGCTTTGACTTGGATAACATGTCTGAAGCAGACTGCAAAGCACAATTCAGGTTTGAGAAGAGAGACCTTCCTGTTCTAGCTGCGGCCTTACAGATTCCGCCATCCTTCAAACTATAAAACCAGGGAAGCATAGTAGATGGAGTGGAAGGCCTTTGTAGGCTTCTAAGACGGCTTGCTTACCCGTGCAGATTTGGTGATATGGTGCCTCGTTTCGGCTGTCCGGTACCCTAGATAAGCATGGCCACAAATCATGTCATCGACTTTATTTACAACATCCACGGACATCGAATAACTCGCTGGAACGACGCTTTGCTAAACCCGCGTGCACTGGAAACGTATGCTCAATCAGTTGAAGGGAAAGGCGCTGCACTCCAGAATTGTTTTGGTTTTGTAAATAGGACAGTGCGGCCCACTGCTAGACCAGATGAGCATCAGAGATCGATGTACAATGGACATAAACGGGTACATGCCCTAAAATTCCAGTCTGTTGCATTACCAAATGGACAGATTGCAAACCGTTATGGCCTCGTAGGTAAGTATGGATTTAAACTTGCCATTATTTATAAATGATCCATATTAATTTTTCGAAGAGGAAAACCACAAGGTAGGTATAAACATCATTTTTGTTTTTCGTAATGTTTCCATTCAAGAGCCAGCTTCACACTGGTAAAATCTCTATCAACCACATTATGGAAAAAAGCCATTAATGTTTACGATTTGTCTCGTCACGCAATCTTGCGTGACGGAATGTAAGGATATGTGGTTACCTATTATATGAAACAAACCTGACATTTTAAAATTTTCTTCCAGAGGGCAAAAGGCACGATGCTGGAATGCTTGCAGAATCTGGACTCTTGCAGGACTTGGAACGTTATGTATTTTCCACGGGGGGCAAGCTATGTGTATTTATGGAGATCCTGCATATCCCCTTAGAGTTCACCTCCAAGGACCATTCCAAGGTGCAGCTCTCACACCCCAGATGGAGATGTTCAATGCATCTATGAGTCGAATGGTTGTTTGGCGGCATTTTAAACTATTTTAAATTCCTTTATTTTAAAAAGAATTTAAAAATCGGCTTAAGCAGTATCGGTAAAGCATACGTTGTATGTGCACTCATGCGAAATGCTCTAACATGTCTCTATGGTAACCTGCGTCGGAATTTTTTGAACTTGACCCTCCAAGCCTCCAGGATTACTTTAGATGAGTTGGGGGAATTCAATGACAATGGAAGGGCTACTGCTCATTATTATGGGGAAAACTGTTGTCACTTGTCATACAAGAGAATACACTCACGAGGTGTACTGTCAAAGCTACAATATCTTTAATATAAAGTTGAACAAGTTGTGAAGTATTAAATACTCCATGTCTCTAATTTCTTTATCAGTATAAAATAAATCATTTTACCGTTTCCTCACGCGACCTAATGCATGAAATTATGCACAATGAGTAAACGAAAGCAAGTAACAAATATAAACTCAACGAGACTGGCAATCTTGAGGCTCAATGTGCAACAGCGCGGTTTTTTAGAGGCTCAAAACCTGTCAAAAAATCCTGGGGATTTCTGGGGAAAAAAGGAGCTGCATGCCAGGCAACAGTTTCCCACAGCAATCCTATCACTTGTTTTGCAAGCCTGCCATGTTATCCTAAACTGGCATTCTTTGAGTTATAGCCCACACGTTTAGGGAGAGGCTGGTCAGTTGATTGAATCATGCAGAACGCTAATTAAAACTGAGAAGAATTACTTTAAATAAAATACTTAGTTCAACTCAACACTTTTTAACTACCCTTTGCACAGAACTGGAATAACGAAAATACAAGAATGCAACATCATGTAAAACCACTAACAAGTGACAAGTCTTTGAGCAACTGTTAATGCTTTTCCTTCGGGGCCAACCTCTCAATCAGGGCTAGCAAAGCCTGTGACTGCTGCTGTTGCTAGTTCAACATGGACTGCATAAATTGTAGCTGTTGCTGTTGCTGTCTTTGCTGTTGCTTCTGCTGCTCTCTTGCTGTTGTTGAATGATCTTTAACATGTCTTGCTGCATTTTAGTATGCTGCTTAGATAAACGAGACCTTCTGACCTCCTCCTGCTTTCTCATTTCGATCTGTTCTTTCCTCAACACCATCTCTTGATCTGCTTTCTTTTCTAAGTATCCAACGGAATCGACCGTACTTTTTCTGCTTTTCTTAGCTGGAGTCACTCCATTACTTTTCGCAACCCGTTTCTGAGTTTGCTCCATTGTCTCCATTGCTTTGAACCGCATTTCCTCAGCTGTTGCTTTCCCTTGTTGAAGACTCCGCCGTTTATCTGCATTTCAGGGGTTATTTTTGCTTCTTCTTCTTTTTCGCAGAGCTCCTCCAGCAGAGTATCTATTTCTTGGACCTCTGGACTAATATCACTTGCCCTTTCTTCCTCCCTATTCTTGGCTTTGAATTTGGACACAGGAAGATTAAATCTGTCTCTCAATGACCGTTTATTAACACAGAATTTAGGATCTCTGAGGCTGTTAAGTCTTGCAGCAATCTCATCCTACAACTTTCCTCTCTGTGGGCTACCCTTTCTAGTTTCATACAGATTAGATCCCCTGACATTTCTCAAAAACAATGTGTCATGCTGGTTTGTCCACTCCATTGTGCTGAAAAAGGAATCAGGGATGTTTTTTTTTTCAAAAATGCAGCTTAAATATTATAAGAAAAGTGGAAATAAGAAATGCAGACAGTTTGCAGACAGTTGAAAAATTTGTGATTGGAACATTATTTCGACTAACTTTAAGCTACAAGGGCGCGAAGTGGCCTGCCTGTTTAATTGGAAATATATATTAACAAACGAAGTGAGAAATATATGAGAAAGGATCAGGTAGAATCTCACTTATGTGCTACGAACCACTCTTTAATGCATCTATAAAGGGACTATACTTCTCAGGGTAAGAAAAAAAAGCCACACGTGACAAAATACCATACTGCACATAAGTGGGATTTTACCTGATGTTCCCTCATATATTTCAAACTGAGTTTTTGTAATAAAACTCCTTTCGCCTTGCTAGAAGCAATTAGTCCGGCCCACATTTTCCCTGAGAGTTGCAGGGGCATAATAAATTTAAGCCCCCATATTTTCCCTAGCACAGTGGTTTGGATTTGTTCAGTGGCAAAGTTACCACAGTCTCCAGTTTTCCCACATATGGCATGGGCCGGCTTCCCCCCTTGGGGAAGCCGAGTGGGACCAGTGCACAATATTCCGGCCATATTCGAAATTTATTATCAGAATAGTCTCTTAGTTTCATTGCGTTAAACAGAGCCTTCGTCTGCAAGGCTAAAGTGCTTGTTTACTAGAGACCAATAACAATGCATAATATGCCATATTCAAAAATTGATCAATATAAGAAGACTCTTAGTTTCATTGAGCTAAACGAAGCATTCGCCAGCTAGGCTAAACCGCTAGTTTGCTGATAGTCTAAGTAAAGAGCAAAAAGGTCGCTTGAGTTGTTTGGCACGTCATCTGAGATGATTTGTGTAAAATGTAATAACGCAATAACTCACAAAAAAGCGAAGAAATTTCGATCAAAAGACGGAAATAGCTGCATACTTACTCACGTCACCGCGACGTCAGGAACATTAGAAATCACACGCGCAGTCGATCTCGCCCCAATCCTAATCGGTCTTCACGTCGCCGTCACCGCGAAAACGTCTGCATCTTAAACTCTCTAATATCCTGGTCTGCAACTACAGTAGTAGCTCCCTAGCGTGTTGCCACAAATCTGGCTGCAGGAGTGTTGGCCATTGTTACATTCATCGTGCACCTTCGTGATCTGTTTTGCGCTTGCAGTAGCTGAAGAAACGCGAACAAATGTGTTTTGAAATCATGCAAAGTACTACACTAACCATTCAGAACAAGAGGCTTGTCCACAGAACCCAAAGCGCTCTTGAATTGACTACATGACTTTTGACTTCCCGCTTATGACAATGTTGTCATGTTTCGTCAAATGTTGATTACTTTCCTAACATTTGGCGCTGTGTTAAAAAATGTTTTTTACATTTTTAAGCGTGTTCCTAAGCGCATGGTCCATTTACTGTGGCTTACTATCAGCCGCACAACCAGTCTGAACTGAGAAATATAATAGGTTAATGATAAGAAATGTTTTCACCATAAATATAGCCACAGCAGAAGAGGGACTTCCCAACTATATAACATTTACAGGAAATACATAAAATTAGCTGGAAAATATATAAAATTAACTTGGAATGCAACAAAAATTGCAATACCACAAAAATTACAGTACCAGCCAACTAAAAACGAAAGGCACCTATTTACGAAAAATCTTTTAGTCGTTCTGTCGTTATCATGGGTAGAAGGAATTATGTCTTTGATCTAGAAGTACCATTTTTCTCTTGGGAGGCAATGCCATGTTTCATACACTACAGGGATTTTGAGTAATGTTATTCTTCAATTTAAGGTTACTCGAAATACACCGGTGATTTGGCTTTCTTAGAATGTTATAGAGCTTTTTAAAGGCATATTTGTTGAAGCTTCAACGGGTTGATCCGTTCGGCGTTTTTAGCTGAAAATTTAGGCCGCAAAAAATTTAAGAAAACAGAATCCTATCCACCGAATCTCCCAGCTGCTGATGCCTGACCTTATGTTTTACCCTAAATGGCATATTTGTCCATCCCAAAACAAAAGGAATTAATAAATCTTCTTTTTAGGAAAGTCCAAGGTGATGTTTTACCAAATCTCGACCTCTAGCCTTCACTGCAATTATCCGAATATTTCAGGCGATTTTTTTCTTCCGGAGAGATATTCCCCGAAACCAACCGTTGGGTGCCTCTGCTAACATCAGTAAGGTGTGACTTACATTAATGAAAATCGTGAATTAAAGACGGTAGTCCCGGGATCTCAGTAATATACCACACATTTCTATGGTTTATTGGCTCAATAAACCAGGCGGGATGTTGGAAGAACAAAGAAAATATTGTAAGTCACGAGCCGGAGGCGGATGATTAACAAGCTTTTCGATTGTTATTCCAACCCCCCAAGTGGTTTATTGAGTCAATAAACCATAGAAATGTGTGCCATTTTGCTTAGCCTTTTATATAATAACTACATTTTTCTTGTGGTTTAATACTGGTATAATAATCAATAGGTATTGACCAATCAAAGAGCGCGCATTATCTTCAGTTATTGTATACTTGATATTGTTAATATTACTTCTTTCTTATTTCATGACTGAGCTTGAAATCTACCATCTTTTCTTTCTTTATCAATGGCTTCCTCCTTTTCATTTATCAGCCATTGTTTTCCTATTCGAAAAAAAAAAAAACGGCGTTACAGTAAGTATGCTTTGGATTTCTCAAAATTGATTTTATGCTTCCAAAACACTACTCATCGCTGGGTATGACGTTTAAAATGGCTATTTGTTTCTTCTGCGGTGACGGCTATGTGCATTAAAACAAAGAAGTAAGCAAACCTTAGGGCTAATTATCGCTTTTCTGTCGGATCGAGTGTAATTCACGCGCCAAAAATCTCAGTGAACCACCCCAGAAACTGTACAAACAACGAGTTATGCACTTGACTTTTAGAGATTAATTTATTTGTAACTTGAACTGCATTCTAAGTTCAAAAAGGTAGGCGGAAGCGGAAGGTGAAATTACAGCCAAATCACAAAAGATGTACAGCTACCCATACTAACTTTCGGTTTTTTTGTGTAAGCTCGAGGCTTTAAAATCCGACAACGTTAATTGAAATAGCTGTATACACCCAATTGAAAAAACGTTGTCCGGTAGCAAGCATAACTCTTTGACGATGCGACCCAATGGTGCTCTAGGAAACGTAAAAACTTGCCTCTATTCTTAGACACGTGCACATTATAATAACTCAGCATGCCTTAATTTACTCTTTAAATTACCTTGTAAAGAAAATATTTTGAATATCACGAAACGAAACCCAGTAAACTTGCCCCTGTCATCTTCCCAGAGTTCCATTGTGTCGCACTGCCCATCGTTTATACTTTTCACCCAACAACGTTTTTTCAAACGAGGGTATATACATATGCGATTACATGCAAAGAAGCCATGTGAACCTCGATCACCTTATCTACAGGTGTGAGTTTGTATTTTCTCATTGGCTTTATTCGTTTATTTATTCACTTCCTTTTCACCCAACCTCGCCAGAACAGCATCAAGCTTCTTCTCCAAGCTCCTGTTAATACTCTTCACTTCGCTGAGTTCAGATTTCACCTCGCAAAGTTCAGATTTTGCCTCGCTGTGTTCAAACTTAACCTCGCTAAGTTCAACTTTCGCTGATTAAGTGACTGTGTTTATTTGACAGACTGCCAACTCACCCATAAATTATACAAGGTTACAGCGTTTAGTGAGATAAGCTCTTACTATTTATTATTACATCACTTTCTAGAATCAATTTCTAGTTCGTGCGAACTTCTAGCCCGCTTTTCGGGTGATTCTGCAGTGCTTCGCAATGATATCAAGTAGTGTGCACTACTTGATAGTGCACACTGGCCAGTGTGGTTTAATAATTGAAAGTTAATCTTCTGCCAAGAGCAGTTCTGTGCTGTGCATGTTGAAGTATAAATAATTTTCCCATCCTGTCAATACAGGTTTAAAAACAGTTATTGATGAATTACCCCCTGCTTCCTCTTCGTTGGCTGCCAACATCTGCCGCAGAATAACTGGTCGACTAACAAATGCCATTTCTAAGGTTGGTACTGTGAAAGAAAATTAATGTTTCAGGGACACGTCTTACATGATGGTTTGCTGAGCATCCTACATGTTGAAATCAATATACATTCATGAAGTTCATGCAGACTTTCTACAGTTTCCTTTTTGCATTTAACTCTTTCCCGTCAAGACTAGTATTTTCCCGACGTTAACGTCGGGAACCATTGAACCACTCCTGACGTCATCATTTTTGACGTTACCAAATTGTTTTGATAAGCAGCTAATACAGCAAGGACAGATCCATCAATATGTGTGTCCATTTTGAATATCGACCAAATTCTGGTAGAGCTATACCAGAAAAAACGTGTCTAATTTTGGGTGCAAAGTTGGTGGTAAAATAGGCCAAGTCACCTAGTTGATCAATGTTCCATTTCCAGGTTTTTTGAAGGACTGAGGCCAAAACTTTTCCAGTGGATAGAAAGGGGATAAGGTGTAGAAGATAAAGAGAAAAGAAAGGGAGAGAAAAAGGAAAGCAAAAGAAGCGAGAAAAAAATTGGAAATGAATCAGCACAAAAAAAAAGTCCAAATTTTGGCTTATGCGCATGCGTGAAATCAAAATATTGTACAATTTACAACAGAAGCTGGCTCAAAATCTAGCTAAATTGTAAGAAAACGCTTTTGTAGCAAAGTTTAGTGGCATTTGGCAACATAGCACTCAAAAAACCGCTTCAACGGTAAAAAATGCGTTTTTTAAGGAAAAAATCGGACGAGAAAGGGTTAAAATCATCAGCCAAACATGGTTGATGATCACATTCAACCCTCCAAGTTTATTTTTTTTCCTTAGTGGCCATTTTGGCCACTGACTGCTCAAGTTCGGTCGCCAGTGAAAAATTTTAGTCGCTAAATTAAGCTCACGCTTTCAATCCTTCTTCTCAATTTTAGTCGCCAGGCTGGCGACTTCGGTTCAATTTAGTCGCCAACTCCAAAATTTTAGTCGCCATGGCGACTAAAATGGTCTTAACTTGGAGGGTTGACATTCTTATTTAAAGCATGTACATTGTACTGCATGTAAGACCCCCTGTCTCTCCAGGGTGAGACACTAGCCCTATGTTCCAACTGACAAAAACAGCATTTTGAGTACAAAACAACAACAACAACAACAACAACTTATAATAGAACTGCCAATTTCACTTGGATGTTATTTACGTCCACCTGAGCAGGTGAGCATTTACCTTCTGAGCAGGTTCGGAGGTAAGGTGACTGTGCTGTACATGTAGGCCCCTTGTAGCATTGGGTGTCATGCAACCGGCCTCCATACAGTGTTTAAGATATCAGTATACCTCAAATGGCCATCATGCGTTGGAGCTGCCTTACCGTCTGTAGCCTGTTCCAGGCGTTGAGATAGTGGAGCGCGAGCGAAAAATAAAGCGAGCGAAAGAGCGGGAAAAAAACGAGGGGAGACTGGGAAAGAGGACGAGCGAACGCCTGTGAAATTAATTTTAAAAACCTCATGACGGTATACCAGAATCTGGTATACCCTCTGATTGGCCAAATTTGACACCTCCTGTCAACACCAGAGGGTTGTTGACGCAGACAAGAAATACTATATGGCGTGCCCGTGCGAAGGTCATCCTCCATCGAGTCACGCACGGTTGAATAACTGCACGGCAAGCGCTTGACGATTTCCCAAATGTGGATACTTTACAAATGGAATAAAAAGATTGTCTTCAAAACGTGTTTCTGGAAAGAGGTCTCATCGCCATTCTTCCAACAGGATTTGGAAATAGCTTGATCTTTCAACTTTTTCCAAGGTTAATCAACGCATTGCAAAGAAACGCTGTTTCTAAGATAATTGTGATCACTCCGCTTGTCGCAATCATGAAAGACCAAGTAGAACAGCCTCAAAGCATCGGAATTAGAGCGCTGGCTATCGGAGTAGACGACAAAGAAGACGAAGAAGCAGCAGGAAAAATGGATCGGCTAGATTGTTTATGAAAGTCCTGAAAGCCTGCTGTCTAAGGAATGGAGAAAAGAACAACAACAAACATATCGTAGCCATCGCAATCGATGAAGACGACGAAGTTCATTCCGTCACAGAGTGAAAATCTTTCTATTCATCAATTTGATAAGCCGATGTGTATATAAAGTCGTCTGTGATTCTCGTTACCTTTATTGGTCCAGTAGTGGAGATGACATTTGCGTTTCCGTATCGCAGAAAATTTTGCAATGTTGATTCGGCATGTCAGATTTCTTAAAGCATCATCTACTTTTCCCAACGCTTCAAACTCGGGTGAAACCTATTTCGGTGAGCATATTTACATAACTTTCTTGTTTACTTTGACCTGACCCTGGGTTCATGTTTCTCTGCCGCTGTCGGCGGTCTAAAGTGGGCGGCATGGGCTTTTTAAAACTAATTTCACAGGCGTTCCCTCGTCCCCTTCACCAGTCTCCCCTCGTTTTTTTCCCGCTCTTTCGCTCGCTTTATTTTTCGCTCGCGCTCCACTATCTCAACGCCTGGAACAGGCTATACCGTCTGGTAATTAACGCAAACCCCAGCAAAGTATATATTTTCTGAAAGCTTAGGAATTGTGAATTACCGAGATATATTTATTTAAAATTAAAATATTAATGTTGTCCAGATAGAGCGTGTTATTTCCAAAAGTACCGAGGCTCATAAATCAGGTTCGTTTCTGGACAGATTTGAGCGGGAAAAACCGATTAGCATCGCTATGTGTTCTTCACACATTTCTCTAAGAAACTGTGTCGGGGAATGTTGATTACTTGTCTAGTCTGTTTTTGACACGCAGTTAAACTTTACGAGTATAATGAACAACTATTCTCTGAGTTAAAACAGCCATAACTTTTAAAAGAGGAAAACAATAAAAATTCGCCGACACAGTTTTGTTGCTCAATTATCAGGCAACATTCTTGCCAAATTTCAGCGAAAATTGTTGAAACTCCATTGAAAACGAACTTAAAATGTGCACCTCTCTCTTCGAAACTTTCTTTACGAGATGCAACAGAAAATGTATTTTGGGGCGTTTTTCCGGTTTAATGAGAATAATTACACAAGACGTGTGAAAATGATCACGCGTTGAGCGATAGAATGAAGGCTCATTTTACTTTAACAATAGACCTTGTTCAAAGCGGTGTCAAATGTTGCCTCTGGCCGAAAACAGTCTGTTGCATTATTTCATTTCTACCGCTCGCCTTATGACTTTATAACAATTTTCGTCTCAGTGCAACAGTTTTAGGAATGTTAAATCTAAAACAACAAAAACGTGGAGTTGCAAGCAGCCTAAAGTAAGCTGAGGATCTGGTCGTGATGCCGGGTCGTGGCGTTACTGCTTCAAGCGGCGAAAAATAACCCGCTGTCGCTATCTACTAGTGCATCTGCCAAATCTTTTGTCTTTTCCAGTTTTTGCAGCATTCTTCGTACTTGAGAAAGAAATGGAAAAATGTTTCTTCTTTCACGTCTGGAAAACTATGCATTTTGCGAGCGAAAGCAACTCCTCGACGGTGAAGAGCTGTGATAATCACGCAACCGTAGTATCGCCGCGCTCCTTAAGACAACCTGTTGACAGCTATCACTATCAAATAATTAATGGCAAGAAATGTTTTTCGTTCATAACTTTGTGTAGAGTCAATCTTTTTCAATGCAATTTTTTTCAATGAAAGGTCTTAATGAGAACTACCTGAAAATACCAAAATACGTTTTTCTTTAAAATGGTCAATTTTGGTGTATACTGATACCTTAACTAAGAGTATAGCAGATACATGTACAATGAAATTAGTACCACTACGAAGCTCATGGCCACTAAATCTCTAAGTGCGAGATTCTTCAGTTTGAAAAAATCAAAGGATTTGTATCTAAAACGAAAAGGCTGCTGAAATGACACTTTGTTCACCAAAAATTGGTACAGGTATATTCCAGAAAACCTGTGCCGAAATTATGAACTTTGCTTTAAGATAGTCTTTTCATTCCAGTTGGTACGAAACATCGAAATTAATTCTCTGTACCTTTTGTTCAAACATCTTTGTGTAAAAATCTTTACTGTTTGTGGCAACATAATGCAAGGCAAGCTATCGGTTTGCCAACATGTACATGTACATCATACCTCTGACTTGTTCTTTATAAGATAATTTTATTTTTCAGGTCTCTTGGTATCATATCACCAGTCCATCCAGCAGGCTTTGTTGCCGCAACTAACAAGTGCGAGGCTAGCTGTCAGAAAGAGAACAATCATTGCACTTGGTATGGAAACTTTTATTACCATTGAAGACATTCAATTTGCGTATATTGATTATTAATAAAACCCTTGTTGTTTAATTGCAGGTCATCTTGTACTTAGTGCCAACAGCAGTTTGTTTGTTGAATTAATGGATCACTTGTTAGCCGAGCTGAAGCAGAATGCCTCACATTCCACCACTAGGACTTTTATCCAATGTATAGGAGCAATATGGTAGGATATACATGTACACTGTATTCTGACTGGCATTTCTGGCAATACGCAGTCATGTAAAATAGGAACTGCACAATTTGATAGTTAAAAGTGACTCCACAGAAAATTAACTGTATTTCAGCTATTTGCAGAATACAATGCATGCACATGTGTATGTATATAATTATGTACATCGTAATTTGACATTCTTGCATGACATTCCCTGAGCAGAAGGGACTGTTAGTTTACAATCGCTATTTGTGAATACACAGAGCTTATATCTTTTACGATGAATTCATCAGTCAGTTTATAATCCCTCGACGGATTTCTGCAGATATTCCTGAATTTCTAAGTTAAATGTACTATTTGAAAGCTCAGAGAACGTAGTTATTCCTGCATTCAATGAATGCTTTTGGAAAAAGTTACTCACGTAATACCACGCATCAAGTTATAAGGTTTATTGAATCACCCGGTTACAACACGATATCATAAATTTAATGTCTAAACAGAGCAAATCGCGCTCTTAAATAAATTTGTTTCTCCAAAATCTAAGTTCAATGTGAAATTTGAAAGCTTCGGAAACTTAGTTATCCCTGCATTCAACGATTTTGAGGTGACGTTCACTAACATTTTGAAATTTATGTCGCGCGTCATGTTTATCTGCATGTGTTCCGCGAAAGCGTCCTGCGGTCAAGGTCAACCTACCGGACGTGAGTAGGTACAATGTGATTGGCTAAGCGGCGGAAAGGAATGTTGAACTCGGGTAAGCAGGCGTTTGTGGGGAGGAGAGTAATACGACTCCCCTAGAAACGAGCTGCGTGGGAGGCTAGCATAGAGGAGCAGCTCGCACTATACGGTTGCCCGGTTCAGTCACGCTAAGTTTCTTTGCTGAAAGTTCTCGATGTTGACTTACGCTTTTTCGGCATCTTTGGCGAAGAAAACGGGCCAAGATTTACGCTTACGTTTCCAGAAAGGCATGACAATAAATAAAAGCAAACTCTATGAACTCTATGAACCTGTTACGAAAATCAAAATGACTTTTCAAGGAGAAAATTGTGTCACAAGATGCGCGTGGTTTTATTTCATTCAAAATCAACTGCTATTGAATGAGAAGGTACTTGGTTTTGAGAAAATAAGCTAAACTTCTTCCACAAAATATAAAGTGACCCATCGATGTAGGTAGGTGACTTCAGGAATACATGTACACTTGCACTGAATCCAGGCGAAAAGAAAACGCTAACTGACCTTGATTCTCCATCAAAATCTGTAAACTATGGAGCACTACGATTCTAATCTGTTGATTTTACGTGCCAAAATGTGCCTAAAATGTGCCTCAGCTGTGCCTGAAATGTGCCTAAGTTGTGCCTAAACTGTACCTAAGCTTTCTGTAAAACATGCCTTAACTGTGCCTTGAATGTGCCTAAAATGTGCCTAGATTTGTGCCTAGACGTTTTTTTCTTGTGCTTTGGCATGAAAGCTGTGCCTTTCACTGAAGTCTAAATTAGTGCATAGGCACGGTGTTACGCTCGTGTACACCAGTAGCGTGCGCCAGGCCGTGTGGATTCGGAGAGTTCAAGCACAACAAGCCAAGAAGAATCTTCATCTGGCACTTCTTCTCCTGCCAGTGCTTCAAGCAGTTCAGCAGCCAGTGAAGAGGAGAGCAGGCATAAAAGAAAGAAAAGGAAGACCCAACAGACCCCTGATAAAGAATTAATGACAATGATGATGTCATGAAGACCATGACAGACCAGGAGAAAGAATTGCTAGTGTAATGGAAAAAATGCAAGAGGCTCAGAAAAAAACAAATGGACATGTTGACAACATTTATGGGGGCCATGCGTTAAATTTTGAATGAAGATAATTGATATGAATACAGAACACTTTCTGGCATGAAATGAAAATAATGATTGCACATATGTAATGCAATGTTTCAGTTAAAATTTTCAGATGTTTTTTTTTTGTGAATCAGTGAAATGTTCATTTTGTGAAAAAGTTTTAATATTCAAATGGATTGAAATATTTACTCCTGGGCATTTACTCAAGTTCTGAGTCATGCAATTTTTGTAATTTCAGTTGTTTTTGACAGTCAGTGAAATTACCATTTGGAGGAAAAATATTGAAGAAAAATATTGATGTTTACATTTTGAGTCATTATAAATCTTGTAATGCAATGCATAAATGGTAGCTCATGGCAGAGTACTATAAAACAATATGTACTAGATGAATTTGTTTCACAGCATGTTCAGTGGTTGGCATCTACAAATTACCCTTGAGAATTTCTCTGATTGCATCTCCACCAATCACAGCGCGGTAAGGGTTTTGTCCATTGTCTGCAGCATCTAAGTCCCATTCATCTCTGTGTAGAATGAAAAGATTGTGAAGCACAGCACATGCAATGAAAATCTTGGAAGCTTGTGCTACACGTTCTTTGATAAAAGACAATTTACATCATTGGCCTTTGCTTTTAATATTCCAAATTCACACTCCACTTCACTCTTGCGGCAGACAAATGCTTGTTATATTGAATTTCACCTGGATCTCCTTTTCTCTCAGGGTAAGGTTTCTGAAGCACTATCTCCCACCAGTACTGTAGGGCTGGATTTCATGACTGCCAATTCTATTGCCAATTGGTGCCACAAGAATGTCCCCCTGTTCTGCTCTGTCATAAATCAACAAGTTTCAAAGGACTTGAGCATCATGCAAACTACTGGGAAAGCCATCGGTGATATTCATAAATATTTTTCTTCTGTCAACGATGCCTTGGACTACCACATCACGCTCTTGATATCCGCTAAAGTAGATGACAGCACTTTCTTTTGGCACCTTTATTTTGACATGCGTCTCATTGATGGCACCTACTACTTTCTCAGGTGGTTCTATTTTTAACTCTTAACCTTTGAAAACTAGACAGACTAACAGTAGGGTTTTATTTAGGCAGTTTTTAAACAAATTTTTTGTGTAGGTTAAATAATTATAAGTCACTAAGATTTTTATCTTTTTATCTTATTTTATATCATCTTTTATATTTTTATATCGTTATATTTTTTCTTTACACAGTAGCCCTTTGATAACAGTACCCATGTGCTGAAGGGTCATCCTGTATAACTATTCGATATTATTATTATTGTTTGGTAAAACCTGATAACAATTAATTTTGTTAGTCAACCCTAAACAGGTAAGTAGGGCTAACTTTAATCCATAGCAGATGAGATACAAAGAAATTAAACTACCACTTATTTACCCAATAAAAGACACGAGAAAGAAAAAAAGTTCTAGACTAGACGACTTTCATAAAATTTTTAAAGTTATGACGCATTTTTTAGTAAAAGTTGTTAACAGGAATTTTCTTAGTTAATTTGACCTGCTGAAAACGAAAATGCTTGTTACCAAACATTTTGTTGCGATCTTCAGTCTCAAAATGACGTCACAAAAAAGACACCTAAAATGACGCCATTGCACCGTTAACCCTATCCGTAACTTCCAGAATATTAAAGCAATCACAATGAAACTTAGAGGATATATAGTATGTCTGAAAATCTATTTTTTTAAACGTCATGTGGGATGATTACGTCACATCAGTGACAATTACATCATGATATCAAAACAGGCGCCATCTTGGATCCGCCATCTTGGATTTCATAATTTTTCCAAAACGTCAGAAAATCGCCCAAAATTACTGAAAAGTACTCAAAGTAAATAAAACGGTGCAAAAAACCTAAAAATGTGCAAATAATTGCATTAAAATTAAATTTCATAAATAGCTACAGAAAGCATTCCAGGCAACCCATGGCATCATTACATGACGTCACAGATAGCTTAATATTTCTTTGTTTGCTATTTAACTGCGCAAACAGCCACAAAATAATTGAAATGCTGAATGAAAAGTATTTTAAATAATGTTGACTTTATAGGCCGTTCAACTGTAGGTAAAAGTTAAACAAACAGCTGAGATCAATACCTTTACCGTTATGGAAACTTCGTTGGATCTATAAAAGGGAACGGTTTCATTTAAAAAACACGAACACATTCCTTGGAAGTTTCGCTATTAGGAAATAGTCAGTTATATCTTTGTCTTAAACTAGTTCATATTTGCAGTGTTTTTGCTTCATATTTCTTAGAAGAAATTCAAGTGCTGAACAACCAACTTGGTTGCAGTGTTATTCTTGTACATCATTACCCAGAATTTCATTTTTGACGATTCATCTTGCTGCTGTTGAGACACAGTTTGCAACCTTTGCACCAAAAATTCCGTCACATGTTTTTGCTTGTTTTTGACCAAGCTCTTTGGCATTTAACAGCGACACGAAAGATCTGTCACCAGATTTTTCGTGGCAATGTTATAAAGAAAGGTTTGATTTTCTGGTGGCGAAAATACTTTAAACTACTTAAGGATGGCGAGCAGTAAAGATTCATCCTTCTTGCCACGATCTTTCCTACCAGGAGTAGTTGCGGGAAAAATTTTTGGCTCAATCCGAACATTGTGTGTGTAGTATCAGCAATCTGTGACAGGAAATTATAGAACTGTGCCGCTCTGCTCCATGCTGATGACGTCTTGGATATGTCCACGATCCCTTCTGCTCTTTTCCCTATCCCATTTAGCCATTCAAGACTGTGATCAGCACTGACCTGGCTATATTTGCTTGCATTCCATTTGACAAGGAAGTTGCCCTTCTTAAACTCTTCTAAGACTGATCCCCATCTTGCATAATTGAGATGATCATACCTGAAAAAAATATGGCAACATCGGGCGCTCCCCTATTCCTTCTCTGTGAGCCTGTTTGAGAATTAGGAGGATAGAGTCCATTTCCATGTAGTTCCACCAAAACGTGAAATTGACATTTTCTTCGGAAGAAGAAGAAGAAGAAGAAGAAGAAGAAGAAGAAGATCCGGGTACGATTTCTAGAAGAAATCTAGCAGGGAAGGCATCAGCAGCTGCCACAGATCTTGTGAGCACGCATTGCTCTTTTGTAGGCTTTCCATACATGACATGCTCGGTTGTATTTGGACCAAGAATTCCACTCTCGACCCATGCTTCGACCAAGCCTGATTCATTCTTATTGTTTCCAACTACCTTAAGAAAGCAAATTGATATATGAAGACCTCTAAGCTGTATAACAAGTTCCTTTTGGTACTCAAGCATTGTCCATTTCAGCTCAACAATGAACAAGCTTACAGAACAGAGCGTGATCTACTCTTTTAACTGTATGCTGACGGTCCCACTGCGGCTGATATGTGCATACACCTCTTAACAATGGCATTAATGGTGTCAAATTCATGTGCTGGAGCCTGAAGAAATGGCATGCATCCTGTTGTTGTTACTTCTTGTTCATTCTAAGACAGTGACTAATTGAATTCTGTCCACCTACTTTTTAATTCTGCTTTATGTCCTAAAATGTTGAATGCCAGATCAGTTGCGTGAGCAGTACGGACAGAATCATTGTCATCTTATTGCCATCATCTTAGGGAATTTGACGTTACAATGGCAACGGCATTTTGACAGAAGTGTTTTCCAAAATTTGTATTTTTTGTGTTCTTTTAATGAAATTTAACTTTAACACGATTATTCTCACCTTTTTAGGTTTTTTTGCACCGTTTTATTTATTTTGAGTACTTTTCAGTAATTTTAGGCGATTTTCTAACGTTTTGGAAAGATCATGAAATCCAAGATGGCCGATCCAAGATGGCGCCTGTTTTGACATCATGATGCAATTGTCACGTGATGTGACGTAATTATCCCACGTGACATATAACAAAAGATAGATTTTCGGACATACTATATATCCTCTAAGTTTCATTGTGATTGCTTTAATATTCTGGAAGTTACGGATAGGGTTAACGTTGCAATGACGTCATTTTAGGTGTCTTCTTTGTGACGTCATTTTGAGACTGAGATCGCAAAAAAAAATTTGCTAACAAGCATTTTCGTTTTCAGCACATCAAATTACTTCTGAGAACTCCTCTTACCAACTTTTACTAAAAAATGCTCCTTGATTTATCTGAGAATGACTTTACACAAATACCGACTAGTCTATTCAACATTTTCCCATTTTTGGCTTTTTGAAAAACCGATGAAGGCTAAAGTTGTTTGGTCGAAACATCTTTCAAGTTTTACAAACATTGTTTGTAACGTTTACACAAGTCAGTGTTAAGCAGAGAATGTAGACTCTTAGTACTGATGTGTTACCTGTCTTCAATTATAGCAAAGTTTGTTTCGAGGCTAGTCACTGATACAATGTTGTACATGTGCTTTGAGTAATGAGATAATGTGGTCTAATATAAGGCAGGCTTCTGTTCCGTTTTACTACCAGGCTACACAGAAGCAATTGAGAGGATAACGGACAGTATTGCTGAAGTGCAATGCCCTCTCTGAGAGCATATGAACTCCTAAAGACTTTCCCCTATGCTTATAGTTTTAGTTTTTGCTCCTTGAATGTCCACAGGGAAAAACATTTGCTCCTGAACTGCTATTTATTAAGTTGTTTATTTCTACTCATCGGGCTACTTGTAAAAACAAGAAGCTGCAAACAGCTTTCACTCGGGCCATCTCGGAGAGAGCAAGAGAGAGTTGAGAGAGAAACGATACCAGGGTTCCCATTTACGCACAGGCGTGCCTATTTCACGCACAAAATTCTAAAAGGACGCAAGCTTTTTCGAACCTGTGCGTCCCAGGGATGCACAACAACTGGGTAATACCCAGAAATCTTTGCAACTGTCTTGTAGAGTTCCCATGTGCTTCACCGATCCTCCATTTTGTTTAGTTGGTCATGTATACACAGAAAACACTATTTGACATTTTTAAGCCTTCGACAAGAAGCTGCAAACAGCTTTCGCTCGGGCCATCTCGGAGAGAGCAAGAGAGAGTTGAGAGAGTAACGATACCAGGGTTCCCATTTACGCACAGGCGTGCCTATTTCACGCACAAAATTATAAAAGGACGCAAGCGTTTTCGAACCTGTGCGTCCCAGGGATGCACAACAACTGAGTAATACCCAGAAATCTTTGCAACTGTCTTGTAGAGTTCCCATGTGCTTCACCGATCCTCCATTTTGTTTAGTTGGTCATGTAAACACAGAAAACACTATTTGACATTTTTAAGCCTTCGACAACAAAACCAAGTCAATCTTCGCCTGTAGGACAGAAAAGAAAATCAGAAGCAGATCCTCAGGAGATTTTGGGATCCAAAAACCGCGTCTTTAATTCAAAATGGCTTGAAGAATGAGCATGGTTGGAGTATGTTTCAACCAAAAACCACATTAAATGCAAAAGATATGGACGTTCAAATAATGTGTGATGTATTAAACATTACACCCCTCTCTCTTGTAAACATGACTATTGGGTAAAACAATTGATTGGAACATTATCTTAAAATGATACATACTATTAAGACAAAATACAGACATTTCATCAACAGCAAACAAACAAACTGTCTACATGTAGCAGTCACTTGTTAAATTACCTTGATGTATAACCATCCCTTTTCTTCCAATCACATCAGAAAACCGCTAAATGTATTAGGATAGTATTTGAAAAGTGTTGATAACATTCGCCATCAACGTGATCACAAAATGTGTGGTTGCAGAAAATATTCATACCCCCACCACGGAAGGTTTTTTGGTTTACACCCCCCCCACCCCTCAGGAATTTCCGTTCCAAGGGGTCGTTGATGACCCCCCACCCCCCAGGAATTTCCATTATTTTCAAACATGGACTGCTTTACCCCCTGGAAAATCCAAATGGTTTTATTCCTTTGAAAATGAAGACTACAACTCAGTTACACAAACACGAAAACCTATAAGGTGGTGGAGAGGAGGGGGGTTGGTTGAGTTTGATGCAGTGCAAACTAGTTTCAAAATCACGTCTTACTTATGCTGTAGTGGTCCAGGTGGTGGAAGTATGGATATTCTCTGGAACCACACAATTTGCTTAAACAAACATGGACTACCAGTCATTTAGTAAAACGACAGGCCTTTCAAGGGCTTAATGTGAAAAGCGAGATGGCACTGAATACTTGCAACACAAGAATTTCTTAACAATGACAACCGACAACATTAGCTAACACTGCAGCACAAAAATGTGACAGGGACACAATAAACACTAGAAAAATGATGGCAACATCGGAAAGTTGTGCATGTACTAGCAGTTAAAAATGGGTTAGTAAAGGCATGATAAATATCTCATGAAAGCAAGACATTATGCAGGAAATGACATTTTCTGAGACCTCAAATTCTTCACTCCGGTAACTGCATGTAAACAACCGCCTTACGCTCCAAGTTTGCAATTGAACGAGTGTTTACTCTGTAAACTGCGTGGGAATTCGGTGTTGCATAACTGACCCAAATGCGTTAAACAAATTTGTGACAATTGACGGTAAAACTAAAGAGCCAAATACAAACGTGAACATGTGAGTGAAATACGCCATGCTTTCGCACGAGCTCGTCATCATGTATAATCAAAATACGGGAAAACAGTCAGCTTACCATTTTGTTTATATTAACTTCGAGCTTCTCGGTACATGTAAATACTCAAACACACTTTGGACACAAGTTCTTTCGTTGGAGGAGGCAAAGAAAGCGTTGAAGTTGACACTCCCTCCGCAGAGCTTTCAGCTGATCTTTTCATTCATGCATACCTGGATTCGTGTCACGTGATCTTCCAAGCCGAATCAGGGGCGGAGTAACGTCTCGCAGGAATGTGGATCGAACAAAGGAAAAGACGAAGACAATGGAACATGGCTTCCCAGTGGGATATAGGGTGAGACAAAAATCGGCCAGCGAGCAATCCGAGCGCGGTTTAGGCGGGAGAATTAAATTGTTTATTTATGTTTATTTATTTATTTCCGAATGGAAATTTGCGTTTCTATTTGATAAAACATAACGATATGAAACCCCAAACCCAGCCCTAGAGCCGTGAAACAAACATACAGTTCTTTAAGCCTTCTCTAACAA
The DNA here is from genome assembly GCA_964017195.1 of Siderastrea radians. NCBI lineage: Eukaryota > Metazoa > Cnidaria > Anthozoa > Scleractinia > Rhizangiidae > Siderastrea > Siderastrea radians. The sequence goes on along the minus strand of OZ024896.1, from coordinate 29,766,252 downwards.
CGCAAAATACAAAAACAGACACTACGATAGGGCCTTATAATCAGAAAATTATATCTTTCTTGAAGAGGTATTAACTAAATATCAGTTCGTAAGCTGTTATTCGGAAGGATTTTTGCATCTATGATTTGGGAGGGGTGGGGGGGGGGGAGGAGTCCGGCGGTAGGCAAAATATCACATTTTAATATATATTTTCCGAAAAAAAACCTTTCGTATAGATATTTATTTTATTTTATTTATTTATTTTATTTTATTTTATTTTATTTTATGTTTCAGTATAGCCAATTTCTAATTTCAAAAAGTTTGAGGTAGGATCCTATGGACGAAACCATAACCACTAGTGTCTAGTCCCACTCGATTGTTCACTTTGAGTTGGCCGCTATTACCCTCTCAAAACTGTGGTGAAGCATCTTAAAAGGACCGTGTCAAGGATTTTAGCCAAACTTAGGCAAAGGAAATGACCATCAAATTCGTTTTAATATATAAAATAACCTCTTGAAACAGTGAAGGAATATTTAAATAACACACCAAATGCAAAAGAAGGTATGGATGGCCAAAAGTGTCGAAGATTGAAACGGATTGCGATATGGGTTTTTGAAATATGGTCCCGCGGAATAGTGTTCTGGCTGCAGTGAAGCTATGGTTTTGTCATTTAGAATCATAGATTTAATTTCTTTGCAAACATTTAGTTTCATAGCGAATATTTGGCAAAATTTAATAACATAACATTAACTTAGCATTGACACAATCCATTTAAACCAGGTTTTTACTCGATGTTTGATGTCATGAAAACTACCGGCTTACCAACTTAATGGTACATGTCAGCTGGAAAAAAGAACTGAATAAGAAATCTTTGGAAAACTCAAACTTCAGCGGATACAAAACCAGCAAAAATTCCAGCAAATTCCAAAAATTCCAAATTCCAAAAATTCCAGCAAAAATTCTGTCATTCAGCTATGAATAGCTTGAATACGAAAAGACGTCCCTTCTTGTGCGCCCGAGAAATTAGCTTAAATTCTGTAGTGATGACGTACAGTATATATTGTCCTACATGGGGTCTGATTGGTTCTTATAATAAATAATAATAATAATAATAATAATAATAATAATAATAATAATAATGGTCATGCACTTAGCTTCGAGATAGCTAGTTTGCAGGCATGCCACTGAAACAGAGGGAAACAAATATTCTAAATGAACATAACATGATTAAAAATCCCAACTGGCAAGAGGCAGACCAGTTGGCTATATACAAAGCGTGACGGAGGATTTGAACTCGGGACGACCGAAAACAAATCCAGCTAGTGATAGGGTGAAGGCCTTGAACCCGGGACCTCCGGATTACAACACCAGTGCCTTAAACCCCTCGGCCACGCTGCCTCAAACCACGCTGCCTCCTCTTGTCCAGCTTTAAAGTTTCCCGCACTCTGAAGAGGGAGTCTCGCTACTAACTAACTCGCCACCAAGCGGTCACCTTTCCACACTTAAAGAACGAGCAATATTCAGGGTTTTCACTCCTTCGCTTGGTGGCGAGTAACCGAATAGTAACCGACGAGGTGCTTACTTCTATGGTAGTATTCAGTGTGGATTGGATTCTCAGACTCTATTGCGGGAGAGAAATGGCACACACAAAAAACCTGTTTACCACAATGAAAGCACTGGGAGTACGTGTTTGAACGTGTATCGTGGAAAGAAAGACGGGAATATCATTGATAACATTATTGTTTTATTATTAATAAGATAAATCAATCAGTGACCACTGATAAGCAACAGTGGGGTTTAGCAGAGTATATTTCGGGAACAATGCAAATGTGCATGTTGTGGTCTTTTACATATATTATGTAGCTGATTGTCATAGACTTCTTATAGCCATTGAGAGGACTATGTGTCGTTATTGCAGATACACAGACCAGTAACTGACTCGTTATAGGTACAATAATTTTGGCAGAGCTATGCTGGTGTTATTGGCAAGAGCCTTTTACTAAAGCGGTATTATTAAGCTATTAGCAGTCAGCGTTTACCACAAGCATTTTGGTTATGTAGGTATACACTGCTTTCTGTCGCGTTGTCTTCCACAATTTTTTATCCCAATCGTCTACTTAGAAGGCGACAAAAACAAACTTGCCAACTCTATTTCGCCCTTTCGGGAACCTAAGACACTTTTGAACTTTTACTCTTTCTGATCTGTTAATAATAATAATAATTAAAAACAATATTATAATTATAATAAGAACCTTCCCAGAATGCTTTGCACCAGAAAAATTTCAATACAAAATAACTTAGTTAATTTGTGGTCGAAGAGAATGCTGTACCATGTGTTATTTACAACTTCGTGAAAGTTATCCCTCATATTAACGTTAGGGTGATGACGTCATTATTCACGTGACTATGGCAAAAATATGTTTTAGCTCACTGCAAGAACAGGCCTCCATCAATTCAAAAGCAGATAACGTGCCCTGATAGACATTGGAATGGGCAATATGGAAATTGCCACTTGACATCTGGCATTTGAAAGTTAAGGTGGCTCTGTACAGGAGCATTTCCCAGGGGACTGGTAAGGAGTCAGTAACTATGGTAGTTTAAGGCGGAGAGAAACAAAGCTTGGCTGGTTAATAGTACTTCGCATGAAAGTAACGACCATGATATGCTCACTGTTGTGACGTCATTGGTCACGTGACCAGAGCGCACAGAAAATTCAAATCACTTTAAAACTGCTTTAAGCTCAATAAATTCGTAATTTCTCACAGTAATATCGCAGAAAAAATTGCAACTATTCAAAAACGTCCATTATTATTTTTCCTTTTGAAAAAAGCACAATGAAAAATGAACCTTAAACTTTTGATAATCCCCTGTTTTGTGAGGTTTTAATATAAATGTAAAAACGAATCAGCATATTTGGTTTCAAACTATGCTCTTTCTAACTATGTTAACAGTTTTTTTAAAAAAAATCGTTTTCATAGAGCTTAGGGATGAGAATTTGCAGGCACGCGGAGTACTGGGCACCAATGTCACGGATTGCTCAGGAAGACTGGTGCACTTTTTAGGCGCGGCGGCATAGCTAGCGACAAAAGCTGAAAAATGGGGTGAAAAGGTGTTTTGCTAGCTTTCTGTCGGTCCATTTCTGCTAAAGAATTGTTAATGGTTTCTCCGAAAGAGGACAGCACTTCATTTCTCGCTGCATTGCTCATGTCAGGTACGTGTAATTATAACTTTTTATTGTCTTCGGTAAACAGCTTAATATATTAGCAGGGCTTTACCGATCGATCATTTTTGTTTAATGTTTCATATTTATCGTTAGTCCAGTGCTTAAATAATTTGCCATTTTCGTTCCGGTAGCAAAAAACCGAAAGAAAGACACGTAGGTTGGTAGCTAAAGTTTATTAAGTTTCGTAAGTCTTTAAATAAACGTTATATGAAGTGATGTAGTTTTTGTACACTCGTCTGTGAATCGTACATGTATGTTATTTGTTGGCCCAGTGAAAGTGTAGCATCGCATCCTTTATGTTTTCAGTAACTTTAATTACAGCGTTGCTGTTAAAATTAATGTTTCAAACAGCTATTGCTTAAAGCAAGAAGGTCAGGTTATTCTCTTAATGTTGATACTGGCAGATAAGCTTAAATGTGTAGCATCATTTAAGCTTACGTGTTGTAAACATCTCATAACAACATAACATAACACATAACATACTTTATTTTATCTCCATCTCCATTTGTTTATTAGCTGGGCTTTTCTTCACTGCTTGCAAATTATTTATACACATCTAATGACTCACGAATGTTTCTTAGATCAAGTAAGGTTCAAAGCTATAGTTGGCATGATTTGATGACAAACAACAAATTTAAATTTCGAATTAGGTACATGTAAGACTTTTATTAAAAGTTATGTGTTGATCACTTTTGGGAAAATATGCTTAAGATAATCGAGTTCAAAGCAGGTGAATGTAATTGTTTTGTACATCTCGTTCTCTACTTTTACTGATTAAGTTATTCCATAATTTGCAGGGTAAAAAATTAACTTCAGTGCTTGAATCATTGAATTGCAACTCGGGCCAGTATCCTTGAATTCCAACCTCGTCCCCAGGGTCTTTTCACTTGCTCGCTTAGTATAGTGGACCAGGCCATTTAGATAAAGTGGCTTTCAAAATCCTCTAGTCTAAATCAAAAAATTTAAAACCATATTTACTTGAATAGACCCCTCCCAACCTGGGTGAGAAGTAAGTCTTTTATCCAGGGATTTCGCCAATAATCATGTGGAAAAAGTACCACATACTGTAGAACTCTAAGTAAAAACAAACCTCAACTTGTAGTGGCCCTGGTCAGTTTTAAATTGCTACTGGCAACCAGGAGACTGTCAATTTTTAGCCCTGAAGTTGTTGTTTTCACTGATCCTTTTTTATCTATACTAGGCATGGTATATGTCAGCAGTGATCAGTGATGCAGCTTTTCTTACAGTGAAGGTATGCACATGGAAGATATCAATCACATAATTATCCCAGCTTACGTACTATCTTACTGTTCAGTAAAATGAACTAGGTCAAATGCAATGATCGGTTTAATTTGGGTTCGGTAGTTGAACACAATTAAACCAATAATATGCATACAGCAGTGTTTGATTCCAATTTCTGAACCCAGTCAAACATAATTAAGCACAGTTAAACAGTGTAAAATCATTCAAATATACCAGAGATTTAAACCATCTGCCTTTAAGCAGGGTTAAAACTTGGCGGTCGCACGGTCGCCTGTGGCGATTAAAAAGTGTCCAGGGCCACTAAAAGTTGAGGTTTGATCGCCCGAAGGGCGACTACGATTTGAGAGGTGTGAAAAGAGTAGCAATAACAATAAAATAAAATGTTCTTTCCTTTCTTTCCTCGACTCTAAGTTTATCAATTGTAGTAAAAGTTTAGTTCTAAAGCGCAAAATTCAAAGTCTTTCGTGATCGAGTTTTTAGATCGCTCCGATATGTAGACGCCATTTTGATTTTACTGACACGAGAATCCAGACATACCCAGAGTTCAATGCGGTACGTTTTCAAACATGAATATCGGCAAAATCACTCAATACTGCTCGATATAGTAGACTTACTTTCCACCTGAATTCAAAAGCAATCGAAAGAAACTTAGAATGGTGATACTGAAGTTTGTAGATGTTGACAAGATCGTTTTGTCCGTATTTGGAAAATAATGGTCCAGTTTTCCTTTGGTAGTCTTAGGACCAAGTCAGAAGCTATAGATGAAGAAAAGAGCAAACAAGAACGAGACGAATGATCCCCATCACAGACCGAACAGAGGTTTTAGTATAATAACAATTTTACCAATTTTTCGACAGCACATTGGCAAATGTGAGCTTTCAAGACAAAGTTAAGATCAAGCAAATTTCTTTTGGCGTTTCAGTCGAACACCCTACTAAAAAACATGGGCTCCAACAGCCGTAAGGCGGTTATTCGAGTAAAAATGGTTTAAATTTTTTTTGTGTTAGTAGCGAAAATTTGAGGGCTACTTTATTTTGGGCTGGGCCACTAAGAATTCAGGGATACTGGCCCGAGTGGCGACCAAGCTCTGAAGTTAAGTTTTAGCCCTGCTTTAAGTGTGTGAGAACAAGCACAAATTTCTTGAGTGTGGAATTTGAACATGATCTGTTTTATATTGTCGTGTAAACACATAGAAGACTGGGTGGCTAAAACAGCCTTTTCGGAAAAAGAAAATTTGGCAATCCTAATACTCACAAAGGCAAATAAAAGTTGAACCAAGGAAAAAATTAAATCACAACATTTACATGAGTGTTCCATCAAGACTTCCATTGGGGTAGGTGATGAAAACCTTATACCCACTTAAGTTACAAAATCCATTTTTCACGGTGATGTAAGATTTATTCTTGATGGTTAAAGGGTTAAAACTTAATGCAGAATGAATCAAACAGTTATACCATGTATGGGTTTTCATACCACAGTGATTATTGTGACCCAGTACCACTACTGGGGCAAGCTCACACAGGTATGACTTGTACAGTTATGAGATGTTGTGCTGTAATCATTAAACAAATACAGAGAAACAAGTGGAAATCGGGAGGAACTTGTACCAGAATGAAAATCATGCTGGTATTATGAAAGCACCCCCTTAGCCTAAAGTCGAGCAGCTCTCAAGAATGTTTAACAACATCCTCAGAGACCCAGGGGCAGTAACGCCCTGATTTCATGAGACCGGTACAAACTCAGACTGGTACGATTTTGTTTACATGAGACCGGTCTAAAAGTCAGACTGGCATTAAGTGTTTACCTGAGACCAATCTAAACTCTGTTTGTGTTAATATGGTCTGCAACCATCCCATCCTTAAAAATCCACTTTATCTATTATCCAACAGCTTGGAATGCTCCAATGCCACTTATTAAACGTGCATACCCAAAACAAACATCTCAGACCAATTGGAACCCTGTTCGTACTTAAGTGGCTCCCCAGTCTGATTTCAAACCATTCTGAGTCATTCATATTGGTTCAGCAGCAGTGATGAGTTAAACCAGCCTAAGGCCCTGTTTACATGAGTGACTTTATCCCGGGATGACTTTTATCTCCTCCCAGGGTGACTTTCATTGCGGTGTCTGGTCATTTACCTGTAAATGTTTACATGATTTGGAGCTGAAATGTGTTCACCCTGGGACGATTTCATCCTGGTCTTCAGCACGGGGATGAAATCGTCCTGGGGTAAACACCATTTCAGCTCCAAACCATGTAAAAGCTTACAGGTAAATGACCAGACACCGATATGAAAGTCATCTCGGGATGAAATCACTCGTGTAAACACAGCCTAAGATGATAATTTTTTTATACTAGCTTCATGTTTCGTACGTTTCGTGTAAACAGAAGTAAGCATTTGGAGTCGATCTGAAGTCGTACCGGCCCAAGTTGGTACCATTCTTATAGACTACGAGCGGTCTCTCATTTTTCTCTGGCGTGTGCACACTGACTGTTCTACTATTGGTAATTGTGATAATTAAAATCTGCTTTGCTTTTCTTACAGGTTTTTATTCCATCAACCTGATGTCAGGAAAATATGGCAGTTTATTGTAAGGGTTTGGTTAAGAAATTTGTACTTTTAGCTATATTCCCAGACACACTTTATCAATTCAAATAAAAAATTTGAAGAGCAGTTTTGAAATAAGGTTATATATTTTTTTGTCTTTTTCTGCTTAACATTTTGATGTCATTGATTAGTTTGACTGACCCCTCAGTACCACTAAGTGGATGATGTATGAAAATGGAATGAATCCTGGAGTACCTTTTAGGGCTCTACTTCAAAATATCTGATGAGCACACCCTGCCCCATATCTTTTTTTGGGGGAGTATCCCCCCCAACTACTATCCCAGGAATGAAGAGTCAGACCTATTTGATTGAATTCTCTTTATGGGGAAAACTATGTCGATTGACTGATTCACCAGTCTGATCCCTTTTTGTCAGTTCATTGCCTATTAGGTTTCAGACTATTCTGAAATGATTTAGAAAGAGGCTATTACTTTTGTTTTTCTTTGGTACCAGATTATGGCAATCAGTAACAATGCTTATTGGTGACAAATTATCAAACCAAAAAGAACTAAAGTCTCGAGATCTACTGCCATCACGGTCAGGGTAGTAAGAGAGTGAGTCATAATCTGTGCATCAAATAAAGTCACTAGTCATTACTGGACCATTTGTTATTCGCATTGGCAACACTGAAGTCACAGATTGATTGATTTATTGATTTATTGACTGATTGATTGATTGATTGATTGATTGATTGATTGATTTTTTAATTGGCTGATTGACTGATTTATCAGCCAGTTGGTTGAGTGGTTGATTGATTGACTGATTGGTACTTAAAATAGATGAATGAATTGATTCACCTGAATTACATGTAAGTAATTACATGCATAATGCTGCACTTCTTCGCATCTTCCTCTGGCAGTAAAATAATACCTGGCATCAGTCAAAACATAAAATAATTTTCAAGCCCCAATGTCATGACATAATTGTAAGCAAATAATTTATTTGTAATTAGCAAGTAGTAGGTAAGAAGGCGTATTGGAGAGCAGGACTATTAGACCTTTTACAGGAATTTAAATTATATTTCATATTAACTCCAGTAAGCTACTCCTTCTGAGTAACTACACTATTGGACAGTCAAGAAAGAAAGCAATGCTCTGGGTTGTTTTAGGGTTCACTACTTCCTACTATTAATTAAGCTTCCCGGGGAATTAATACAAGTAAATAAGGTACATCATCATCATCATCATCATCATCATCATCATCATCATCATCATCATCATCATCATTCAACTACAGCGTCATTTTACCATATAAGGAGACAAATATGAGTATGAGAGCATCTTACACTGTAGAAAACGTATTGCACTATAGTATCCCGGTTTCAAATCACTTATTGAATAAAGCATTTACAATTTTGCTTAGATATTTAAGTTTATATTACCTACAAAGGGGCTTATTTAAAATTTATGAAACACTGGTTCTAATTTGATGAGAGGTGTATTACTAATGATTAACTAATAATTATAATATTGTTTTCCGGTCTCACTTGTAATAATAATAATAATAATAATAATAATAATAATAATAATAATAATAATGATAATAATGATACTAATAATAATTTATTTCTTGCGCATTACATTAAAAATCTCAATGCTTTTACAATAAAAATAAAAATTACAAGTAATATAAAGAAAACGATTGGGATGATAAAATACTACTTTATTATAGGAAATTAACGCTTCATGAAATTAACGCGAATTCCAAAAATTCGCGTTAATTTAAGTCGCGTTAATTTTTGTTAACGTTAATTTCCGCGCCGTTAATGAAGTGGAGCGTTAATTTCCGCGACCTTAATTTCCATTATTTTGGCCCCAATTCTCGATGCAGTCAAGACGTTCTAATCTCCCAGGAAAAAGCAGTATTTCATCAGGGTGAAAATCTACCGGTATCACTGAAACTGTGAAAAACGCTCGAAGCGGTCAGATTCCTTCGCTTAGCCCATACGTTTGGGGAAAGTATCACGAGCATTGTTTCCGTCTCGGATTATACGCCTAGTGTCGAAATAAACTTATTCCTGTTGACTCAAGAAGTGTTTTTCTTTGTGTACGTCGCGTTAATTTCCTTCAATTTGAAATGTTACCCTCTCTTTCGCGTTAATTTTCTTTATTGGGAAGTGATTTTTCCTTCGATTCGCGTTAATTTAAGTCGCGTTAATTTCAAATAGCTTAATTAACACAAGCGTTAATTTCCTATAATAAGGTAAAATTTGTTAAAGGAGAAGTTCACTCCAAAATGGCCATATTTTTTCCTTACGCCAATAAAAAGTTTATAAAGAGATATGTTATTCACTAAAATTTCAGCTTCCAACGAGCGCTAAAACCCTACGAAATCCTTCTTTGAAGTAGCCCAAAACTCGAGAACTGAGTCTTTTTGTATCTCTGGAGCTCTGTTTGAGCAAAATGGAACTACACAAACAGGCACTTTGACAAACAAAAGCCACTTCAAAGAAACAAGGAGTTTCGAGTATTTAAATTTTCCCGCCAAACGTCAGGCTGAGCTCTTTGACGTCACGCATACATTACCAGCTCCAAGATGGCGGCGTTCAGTTCTCAAGTTTTGGGCTACTCCAGATTTCGTAAGGTTCTAGCGCTCGTTGGAAGCTGACACTTTGGTGAATAACATATCTTTGTATAAACTTTTCAATGGCGCAAAGAAAAAAATGGCCATTTTGGAGTGAACTTCTCCTTTGACAAAAAGCCGCCGAGCTTTGTGTGTAAGTCATATTCTCTAAGAGCGTGGTTTTATTACAATTTATATTTTCAGTCTTTTCGTTTTTGCGTCCTTTTCCTTCCCTACAGGGGGAGGCCATCGTCAGAAAGCTTCTCGATGCAGTAATATGACTTCGATTCATCCAACGTTTCCAAATCCAAATATGGAGTGTCCTCCTGCAGCATCTGTTCCAGTGATCTCGTCGCACTTTCAAATGTCGGTCTCTCACTGGGATCTTCCTTCCAACAATTTAACATCAGATGATACCTGAAAAGTACAGTTATACATTTCTTAAAGATATTTGAACTGTGCATATAAGCGTACGAGGAATTTCTCTTAAGCATTGCTACTCTGCTATCTTGGCTTTTGTTGAGCGGGGCTTCGCCCTGAGACGCTCGACATCCGGCCGATCCCGAAGTGCACGTTCCGCCGCGCGCCAGAAAAAAAACTCAGCTAACGATCTCTAACAATGAAACCGAGCGTTTTACGATAATGGTAAATACAACGAACTGTGATTGGGAAGCGAACCATACACCAATTGGTTGAACCAGGGGCCCATTAACCGGAGCAAGCAACTGTCATATAGCTTCATATTGCAACTGTGACACAGCCTTTCTACAAATGTTTAGATTCTACTGTCCAAGGATATTTCTGTGCGTTTTTTTGGTGGGGTTTTGAGGTTAGTGCCATGGTATAAAGAATGCAAATTTCTGATATACCGAATGAATGAGTTCGTTAAACAAGCACCTCTGATATTATAACTTACAGTTTATCAGAACACGTGTCTGGTCTTTCCATGAGATATCCTGTCTTGAGAAGATTGTACAACTCTTTGTTGTTTATTCCAGGGTAAGGATTTCCTCCTGTAGTAAGAATTATCAGTGGACTTTATTGAACTTGAGTATGCGTATTCAAGCATATATGTCCAAACAATGTTTAATATTAGGGAAATAATAGACCGCTTTGGACTCGTAGTGCAGGCAGGAAGAACTATTTTGCATGCTTACCTTTACGGTCAGGTCAAGGTCATGGGCAGATGTGTTTTTTTCGAAACATATCAGAGTTGAGTTTAAGAGATATAGACAAAAGCTAAGTCAGTTAGACACGATCAATGCAACACACATACTGAAGCCCTTATCATGTCGACAGCTACATCGATATAAATACTTTGTAGGTACATGTAAATTCCTTGGCTCAAACCTTCTTTTCCATTTAAATTTTCTGATTGGTTTATTTTTTCTTTTTGCTTTTATTTTTGTTAAACCAGTCAGTTTAATTTTTATTCCTCCCCATCTTAATATAACTGTACCATTACAATGTATGCACATACATGTACATGTAAAACAAAATAATATCAAAATCAAACTAATTAATTTTAATTGAAAAAAAATTAAACTACATGTACGTGTACAGCGTAATGTAATTGTACAATGCACGCTGGGCTGTCATTAAGTTTTAAGCAGCCGTTACATTGAAGTTATCACCCGTGCTAGCATTTCGCTCAGTATGCAGGTGTGATGTAACGCCAATCGGCATCTTCACCCATAACATCAAGTGAACTCAGCTGTAACAGGTGTAACAGGTTATGGCCCTTAATGACGGCCCTGGTATGCTTTGTGTTCTGTGAATTACTCACCAATACTTGAAATGTCTCGTAGCTGCTCATTATCTGAAAGCATGTTTGAACACAGAGAATCCACTATAGTCTCTTTGATGCTCTTTGACTTTACTAACCAGAGGGCCAAGGCTAAGGGGTTGACAGACACGAAGACATTATTATCATAATATCCATACATGTATTTAAGTGCACTGTATGCAAATGTAAGAAAGAAAGTAAGGGAGGGAGGGGGGGGGGGGGGAGGAGAGAGAGAGAGGGAGGCAAAAAAGGATTTAACCAGAGAAGGGAGAAGGGAGAAAAGGGAAACATGAATCTGCTAAAAGTCAAGAATAATCACCATTTGACAGCAAGGTTCTGTACTTCACCATTCTTGTCCTCTAGTAACTTTAAAAGCATCTGGACAACCTGTGAATAAACAGAATGGGTAACACAATAATGAGGCCTTAAGCATCCCACGGCTTAACACAACCATCCAACTGAAGTTTATTTATTTCCTGAGACTGTTAGTGGCCATTTGGCCACCGACTGCGCAAGTTTGGTCGCCAGTGAAAAATTTTAGTCGCTAAATTAAGCTCACGCGTTCAATCCTTCTTCTCAATCCACCGTGAGAAAAAAGATGGCGGCTGTATATTTTACCACAATACCTTGCGAGCCTAACACACCCAATAGCAACATAGAAAGCCATATTTTTTCCCAAAATTGTCCCTGATCTAACAACATTGCGTATACTAGTTTGGAGCTTTTAGAACTGATATGTACGTTTTTATAAGCCTTTTTAGTTTTTTTCCTGCTCTAAGAATTATGGGTAAATGTACCAGTCGCCATCTTTTTTGCCTACGGTTGATTATCAGTCCGGATTATCCCAATATTTTAGGAAATTGATGACGTCACGAATCTATTGTTCACCATTAAACTGGCGGCCATTTTTCGAATATCCCGGGCAACAATAAAAACCTTTGTCTGTAGTCACGCATGAGCGTCCATCCGGGACTTTTGGTTACGAAACATTGCGAGGAGTCTTCAGTTTCCATTTTGGATGCGAATTGAGAAGATCTGAGGCAGTGTTTTTGCGAATTTTCGTGGAAGAAAGGTTACGATGCAGGGCCATTTTATGTCTTGATTTCAAGGTAGGTGAATAATTTTCGTTTTTTACTCGATTCACGTATTTTTTGTGAAGCTTGCAGTATTTTTTGCCGTTTCTTATGTCGATAAAATTTCCCCATGCCAAGTGCCAGCATGGTAGACAAGCTAGATTTTCGGTAGACTTTTCCAGAAGTCAAGGCACTGTTTTTATCCAAAACCGCTGTTCCATGACACTCGAGAGTAACTTGATTGAACTGTATTGTTTTGACCAGTTGTCGCTTTCTTGCTGACGAGAATGGGCTTTTTATGTAATATGTTGTTTTCTTTAGCACTGAAGTATAATTATTCTGCCATTATAAATTATGCTGAAAACTATGCACACATAAATTACTTATGAAAGCAGTTGTGGTCAACACTGATTAAATCTGCCATTTGTTTCAGATCCTGCATTCAGTTAAGAGGCAATTTCAAGGATGAAAATACTGTACTATTTGTTTCCTCAGAATATTCATCTTTTAATAACTAAATTACAATCAAGAGAAAATGATTGTCACATTAGTGTACTCTAAATTCTTTATCTCAGAACTGTAACAACAAATGTGGAAAGGATATACTACAAGTAGTCCCTAATTTCTTTTGGGGATAGTCAAATGGGTAACCATACGAATGAGCACGAAAAATAGATCCCACGCATGATTGTTGCGCTTAGTCGTGTGTTTCACTCATCCAACTATCCATGAGAGATATAAGGGACTTATTGTAATCTAGCAAGAACTACAAGATAACAAACAAAAGCAAACACTTGTATTCACCATTCAAAACTTCTGGGTGCCTTATTTCTGGCTTGGGAACCTAACATTTCACTGCCTCTGAGCTTTGTATACTTGGCATTTTTCTTGGGAACCAGTCCTGACAATGTAAGTTTTCAGGCCAATTTACAGTAGGCTTGCTATCGTTTTGAGTCATTTCTGCTTTAAATGTTTCTATTGGGACTCTAGAGCATCCCCCCCAAGACCTGCTCACGTTTGTTTGAATCTGTCATACGGATGACGTGGTAAAATCTGTGAACTGCTGGAATAACAAAACTTGACTCTTTTTGTGTGCTTGTATTTAAATAGCTATTACAATTGAAGTGTTATGTATCAGTTAATTTCAGTAGTGCCCATTCTCCCCCCCCCGGGCACTAGTCAGGCATTTCATTACATTCGAATTCCGGGGGTCGAGTAGTAGCCAAACCCAGAGTGTACCCTGGGGCACTTGGCATTCTTGTGTTTTCAACCTAACTTGCTGGTGATTAGTTAGGTATAATTTTCCTTCTTTTTTAATGTACCCTGCTGCATTTGAACATTTTTTTTGTATACACCATGCGTTTGAGTTGGCTTGGGAGGACATGGACCCTACTGAAATTGACTCATGCATATTGTTACCATCATTAACATCAACAAGACATTGAATTCTTTTTTTCTATTTTATACAGACAAACTTGCTAAAAAATAAAACTAATTTGGGTCAAGTAAAATTATTTGTTCAAGTGTTTTATAGGGGTGGAATATTAGATGCAGTCTTAAACCTCATTTGGCCCCCTATACATGTCTCCATCCAGTTCCACTGGTGTTGGCTTGTCTGCTAACAATTTTCTTACTGGCTCTGGCATATTCCCGTCACCAGAACCTGTTGATCTCATGTTGAGACGCTTGCGAGATCTTGGTTTACCAACTATTGCAGAAAATCACTGGAAAGAAAATACTGTACATGGTGGATAAAAGGTTGAAAATACTGTACAGGGTGGAAAAAATAAAGAAAGTAGATTTTCAAGACTGCATTTGTTTTGCATACTTTATTTAAATTTCAAAGAAAACCTTGACAAAGCCTCTTAACCTCTTGGTACATTTTTCTTATTCATTCTTATTCACTATTCATTTTTTAAAATACAATACAAATAACCCACTCTCCAGTTGATTGAATTTGATGTTAAATTAATCTGAAACTACTGTACATGCACACCAAAAGATCTATTATTGCGGTTTTCAGTGAAATGCGAACTCTGAAATTTAAACCTCGCGCAACGGTTACGTTTTCCGCTGCCGTCAATCAAATTTCCGGTGGCTTCCGATGACTGCTGAGAGTGTAGCGCTCACGTGGCCCAAATGCAAGGAGTGATTTAATATGGCGGACGGGTCGGCCGATGGTTCCTTGGCGTCCTTGGCGTCCTTGGCGTGTTTGCCGATCGAAACACAGTCTGAAGACAGTTTATACGAGGACGTGTCAGTAGAGCTTCCAGACTCGGAAGAAACCCAAATCATAGACAATGAAGAAGACCAGGTTAGGCTATTTTCAATCTCGAACGCAGATTGTTTATTCGGGTTTTTCATGCACGTGGGCGGATTTTGTAAACGTGAGATGTCATCATAATATAGTAAGCGATATTTTCTGTTATTTCCTTTCCAGAGAGAAGTTTCATTGTTCCTTGAAATCAAATCTGGAAAGGTTTGTGGGCCAGAAAGTACGCCGTTTATTCTACCCAAACGATGGACTCTTAAAACCATCCAGAACTGCGTCGAACATTACATAAATAGAAAGAGGGAAGGAAAAGAACCGCGCCGGGTAAAACAGTTGTATTACAAACGAGCAAGAAGTAAAAATATCGTTCGACTTGATAGTGAGAGTGATGTTTCGTCGCTGATAGATGAATACCCTTTGCGGCACCCCACTGGAAAGAAGAAAAACGGGAGATGTATCATGTACTTGGCTGCTGATTTGGAAGACATAAACGGTAAGCGACTAAGCGACACCAGTTTACGTTTGAGGCATGTTTATGTAAAGAGATAGGTAAATTGCATCCCTATTGATAATTCTCTTATTGTATGGAATATTGAAACCCGGGGTAATATTAGTGTGCCACATTAAAACTATGTGGAAGATCCCAACCAGTGCTCGAAATTAGGAAAAAATCCAGAGCACTGCCAACTGATACGTGACATAATTATGGTACACTAAATGGATTTTCTAAATAAAAAGTGCATGTACCGAACCGTTTAGAAATATGTAATTTTTTTTTAACACTTTTTTTTTATTGAATGCTATTACATACACTTACACTTACTGTTACATACTCTTCCTTACTTACAGTAGAAATATATAATTATCTGTAAGAACGCTGTGCAGTGGCCCTTTTTAGGCGTCTTTTGTGTGGAAAGGTTAAAAATTACAGTGAGGATCACCTTTCAATTGCATTTACTAATAACAACTTTTTTTGGGGGGGGGCGGGAAGGGGTTGCAGTGATGTAAACTGTTTTGATATCTCATAAGCCTTCCATGTTTCAGTTGGGTGAGCTGCATATTAAAAGGATTATTTTTTCTTCAGATACACCTGCACACACAGTAACCCCTCGCAGGTCTCCTCGTCTAGTTCAAAAAAAGTATGACATTTTTGTCCATCGGATAGAGGAGGGGACAGGTCAAATCTCAAACACTTGCGAAGTTATTCACAATGTGGAAAGAAGTGCAAAGCTGTCTACGATAGCAGAGTCTCTGATGAAAATTGGTAATGACGATGTTGTATATGTTCCAAGGAAAGCAATCTATTGGTTGAGAAAGGGTAACAAACAACCTGTTTTGCTGAAAACAGAAGAAGATTTGGAAACATGCAAGAAGGAATATGGGACAGGATCTATTAGGATAGCTTGCACCGTGGTTAATGTCAGTAATTCCTCTCCAGGTATATGTATGATTTGAATTTTTCAATACATGACAGGTTTTGTGTAAAGAGAAATCAGTCACTGAGAAACAATGAAGTAAATATTGGGCTGGGACAAGCCATCCAAATACTTCCACCTCTATAGAGGTGTCTGTCTTAATGTCAATTTTGAGAGAGTTTACTGTACACACATCAGGGTCAACAATGTTATTTCATTCAGGCTTAGTCAAAGCAAAGAATTGTCAAACACAAGAATGTTATTTTAGACTATTAAAATGCTATTTAAGTAAAAAAATATTATTTTATGTTAGTTGACAGCAGTAATGCAAACAAGAGAAGAAGAAAACTGGATATGCAACGTGGGGAGAAGACACAGGAGCAAAATGAATTGTGGAACGAAATACATGTAAACTTGGTGAGAGATCTGGAGAGCAAAGGCTTACTTTGGAGATACGGAGTAAAGCACCTTAAACTTTGGACTGACATGATCATGGATGGTAAATGTTCTGGAGTGGGGGAGGAACCACAGTGGGAGGAACACCTTGAGCAGGTCATGATTCCCCCCAAAAGCAGAAAAAGAAGTGCATCCTCCAGCACTACTACCTCCTCCAGCACCACTAGCCCTGAAGGTGGAAAATCTGACAGAAGCATTATTGAACTGATGATGTTGCAACACCAGCAAAGCATGGAAGCTGAAAGTAGGCGAGCAGAGATGTTTCAGAAAACCCTGCTGACTATGATGTCATCTAATGTTGCTTTATTGCAAAACCAGGTAAACTTTATGTGCTTGTTTTACCCCTTGTCACTGATGTCAGTCCAAACATTATTTTGCATCATTTAGGAGCAAACAAAAGCCAGAATTGATATTACAAAGTACAGAAATGGTTGACACTATGAAATCATGAGACATACAGTCAAGTTATTTTGTTTTCTTATTTTCAATGGTTCTACTTTTTTATATACTAAAACAGATAGGTAATTGAAACCTAATTCTTGTACAATAAACCCATGTGGAATTTAGGCTTCTGGCTGTTATTAACTTCAATAGACACCTGTTTCCCTTGTTGTGAATTATTCAGCTTTCAAATTAGTTTTCCCGATAGTAGGTCTCTTCTATGAGCTTTACAATTTTTGCAATTTCTTTTGTAGCCCTATACAGGAAAGCAGCATAAATTCATCTCCAAGCCAAGCTTTTCTTCATCTCCAAGTGAACCCTGTCAAGGAAAACATCTCAAGAATTTTAATTTAGAAGAGTGTTGTGAATTTTTAACATCTTTAGGGCTTGGTCACTTAGCTCAAGTATTTCAAACAAATGATGTAGACGGACCCTTACTGTTTGCTCTTTCGCATCCCCACTTTGGGGGTGTTATGCTCAACAGCATGGGCTTCACAGCAACAGAGCAACAGGTGTTGGTTAGTGGCATTCAGAGTTATCTTCATGACTGATGTCACCCATTATTAATGCACTGTTAGCACTAAATGGTCATATTTGTTAATCAGTTACTGTTGGACAATTTGTTCATTTTTTTGGTGGCCTTCAAAAAAGCAACCAAGGCTGATTTCACTCTTTTGTTTATAAATAATATTGATATTGCTGTTATGCCAGAAAGAGGGCAGTTCTGATAAGAAGAGCCACCGGTAATAAGCACTACCCCCGTGATTGTGTAAACAATTTGTTTTCTTGGTAGCTGTTGGAAACATTTTCCTATAAGGCCAACCCACCCACCCCCTCATCCCCCTCCAAATCCCCCCTGTTGGTTAGTGACATTCAGAGTTATCTTTATAATGTCACCCATTATTAATGCACTGTTAGCACTAAATGGTCACATTTTTTAATCAGTTACTGTTGGACAATTAGTTCATTTTTTGGTGGCCCTCAAAAAAGCAACCCATGCTGATTTCACTCTTTTGTTTATAAGTTGATATTGCTGTTATTCAAGAAAGAGGGCAGTTCTGATAACAAGAGCTACCGGTAATAAGCACTACCACCATGATTGTGTAAGCAATTTATTGTTTTCTTGGTAGCTGTTGGAAACATTTTCCTATAAGGCCAACCCACCCACCCCCTCATCTCCCTCCACCCCCCCCCTTTTATTAATCAACTCAGGTTGGATACTTTTGTGACAGTTGTTTACAGGACACAAAACATCTTCAGTCAGACTTTGTTTATTGCTGTATTACATGTTTATACAAGGTTGTTAACACTGAACTTTTAAATCGTTTCAGTTTTCTGTGCTAGCTAAATGCAGAGAAGCAAATGTGATACTAAGTTTTATTACATGTAGCCACAAAATGCAAAGTACTCTGCACAGCTATCAGATGAAACCTGCAAAAGGAAAAAAGAATGTTGATATTACATAAAAGGCAATAAAATGGTAGGTTGAGTCTAAAGGCTTTCCATTTTCTGTGTTAAATAATTTTTAATTATTTCTAGCAACTTTTTTCAATGCAATCTGATCAAAACATGCAACTTTTACATTGTAAAGGTGTGGCCAATTCTGAATTGTTTAGTGGGACTTGGGTAGGTGGTGGCATTTGGGATAAGGTGGGGTGGGATGAAGTGGAGTGATAGAAACTTTTTAAGGCTACCTGTAAAATTGCCACTGAGGTGCATATAATTTTGTTGGATATAAAACTTGCAAAATTTGTTTATGAAATTTTTTTAGACAAACAATGAGATTCATAATGATAGGAATTGATCAGGTAATGCTGTGTTTTTTGCAAACAGTGTTACTAGTCTTATTAAAACAGAGAGGCTGCAAATGGGTAAATTAATTAATAACCTGTTGAAGTGCTATTTCAAAGCATCGTTTGGGATACTTGTTACACACGTGATGCCTGCGAAGCCATGACTTCCCATCTCCAAAGCACAATTCAATTGGGTTCATATCAGGAGAGTATGGACTAATGAGGCAACACAAGAGCAATGGTTGTTAGTAGTTGTGACAAAATTCAGTTCTGATAAGGCCTGTCTTGCTCCAACTAATCCGTTTATAAAATATCAGTGCTGAACATTTTGCATATAATTTATTTTCCTCAGTTATAAGGGGTTTCGTTAAGTTTTGAAGTAGGAAGGTGCCAAAAGGAGAGTAGGCAGGCACAAAAGAATACAATGAAGCAAATTTCTTTATGTTAGATTTGAAAGTAGGTGGGTACTGACTCTTGTGTATCCTGGTACTGGTACCCGGGTCCCGCCTTCTAATAAGAACCCTGAGGTATGCCACTCAATAAATGAAAAGGTGACCACTTTGAAAGAGGGCACCACAATAAACATCTGTACTCAGTAGCTGCATAGCTTTGGGGGATAGTTCCTAGTGGTTCTTTGCTTTGAGCATATGATATCTTTACATTATTTAGACACAGTATTTCCATCAGCCTTCAGTCAACTTCACTGGTGGAACATGTGCAAAATAAAATCACTGCTTCTGTGATGTGCATATTAACCTCATAGCTTTCTGATTTAGTTGGAGGTACTTCTAGTCTAGGGGAAAACAATGAACTCTCTATCCCAGGAGTGGTCAGTATGCAATTTCTCCTTACATTAATACACTACTGTCAACTATACAGGTGAGGAGAATAAAGAATATTATTAACTAGGGGAACTGAAATTGTCTGATGGAACACCTTACTAAATTTCAAAAGCAATGTATTGTAGTCAGTAGGGAGAATTACTTTTCAGTTCATGAGACTACAGTAAGCACTTACGGTAGAAATACAGTCATTCCTCCTTTTTGACGTTCAAGTTCGAACACCTGTTCTGAGTGGTGAATGCGGCAGTTGTCCATCACGACGACAGAACACCTTTCCTTGTTAGCAAATGAGCCTACATGTGGCAGCACAAAATGCTCCATTACATATTCGAACTGTTGTTTATTGTATGCTCCTTCAATAGCATGAGCAGCCTTTACACCATCCACTGCAATGGCACCTAAAACACTGTACCTTGTTCCCCTTGTAAAATTTCCTTTCCGGGACACCCTCATTCCCTTTAGGCCTTGGGCATACTTTCGCTAAATTTAAGTGATGAAAAATTTGTTAATATTTAGCAATTCAACTTATTTTCAGTCAGAGGGCGGGGAGCTGGTGCAAATGGAGGAAAGCCAAATTCTCCTGACCCTCCCCTTTTATGAAGCACATTTTGTTGATGACCCCCTCCCCTCTTTCCCACTCACTCCCTCCTAAAATGCATGCGTAAAATTATATGCCCCCCCGCCCCCACTACCTTTTCTCTGGATAAAAATCACCCCCCCCTCCCATTTGCACCAGCCCTTCCCACCCTCTCGGAGTATAAACTAAGCAACTGTACTTTCGGCATTAGAGAATTTTTGTACGCAGGGCTACTCTTATACCTGGAACGTTCTATCGTCTTTTAAAGACTCGTCAACAAATAACAATTCATGCTTGTTGAACTGGGCCATGTAGCGTCGAAAATTTGCTCGTCGTCTTTCATCTCGCTCTTTTGCAATCAACTGCAGCTAAGACAACGAATACACATATTACCAACATGTAAGTACAACTGGTGTTTACATCAGTGTATAAATACCGGTATATAAGAACTAGCTGATGAAATTCAACAAAAGATCTGCCGAATTGCTTTTGATATATATGTAAGCAAAAAGGAAAGCTTATAAATAAAAAAATGCAGGACAAATCAACGTTCGGCGCCGTTTATATTTGGGTCTTCGCACAAGGCTTTCTCAACATTTTCACGGTAAAAGGAAAATAGATTTTGTAATGACGAACGTTCAAATTTATTCTGCAGGAAACAAAAGTGCTACAATAACCCTCGTAAAGCATTTTTTCACCTGGATTCGCCTAGAAAGTACGGATAAGAAACGAGATTTATACTCCAATTAAGTGGGGATAAAAATTACTAACCTTTTTAACAGAAAGACCAATTCTACGCAAGCAGCGGCTCAGCGTTGGAATCGAATATGTTTCTCCAGTGCGGAAATAGATCCAATCGCGAAGTTCGTCCAAATACAACTCGGGGTATTGGTCGATAATAGAACGAATGAGCAAAATAGCTCTCCCTGTGTACATAAAATTATAAAAAACAATCCTTTGTGAACGTAGTTTTAGACAGAAAGTGTGATGCCGGATAACAATCTACAATACAACGTAATAACAGTTCATCTAAGCGATTCAAGCTTACCATCAATCAATCGCGCTTTTTTCCTGCCATTCAGCGAGTAGTCCACTCCTTTGGTCTCCGCGTAAAGTTTTAGCACCTTGTGGACAAATGTTTTTCCCACTTTCAACAAGCGAACTATTTCCCGTGGAGGAAGATGATGATTCACATACAAAAATATCACTCTCCACCGCAATGAAGTTCCATATTTGCGAGCCATATTTACGTTTGAAAATGGGCGCGCTTTTCCAATCGCTGTCGGCAGTCATCGGAAGCCACCGGAAATTTGATTGACGGCAGCGAAAAACGTAACCGTCGCGTGAGGTTTAAATTTCAGAGTTCGCATTTCACTGAAAACCGCAATAAAATCAACCAAGAATAAAACTGATGAAGGAATCTTCACTCTGTCAACCCTGACCCTTTCTGCATTATTCACTGCATATAGCATAAGTCTATAGTAGTTCTTGGACAAGAAGGAATACAGTTTTCTTTGAGTTAACGTAAAATTTATTTAAAACGACACGAGGTTGCAACATGCAAACATGGATGTCCTGTCGATTTTAACCCACAAAATCGCTCGATAGAAGAAGCATTTATTTGAACATCTAAATCGATTCTGTGCTTCAGAAAAATAACGATCCAATAGAATAGGGTGACAATAGAGAGCAGAGATGCTTACCAATTCTATGGTCTCTTTCCAAAGAAACATAAAAAGTAGTTCGATAAACCATCGTTGCTCGCAGTTCCAAATTTTGCGTTCGTTGCGCTTTCTTCTGTCTGAGGACAAACTACGTTATCCAAGGAGTTTTGTCCGTGATATTGAATGCAAAAACAACGGTTCTCTTCATGGCAGAACTTTAATTCAATTCGAGCACTCTCGTGATGTATATATCTTCCGAAGAAACGTATTACAAAGCTTACAAATTCTCGCGGCTCTCGCTTCGTCCGCCATCTTGAATTTTTATGGTTTGTTTTGAAACGCGAGACTGGAATCACACCCTGCATTCTCATTGGTTGAAACGCGAGTCACGCCTGTTCTCAAATATTGGGATAATCCGGACTGATTATAGTCCAATTTAGTCACCAGCTCCAAAATTTTAGTCGCCATGGCGACTAAAATGGTCTTAACTTGGAGGGTTGTAACAAGGATGAATGATGATGATTATAACACCATGATCTGATGGGAATGTAAAATGTCTGATACACAAGGGTAGAACAACAGAATACAAAGGAAGCCTGATTTCGTGAACCCTCCATTTCCCAAACCTCTCTAATCAATAACTCAAACCAAAAGTCATTTTCCTTTCCATCAGTTGAACACTGCAATTTTAAAGGGGCAGTATCATGGGGATTTTGATGCATTTGTGGCCATATTGGAGCTAAAATTATGACTAAATAGCTTCGCTCATTCACAAGATGCGCCTAGAACACCAAGGTGAAGATATTAAGCGAATCATTTAAAGGAGAGCAAAGTGTAATTATTTTTTTACGATTTATCCAAGACACATGGGTAGAGCTTGAAAACGTCTGTTAGGCATTTTCAATATTTCACTGAAATCTCATGCCTGTATAACTCATGATAATACCTATTTTGTTAAATAAATAAATAAATAAATAAATAAATAAATCAATAAAATGAAATAAATCAACTTTGTTTAACGAGGGTGACACCTAACAGTCTGGGACTGACAAACCTGTGGCCCCCGGGTTCCGGGTCGAATTGGAATTTGGAAATGTTGGTTTTTGAGGAGAGGGGAAAACCGGAGTACCCGGAGATAAACCTCTCGGAGCAAGGAAGAGAACCAACAACAACCTCGACCCACATATGACACCGGGACCGGGAGTCGAACCGAGGCCACATTGTTGGGAGGCGAGCGCTCTCACCACTGCGCCATCCCTGCTTTAGTGGACTAGTTATAGTCATTTTTAACAAAGGTAGACCATTATTTTTAGGTTTCCATTAATGTAAACATTTCTTTTGACTTTTGACTTTTCGAAGTGATACTCATGATACTGCCCCTCTAATCCCAATTTCTTAAACCAATTTTTATTTCCCTTGGAGGTTTGAAAAATCAGAATTTCACTCTACAAATACTGTACCAGCCATGACTCAAACCTGATTGACCTGCTTCCTATAAAATTTAGCACAATAAGGTAATTGTCCATGCTCTTTTTGCCATAGCAACTATTTTACGGGTTTAATTTCTAAAAAGAAACTTGATGTACATAATTTGATGTACAGTAATGATGTCAGTAAAGATCACTGAGCAGAACCTTTAAATATGGCAATACATTAATTTAGTAATGCTCAAGATTTCTAGCTATGGCTGGTTTATATTTTTATTGATTTAATTTGTAAATACGAAATTATGCACATTGATGTAACCAATGCCATCAGCAAAGACCACACTACTGAGCAGTACTTTAAACAACGTACCTGGTACTGACATGTACACTGTATTTTGTCTAAGTTACCTTCAGTTACTTCACAAAATGAAATTTGTGATTTTTAAATTTGAACTTAGGATGATTATCAAAACTACATGTACTGTAAGCTAATAATTAACAGTTACGGGACGAGGTTGAGCAAAATATTGTGATTTGTCAGTGGCAAGCAGATTAATTATTTGCCGAAGCCGAAGGCTGAGGCAAATAATTGATCTGCGAGACACTGACAAATCACGATATTTTGCGAAAACCGAGTTTAATAATCGTTTGATCATTCGATTACTGAGTTTGTTTCACACAAGTACCTTCGGGAACTACGTGGAAACCGCAATATTTCTTGCTGAATTAATGCAGATGAAAGCGTAACTTTGCCTTTGATAATACGAGCTGGTCTTTATCCAATTCTCTATCTTTCAGATATTGCTGAAATACAATAAGAGGAATTTCCATTGCCTTCTTTTTGGTTTCGCTGTTTTTTCCGGCCTAGTAGACAAGTCCAACCGCTCTTCTTCATCTCTGGAAAACGAGCTGCCATTTTTCTCGGAGGTGGACACAACTACGCATGCGCATGAGCAAATATTATTTGCAGCAAAATCACTGACAGACGTTAATGCGCATGAGTAGATCATTATTTGTAGGCAGTTATTTGCAGATCACATGGTGGACTCTCGGCCAATAATAACGAAGGAAAAAATGCATTGAATGATAATAATAATTATTGAGCATGCTGACCTTCCTCTCACTGTCGTCATCCAGTTTAATGGAGCCTTTCTGTAGTTCTGCCATCAGATCATTTGTTGCCATCAACCTGAAATCCTTATCACTTGATGTCATCTGCCAAAAAATGCAACTTAACATTCGTGTATAGTGAATTAATTTTCTACATCAAGAAGTACTTTACAGGTGTACATGGGCTTGAATTACTGATAATGGCTAACAGGTCCGGGATGTAAATATTAGGCAGAAGGCGGAAAAAATAACCACCTGAGGACTTGATTTTTCAGGCTAAAAGACTGTATCTGGCAAGATCTTTCTTTTAATGCGACCCAAATTTTCCGCCTGTGATCAAGAAAAGTTTGCCTGTTGGAAATCTTAGCTGCATCCCTGCAGGTAAAGTAAGCTGAACAACTTTTTGGATGTGATTAAAGTGCATGTAGAATTTACAGCTTGCACAGTTTGCGTCATGCAAAAATCATGTACAACTTTTATCATTCCAGATTATCTGAATGAGTCTATGAAGGTTGCTGGGTTTTTCAATACATGTATGTGTCAAAATCCTATTACATTTTTTATTATTATTTATTTATATTTGTATTGCATAGTTTGCAATAACCTTTTGCCATGTGACATACTATAGAATGAAACTAATGCTATAAAATGTTCAAAGCTTTACAGTGAAAACAATCACCTGCAGCTGATGTGTCCACTTGAATTTTGAACATTTTATGACATCACTTCAATGGTCTTAAGGTATCATGGTACCCCAAAATTGACGACTTTTTCAAAAAATACGCTTTTTTCATTTTCAGATAAATATTATTCAAACCTCTCCTTTACAAAAAGTTTCAGAAAAAAAAAAAGATTGTTTCTACGCAAAGTTATGGACGAAAAAAGTTTAGAGCCATTAATTACGTGTTGACAGTCATCTGTCAACATTGCCGAAAATATCATGTGACATAAGAGGGCCCTGATGTTTTGACATGAGATATAGATCGATTGCGTACCAATTTCCGCGTTATCGAAGGGTATGTTGCGTGGAAAACATGAGCTAAAGAAGGAAGAGATCCTGCCTGTTTGCCTCTACCAAAAAAAAAAAATACGGCAAAGCGTAATCATACAAAAAAGTTTTGCTCGTTGTGGGCCGAAAAACTTTGCGCAAGCGACAGAAGCTGGTATATTTGTAATCAAAAAATGTGGTTGGAAGAACCTATGGAAGAACGAGAACGCCGTGTCTGCGAGCCGCTTAAAGATTACGGCAGAGTCGTTGCAAGACGCGGAAAGAGAAGATGATGGAGAATACTGTGAAGAATCGTGGCAACGATTGAAAGGAAGAACAATCATGTCAGGCGAAACGCTCGTAGAAAAGCTCGATGAAGCGGTTTGTTGTCGAGTTTGTCACCCGGACGTGACCTTCCACGAAAACGTAAATTGCAAAAGTCCTGTCTCAAGTAATAAAGAAGTTTGTTGTTTAATACCCAATTGCTTGCATTTGTGACAGGACGTCGCGGGTTTCAACGTGCTTTACTTTCGCATTTACTTTCGTCTTTCGGGTCGCGGCAGCTTGATTAGTCTTACCCTTTCTTCTTGTTCATGTCTTCGGCATTGTACAGCCGACGTGAAATTATGAGGGTAAAATTTCCAGTGCTTAAGACCCTTTGAACGGCACGCGTACACAGAACCCGAACGAAAGTCGCTTTCCGAAAAAAATATGACATCATTCTTGGCGGCATGTTTGCGCTATTGTTATAAGGTAAGTTGAGCCTCTCCTCTATCAAACCGCAGGTAATTATCCTGACACCTAGGTGTTTTAATCTCATCTGGCCGGAAAAAAGTCTCCATATCTATTTTGCCTTTTTTCTCGAAACCAATTTTTCAAGAAATCGAGGGCACGTTTGACGATCGCGTTCAGCGAGTTTTCAACCAATTTAGCTCAAATTTGGCGAGAATGTTGCCAAATCATTGACACCAAAACCGTGTCTCCGAATTTCATTTTTTGCGTTCATTCAAAAGTTATGATCCGTTAAAGAAAGAGAAGGGGCATTTTTTTAAACTTCAAAGTTAAACTGAGTGCAGAAAACAAACCAGGCCAGATAAAAAAATTCTGAGACACGGTTTTTGAGACAAGGGTGTGAAGAATTCGGCGCGATGTTCGCCTTACTCTCCAGACTATTTTTGAGTGAAGCGGAACCGATTGGTGGAGTATTGTGAAGCTCCATAAATTACCCATACCTCCCTCACGGAAGGGATTTTTCCTAAGATCCTCCCCCCACCCCTCTGGAAATTCCAATTAAGCTTTATACATTTTCTTAAGCTAGGCACACACTAGGGGTCTAGTCGCAGGGAATAGTCGCAGGGACTTATCCCTTAGTGTGTACACACTAGAAAATTGACCGATTTGTGGGACTATTGGTCCCTGCGACTAGTCCAGAAGTCAAACAAGCTTAATTCGTGGGACTAGTCGCAGGGACCAAAAATGTGGTCCCTGCGACTAGAATTTCGGTGCAAAATATGAGTACACACTAGGGGACTGGTCCCCGAAGCAAGTCCCTGCGACTAGTCGCCTAGTGTGTGCCGACCTTTAAGGTTTTTGGCCTTTGAGACCTCTCCCTCCCACAGGAATTTCCAATCCCTTCTATGGGGGGAGTATAGACAATTTCTGGAACCACACATTACAGTTGACTGCACAAGAGCAATTTATGGTGAAATTTATTGAGCAGTGAAGAAATTTCACCTGCATGATACAGATTTAAACACGTTAAGGTGTCATAGTTTGTAAAGGCACAAACGTTTCGGGCATAGCCCTTCTTCAGTGTGCAGGAATATGTGACATATTCCTGCACACTGAAGAAGGGCTATGCCCGAAACGTTTGTGCCTTTACAAACTATGACACCTAAACGTGTTTAACTCGCGTATTAACTTTTTCTTATTATCACTGGTGTCACGCATCAACTGAGCGTTGTCTCTTCTTTTGTTATGATACAGATTTATCTGCTAAGGTTTGGCATTTAACTTGGTCACAGCTCAAAGAACAGCCATACCCAAGATTTTTGTACATGTACATGATTGTACACAGGTACATGTAGGTTGAAAGAGAAAAGAGCCTAGTCGTTGAAATTAATCGATTTTAAAAGTGGCAGGACGATGTTTAAGCACAGTTAAAGGGAAAAACAAGGTCATTTTACAGTAAACAACATGCAGCTTCGTAATGCTAGCTGTGGGCAGGTCACATTTTCACGTGTATACCATGAATAATTCTGAAATTTGTTGACAGCTCCGCTTTTCATTAAGAGCTCATGCACAGTTTAATTTGGAGGCGTCCACCAAAACGCTTAACAATCAGACCAACAAAAAAACGTCCGCTTATGAAAAACTGAAAGTTGCATTAAGACTGCACAAAGCCTATTGATCGATCGAGAAGGGCGAGCAATTACCTGCTCGCAGATGTCCACTAACACAGGCCAAAGTGACAGCAAAAAAGCTAACTTTAACATGTCTTACCTTGTCCAAAAGAGACGCTATGTGGTACGGCGAGGTCGCCATAATGAAACCTCCGACTTTGTCGACAAATGACAGTTCCGCACAGCTCCGAAATTGTGATTTCAGGAGGAATTTTCGTGATCCCTTCCTCGGGGTAGTCAGTACGCATGCGTTTCACGGCATACCGCTGTTGTATTGCCGACTCAGGGTCAGCTTTTTTTCACTCTGGCGGGAAAAGACTGGGACGAATCGAAGAATTCTCACACATTTGAGACACTTGGTGGGGGAAGGGAGAGGAGGTCTTTCCTTTCCGCTTCCTTTCCTTTTCCGCCAAATTCCTGCCGATTCCTCGTACCCGTTTTCCGGTGTTTTTTCTCTTACAAAACATTAACACAATTTAGCACAACTTTCCACCCCTCTCGGTTTCCGGAACATTGAAAATCCCATTCTCGTTCTCAGAGCCGCTTGTCCCTCTGAGCCGGCAAAGCCTGGGGCACGATGAACAAGTGGTTCTGCCCTGAGTTGATTGGCCAGACTTTTAACAAACGAAATTTAAATCTAGCCAATCAGATCAACTGTTCTAAAATCGCTTTGTTGCAAGGGATTTTAGAACGGTTCATTTGATTGGCTACATTTAAATTTCCTTTGTTAAAAATCTGGCCAACCAAATCATGTGTCCCCAGAGCCACTTGTTCCTCGTGCCCCAGGCCTTGCCGGCTAAGAGGGACAAGCGGTTCTGGGGACGAGAATGTGAATTTCCGAAAATACCCGGCTTGTACTTGTCTTTAGGTCCTCTCTTCTCGCGACTTTCTTCACTCGCGTTTGCCTGATCGATCGATCGCGTTTCATTACGACCAAGACCACGTCTTAACGTGGTCAATACTCGTCTTATAGGCGATAAAAATGACTTCGCAAAATGTTCAAATCTCAAGTGGAACCACGAGTCGTTAGACTCGTGGTTTCACTGCAAAATTTTTGAGAATTTTATGGCGCAATATAAGAGTGTAGACCATGAGAAAATGTGGTTGATTTGTTTTATACACTAGCATTCAGAATATTGAAAATTCAACGCGCGCGTGATCAAGACCGTCATTTACTTGAAGCCGTGGTATGTGAGGGAAACTTCGCCCCAAATCAACGTTTAAGTTATCATTTAACAATTTGTTGAATTTTGGCTTTGGGAAAGGGGCTACAATTTCTTATGTTTTCCGAAATTTGCCTTTGTTGTGTCAAAAACTACGTCATAATGCGGAATGTTGGGAGAAAAGCTTGTAAATCAGCTTCCCACACACTCTTCTCCCACCTCCTACCCACCCCAGCAAATGAAGAGCTTCATGTAAACCTCGGTAAAGTGTACATTTGATTAATTATTAAATATAAGATGACGGCTGCTGAACCTTCACCTCTGGCCAGCTCTGTAGAAAAAACAAATGGATTGTCTTCAAAATGAGATCTGAACTACTGTGCTCTCACACTCGCAAAGCAATCATTTGGGAGCTTGTCAGCGGATATCTTAAAGGCGCATGAGTTGAACTTCTCTTTCTGAGCTTGCCAAAAAAGCAAAAGAAAAAAATGAACAGCAACAACATGACAGCCAATGGGACAGTTCGATACTATACCATTTTTCACAGCAGTTGAAGAGGTTTTCTGGGGTCTTTGAAGCAGGGAAAATGTCTTCGTGTGTTGTTGTCAACACGCGGTGTTTGTTGTGAAATTAAGGGCCCGTTTGAGAACGGAACTTTTTCTTTGCGAATATGGCCTTCCGTCCACACGCATCCGGTGTAAACGATGGCCGAGAACGCAACTTTTTTAAAACGTTCTCCAGAGTGGCAATTTTTGAAAACGCCTTTTTCTTCTTTTCGTGTGGACGGTGAAAAACGTGACTTTTCGAAAACGATAACGATAAAGTATTGGATCCAGCCTACCTCGTGCAAAAGTGTAATTCCTGGTCGACACTTTCCTAGAATTTTACAGCCCTCTTTTTTCTTGTTTTTCCTTTCCGCGGTCTTAACGACTTTTTGCGTTGGGAAGCAGCTTTGCATTGCTAAACGACGTTTGTGCGCAAATCCTCTAACAGTATTTTTTTCTTCAACTTTCACCACTGTAAAATTATGAGTAACTCGTATCAGAAATGTTAAAAAAATGGGAGTCACTGAATTCGTCGCGGAGATCATGTGATGCTCCAAAATCACCTTAAATCTAAAAGATCGGGCTTCGTTACTAAATATGGCCATAGTATCTGTTCGTCAAAAAATATAATTTGCAGATAAACAAATCCTCCAAATGTATTTTTTCTGCCGAATATTGTTTAAGTGGATCCACTTAAACAATTCCATGCAACATCATGATAACATGCACGTATGGCCAAAAATCAGAAAATTTGCATTACATATATTTAAGCAGCTTGCGAATGTTTAACATTGTTGAGACTATAATATTAAGTAATTCAAACAGTGATGTTTAAATTAAGCACATTGAATACGTTTGTCAGTGGTGATTTCGACACTATTGTCCTACTTAATTTCTACTTTCAACTTTCGCTAGAAAGCTGTCTAAACATGGGCTCACGAACGTCTTTTACTCTTGTAAGCTATCCGTAAACACACACTATAGCTTCCCACGGCGGAACATATCCTACAGTTTTGCTTATTGGGTGCGTCATTTGGTGTTCAACTCTGCCAAGTTCGTTTGAGTCAAATTTCCTCTGTTAAGACACAATGAAGCTGGTTTTCATCCTCGTCGCCTTGGTCTGCTTTCTGGCGGATAATCCAACAGAAGCCGAAGTACGTAAGATATGTCTGATCTGTTTTTTTTTAATCATAGCACTGAATTCGTGTGTGAGCGAATCCGGTAAAATTTTATCTATCGAATTTAGTTTTCTACACCAAAAACCCTCTCGCTTGTTCCAGTTTGTAGTCCCTCGTCAATATTTCTGGCATAAAAAATGAACAACTTCGAAAAGATGAATGAATTAATAGTTCAACCTTAACATTAAATTAACACCGCCATTTCTAAGGTTTAGCACAATCTGTGTTTTAATATTTCTCAGCCGTAGGCATCCCTGTTTATATTTGGATTATTAGACGGTGAGTGCTTCTTTAGTGTTTTCCTACTCTCGAAAATTATTGTATAAGGTTTCCTTCAGTTCCCATCAATTTAAAGTTATTTTTTACGTCAGAAAAACACATGCATGATGAATATCGTGATAATATTCCTTTATGGTATGCCACAAAGTATTTCAAAAACGGGTTCCCAACAAGGCCAATTTGAAGCTCGTAAATGCGTCTAGAAAAAAGTAAATTTCTTGTCAAGTCTTGTGCAATCCCAGAATTAGTTCGATCACACTAATAACATGTAAAAACTACCATTGGGTTCTCCCTACGCAATATGAAAAAATGATCTCTTCCTTCCCAACAGGTACCCGAATTGCCAGGTGATTTGGCCCGTTTAGAAACCTACCTTAAGAACCAGGAAAAATTGGTGCAGGGCCTCCAAAACCAGATTGCCGCGCTAACAAACGCGGTTCATGAGCTCTCAGCATTCGCTGGTAAGTTTGTACAGTTGAATCCATGACTAGTATGATTCGTAATTTCTAGGTCAAAATCCTGATATTTTGGACCATAGTGTAAACTATAGTGGGTCTCCAGTAATTTTATGTAAGTTTCTTTCTTACTGACTTTTTGCAGTGTTAACCTGCTCAGTAGCTAATCGCCAAAGAAATTGCATGTGCACTTTATAAAAGTAATTGAGTGATTTTTCTAGTTCTTTCTGCATTTCCAATGCAAGGGTACCCCACACCCCCACCATCATCACCCCCCCCCCCCTAAAAAGGCCGCAAGATCTATGCGGCCTCTATCTGTTTCAAAGAAGAAATAAGGGTAAAAACTAAAAAGCGATTCGGAAAAGATGTTAAGGTGTAAACTCGATGTTACAGATCGCTATTATATATCCTGGGCGATGAACTCATATCCTTAATGTGATCGAAAAGAGTTGTCCTTTTTAGCGGCACTATTTACCAGAATGGAAACATGACGTATTTATATTACCTAAACAAACATATATCTCTTTTTTCTCGCAGCCAAATTCGCTGCTCTCCATGGCAAATGACGGAAACAACACAGGAAACCTACCATGCAACAGGAAGCCCAACATAGAAGCGTTATTTAGCAAAGCATTACTTACAAATCTGACAATGTATGGGAACTGTAAAAATCTAATAAAGGGCATGGAAAAAAACAAATATTGTTTGCAATGTGTTATGTAAAGTATCTAATGTCAAAAGTAATCTGCATCTACGTATAAAACGCACTCAACAAGGTCGAAACTGAGCTTGCATTAGCTTCAATTCTGTTTGAAAAGGGACATTTTTTTTAATGCGAATTGGCCTTGAATCATTCTAGAATTCCCCCTTGCTTCCTCTGAAATCAATGTTTGGTCGACAAAACGTTATCAGCAAGCACTTTTGTCATAATGGTCTGACTTAGAACCTCCGAGGTCCTGCTTTTGAATTGTAGTACTGAATTGGTGTGCATGTGAGTGAATCCGGCCATTTGAGCCAAAAGTTTAGCTGTTAAATTAATTTTTCTACATCAAAGCTCTCGCTTGTATATTTGCAGTTTAAAGGCACCCGTAAATTTTTCCGGCATAAAAATATGACCAACTTCGAAGAGATATTTCAGCTTTAACTTTAAATTAGCACCGCCATTTCTAGGGTGTAGCACAATTTTTGGTTCGTAATCCGTCTCAGTGGTTCTTTCTAGTCGTTAGCATCCCTGTCTATGTTCGGCTTATTAGCACTTCTTTGGTGTTTTTTCCTTAAAAAACTTCTTCTAATTTTAAGTTCCTTTTGTACGTCAGGAAAAAAAAAACATGCACATCGTTATAATGCTCCTTTATGGCACAGTAGAACCCCGATTTCTCGAACCCTCGGTTTCTCTCGAACCAATTTTCGTTTCCTTTGGACAGTGCTCGTCTGTAATTTTACCCGCGATTTATCAAGCCCCCCGATTACTCGAAGTAATTTTCGGTTCCCCTGGAGGTTCAAGAAATCGGGTTTCAATTTGAAGCTCGTAAATGCATCTAAAAACAGTAGATTATAGCTACTTGCCAAGTCGTGTGCAATCACAGAACTACTTCCATCGATATAAACTAAAGTTAATGCGAGGACTCCAGCTAGGACTTGAGCCAGAGTCGA
Source organism: Siderastrea radians (assembly GCA_964017195.1). NCBI lineage: Eukaryota > Metazoa > Cnidaria > Anthozoa > Scleractinia > Rhizangiidae > Siderastrea > Siderastrea radians. The sequence continues at coordinate 29,733,100 of OZ024896.1, read as the reverse complement.
GCTCAGGAGTGGAGCTCAGGATTCGAGCATAGGACTCGAGCTCGGGACTCAAGTCAGCACTGATTTTAGTATTTAAACGTTGAAACTGTAAAAGTCCTTGTTGCTATGATATTAATGTACTTTGTATGTATTGCCCTAACCAACAAATAAAAGCTAACCGCAAGCAAAGCAGAGTAAAGGCTAACTGCAAGCAAAACAAGGTGAAAGCTAACCGCAAGCAAACCGGAGTGAAGGCTAACCTCAAGCAAAACGGAGTGAAAGGTAACCGCAAGCAACCCGGAGTGAAAGTTTGAGTCCCAAGCTCGAGTCTTGAGCTCGAATCCTGAGCTCGAGTCCTAGCTCAAGTCCCGGCTCGAATTCTGGCTCGAGTCCTGTACTCGGTTCCACACTAATCGCCTTTGTAGTCTTCCTACGCAGTATGAAAAACTTGATCCCTTCCTTTCCAAAAGGTACCCGAATTGCCTGCTGATTTGGCCCGGTTAGAAACCTACCTTCAAAATCAGGAAGCCTTGTCGCAGCAAGTCCAAAACGACGTTGCAGGCAATAAACAAGGATTGGACCAGCTTAAATCTGAATTACAGAGCCAGGTTGACAGGAATAGACAGGAATTAGATAACCTCGTGAGGCAACTTAACGAGATTAGAAACCAGCTGCAACAAGTCGCCAGTAAGTTCATAAAGTTGAATCAATGATTAGAACAATTGGAAAAAAATGCAATATGTCTTAAAACCTTTTAAAACTTGTGTTCGTAAATTCTTGCTCAAAACCCGGATATTTGGGGCCACAGTGTAAACTACAAGTGGGTCGCCAGTAATTATAAGGAAGTTTCTTTCTTATTATAATAAGTAATTTGCAGCGTTAACCTCCTCAGGAGCTCATCACCAATGAAATTCCATGTGCACTTTATAAAAGCAATGCAACTGAGCAGAAGAGTGATATTCTAGTTCTTTCTGCTTCTCCAATGCAAGAGTACTCTCCACCCACACCCCCGCTACCACCTCTTGAAAAAAGGCCAGATGATCTATGCAGTTGGCTCTTTCAAAGAAGGGAATAAAAGCTACGGGAAAGAGCGATTCGGAAAATATCTTAAGGTGTAAACTCGCTATTACAGATCCTGGGTGATAAACTGCCTTCTTCATGCTAACAAAAAGAGTTGACCTTTTTAGCGTAGCTTTTTACCAGATGGAATCATGATTGTAAACTACAGTGAAAAGAGAAATAAATGGGGAGCTTCGCTTCCAGGGTTGCCGAAATCTATACCTTAACGTAAACATGTCATTTTTCCTCACAGATGCAATCAAGTCTCTTCATGGCAAATGATGGAGACAGCAAAGGAATCCTTCCATACTACAGCAAGCCCAACACAGAAGCGTTAGGGGGCGCATATTAAGTCAAGGATTACTTATTTACTGACAAAAACGGGCTGTGAATGGTATCTGTAAAAATCTAATAAAGGCCTGGTGAAATAATATTGTTTGCAATGTGTTGTGTACGATATGCAATGTCACAAGTAATTTGCAGCCACTCGAAACGCACTTAACTAGATTAAACTTTGCAATGATTGAGCATTATTGTGGCTTGCTTGAAGTTGGTTTCACAAAACTAAATCGAAAGCTGTCCTAATTAGTTACTGAAAAAAGCGTGTGAAAACTTTTCATTTTTATTTTGAGGGGGGGTGGGATGGGGGGGGGGGCTTTAAATTTCGTTCCTCCTTGAAACCTATTAAGTGTCACCGTCTCCGATTATCGAGTATCCCGTGACAGGACCAAAAATTCGAATTTACTTTTATTTCGTCAAAAAGACCCATTTGGCGAACTATTTTTGAAAATATTGTTTAAAAGTTCCAGCGAGTTTAAATTTTTGTGCAATTCAGGAAATTTTGAAATACCCCAGAGGAGCCAACAATGGCGGATGGAATTCATCACTTTCAACACGCCAGTACAGAAAGAAGAAAGCTTGCCTTCGTTTCGTTTTCACACAGTTTGTTTTTTGTTCTTTTGACATTCTGTCGAGCTAAATTTTGTCTCAAAGTTTTGTCCTTTATTAACCGTTTGAAAAATGGATGTATCGCCATTCCATTTACACACCAAATTTTATCTGATTTCAGAAGGTCGTAAATCTTCTAGTATACATATATCTTGACAAATAGGACGTTCCAAAGAAAGAGTTATGCTAATGGTTTGTCATATCTAAGAAGTTAGTTTGGCCCATGAAAATTAAGCTCGCTAGACGAAAAACTATGAAGGGCATTTTGGCAAATTGCGCCATTTTTGGGCGACCGAGCGAAAACCTCGAATTTGTATTCACGTTGTAAGACATAATTTTACATGTGCCATAACACAAATTATCCTCAGGCAACATATATCACTCATTAACCCTTTCAGTGCCAAATTTCTCAAAAGATCGCGTTATTTTTACCGTTTAACTGAATTTTTGGTGCTACAATCCCGAATTTCCCTTAACTTTGCTATAAAAGCACTTTTTCACAATGCAGAAAGATTTTGATGAAGATTTCATGCAAAAATGTACAATATTTTACTTTGGCGCATGCGCATAAGCCAAAATTTGGACTTGTTTTCCTTCCATTTTTCTTGGCTTTCTTATTTCCACTCCTTTCTACTCTTGATATACTTTCTTTTGGCCAAAAAGTTTTGATGAAATCATTGGTAAACCCTGAAAAGAGGACCTCGATCAATTACACAGGTGTTTCGGCCTGTTTAACTGAGCACCGATTTTGCACCAAAAAGTGATTGTGTTTTTCTCGATTAGCTCTGTCAGGATGCAACCAATACGCAAAATGAATAGCTCTGTGAATCGGTCAAACTTAGCTTTATCGGTTGCTTTTCACCAGAATCTGCTGACGTGCAAATTGATGACGTCACAAGTGGTTCATTTTCTGCTCCTCCATATGTCGATGCTCCTTTAAATTGGCACTGAAAGGGTTAAAGCAATGAGCGTGAGCCATTTTGAGACTCCCACCAAGAAAACTAATTTTCGTTTTTTTCTTGAAATGAGAAGACTGCTGGGGGAGCAAACTACATCAGGCTTCGTATCTACCTAAAAGCTATTAAAGTGCTACTATGATCAAAAAATCACTTTTATTTTTTCTTCGGATTTCGAAACTATGTTTATTAAACACTCCCCAAGCGAAATTATAAGCCTTAATTTTGAGAAGAAGTCCGTTAATTTAAACTGCAATTTTCCGTTTTAATGGTCCGCCATTATTACACCAGAAAGGATACAATGACGTCATACGCGCAAGAGATGTAGAATGCAGTGTGTGTGAAAGTGCCTTATTTAGTATGCAGCACGGGAGTTTTGAGCTTTCACACTCTCAAACTCGTGTTTTGCATAATTTGTAAGCCGCGTTCACACACTACATTCTACAGCTCTTGCGTGTATGACGTCATTGTATCCTTTCTGGTGTAATAATGGCGGACCATTAAACCGGAAAATTGCAGTTTAAATTAACGGTCTTCTTCTCAAAATTAACGCTTATAATTTCGCTTGAGGAGTGTTTAACAAACATAGTTTCGAAATCCGAAGAAAAAATAAAAGTGATTTTTTGATCATAGTAGCACTTTAATGAGCAAAAAATGAAGGAAATCGATTTTCAACTTCTGCCGCCTCATGCTCGGTTTTTCTTGGAAGTCGCTCTTAAATTGTTACCACTGAAACTTCCATTATATTACATTTACCTACTTGCATTTCATACGCTGATTTTTGGATATCTTATAGCAGCTTGCCTCGCTATCGGTGGGACGCAATTGAAAATTGGCTAGAGGCGAAAATTGATTGAAATGTATATCGCATGGAGAACTCATGTAACACACTGAAGCTATCTAGATTAGTTTACACATAGGCACGCTAAGCGTGCAGGAGTCGGGTCCTGTTGGGATGGTTTATGTCATTGGTTGAGCTATTTGTGTATGGTGCATCACTGATTACATAGCCCCTTACTACGACTAAGAGACATTTTTTGGAAAAAAAAAATGCTTGCAGACAAATCAATTTTTACGTGCACTTTGTTACGTCAAAACTGTTTCCTTCAATAGTAAATTTTTTATCATTTTAAAAAACAAGAACTAATTTAATTGTCAATATGTTACGAAATGGCACATTCTTATTCTGTTATTGCTTATTTTGTTGCTAGCTTTTATATAACCGTAACATGATACTTTTGTTTGTTACAGGATACTTTTGTGTTTTTGTCAAACACTGTAAAACGATACCTTTGTTTTTTTTTAAACGCGTGTAACATGACACTTTTTTTATCTCACTTTTGTAACATGATACTTTTGTTTTTCTTGAAAACGCCATGTCTCCATTGAGTAATGGAAAAGTAATAAACGAAGTTATTAACGAATCAAATCAAAAACCATCTTTTTCAGAAAGCTTTTAGAAGCTTAGTACATCTGGAGTATTTGTTTCCTGACGTAAACGTAAATTTTCATTCAACAAACAGGAACAAGAACTAATTAAGTTATCAAACTGTCACGGAATGACATGCTCTTATTCTAGCCTGTTGCCGCTATCGATCCTAGTTGATTTTAACAGCAAAACCATTTTAAGTCAATACCCATACCGGGTAATTAAATGTCTAAACGTGGTGTATTAAAGGTATTAACATAAACGCTCCTTGCCCGAGAGTCAGTGAATCGAGCAAGACGCTTAAGAGACTAATTAAATTAATTGCGGTTTTCAGTTCGCGCCACGGAGTCTCAAGCAATATTTAGGAAGTTTCCTTGTCACAAACTCTTAAAACAAGAGGCCACAACACACTCTGAATAAGATTCCTTACCACTTTTACGACTCTTTGTAAATATACCCACAGTATTAACATGACAATGAGAACATTATTCTTCAAATCTGCTTTGTGCAAATGCTTTATGCAATTTCTGGCTTTACCTCGGTGTAAGAACCTGTGAAACTCACGGATGACGTAAAACAAAGGAAACAAAAACATTTTAAACAATACCGTACAGCAAAACAAAAGCTAACAAACAAAGAAAATCTTGTCAGGTTCTTACACCGAGGTAAACCCCAATTTCTACTAAGGTCAGCAAAACTAACCCGTCCTAAACGAACGCTTGAATAACAATTTAGTATTGGGTCTTTTGCTGGCGGCGTGTGCGTTGTAAGCAGGCGAGCGTGACGAAAAATACGTTTCAAATCCGGGGTAAATTCACAACTCACCAATTCTGCCGCCTACAAATCTAAAATGTTCGAATGAAATCACTCGCTTGCAACCAGATTGTGTCAGATTACTTCCCCTTTATAAACTGCAATTTCATTGGTTCTGATAGTACCTCAAACCTGATTGGTGTGACAAACAAACATACTCCATTCACTCACACACTGACTACACCGTCCATCGCGCCGACTAAAGAGTATTTTTGGAAAAAAATAACTCAAAAATGTTAAACCGGCTAAAAAATTATAACAAAATGGCTTCATATAGAACATTAGGGATTTTGCAGATACGGACAGCAAATATTTTAGGCAGGTATTTTTTTACTCCTTAATTCGTAAGAGCGATCGACTGAGATCTAGTTTCTTCTCGATGTCAGTACATTGTGAAGAATACAGGCTGTGACAATAGCGATAATTACTACCATTTTCGTTCATCCATGAAGCGTGACGAATTTAACGCGTAGTTTTACTTTTAAAACCTCAACGGTTTTGTCTGTTACATGTCACTTTTGACCAATGAAACGTTTGCGGTCAGGTCGCGAAGTTGACAACGTTTTGGCGCCATACGATCATGTTTTCTTCACGAGCTATCAATACTTTCAAGATTTGCCCGCTTTCTTCGATAAAAGTCTGCTCAGAAAATATTATTACAATGGAGAGGAGAAAAGATGACAAGTTTGGAAAGAATTATCGTCCAGGAGTCGCCTTAGAAGCTTTTAGAGCAAGATTTTCAATGCTTGATTCATTTGTCCGAAGTGACACGTTTTCAGATAAAACCGTTAACGTTTTAAAAGTAAAACTACGCGGTAAAGTCGTCACGCTTCATGGATGAACGCAAATGGTAGTACTAAAAAACGTGCAAAACAATTTTTAGGGGTAACATTTTAAGTATTAAGTGACTGAAAGAGTAACAAAAATATCGGGTGTTTATTTGACAGACTGCCAACTCACCCATAAATTATACAAGGTTACAGCGTTCAGTGAGATAAGCTCTTACTATTTGTTATTACATCAATTTCTAGGATATCCTTTCCAGAAAGGGTACGAACATTTTTATAAATCATTTTAACCTGCTTGATATCTTATTTGTAGCATAAAAATTCATCAAGATCTCCAAAGTGTCTTTTTAACGGCTTAATATGTACATTTTATGTTAGATGTGGTTCAAATTAGTACCACTGAAACTTTTTATTAGATACAACCCAGCCACTAGCAGTTTACGCGCTGATTCAGTTCTCGGTTGTCTTTTAACAGCTTGTCTTGCAGTGCCGTAATTGAAAATTGGCCGGAGGCAAAAAATTGATTGGAATGTACATTGCGTTGACTGAATATTTCAAGGTAGAGTGCCAACATAGCAGGGGTTGAACTTTTAACAGGGGATCATAATTCTGACCAGCTTTCTTTTTCCGCTCATTTGCTAAATCTTCTAAGTTGCATATATGAAGGGCAGCTAATATATTCTGGAAGCTATGGCGTGTCATACCTGAGTTCCTAACGAAATCTTGGCCAAAAAAGTTATAATTGTTCCAGTATCTCTCAGCACTGGTAGTTCAACCATTCCCATGAAAAAAATAATTGACAAGAAAGGCAAAAAATTCTTTTGCTGTGAGAGGAAACCACTTGAACGATTTGACCTTGGTTCTCAAGTGTTGCTCAAGTTTCCTTACTGACAACACTGCTCGAAGGCGGCAAAAAATTGTCGCGACCATATTCGTCCTTTAATAATGTCACGGACAATTCCTATTTTGTCTGCTAGTGCAGAAAGGCCCTTTTTCTTTCTTTTACCTTTCTGTTTTTTTAAACTAAACATATGTTAACATGTAGTCTGGTTTTCCTCTAATTGGTTCTCTTTCTATGCTTCACATTTTTCTTCTTTCCATTTTCTTTCCTTTTTCTGGTTTTCCTATAGTTCCCTTTTCCTTTACTTTGTTTTGTTTTATTCACACATGGCCATCTGAAAAACACACGTAAAAATTTATAATCAGATAACAAGTAGTTGGATAGACAGGTTTGTAGAAAATTTACGTGATTTTTAAAATTGGGTTCCCTTTTTATTTATTGAAGGGCATTGCTATTAGTGAACTATTTCAAGACCAACAAATTAACATTATTAAGTCAATTTCATAACTTTCTATGGACGTGGACTTGTGCAAGAAATTCTTTGGAAATTATGTAGTCACTTGAGTTTTTAGTTATTACGTATGTGAGTTTATCTGACATTTTGTAGAAGTAATATTGTTTTATGATTTTCTTTTGGATGGTGAAACAGAAAAAAATGGTTGTAATCAAACTTGTCCTTTAATTTTGTCACGGACAATTTCTATTTTGTTTGCTAGTGCAGAAAGGCCCTTTTTCTTTCTTTTACCTTTCTGTTTTTTTTTAAACTAAACATATGTTAACATGTAGTCTGGTTTTCCTCTAATTGGTTCTCTTTTTATGCTTTACATTTTTCTTCCTTCCTTTTTCTTCCTTTTTCCTTTCTGTGTTTTAAACTCAACATACGTAATTTTAACATGTAGTCTGGTTTTCCTATAGTTCCCTTTTCCCTTACTTTCTGTTTTGTTTTATGCACACACGGCCATGTGGAAAACACATGTAAAAATTTATAATTAGATAACAAGTAGTTGGATAGACAAGTTTGGAGAAAATTTACATGATTTTTAAAACTGGGTTTCCAATTTAATATTGAAAGGCATTGCTATTAGTGAACTATTTCAAGACCAACAAATTAACATAATTAATTCAATTTCTTAACTTTCCATGGAAGTGGACTTGGGCAAGAAATTCTTTGGAAATTATGTAGTCACTTGAGGTTTTAGTTATTACCTATGTAAGTTTGCTTGATATTTTGTAGGGGTAATATTGTTGTATGTATTTCTTTTGGATGGGGAAACAGAAAAGTAATAATTTTTGAGACTAAAGCCTCCAGGTTTTGTTTCATAGTACTTTTTTCTCTGTCATTGAAGTCAGGATTTACGTTTCAGTTTTTATGACTCTACATTAAAGTTGATTCATGAAGTTTTAAATGCAGGCATGACAACACATGATACTTAGAACACTTGAATACTTTCCTCTTGGGGCAGATCTAGTTCTATTCCTCACTGCTCGTGGTGTCGTTCTGTGTCAGCTATAACAAATAAGAAGATTAGCTGCAGAATTTTTTGTTTTAACATTAGGGTAATCTTTCTTGATGATAAAATAATGCTGTGAAGAAGTCAAATTAATTTTGTCATTTGTTGACCTGTTGCCGTTGTGTAGCTTGTCCATGCATCAGATGGTAGATGTTTCTTGTGATCTATGAAACAGACACAATGTCCTCCTTTTTTTTCTTTGTAGATGGATAATTCCTATTAAATAACAGTATTAGTATGATAAGGAAAAGGAATTATTTTCAATTTTACATCTTTAGACTCTTTTCAACTAACCCTGTATTAAACAATGTTACAAATCTAAGTAAACTGGATTATTTCAGAAATGGTAGTAACAGCTGTTTAGCGGGCTTAGCTCTATGTATAAACAGTAAGGGAATGAAGAAATAGAGTTTGTTGCTAATGACACCACTGTATTTGATTGCTGGCCATTCTTCGTGACAAACAATGTATCCCGAGCGTTATATTTAAATTTACAAACAACGGAGATAAACTTTGAAAACTATTCCTAACAGTTTTTCAAAGACTCCAATTACAATCCGTTTTAATCTTTTTTAATTTGGCCCATCCGTGCCTCCTTTAGTGTTTGTTGTGTTATTTAAACCTTTCGTCAATGTTTTAGGCGGTTATTTTGTATGTTCACTTAATTTGGTGGCCAGGTCCTAGAAGCTGAATTTCGCTAAATTCCGTAGCACAGCTCCTTTAAAAATCAAGGTAATGATTATTTTGATTATATTTACCTTAGCCAACACGCTACTTGTGCCGTTCAAAAAAACGCAAGGGTAGAGTGGTCTGTCCGGACTGTAGTCGATGTATGTCTGCTCTCCTAGCGGAATTATCTTGCTTCCATTCGCAGTGAACACCACTGGGACTAACTTTTCCATCTCTCTCCTTTTCATCCCCAAACATGACTGTGCATCAAATTATATCACCTCGACGGTATGCAGCAGGGCCTACATGTAAACGAGACAACACACATTCGCCACTTTAAAATCGAGCAGAGGTCTGGCATCAATACGGAAACGACAATTCGTTATAACTGTAAAGGGATGTTCTGTTACCTGAGAAAGCATATCAGAATTAGCGGCCTTAGCAAGTTTAAGAAAGTTAAGATGAAAAGTCACTAGGCTACAAGTTTTCAAAAATAACTACATACTCTGGAAATTGTCCGATTTTTAAAGGCGACTAATTCAATTTCTAGTCCACTGATTAGTTCTAAACTTGGCTGGATTAAAATTTTTGAGGTGCTTTATCGGATGATATTAGCAGTACGCACTTACTCCTGCACTCCTTTCTGGTCACACGTCTATTGAGGGAGGAGTGCCATTTAGAGAGACGTTTAGGCAGGGCATTTCATGCCCGGGGCTACTCATTTAAGCTTCATTCGGGGAGGCTCCGCCGGTGGTTCAAACCCTCAGCCGTTTAACCCTATTCAGAACCTGGGGGCGGAATTAATGTGCGCGCCCGGGCTATGGACGTTTATAGCGGAGCTCCTTTGCGGGCTGAAGGCCCGCTGGCAGAGCACCATTCTCATAGAAAGAATAAATATCCATGCGAGACAATTTTGATGGTCATGGAGTCACGTGACCGTACCACGTCCCTCGCACCATACCTCATGTAAAATGTTCGAAGTGTCTCAATAGTTGCGCGCGTTTACATACTGGAGAAAATGACAGACTTCCCTCGAACTTAAACACGAAGCGAACCTACAAAACGGAGGCTGGGGTGTTCAGCCTTTCAATCACAAATCCAAAGGGCTGCCGATGGAGGCATTTGATTGGCTCACTTGACAGACCAAAAGGGATGTCCTTTCGAGTCAAACATTCTCGCAATTGTACTCGCAAAATTGGTAGCCGATGAACAAGATAAATAATTAGTTTATCCTAGGCGAAATGGGTGGATAATTCTTCGATAATCGCACGAATGGAAATATAGTGTATGTTCACCCCGGATTTTTGCACTGACAATTTTCTGAAGACGCAAAGAGTCAAGAGGCGAAATACCAGGCGCTGTAAAAGCAAACCGAAACCGATAAATAATAAACAACTCGATCCGTATGTATACAGCTTTTGCAAAACAAAACGAGGTATAAAATAAACCAAGTAGCAGTCTAAATCTTCACAGATTTTTCGGGGAAACTATTACTTCTGTATAGTGGTTTGTAACAAGATCGAGCCGATGAAAAAAAACCCAAAGGGTGAGAGTATTATGAACGAAATAAATAATAGAACTCGGCAGCGGATTATAAACCAACTGCAATTGCGGCCGCCATTGCAAAAATGTCCCAGCAAATTACGTCTTCACAGACTGATATTCAACTTCAAGTCTTGAAATAAATTTGTATGTCTTTGACTTTGGGTTTTAAATTTTTTAGCGGTGATGAAGCTGTTTTGGTAACTCCGCAGAATTTGAATTGTTAGTCTCGGGTCTATCAGTGTTTATCTTTATCAACTCTAGTTGATAACCTCAGACTCGCATATAAATTGCAACGTTTTAGGGTTAAATGAGATTTGATGGCTTACTTGTATTTGTAACACAATACATTAAGTATCTACAGCTTATTTTATTCTAGGTTTATCTATTTTTTGTTCGGATAAACAAACAAACATTCTACTTGATATCAACTTCGTGACCGTTACGTCGGCATCTACCATTACAAAATTAGTTTGGAACCAACCCAGCGTTTCAAGGGGGCGGATCCTTCCCTTTTATAGGATCGCTCCGTGTTTAAACGCTAACCACCTTTTTGTGTTTTCAAGTAAAAGGATGTGCTTTTATAGAAATCTTACCACATTTAGGACGGAGAAATAATCCTTCACTGAACATTGACAGGAAAGAATTCGGATCGCCTGTAATCACAGCAGAAATATGATCTGAAGTCAACAATATGGCCGTATCCTCGTAGGCTCGATTTTCAATACGGCAATTTTACATTCTTGAAATGAAGACTTTCCTTTCAATAGCTCATGGTGAAAAGGAAACGAGCTGAAGGGTTGCTTTAAATTAGACCGCACATATAGAAGAAACAGGAGAGTTTGAAGGTAAGAAATCGTTGCCCGATGACATACTTGTTTTTTCAAAGGAGATCTGGTAGTGGAAAGCGACCATCTGCAAAAGACCACTCGAGCAGTAGTACCCTTGCACCAAGAGCCTGGTGAAAAGTCTGGTAAGCCTGGTCAAGTCTGCTTCAACCAGACTTACCAGGCTTTTGTGAAGAAAACAAGTCTGGTAAAAAGTCTGGTAAGGCTGGTTTTACCAGGCTTTTAGGGTGAGCCTTGTTGTATTGTACCACAGAAGCCTGGTAAGGCCGGTTTAGGGACGAAAATTATAACCTGAAAAGTCAGGTTAGTCTGGTTTAACCAGGCTTTTATGGCGAGTCTGGTTCGAAAAAATTACCTGAAAAGGTTGGTTAGCCTGGTTTAGCTTTCTTGGTACGTCTGGTTCAAAAACAAAACCTCAAAAACCTTGTTTGTGTGGTTTTACCAGGGTTTTCCAGAAAGTCTGGTTCGAACATATCATATGCACCTGAAAAGCCCGGTTAGTGTGGTTGGAAAACATCACAGTACTTGAAAAGCCTCAAGCCCAATGTTCTAAGAATTCAAAAACCTAGAAGCCCAGGTTTCCCTGGGCTTTCCAGGCTTTTGGTTAACAGTGTTTGACAAACGTTCCAAGCAATTCTTATGTGCCTCAATGATAATTTTTATTGCAAACTGTAGTGCAATTTCTAATACATATTCTATGGAAATTCAAATGGCCAGGGTACAAAATATAAACATGCACTACAATTGCCATACCACCAAAACCAACAACGTGCAGTGAATAATGATTATACAATGTATATCTTAACAAAACTTTCTAATACCAAATCGAGTTAAACATGGAGCAACCCTATAAACATTAACTGAACTCTAAGTTGGCTTATGACTTTTCAGCTTGACAAGTGACGGCCTAGGGATTAAAAATGGTTGTGACATTCGACACATTTACAGGTACACACACTGTACTTTGCAAAATTTTACTTTGGTTGACTGAAATATTTTAGTCTCTACTGAAGAGCCAAACAAAAAAATACAGTTAAAACTAAAGTGTTGCACTGCACTGTCGTCTGAAGATGTTGATTAAGATACTTTACAGAACTTGATACATTTGCTAAATAATACTGATCAGCCAGAGCTTTTACGACTGCAAATCAAATTCAGCAGAGGAACCAAAAATGTTTCCATTGCTAGACTATTAAGTCATCAGCCACTCCATAGGACCGTCTGCATACAGGCTACTGTAACGTCCATTGCTTTGACAAACACTTGTACAAACCATTGATTAAAGCTTAACAATGCTAGTAAAGGGTTAAAAATTTAATTTCTTTCAAAAAATATGAATTCTTCTGTACATCTTCCAATTGCCACTGGATTTGATTCTTTATGCAGTGGTCTCACAAACCGTGATTCAGATTTTTTGCATCTGTGTTTCCATCTGTGTTTGTTTGTAAGCTGCTAAAGTTCCATGTGTCAGTATGGATTAGAGATAAAAAGTACTACTTGTACATTAAGAAAATAACCTAAAACTTTCAAATAAAATTAAAAATTCACAATGTAAGGCTGAGAGATAAAAGGCACTACATGTACCTCTGGAAAAAAAGCTAAACCTTTCAAATAGAAGGAAAATTCAAATTTGCGGACATGGTATTGCTGGAAAACTATATTACAACTTTGGCTGAATTTCATCAAATTGGTTTAGGAGCTGCTCACTTAGAATTTAAAAACACATGCACAATTGCCACTCACACACAACTGCAAGGCCAGCTCTTGCGTAGTGATTACAGTGTATGTACTTTGATATTACAAGTACATATTATATTTCAATCTAATTTTGATAGCATTTGTCAAAAACAAATTAAAAAGATATGCCCCCAAAAATCTCTTATGTGCATTCCAATGTAACTTAACTTAAAAGTATTTTTTTTGTGCTTAGAGTTTTTTTTTTTGCCAAAGGATATGAAAAATTATCAAGTCATGTAAAACAGTCAATTTGCCACTGGTTGATACAGTATCTTATAACATCATGTAATACACTGAAGCTTTAGACTGAAAAAATGATTTTTCTCATACCTATTCATTTTTGTCACTTCACCTACAACGCAAAAATGAAAGGAATCTGTGAAGGTATAACTTCGGTGGGCTGTAGTTTCAGTTACTTGATCTCATTCAATACATGTATTAACCATTACACGCAAGATAGAAAGCTGTTTCCACCAAAAAAATCTGGAAAGAGAACGACGTACATTGTGTGTACATGTTGACTTCAATTTGGTTTATTTTGACGTCTCATTATGCTGGTTGCCACCTTCATCATGCTAGCTGAACTTAATTTTTAATTATTACATTCTTTCCTTCATAGCCCCAGTTTTCTTTTGAGCCTGGTTTTTTTTGCCTCTTGATCCTTTTCCTCATTTATAACTTTTTGTGGCAAACGTCCATGGCTAAACGAACGTTTTAAACTTATCATTTTGATCTGAGTTTCATCATGTAAACATCTTACAAATATGTCTGAACTGCTAATGTGGCTTAATGTGTACATGTAACAAGTGATCCAAGCAAAAGTGTCTCACCCTACAGGATTGCTCCATGTTTAAACTAATCCCTCTGTTCTGTTCTGTTCAGTTTCAGGTCTAATTGAAAAAGTAAGAAAACTACACTGTACATATAAAGGGCCAATTTAGACTATGTTGTATGCGACGTGCTAATGAACAGCCTACAATGCAAGTTGTTCCATGCAAATAAAGGCTAAAACTTTCTCATGTCTGTCGTGCATGGCATAAAAAATGCTGGAGGATTTTGAAATGTGTTAAAACCTTACGTCTGCGCACAATCATAGCCAGAGGCAATGATAAATGAAGTGAACTCGTTACAATATTTCCAATGATATGCCAGACCAGCAGCATAAGCAAAACTCAGACTATCTAAATAGGCTCTGAACTGCAAATGTTGTGGTATTTCTTATCTGCTTTGTTGCCAAGGATTCCCTGTTAGACTTGGAAGTAGTTTTCAGTTTTTAACAAATGCACCTGGAAAAAAATACAAAATAAAATAAACATAAATAAAATACCAAGGGAAATAACCAAAAAACTGCAACCATATTGTACAGTTCCTCTCAGAGGAATAGGAGTAACTAGTGCCTTTGGTATGGCATCTACAGGCACACCTTTTGGGTGCTCTTATAATTACGTACATGCAGCACCTAATAAATGGTGTATTTTTAAACAGTGAAAAATACTATTGTATGCTTAACAAGCCAAATAGTCACTGAGTGGACCTGTATATACATGTACATGTGTATAGCATATATTCTCAGCCACTGACAAAATTTGAGGCAAAAAAGTACTGTAACATAACAAAAATTGATTGGTGAACTGTAACTAGAAACACCTACTCAGTGACTTGCAAAGGTCTTTGAAGGGCCAGCTCTACATGAAAGAGTGGGTGGACTGGCTAGTTTATTAGATTTCTCACCCAAAAAGGGTTAAAATGCTTGTCTTGTTCTTTATGTATACATGTAGCCACCATTTAGTTACAAAACTGAAACACTTGGTGGGTGACCACCTTGTATGTACAGTATTTAGCAAATAACAAAATAAATAAATAATATAAATAAATAAAACATAAATAAAGTAGGGTTATTCATCCAGACAGGAAATCCATGCAAAGGGGCCCCACATAAATACTTTCCTTCAGCAACCATGCACGCTAAAGTATGTTTAAAGAACAGTTTCAACTAATAGAACTTGACAGTACTGCTATTGCAGACCACCAGAAATTGAATTGGAAGTAAAATCTGAAGTTGACACAGGTACATTATTTCTTATGTGACCAAAAAGTGACATGTCAATAAAGGTTATCCTAAATTAATAATTCCCAGTCATTCATGGTAGAAGGAATGCAAAAACACAATATCGGTATGTAAGTTGATGAATATAATTCACACCAAAACTGGTTCATTTTGATTTTACAGAAGGTAATGTTGATTGAGAAATTTTAGAATATCCACAGGTAACCAACGCGTAATATGAGAGTTGGTATGGAGCTGAAATTCGATCGAAAATAATCGGCGGTTTTCCGCCAAAAATACATTAAAATCAAAATAAAGTTTAAAAAACCTTACCTGTTGTGTGTTTGCTGTGTTTTTATTGCTTTTCCGAGCTTCCGGAGGCCGTTTTGGGCGATTTTCTGCTTAACGGTCGACGCGACGGCATGTCACGTACTAAAGACAGCTAAAGGTAGGAAAACGGGAATTCAAAATTGCCAACCGACACTCGAGGTCCCGATCAAAATACCCGCTAAAAATCGATTCAATCTAAAGTCAGAGCTTTAAAACCACAACACATTTCAAAAAGGATAAATCTCCTACCTTTCTATGTGATTCAATCGTCAATTAGTTTATCTCTCGAAGTACAGCCCTGCATTAAAAACGGACTAACTTTTGGAAATCGCCGCCATCACAGGCTTGTAAGGAAAAGAGGGTCAAAACTAACGGTCAAGCCTGGGACAAAGCGCCAAATTTCGCTCCACCGGGGGACGACATGAGTGACTTCTATGTCGCCAAATGCCAAACTCACCCCCTCTCCGGTAAATCAAGTGTTGTACCTCTCAAATTTCGGCGGGAAATCGTGCGCGGGTCGCATTCAGGTATAAAACTTGACTTACCAGAGAGAGGGTGAGTTTGACCTTTGCCGACATAGAAGTCACTCAAGTCGTCCCCCGGTGGAGCGAAATTTGGCGCTTTGTCCCAGGCTTGACCGTTAGTTTTGACCCTCTTTTCCTTACAAGCCTGTGATGGCGGCGATTTCCAAAAGTTAGTCCGTTTTTAATGCAGGGCTGTACTTCGAGAGATAAACTAATTGACGATTGAATCACATAGAAAGGTAGGAGATTTATCCTTTTTGAAATGTGTTGTGGTTTTAAAGCTCTGACTTTAGATTGAATCGATTTTTAGCGGGTATTTTGATCGGGACCTCGAGTGTCGGTTGGCAATTTTGAATTCCCGTTTTCCTACCTTTAGCTGTCTTTAGTACGTGACATGTCGTCGCGTCGACCGTTAAGCAGAAAATCGCCCAAAACGGCCTCCGGAAGCTCGGAAAAGCGACAAAAACACAGCAAACACACAACAGGTAAGGTTTTTTAAACTTTATTTTGATTTTAATGTATTTTCGGCGGAAAACCGCCGTTTATTTTCGATCGAATTTCAGCTCCATACAAACTCTCATATTAACTTTATTTTGATTTTAATGTATTTTCGGCGGAAAACCGCCGATTATTTTCGATCGAATTTCAGCTCCATACAAACTCTCATATTACGCGTTGGTTACCTGTGGAATATCCAACCAGTTATTTACTTGTGTATTAATCTTTTATGAACAAAAGAGACCATTCTTATTCAGTGACATGCAAATGGCTTGCCAGATAGATTCTAATTTAGCCTGTCTATATTTGCTCACCAAGTCCAATTTTTTGACTGAGTTTGAGTAACGTACGTTTGTCCTGAGGCGACACTGTATATCAAGCTGTTGTAAAGACCGTTCCAATTGGCTGCAGAACGAGAGTGCTGCTTGACTATAACACAGTCATTGAAATTTATTCGACCTATTTACTTGCAGAAAAGTCAATATCTAAGAATTATTATTCTATATTCTTGCAAAAATCCAACTTATTAGGTAAAATTCGAATATGTTGCAAATGAAGCTCACTTTTTTCACTGGACATTTATGTCTGGTCGCCAAACTCGGCCGAGTAACTTACCTGTACTTTTCTGACCTCAGCCGAACCGAACGAACCAAAATGGCCGCCAAAGAGGAGGTAGAATCTATTCAAGAAATTTAAGATTAATACTGTACCTTTGTGTAAGGCAGGGTAGCTCTGCATCGAATCCCACAACTCTTTAACTACTGGAGTAAAAAACTATCCACGTTTCACTTTCTGGCGCACACAAACACTGAGAAAACCAGCCACATTTTATCCTGCAGCTCACACATTCACCGGTTACTTGCGCCTGCAATTCTCGAGCGTGCGGTTGTAAATCACATGACCCCTTGAAAGCGGCCCGGTCGCATAGCTGGGTAACCGGCGGTGAGTTTCAAATAAAATGGGTTTGTGTCGAATAGAGCTGGTTTATTTATCGTACGTGAAAGTGGTTTATTACGCTATTCATTAGATTATTTTCGCTTGCAATTAGCAAGGCTCAACTCAGAACGTGCTCTGTTGGAAGATGATTGTAAAGATGGTTGATGATTGCTCGATTCAAGTATCAACGGACTGATCGATCGATTTCAAGGCCGGTGAGTACATGTAACCTCATTCCTCATAATACGTAGCTGGTATGACTAACATTTCATGTACATTTAGTTTTCTATGGAGGGCTTAAAGTTCCTTTCTTTGTGACATTCTGCCAAATGAGTGTAACAAGGTTTAACACACAGTGTAAGCGACGCTTACACTGTGCGAATTTGCACGTTGCAAATCATAATCAAAAACGGCCTTTGTGAAATTGACCCCAAGTGGGACAATGATATCAAGTAACAACGAAAGCCATTGTTCACACATGTGGCATTCTGTGACTTACACTTTTCACATCAAAGTGTGATAAGCCCGGCGTAGTAAAACAAACGTTTACCGACCAAGAAGTAGTCGACGTACCACTATCAGAACTTCGCAAATCCGAATAATTTGAGGAGTAGGCATTTCACATGTAAGCACGTACGTGTATCTCCATGCATCTACATGTATTATTGGTGATTAGTTGTAGGTGATTTCATAATGCCTACACGCTAACCAACAGTTCAATTGAAGTGCGTTTCACTCAGATACGTGTACACATAAACTTGAACACAATGAAAGCCTAAATTTTCTTTTTTTAATCACTCGTCAAAGCGGAGTAAACATGAAATGAAACATGCATAATTTGCCAATTAGTGAGTTCTTTAAAGTGGTACTATGATCAAAAAATCACTTTTATTTTTTCTTCGGAATTTCGAAACTATGTTTGTTAAACACTCCCCAGGCGAAATTATAAGCGTTAATTTTGAGAAGAAGACCGTTAATTTAAACTGCAATTTTCCGGTTTAATGGTCCACCATTTTTACACCAGAAAGGATACAATGACGTCATACACTCAAGAGCTGTAAAATGTAGTGTGTGAACGCGGCTTACAAATTATGCAAAACACGAGTTTGAGAGTGTGAAAGCTCAAAACTCCCGTGCTGCATACTAAATAAGGCACTTTCACGCACACTGCATCGCACAGAATTCTGGCCTCTTTTGCGACATCCAAATTGGGGGGCTTGGGAACTAGGTAGCGCCATGGCTTAAACAATGCCATTGTTTTTCCTCGCACGCAATTGGCTAGCTGGCTGTGACCTTCCATGACCTTGAGACAAATAGATCACATGAAAAAAAAATGGCGTCCGAGTGAAGGTAAACAAACAGCTCCATGGTCTTTGTTTTGACTCGTGAAACGGTGACCACCGCTGCAATAAAGCTCGGAAGATAGGCACTGTTCGTAAGAAGAGGCCTTGTAAAGAAAAGGATGTTTTACAAAGAACTTTTGCCGGTAAGTGAATGTATTGTACTGTTTATCGAACGGTTAAATTCACGTGTGGAAACGATTTTATGTTTCTTAAGGTTTTTGTCAGATTTAAGTCTTAAAACTAAAGCTTAAAGTCGTATTGCCGTGTGACAAACTTATAGCAACAATTAGCGACGTTCAGAATGGCGATCTTTTAGGAAGAATACGACTTGTGAAATTTAATAATATAAATGTAATTCAATTATTCAAATTGGCTGACATAATAAGTTTAAGCTTAATAAAAATTATAGAGTACTTGAATGTATCCTCTGTAAGTTAACCCATTAACGTCCGTGCCGGCCTGAGCCGGCCTTGATTTTGCACGTGTTCGCTTTTGGCCCCAGCCTCCCCTAGAAAGGCTTTTTTGGTCCCCTTTTGTCCTAGTTGTCTTTGGGAATGTTCAACCAATCAGAATCCACCTACTGCGCATATATTTGAAGGCTTGAGGGGGTCCTAGAAGGGAAGACTTCTTGTCACTCTCCAAGAAGATCACATTTCACTCAAAATGGCTGCCGTGCTCTTCACGCGTGAATTTTCAAGATGGCAATATCTCACTCTCAGAAGGAAGGATTACCTTTTGAAAGTTAAAAATCGAAAGAAGAAGCTCTAAGGAACACTCGACAAGTTAAGCGATGGAATTTAGAGCTTTTAGAGCGAAGAAAACATCTTTCGAGGACGAACTGCCGTTTTGTCACAGCGAAGGACAATCTTCCATCGCAAGAGATTTTTCGAGCTGCGGACTTTCTGGGAAATGCTCAAGCACTTCTACGAGTCTACGGTAGAGTAAATTACACATTTGATTGTAAGTTTTTACCGAGATAACTTCTTAATTGAAGGATTCTTTGTATTTCTTAAAGTTTTCGTAAAAGTTTTGAAAAACGTGCACAGTTCGCATCAGTAAATGCTCTTCAAAATAACCTGCACATCGAGCGAAATCGCTTGCGCGTAGCTTCCCTCGAAGAAAGAATTGAACGCGTTTGGTTTTCAGAAACGAATAAAGGCGTGTATTAATAAATGTATTATTCAGAAAAGCTTACTGTCTCCTCTTCTGTGAATCTTCGTTCATGAAATTTCGAAAAATAGTAATCTGACCTAAACAGACACAAATCCTCTGCTGCGGTTTGATTTCACGCGTGAGACAAGATGCGTAATCTCTTGCGTAAATTTTCAAAATTTAGACTTTGAGATTGTATTTTTGGCTAATTCTTAATTGACAGCTGGTGTATTTTATTCGAAAGTGAGAAATTTTAACTATTCTAGATCAAGTGAGTGTTGTGTTTTCGAGCCTATAAATTGTCGCTTCGTACTGCACATGGGGTTGTTTATTACCAACTGCTAATTTAGCGACGCGCTCTGTAAGTTAAGGTCAAGTGATTTAGCTATTAGTTGTAAATACTACACCTGTGGAGTGCTTGGAAGACTATGAAAAAGAAATGTACAATCGTTTTAAGACATGTGTGATCTTATGTAAAGTGTAGGAATTTACAACCAAAAATAAATGGTTTAAAACTTTCTGTTAAGAAATTTGCATCTGTTGAAGACTTTTGGTTACTTTTTAAAAGGCTTAGAGAGATGAATTATTTATATAGTTTTAGATGGGAGTTAAACTTAATAGTTCTAAAAATGGATATTTCATCTACTGATTGAAGTTTTGTTTATTTGTAACACAGGTGACTGGCTGGTGAATTTAGAAAACAAGAGTCATTAAATGGACAGCTGAAACAACTGATTCATAAGGAGTCAGATTTAATTAAAGCACTTGTAGTCAGTTGCCAATTTTTCCACAGGACCTCAACCATAAAGAATCATTTGTCCATCTTCGGGAAAAGTTGAAAGAAAGTGTTACTTCTACTTATCATTTAATGCAACCAGTCAGTCAAGCCATGAATTTTTTTCTTTTTTCTTTTTAAATTATCACCTGAGAAGATTTGAAGGAAAGTGACTTAAATGGTACCAAACTCTGAAACCTGATTAGTCATGAAAACTCAAAACTGTTAATAGTGTTATGGTTTAATTTGTTTGGGTTTAAATATGGCAGAAATATCCAGTTTTAAAATGCAAACTTCTAGAACTGACCTCTTCAAAGTTTGTTTGTCAGTTGGAACTCAGATGTCTTATGTGATGGTTTAGAAATGCTGTTCACCTAACATAATGGGGATACACACAAGCAGGTTAACAGTCTTGTGGAATTTCCAAACCATAAAAATAAGTTTACCCCAGTACTTCAACAGGATAATGCAAGTTACCTGAAACTTTACAATAACATTGTTCATGCTCTTTAATGTGAGATGTTTATTGTCAGTTTGTTTTTTTACTTCCAATTGATTTGTGGTGCAACAAAAGTATTCTCCCTTTACCAGTAAGATAAAGAGAGAAAAATTTAAGGTAAAGGTATTGTCAAAAGGAAAATGTTTAGGAAAAACCCTAAGACTAAAACTTTGAAACAATGAAAAATATAAGGTCTGCAAAAAAGAAAAGAAAATTGTAATGACTTAAGAAATCTAATTGAATTACTTTTCCATTTACACAAGCTATGTGACAGAGCCAGTCACAATATGCATAAAGTTCATGATATAACATATTTACATTATATTGGCTAGCTAGAAGAAGTCAGCAGATGGGACTGATATTTGCATGATTACATGGTATCCAGTTGTAAAAAGTTAACTTTTTACAACTTAATTTTTACTACTTTTTGGCACTTGTGCTGGACTGACTCGAGTTGCTTTTATGTAAAAAAACCCAAATGTTCAAATCTTAAAAGTTAACTTTGACTAAAGTCTTGTAAAGTGTTGGAATAACTAAAGCATTTTCTTTATATAGAATATAAATAATTACTGTCTAGTGAGTCATTTACTGTTTTCCTGATAGTTCAGCTCTAGCTTGTAATATGGTATATAGACTCTCCATGGGGGTGTGGGCCTAGAGTAAAAAAGGTGGTGGGGGAGGGGGGAGAGAATGGCAATTAAAGTGTGAGAAATTTTTAATCTTGTTCTGCCAGTCTTTAAAAAAAGCTACACCAACAACTTAGCCATTGCCTGCCTCTTGGTGTATTTTTTTAGGGGGGGGGGGTGGGGTGAGGCACTTTTCATTTTTTCCTAAAATAGCAAATTTGTAAGAGATCAACACCTAACACCTAGGAGAGTTCTTCAAAATCTGAAATTTTCCTCTTTAATTTTCTTTCACCATTTCTGTCAGTAAATGCATAATTTGAGTGCAATTTAACACTCAAATTGATTTTTGAGAAAAGGCATCATCTACTTCATGCCTTCTGTTTCTTTAAGGATCCCTGTTCTAAATTTAGAAAAAAGAAAAGGCAAAAGAATAGTTTTCCTTAAAATGATATCAGCATTTTTTCTTTCAGAAAACTGTAAAACTATCCATTTGGTGCGCTGATTGCGTATTTTTGCCGCATCAGCAAAACAAGTTTTGCCACTTTCGCGGGAATACTTGACAACCAGGCCTTTAGATTTGACCAGCAAAGCGAAACCTGGTCACTAAACTTACTGTTGCTATGGTGATTTCTGCTGTATTTCAAAATGGCGGCCAAAATGGAATCGATAGAGGTGAAAACTACAGCTGTGCAGCTTTTATTTTTACATCATTTATCGCGCGCTCCAAAGCCAAATAGTAGGGAAAATTCAACAGAAAAAGGCTACCTGTCGGACAACAAGTATGTTTTTATTTTTTACTGCTTTTATTAATACAGATATTGAACTTAATTTTTAGCTTCCGCACTTTTTGTCGAGTGTCTTAGATTTTCTGTTGGATGGCTAAAAAGTCCTTCTGCTGTTAAATTCCATACATTTCGAGGCTTTGTCTGGGCAATATCCACCGTCGAAAAGCTACCTGATCAGTTGCTGGTATTTGGCTGTTTTTTTCTTTAGGAAGTTATCCACCGTGATCGATTTCATTTTAGCTTCCGCACTTTTTGATCAGATGCTCCGATCTTTTGATATGTTGTGATGAATTTACAGTTTTCGTTCTTGCTCTTTAAATTTTCGACTAAAAACTCGTGGCCGATTTCAATCGAACGCTTCCCGAGAGCCTGGGACTAGTTCAAAGTCCGACCCGTCGCTTGATTCTGTGCGATGTGCATTCTACAGCTCTTGAGTGTATGACGTCATTGTATCCTTTCTGGTGTAACAATGGCGGACCATTAAAACGGAAAATTGCAGTTTAAATGAACGGTCTTCTTCTCAAAATTAAGGCTTATAATTTCGCTTGGGGAGTGTTTGATAAACATACTTTCGAAATCCAAAGAAAAAATAGAAGTAATTTTTTGATCATAGTACCACTTTAACGGTTTATGAGATTTCTTGATTTTTTTTTAAGCAAAGATAGTGATGTGTACTAACATGATCAGATTAGGTATTATTTGAATAGTAACAACTCCAGGTCTTGACACCATAGCATTTTTATTCTAGTGACATAAGGTGGTATTGTGTGCATTTCTCAAAGTCCTCTTTTCAAGGGAGTTTGCATATGGGAGTTTTTCATTGCAATCAACAGTTCTAAAATGGTCACCAGATTTATGAACTTTCATCCCAACCTAATGTCCAATGTATGCCTAAATAGCAATTTATCCATGACAAACTCACAGTGGAGACCCTATACACGTAGTAGTAATACGCTAAATCCTCAATTTCAGGCATTGAATTCCTTCCTTTTGTATACAGTAGATGCCAGGGTATGAGGGGACATGTTGCAGGGACGTGTCACAGAGACATACAGCAGTGCAACACTGCAATTGTTATGCTAAAGGCATGTACTGTAGCAGGAACATTAGCAGGGAGGAAATCGAAAGGTGCTTACATTTTTGCAACAACATGTGACACCCTTTGGTGTGTGGCTGGTGCTTTTTGAGCTCATGCAACACGAATTTCAACATGTCCCTTCATGCACTGGCACCTTAAATTTGATTTTACTGCATGCATGGAAACTGCATGCCAAGTACCATGGCATTCAAAATAGCATATCGTCCAAGTAAAAGCTAGAAGCTTGTCCAAAATACAGCCACCCATAATTCAGAAAAGATAACTAAAGTTGAGATTTAATAAAGGAATATTATTAATTCTGTTGCGCTCGTTCAGGAAATGAGGTGATTTTTATCAACTTTGTGCTATGCACCTTGTTGGTTACTTACCACCCTATACCCAGTACATACATGCTCATGAAATAAATGTTAAATGTCACAGACATTAAGGTGAATAATGGTTCTGTCAGTATAATAATTATTATGCCACACAAGTTAATATCCAGCTCCACGGACTGGTACAGGTAACTTGTTGTCAGATATGGACAAAAAACTGTGGAGGTGACCACTGTTGTGCTCGGAGGTGAATGGCATGTGATATACTAATTACACCTGTAGTGTGCAGAAAACATTATGAAAACAATGTACCTACTTGTTCGGAGTAGTCTACATGTAGATGAAAGAACTTTATAAATCCAGGGAGGCATTTGAGTGTCTCATGAATGTTAACTTTTTTTGAAAATCATCAAAACTGCTCAATCATGTTATGGAAAACAGCTTTCAAAATGGCAACTTTTCAATTTTTGGCTTATTTCGTAATTCAAACAATTATGTGCTTACTGACCTAAAGCAAGAGCTGAAGGAAAAAATTATTTGGCTTTAAGGGGATGGTGTTCAGTGTGTCAAACTGTCTCCAGTGAGTTATGTGCACTTTTGCCAAGAACCAAATATTAACTTACACATGTACCGTACATGTATTTTATCACACTATTTTTTTTATTCTTGATTTGTTTGCAAAATTATTGAAAGGTCAATAACACAATCAACTGGGCTAGATGACTGGCGCTGTTTAGTTACATCCTATATAGAAGTTAAATTTCAGTTCAAACCTGAACCTCATACATCTACATGTACACTGCTCCTTCAACAATCTCCTGGGATCTGTAAAGTAGTTCATGTACTGTGGTATAGATGAAATTAAAGTATGATTTACATTCACCTTTATACATGTAGCTACATGTACTGTACATGTATGTGAGTAGTAAGTTTATTTTTTATGATCCATTTATTAATTTTACTCTCAAACGTTTTCATCAGGTTTCTACATTTGCACACATTGTATCAGTATGACTCCAAGTTCTACAGCTAAACAGTTTCTTGATGCATGTTGTACATAGCAAAGGAATGCATCACACATTGTCAGGTAAGTTACTTAAACATACAGCTACAATTAACGTTGTCGGAAAACCTATGCAATAAGACCACAAGGTGCTATGGGTAATCTATTAATAAATTTACAAAAGTTAGCTGTGGCTCACCCCTACACAAATTAAATCACACAGGCAAGTGTTTATCATACTTTCACCCCTCCTATGGTAGCGACAACTGCGAAATTACAGCCGAATCACAAACGATTTTCAGCTACCCATACTACCTTTCGGTCTCCTCGTGTAAGCTCAAGGCTGTAAAATCAGACAACGTTTTAGCTGTATACGTTAGAATCCTCATGTTACACTTCAAATTTGTGTTGCTTACATGTAGATCTGTTTTCTTTAAACAAAGGACATGTACACGTACAGTGTATCGGGCGTTGGTTGCAGGCATTCCTTTTAAAGATTTTGGCAGAATGGCATATGGATTCATGTCATATGAAGACATTATCTCCTTGGTGATCATTGAATGCTTGAATTTTTAAGCCATGAATACTAGATTATTGTGGACAAACCACAATCCCGAACAGTACACTGAAACAAAAGCCCCGCTGATATAGAGCCATGGTTATTAACATTGTAAAATAATTACTGATGTTGTAAATAATTACTAAGATTGGTCATTTATTAACCAAAAGAATGATGATACATGTGCTCAACATGAAGCAATTGTGGGATTAGGACACTAAGTTAAATTCCTAACTGAAGTCATACCCATGACCTTCTGCACTCCAGCTACATGATTGTACTAATCTACAAGAAAACTGTTAGTAAAGTAGGTCATCTTACTAGGTTCATACTGTATCATGTCCTGCATAGTGCTAGAAAGGGCATTGTTGAAGGCATCTGACTGTATGGTGACCCTGTACTGTAAGTAATGCCCTACAATACAGCTGTACACCTGTAGCTCACATCTAGACTCCTATGTAATATACATTCTGTACAATGTAGGTTACTGTACATGTAGTGGTTAGAACTCCTGACTGGTATAGGGAAACCTCAGGTTCAGCTTCTCTTGGGGTCTCATTTCATTTCAATACATAAAATCTACACCCAGTTACAACCACGTTAGACCACTAGAGGCTAACTGCTTGGGATAACAGGGTTAAAACTACAATAGTAGCGTACATTGTATTTCCTTGCATCTGGGCTTTGAATTTCATGTCCACCATTTTCATTTTTCAGTCACTTGATAACTCAACTTCTTATACCACCGTACATCCCCGCCAACACAATATTATAAAAAAAAACTAGCTGGTACCCATGAACAATTCACCACTCAACAACATGATATCTTGAAAACTGACATCAATTTGCATAAGCAGTTGAAAGAAGTGACACATCAACAGCCATGGCACAGTGTTGCACATTCCTGCCAGGAAAGTATAGAAGTGGTGTGGTTTTGGCTTTTTGTAACTAAGCCGTTTTTCCATGATGGGTGGACAACAGTTCTCTCTTAGTGTATTAAATACGGTACAGATGTATTCCGAGTTGATGTGTGTAGGGCCAGGTGGGTTGATACAAGCCAGTCTGGAAAAAGCCGTCCAGTCTTGCACACATCATCTGTTCATTCAACACGCGTGCACTTTAACATGCTTTGAGTATTTTTAAGCATAGTTTTGGCATTTTCCAAAAATGCATGTATTTACATGTAGCATGAAATTGGTGGTATGATAAATGTGTATTGACAGAGTTAGGACAAGTCGGTCGTGGCACACAGACCTTGCTGTGCCTAGTCTGTACACCATGACCTTAAGCCAAATATTTTCCTGTCTAGTCCTCTCACTCAGTCAATAGGCACATTATTTTTGGAGATTTGTTGGAGCCTCGTACATGAACATGTGAAAACCGGATCATCGTGTATTCACTGAGTACAATACATGCAAACAGGATGTGTTCTGTTATGGTGTACTAGAAAATTGTATTCTGATCAGGGCTATTAAGGTTTTGAAATGGACTATCACTGTAATGCTTACGATGTTTGTCGATGTCACTAAAGTGGCAGTTTATTTTAAGAAATCTTTCTTATTTTGCCACTTCACAGCTTTGGAACCCAATACTTGACTAAAAGTCATTAAATTAATATTTACACCTTTTACTAATTTTGTTCACTGCTTGAACTGTATTCATAATATTATTGTAAATTTACATGAACCTTTATATATGTTATTGAAAATTAACATTACAACCTAATAATGTTGAGTGTATGACAGGCCTAGCACTTTTTTTTAAATTTCTTCTCAATATTTTTTCTAGGACCACGTCTACATGTATAAGGCCATAAGAGTACTGAACTCAGAAGATTGTTAACCGCAAGTGAAATGAAGGCAGCCAAAACAGATAAGACCGTAAATGTAAAATCAGTGAATGTGTATACTCCCTGTTATTCAGTGATTCTTTTCATTTGGTTTTGCCTCATATGCACAGATACACTATAAATATTTTAACTGATATTGGAGATTTGTTAAAAAATAAACGTTCTGAGGTAAACTGAATGTGGCCACAAAGTGACTGGCATAGAATACAAAGCATCATACAGTGTACATGTACATTTAATGTACACTGGGCTTGGGGTTTGCTGTAGTAATCTTGAATACAGGATAAACCTGGACAAATACTACTTTTTTTATATTTTATCATTTCTCATTACAACCTACAATGTATACCTTGTACTTAAAGATTTAATTAATTAGGTAGTATGCTGGTGCAGTATTGTTTAAAGAGCAAGTGTCACCCAAAGTGCTTTGCGCGGTTGTGCTTTTGTTTTGAAGTTTGGCTGGCGCATTTGCCGGACGTTTCACAAATTATACCCTGCCGCACTGGCCTTTCAGCAAGCTGATATTCACAGTAGTAGCCCCTGAAAATCGTAATATCTTCCTCGCTAGATGTTACCGGAGTAAACAACTCTAGATCTGACTTTGTAGTCAATGTGTATGGAGCTTTTATAACAACCAATCGATTGATCGATCGATCTCGATGGACGTAAAACCAGAGTAGCCATTTCCACTCGATATAAAAATAATAAGACAAAAACAAGTAGTAAGAATATTGACGTCTTCGTCGCTAGATGTCACTGGAGAAAACTACTCAAGATCTGAGTTTGCATTCAATGCATATACATGGATCTATTACAGTCCCATTAATTGATTGTGCGATCTATTGCATCGACTGATGTCGATGGACGCAAAACCAGAATAGCCACTTACGCTTTTTGTAAAAATAAAACATAAACAGACAGTGAACACAAGGAATAATTAAGCAAAACAGCACAAGCTCATGACGATAAGCATTATTTTGGAGCAAGCCCGTAGCTACTGTTATTTTGTGGTAAATTAACGTTCCTTCTGTTTTCATTCGGCAACGAATGTAGCACTATTTCGGCAAACGCACTGTCAGTAGTATTGCTGAAACTCGTTAGATGTTTTTCTTTCCCTCCGCTACTGATACACGGACTCCTTCAGCCGTACAACTTTGGCAGAGCCCGGAAGACTCGGTCTTCGCCTCAACTTTCCTGAACCCCACGAGGCATCTAATGTGAAGATCTCCTTCTCCACCGCGAAAACACTTCAGAATTTGGAAATATACAACGAAATCGATACGGCGACACTTAAATGTCAAGTCAAAATTCACACTAGTGCTTTCGGATTGCTAACGGCAGCGATGAAAGAAGATACAAATCAGACTTCACGACAATCAAGAAAATGGCGTATTTTTCGTATATGAAAAATGTACCTGGGTGCAGAAAGCACTTTGGGTGACACTGGCTCTTTAAGTAATTGTGTGTGCACATGTACATGTGGGCCTTTCATGATACATGTCCTGTGTAACTCCTAGTATTTGCGTTTAGTTCACAAGGGCCCGGCTCCATAAAGCAACTTAAGATAAAGTGCGAATTTTCTGCAACCATTTCCTTTGTTCTGGAGGACTTTTTGGCACAGTATCACAGATAACTCAGCCGAAGACAGATTAGTGAGTATAGAGTAGAGTACTTTAGGAAACACAAAGAGAACACGAAGAAATCCTCCAGAACAAAGGGAATTGTTGCAAAAAAAAAAAAACCTTTTAATCTCAAGTTGCTTTATGCAACTGGGCCCAGGACTACAGCTGTATATCCATGTTATCCATAGTTAAGGATACTGTGCTTGTTAGTCTTTTTGAACATTGGCTACAAGCCTCAGTTTACTGGTTTCCAATGCTTTCTTGAAATTTCCCAGCATCACCAGGCTTCTTAGAAAAACCAAGGTTACCGGGGTTGAACCAGATGTTATAGTAAAAAATAATGTACCTGGGTAACCCTAGTTATTCAGACAACCACGGTTACCGGGCTTACCAGGGAAACCGGGGTTAACCAGGCTTTTTTGCGCATAGGGTCCGAGTCTGGTAAGCCTGGTTTTCAGTAAAATGTGCTAACCAGGTTCACCAGGGTTACCCTGGTCAACCCAGACCTGAAGAGCCTGGTTAAACCCGGATAACCCTGGTAATGTAGAAAACCAGGGTCACCAGACTTACCAGGATAACCAGGGTAACCTAGGGTAGCCCAGACTTCTCAGAGTCTGGTTAAACCCTGGTTACCCTGGTACGTCTGGTAACCCTGGTTTTCTAAATAACCAGGGTAACCAGGGTTACCAGACTTTTTTGCACATAGGGTTTGAGTCTGGTAAGCCTGGTTTAAGAACCAGGGTACCCTGGTTTTTTAACCAGGCTTGGACTAGGGTGCTCTTGGTGCAAGGGCATTTCGTTTAGATGTTCAAGTACTTCTCAGTCCACTTTAAGAATCAGGAATCAAGAATCAATCCAATGGTAAAGTAAATGACATATTTGATTGTAAATTTTCGTCGTAAGAATTGTTTAACTGCGAGTCTACGATAATTTTCTTGGCATGTTTGAAAATCTTGCAAACATTTGTTCAAAATAGCCGTGAAATTAATTCCCGCCTCGAGCTGAATTGTTTGCGTCGACTTGCAGGTAACTTTTTCTTATGGGTATCGTCTTTCTTTTTCTTTTGGGTATATATATTTTTCTTGTTTGCTTTCCCAAGCAAATAAGTGCTGATCAAAAAATGTTTTTTTTCCCTTTTTTGAAGGGTTGTTGTCCTTTTTTTAAAAGTATTAATACAACGTCAGCTTTTGCTTTTTGGCAGTTAATTGCATAGCGGATTGGGTTGTTTAGTGACGACTAATTTATTGCGGACCCGAAAAATCGCTCGGTCGCCAATATTAGTCTTAGCGTTAGGCTCTAGACACATTGAAATTAACGGACCCCCCTATGATTGTGTTTTCAGTGGCCGGTAGAAAATAATGAACTATGTAAGATAGTACATCTATATAAAAGATGCCCTTGTTTTTCTAAACGTCTGGAACAAAATAATAATTCCCAAAACTGATTGTGAGTGAAAGAAACTCTCAGCTCGCAATAGGTAAAATTTCATTAGGAAAAGACTAAGGAAACAACATTTATAGCAACCTAATTTGTCTTCATCGTATACCCTAAATAAAATACCGCTTAATTTGATTACTCTTATTTTAATGTGTTCTTTATTAATAGAAACGTGAAGACAGTGTGTACAAGTAAAGCACAAACAAAATGCTACAAATAAATGAAGTTGAAAGCGAGGGGTATACTGAAATCAGGATGAACAAGAACCAGAATATTCTTGTAACCAGCCTGGGCCTGGTGGACCAGTACCCTAAATGGAGAGGGGGGGGGGGGTGGGGGTGGACGGGGAGAGGTGAAGGTTTTATGACTGAGATTGGGGGAACATTATGGGGGGAGGCGAGAGGGGGCTAATTTATGGGGGTTTCATAGTAGACTAATACGTAAATTGTACAAAAATAAGGTGGGGTGGGTGAGGTGTTAAACTGTTTTTAGTAGTGACGATTAAATTACAATAGTTGTTTAAAAGTGGGCGAAGGTGTAACTTGTTTATCCGGTTCTTACTCAAGGAGTTGTTGCGTATGCCATAAACTACCGCATCAGGAAGATACGCCATTTTAATACCACCAAGAAGACAAAACAAGGGAATCATCAGACGTTCCAGAATCCCATATACGATGCAACCGACGCTGTCGTTAAACAGGAGTCTCTCTCTGTACAGCCACGAGAACCCGGTCTATCAGACGGAGGATCTGACCAAGAGTGACCCATGGATGTAAAGTGCGAGTTGTTGTTACAGCGTGAAGCTTAAAAGTAGGGCCATTCTTAATGTGTTTACATTATAGTGCTACAGTCAGTCCTTCATTATCCGGACCTCTGAAAATACTCTAGATGATCGACAGTCTGGAAAATGGAAAAAAATTAATACTAGTTGACATTCACCTAAGCATAACACATTCTCGAGCAATAATTAGGAAAGAACTCGTATGTGGTTATTCTTTGAGAGAGCTAAAAAATTTGATGAAGTTGACCACATTAAGGAAAATCAGGATAATTGAGGTCTGAGTCATCAAGGTTTGTCTGTATACTGTGGCATCCGAATTCCATCACTATTTGCACGCAAAATCTATAAATCGATTTCTAGCTTGCAGATTGAGTAGATACAACATTTTGTGTCAACAGTCTTTTGTGGACGCAATCGACCTAAATGTTCCAAAACGTGTCATGCAAAGTCTTAAATGTTAGCCCTGATCATTACCTTATCAACCAGTAAAAAGTGTGAGACATTATCATAGGAGTGTTCTATTCTAACCTTTAACCAACTGTGTGTTGCTGTATTGACCCCAAATATTTTAACGAATATATTTTGAGTAGATTTTGGGACATCGCTCCCGGTCAGAAATTCTTAGAGTGATTTACTGAGTTTATCGCTTTGCCTTTATGCCTCAGTGAAGTTGGAGTATAGTCTCAAGCTACCTCGTCCTTTTTTGTCCTGAGTTAGTTAACTGAAAGCTATTCTCAAATTATCTTTGGGCAGTTGTTTCGACGAAAGTCAATTAATGGTCAATTAATGATAACTAACTAACCAGCCAACTAAGTAACCAACCAACTGACAGACTGACCGACCGACTGACCGACCGACTGACTGCATGACTGACTCACTGACCCACTGAATAACAGACCGACTGACCATCTGACCGATTGACTGATTGACTGACTGACTGACGGACTGACTGACTCACTGACCGACTGACTTACTGACCGACTGACTGATTGTCTCTTTGACTGACTGACCAACTGACCGACTGACTGACTCACTGACTCTCTGACTGGCGGACTCACTGACTCACTGACCGCCTGACCGACTGACTGACTTACTGACTCACTGACCGACTGACTGACTGACTGACTGACTAACTGAATGGCTGCCCGACTGATTGACTGACTGCGTGACTGACTGACCAACTATCTGACTGGCTAATTTAGGGAATAAACAAAACATGTGCTCACACTTTTTAGGCCCTAGCTAAACGGATTCAACATTTCCATTCAATATCCTTCAACATAGTTGAATTCGGAAAGTGAAACCCTTTTGGGTACCCTGTTGAGTAAACATCGGTGATTCTGAAGGATGCTGAATGGCCGTGAATGACGTTGAACAAAGTTTGATTGCTATAAAACATTTCCTGGTACAACAATGTTGTATACAATGATTTTGAATGGTATTAAGAGCGAATGCCAGAAAATATCTAGCAAAATAAAAATTTTCGCTCATATTTAATATATAGCTAGGCAATACAAGTAAAACAATCGTGGTGTAGTTTGTTTTTCAATAACTCGCTTTCGTTGTGAGAAAATCGAGAAAATAGACTTTCACCGTCGGTGACCTCAAAACAACCAAAATTATGGGCGAAATCGGCAGTTACCAGACATCATCTCGTTTGCCAAAGAAAAGTAAGACTGAAAACATTTGCCATAAGATACCGATTTAACAAGCATTTAACATCTCATTTGACCTCAAATTGTTTCTAGGCAATAATCTTAAACGCAAAAAATCGCATTTTTAGGATACGCTTTTTTCAAACTGACAAAAAAATATGAATTTACCTCCAGGACGCGATCAAAATTTTTTCCATGTGCCCAGTGACAATTTTTTCTGAGGAGCAGGCTGTGAAGTGTTAAAGACTTGCCCTAGCCATAATATGAATTTACCTCCAGGACGCGATCAAAATTTTTTCCATGTGCCCAGTGACAATTTTTTCTGAGGAGCAGGCTGTGAAGTGTTAAAGACTTGCCCTAGCCATATGTAAAAACTGGAATGGGTATTTTGCTTTTAGCTTCGCAAAAGATCTTCAAAGTTGGTAAATTTTCATTGATTAGTGAATAATTAACAAGGTTGAGCCGAATCAACGTTTCTTTATTCAGCGTAAGTGAACAAGTTGAAAAACTGCAGTTCAAAGTACTTTACCTGTGTGCTTGGTATTCAGGTTATGCGAAGCTTCGATTTGTGGATTTTGGACCCTTCCTGTTCCTTGTATCGACCAGCTGTTGAGCGTTGACCTCGAGGTCATCATTTTCGTAGATAACACCAAACGGTAAATTCAGTTACTGAGGAAACTTTTTTGCGTAATTTTTTGTTATCTTCAACAAATGTAATGGCAGAAGGCCTTTCCGTCGAACATAGCTCTCCATTAACAGAAGTAACAACAGCCAAAAACCAGCGCGCTCGCAAATAAACATAGTGTTGCGTGACTGCATTGAGCAAAATCTTTTGCTCAGGGTAGGGGAAGGTGCGAACGGTCACCTTACTTGCTATTGTGCGTGGAATGTTGCTAATAAAACAGTTATTTACCTTAAATCAACGCCAATACGAAATGCTACGTAGAGGTTGAGGTAATTATGAACAGTGTGGCGAGATGCAGCTTATGGTAAAATAAATAAATAAATAACGACATTTCCGAATGCGGTTTTGCCCATATCACCGCGCATCGCTTGGCTTTGAATGGAAAAGTCCATCCGACAAATGCAAAGTCACATCACAGCTAGCGAATATGTCGGAAAGAGACCAAAAGCGGAGAGAGGACTCAGCACACCGGGTTCAGAAGCTATTTTTTAAGAGTGCGGGGTCATTCTGCGATTGGAGGTTATGTCTTTGGTAAGTCTATCCGCACTCAGTTCTGTTCAAACACTGACGGAGTGAGTACACGAAATAAAACCTTGATGGAAGGGGGGGGAGGGAGGACCACCACACCCTTACCCCAAGCCCCACTCACTCCGTCTTTCATTGGCGGCTGCTGATTAACCGCTCTTGCTCCACAGACAAACACTGGCCCAGAAACAAAATAGATCATGCGAATAAGTGATAGTGAAAATTACGGAAACTAACTGTTCGAACTGATATATTTTTCATGTACTTAGAGTGTTAATTAGGTCTGAAAAACCTAGCTAAAGATGAGATATCCCATGAAAACTGACGGGAAGCCGGCCAGCAAAAGAACAAGGCGTTGGCACAAACGGAAAGCGAAACAAGGAAACAAGCTGAGAAGTAAATTATTCGAGACGTTGCGCTTGTCCACCCCATCTGCTACGACAACCAATACCTTTGCGAACTTATTGTAAACTCAAGGCTATCAAAATTTGTTATTCAAATGCTTAGGGACATCTGCGGGCACTTTGATATTCCGACGGCTGACGTAACAATAACGATGATGAAATTTCACAGCCGACTACATATCTTTCTCACAAAAATACACTGAAGGGACTAAACAATCTGTTAATAGTAGGTAGGGGGATTAAACAAATAACAAGAAAGGGAAAAGAGAAAAACAAGCACAGTAAAAGGATTCAAAGAAATACTTTGAAAACTGAATAAGATCGGTTCATACAAAGCTTTAATTCAGTAAAGGCAAAAAAAAATCGGGCATTAAAATAGACAGAAATATGCTTAAACCTCCCTCGCCCCCCTCTCACACACACACTGTTTAAAAATTTAATGGTCCGTCCCTTAAGCAGGGAAACTCGTTGAGATGTGATACAGACAAGGAGGTGTTTGGTCGTAAGTGACGTGGCCATAGGAATACCATGCAAATATTAAAACAGGACAAGCATCCTTCTTTTGAGTTGACGGAGGTCAAGAGAGGATGAAGGGAGAGAGCGAATCCCCCATACATGGGCCTTTTTTGGTTCTGTGTCATACCGTGGGGTTATTTTAAGGACGACACCTCATTGGTCAGTTAGAATGACGTCATGTAATTTAAGATTGTTGACATTGGAACAACAGATAACAAAAAAAAATCCTTCGCGGCGTGTGTGCGAACTAATAATAAATTTCAAATAGTTATCATAGGACACGTGGTTTAACTTTCTTACTGCATCCTCTCTTGCGGAGGTCCGTTAAAATTCCACCACTTAAGTTCTGTGAAGCGATCCGGATTCTGGCAGAAGAAAGATAACAATTAACTTTCTGTCAGCACCTACTTTAGAAAATGATCACTGAATTTTTTCATCATGATACAATCGTCGAGGACAGAAAAATTCAAGCAGACTCTAGTTGTATGAGCTGTAATTCGATTTCCTGTTTTCAACAAAGTCACTAGCCTACTCAAATAAATGTTTCGTGTTAATAGGCATGAATCCGGCTGTAGAAAGAATAATGCGGCTAAACCTAGCGTTTGTCAAGGTTAACGTTCGACAGTTAAATAATGAAGAATGTACTTGTTGGCTGCAATAAGGACTTGTCGCACGGTAGCTTCTCACGTAGGCGCTTAAATGAGTTGGAGGCTACTTGTGCGGGATAAGTGTTGGAAAAGCAGCATGTACGTTCTGAAACATGGCGTCCTGTCTTAAATAGAGTTTACCCAGTTCAAAAATGGGCTCTGTGATCTAACCCCCCCCCCCCGGGGGGTACTCTCTTGTATGGCCTATACGGGGACTTGCCGCTGGGCAGTGTATGGTTTTTGGCCTCTCTTTCCTGAACAGTGTATAAAATGTTTTGCTAGTTAGTCCT
Organism: Siderastrea radians; assembly: GCA_964017195.1. Taxonomy (NCBI): domain Eukaryota; kingdom Metazoa; phylum Cnidaria; class Anthozoa; order Scleractinia; family Rhizangiidae; genus Siderastrea; species Siderastrea radians. Next base: position 29,697,079 of record OZ024896.1, on the reverse strand, counting down.
AAACAGGATGTGAAATTGTCCTAAACTGCAGGGTACGGTTGTGTGGTAGTTGGATTTTTCGCTGTTAAATGTGGCTTATACTCCATATACAGTATTCAGCAATCCTAGATCGGAGACGTTCGCCGGTCTCTCAAAAATTTAAATTGTGTAAAATAAGAGCGTGTGTATTTTTTCGTTTATCCAAAACAGGGAACGAAAATGAAAGGTGTTGTATTAAACACGGTTGGTATTTTAGGACATTTTTTCTTCCTAAACAGGGTCAGGGCTGTCATACCGTATGATAACATTCCAGTCGCGTACTAAGAAATATATGATGGATAGTTTGATAAAAAAATCGAAATATTTGAAAGTATTTCGAACCAAAATAAATAAACGAATAAATAAATAAATAAATTAATTAATATTTTACTTTCTGCAGATAAATTTGTGCTTGCCTCATTGTTTTGGTAAGTTTGCCCTAACAACCCCCCGCTGCGTAGAAGTTTTTTTTTTCCAGTCACGCAAGTTCAAAACATATAATTATGTAATCAGGTTAACTATCGAACGTTTACTGGCTTGCGCCTGCTTTTTAGGTTGATCTGTTTTAAATCGGCTTCATCTGTTTTAAACTGTGCCCTTCTGTAATGGAGCGTGCTTCGAAAAGGCAGACTAGAAACGTCGAGTCAGATTTCCGTTAGAATTAAATCTTTATAGAGAGGTTTTTGCCGCCGACACAAGTTACTCGCTCGGTCAGCTTTTGAATCGATCAGCAGTTGATAAAGCATTTCATAAACTGGGAGGACTTGTATCTTTCGTCGAAGGTAAGTCATTTAGTAGTCTAAATCTTCTCATTTAACCTTCAGTTTAATGTTGTCAATGAGGAGTTGTCTAAGGGTTCATTTCGTCGGACCGAGAGACTGTGCGTTACATCGTAACTAATTAATTATTCAAAAAACGCACAAAATTTCTCTAACTTTAAGGTTCTCAAGGGAGACTTAAATCAAAATACCCATTACAGTTTTAACGTATGATTTAGATCAATGCTTAAGCAACTTCCAGCGCGAATCCTAGAACAATTCATCATTGGGCACATGGAAAAAATCTGATCGCGATACAACGGTAAATCGTAATTTTTATCACCTTGCAAAATTCGCGTCCTAAAATTCGTTTGTTTCCATTTTAAGTTGTCGACAAGAAGACAATCCCATGTCAGATGAAATGTGAAACATTTCCCAAATCAATATCATAGGGCAAACATTTTCTAGCATTGTTTGCTTTTGGACGAGAGTAATATTTTGGTAACTACTAAATTCGCCCTTAATTTTGGCTGTTTTGAGACCAAGGACGTGAGAAATATATTTTTCCAATTTTCCCACAGTGGCAGCGTTCTCTTTGAAAACAAACTACATCACGATTGTTAGCTTAGTATTGCCTACCAACACTCCAAATATGAGCGAAAAGTAATTTTAACTGTGGCCAACGTTTGCTCGAAATTTTCTGACATTCGCTCTTAAAGCCTTTTGACTGAAACCTTAGCTTCACGCTGTAATCCTAGCTATGCATGGACGAAGAGATACAAGGTTTGTGCAGAGGCATCCTAGTGTCTGTTTTCGTCAACATTTTCCCCACAATTTTTGTCTCAGTTGATTTAACTCCTTAGTTAAAGGCGCTCATTTAAAGTGCACCTAACCCCAAAATATTTTTTTCGCTAAAATAACTTTTTGCACCTGTTCGAAAAGCATTACGCCTTTTTTTATGAAACCCCCCTCAGTCTTGACTTTTTATAGGCTGTAAAAATTACGAAATCTAGCCATCATCTGGTACACGACCGAGCTAGTGAGGGCATGGGTCTATTCTGGATTTGACATCACAAACTGATTTGCATCTTCTTAAGTCTTTGTAAACATGCATGCAAAGCAGTTTGTGACGTCAAATCCAGAATAGACCCATGCCCTCACTAGCTCAGTCGTGTACCAGATGATGGCTAGATTTCGTAACTTTTACAGCCTATAAAAAGTCAAGACTGAGGGGAATTTCATAAAAAAAAGGCGTAATGCTTTTCGAACAGGTGCAAAGAGTTATTTTAGCGTAAAAAATATTTTGGGGTTAGGTGCACTTTAATAGCCAGTCCACATCAGAATGGACTGGAACAATGTACATGCGTAGTCGAGCAAATCGTGCTAAGTGCTTTCAATGTTTTTACCCAAATATGCCATCAATGTAGCCAATGAAAAATTTTTCTGTGATGAGAAATAGGAACGCTTTTACTAGATGATGAGTTCATTGCAACACCAAGTCTTAATTAAGAGAGAATATGTGATCGGTTTTTATCAGAACTGCTATTGCATTGCTTATATCCTTTAAGCTTTAGCCATTTCCCGATAGAGATAGTGCATTAATGCTGTTTATATCTGTTTTCTTTATTTTGTTCATATCTCGAAGACGACTCGTTCCCATGCTACTCCGGTGACAAAACTGGGAGACGCGGTGACCCATCATCCCCTTTGTATTATGTTCTTCTCGGAAGAAACTGGGTACTAGTTATAGTTTAGAAAGTATGCTTGATTTTGAAACTAAATTAAAGTTGGTTATAACTGCAGAATCTTAGAAATGTACGTTTGCATTAGCAATTTTTTTTCAAGATTTATTATGTGTGGTAGTACTCGTCTTATTTCAGATATACTACGTTTGATATTCTTTGTCGTGTACGATAACCAAATAAAATTTTTGAAATCGTATATTTTGTTGGTTGTTAACACTCAAAGGCGCTCCCTTATATATTTCTAAGTTATGATTCACGAAATAAGATTGGTTTGTGGCTACACAGCGTGATGCAAAGACAAGTGAAGGAAGCGTTGCAAGAATTTGAAAGTAATTCGAATCCGTCTTATTTCCCTCCAGTGTTAACAGTACTCGCATCAGGCTTTGTCAGCACAAAACGCTCCGGCCCTAACACAGAGGCACCCAACAAAAAAATTTTAGCAAATTATTTGAAATATCGTTTTCCGCTTTTTTAGAATGTTACAGAGCTTTTAAAAGGCATATTTTTAAGCTAAAACAGGTTGGGCTGTTCGATGTTAAGGAAACAGAATCGAGATTCCGCCGAATTTCCGAGCTGCTGATGCCTGACCTTATTTTTTATAGCTTGCGAACGCAGACTTATTTCTGGCTGTCGTTTCTCTTTCGGCGGAGAGAAATGACAGCCGGAAATACGTCTGCGTTCGCAGGCTATATTTTAAACTTTAAACGGCATATCTGCCCATCCTAAAACAACAGAAATGAGTAAGACCTCTTGTCACGAAAATCCGAGGTGATCTTTCGAGTAGTAAGGGGTGTAGTAAATGAATACCACCTCATTCCTACACCCGTATTTTCCTCTTTTAAACCACCTAGCGCACAAAAAAAGAAGAAAAAAATTTAAAACGAAGCATCTCCTATTATTTTAAAAAATTTCTTCAATTAGATAACCAAAAATCTTGATATCAAAAGTTTCTCAAGTATTAAATATACAAGTCATAATGTCTGTAGAAAACATTGAAGAAATTGAACAAGTATCGTTGGATTTACCCCTTGTGTATGAGGATCTTTGTAATATGTTCGAAAACATATGCAAGTTTTAGAATCGTAGAATGATTAGTAAACGATTAGCAAGGGGTTGGAAAGAAATTCATGAGGATATTCTCGATGCACCGGTTTGTGAAGAGCGACAACGAATCGTAAATGTATGGACGTTTAGTAATCTTTATGATATAGGTGCTGAATCAACCGGGGTATGTTCAATTTGTGATGAAAATGGAGCTATTCATCATATCGTTTTACCATGCAACGAAGAATTTATTCGTTTTTGGGAAGAGGATGATTAAATATTCTTTCGCGCACTGAGCCAAGGCTGAATTTAAATATATCGAAATGGTCTAATGAACAAGTTTAAACCGGTGGCCCTTTTATAACAGACAGCTCACGTGAAACGAAGAAAAAGACAATAACTTTTCACGTGTAAAACAAAAGAATACATACCAAATCTCCCTGGCGACTGAAAGAGTATAAATAGATTTTTTATTTTATAATTTTTTTTGTATTTTATTTTTTATTAAAATTTTGAGTGTGTTTTTTAATTTTTAAATGAACAAGTGGATATTTACTTTTGCGTTTGAGATAGAAAACTGTTATATTCATTATTTGAACATCATTTGAAAAGAATAGTTATCAAAACCATTTAATAAAAATGCGTATCCATTTTTCGTATTTTAATACCCATGTATATAATGAATGGAACCACTCACATTATGTTTGTTTAAAATTAAATCTGTTTGCATTACCATTTTTCCATTTTCAACCAAAAAACAGTGTCATAAACACTTGGATCAACGTTTGAAATTGCCAGGGAGATTTGGTATGTATTCTATTGTTTTGCACGTGAAATTGCTTTTGTCTCAGTGGCTATTCACATGTTATTTATTTTTTAAATATCTGTGACATAATCTCTTATCTCCGATCGGGGTTTTTCCCAAATTGTGTTTACAGGCGCGTGACTTCGAGGTCCAATGAAGTCGTAATCAATATAAGCTTACACAGACATGATTACATTAATTCATAATCATAATATTCATTGCCGTCAGCAGACGTTTTGAGACCTATTTTGTAGACAAATTGATAATAATCATCTTCTAGCAGGTCTTCTGTAAGGCGTTTAGGGGCCCATACACAAAAGTCATCTCCATTCTTTGTTTCTAAAGTTAAAATAGCTGAATTCCCAAATTTACCTCTCCTGTGTTTAACTTTTTTAAGTTTGTAAATAGCGTCTGAAATATTCCGCCGTTTTTAAATTTCTTTTCTTTGAAAGCTTTCCTCTGTTGGCCAGTCTTGTGAGATCGTTGTTGATCTGTACAGACATCCATGGTAAGATACATTGAATATACATTTGTTTAATAGGGTGTACTTTTCTGCTCGAGGTGAAATTCTGTGAAGCGGAACCGTTGCGTGACTTTTACTCAGAAAGAGACTGGAAGTCTATATTTCTCTTTCCCAGACCTTTGACGAGCCGTAAAAAACATGGCGGTTGACTCGCACACACTTTTTTTTACATTTTTAAATAAGAAAAAAGGTTTCATTTTTTTAACTTCATGAGGAAAAAATTGTATTATGGAACCACATCTTGTCCTGAAATAGGGTAGGCATCTTTGTCACGAGTTGGTAACAATATTTTTGAAACACACTCACTAGTAATGAATCGTATTTGTTTAATTTCGGGCGGTGAAAGAAGTTCAAAAAAAGCCAAATGACAAATAGCTTGCAAAGTTGCAATTTTTTTTCTGCGTATATTATTCTTCGAAGATTTTACAACGAAGTGAAGGTTTCTTCATATTTTTTACAAATAAATGTTGGTATTTCCATACATTGATCAGTGACGAAATTATCTATCATTTTCAATCCATCAAGAAAGACCTTTTCGTCGAAATTTTCGTCTCTGAGGTAAAAACGAATCTCATCAAGGACTTTTTGGTATTCGATCCGGGCAAAATTTGCTTGTTCTGTCTTCTCATCGTATTTCTTAAGGCTAGCCACTGCTTTTAAAATAAGACCTACCCCAGTTAAAGTCGCAATGACAGCAGGGTTCAGGGTTATTCCCCCGGCCACTGCGGCGCTGATAATTAATTTGCTAGCAGAAAGATTACAAACAAAATTTTTTCTTCGAAAACCGCGGTACAGCTTTTCATATCCAAAATGTTTCTTGTGGTAATACGCATATAAATTTTTTAGAATTTCAATTTTTTCTTTAGAAAGTGTTTGATCTATATGATTGAATTCGAAAATATCCCGCATCATGTTATATATATATATATATATATGAAAAATTTCATGGTATTCTATATTCCATTAATAGTAAGAATTCTTCTCCTGGTGGAAACAAGGTACTCATTTCCACAATTATATAACTAAACGACAGGTCTAAATTAATATTTATTTTTTGTGTTCGAGTTGCATCATGACGAGACGCTACGGGGTCTAACTGGAAGTACATTAAGGAATGCGGGGTTGTGGACCCCGCATTCCTTTCATATTTGAATTTTGATCAAGGCGCCGCGAAAGCAATAGGTGTTAAAATCCGCCGCTTTCGCTGTCAACAAAGCTTTTCTGTTACCGGAAACACACAGTTGTTGAATAAATATCACAGACCTTTTTGCAAGTTGATCGCAACGGGAAATTTATTTTTGTGGCTGTTAACAAACAATAAGATAATAGGCCATGAATAGCCTCTTATTTCTCTACAGGATCGTAGCGCTCGCGAGCGGTTTTACCGCCTCTCCTTTCTCCGGAGAGGTCATTTGTTGGTATGCGATCGGACGTTCTGAGAGAAATACTTGAAGAGAATCTATAAATACAACATGGTCTTTCTCCCGTTTTTTACAAAATCGCGAGAATTATTCACAGAAACTCGATACGCTTTCTCTACGAAAGAAAGAAACAGTAACAGTAACAAAAAAGATAAAACTTTCGTTCACATAATCTGTTAGACTGCAAGCAGTCTCAAATCGTGCTCGCTCGCGTTCGCTATTTGCGCTTCATTCTGCACGGATTTTAGAGCAAAAGAGAGACTGCTCGCAGTCTAATAATCTGTCCTCTGAACAGGCCATTCGCTTTGCCGACTGAGCAAACTATTGCTTCCTACGCTTGCGGTCGTTTAGTCTCCCAGACGTCTGCGCGCAGGCTAGCGGTCGTTTCGCCTAAGAGTCTTTTCGCCCAAGGCCAGTTGGTTAACCTTTGACGCGCTTAGAGAACGAGAAATTAAATATATTGCTTTTTCTTTTCCTAGGGTAACACGCTTTAAGAACGAAAAATAGTATATAATTCATTTACTGTCGGCATTTAAAACGTTAGCAGACAAAAACAAAAACAAAATATATCGTAGGCGAAACGACCGGTTTCCCCTTGCTGACATCGTGATTTCATCCTCAGCGTTCTAATTGTTGGCCATGCTACTGGTTGCAAGTTTCATTTCACAGCACTTAATTCGATTGCCCAAGAAAAGCAGTGGTTTCCGGGCGCTTAACAGGAACATCTAAAAGTCGCCTAAGAATAACGTCCCAACGAAGAAGTGTCACTTTACGAGCTTGCCTTTGGCATTTGTCCAATTCGGGAGTTTGACGGTTCTCTTTCCTTCACCATCACTCTGGCCTCGTGCATGATGCCGAAGTCACAGTATTAAAACTGGTATTAAATCTGCAGCATTTCAACCTTGTTCTACCACAATGTTGAACTCAAATATTATAGTATATGGCAATTTAAAATTGTACCGAATGGACTAAACTGCAGTTTAACAAACTGTTATTGTTATCACCGTTATGGAAAAACATCCAGGGACTTCTAATAATTGTGACACATGGGAAAGTGACGTGCCCCCCCCACCCCCCCCGGCAAAAAAATAATAATAAAACAAAATATAACATAACACAACAAAAATGCAAACCTTAAAATACCTGCTACAGCTAGTAACAATTTATTTTTAATCTTTCCTCACTCAACTGTACATATCATTGTTTGCCCCAATTCTCTAGACCTACACTAGCATAAGTACAGATCCAGGAATAGGATTTATAGGAACAGGTCATGAAATGACATCATTTTTTAACTAGCATGTTCTTTGTAAATAGTGATATAAGGAATGCTAAACCTAAAAACTATGTTTAGAACAAATAAACTTTATTATCATTTGCCAATAAATTATTAACATGCTGTGTGCAAATATGAACCGAGAGTTAATTCCAATCAAAATCAATATTAATCAAAGATAGTCAATAACAATCAATAGTCACTCAACTTTTAAGCTTTGAATTGTATTGATTTCCATAACCAGTCAATTAATTGGAATTGATTATTATTGATTATATTGACTATATTTGGTTTTCATTGTTTGATACTGCCAGGCAGAAGGCAACAGCCACACACTGTGATGACAGATTTGGATGCTACTGCTCCCCTCATTAGTAGCTAACTTTTAATTGAAAGGGATTGTTTAAGGTAACAGTCACACACACCGACGATACATCTGAATGCTACTGTTCCCCTCATTAGTAACTGAGACTTAAAATAGATAGGGATTGTTAAAGGTAACAGCCGCACACTCCGACGATACATCTGGATGCTACTGTTCCCCTCATTAGTAACTGAGACTTAAAATAGAAAGGGATTGTTAAAGGTAACAGCCGCACACTCCGACGATACATCTGGATGCTACTGTTCCCCTCATTAGTAACTGAGATTTAAAATAGAAAGGAATTGTTAAAGGCAACAATCGCACACTCCGACGATACATCTGGATGCCACTGTTCCCGTCATTAGTAAATAAGACTTCAAATAGAAAGGGATTGTTAAAGGCAACAGCCGCACACTCCGACGATACATCTGGATGCTACTGTTCCCCTCATTAGTAACTGAGACTTAAAATAGAAAGGAATTGTTAAAGGCAACAATCGCACACTCCGACGATACATCTGGATGCCACTGTTCCCCTCATTAGTAAATAAGACTTCAAATAGAAAGGGATTGTTAAAGGCAACAGTCGCACACTCCGACGATACATCTGGATGCTACTGTTCCCCTCATTAGTAACTGAGACTTAAAATAGAAAGGCATCGTTAAAGGCAACAGTCGCACACTCTGACAATACATTTGGATGCTACTGTTCCCCTCCTTAGTAACTGAGACTTAAAATAGAAAGGAATTTTTAAAGGTGACAGTTGCACACTCCGACGATACATCTGGATGCTACTGTTCCCTTTATTGGTAACTGAGACTTAAAATAGAAAAGAATTGTTAAAGGTAACAGTTGCACACTCCGACGATACATCTGGGTGCTACTGTTCCCCTTGTTAGTAACTCAGCCTTAAAATAGAAAGGAATTGTTAAAGGTAACAGTTGCACACTCCGACGATACATCTGGATGCTACTGTTCCCCTCATTAGTAACTGAGACTTAAAATAGAAAAGAATTGTTAAAGGTAACAGTTGCACACTCCGACGATACATCTGGACGCTACTGTTCCCCTCATTAGTAACTGAAACTTAAAATAGAATGGAATTGTTAAAGGTAACAGTCGCACACTCCGACGATACATCTGGATGCTACTGTTCCCCTTATTAGTAACTGAGACTTAAAATAGTTTAATGGATTGTTAAGGTAACAGTTGTCGACAGGTGACCTATCTCAGGGACACTAATGTTCACTTTAATTACTAACTGTAGTTTTCAAGTTGGAAGGGACTGTTAAAGTAAGGCAAAATACAGTACACTCTGGCATTACATCAACACCCCTAAGGCAAAATGTAGTGCGTGAGTCATATTCTTGGCAGGATTCAAATCTCAGTAGGCATTCTTCATATATTTAATTGGTAGAGCATGTTCCATGGTATCTTTTTTTAATTTCCTAAGGTTTCTTTCCATGGGACCTGAAAAATGAGAGTGCATGCATTAAGCAATGATATATATTAAGTTACTATCAGTGATAAAGTATCACCATAATGGAAGGTATGAATTACATGCAGAACATTTTGACTTGATATTTCTTAATTGGTCTAAAATGGTGACACTGAAAACCACAATTCAGTGATGGGATTTTAGCAAACTTTGTCTATGATGGTAAACTCATTTGGCTGGCAACTTCGCCAACAATGTGCCTTAGGCCTTAAATCTACTCTTGCAGGCTTAAGCTTATGTCCCAAAAATGGTACAGACAATAAAACAAATCCTGAAAAGGCAGTGTCATGTTAATTATTTGTAAAAAAAAAAAAACATAAACATTATCAGTTTTACACACCTGACATTGAGTTCACACAGATACTGTGTTTTGCATCTGCTGTTTGATGTCCTTCCTTCTCTTGCACAGTTAGACTGACGCCAAGGTTAACTGGGCCTTAACTTCTCAGTGCATCGTTTGCATCTTGTGGTGAATCAGCTTTGTAGGCAGCCACCCCAGTAGAATCCAGAAGTTGTTTGAGTATTTTGCAGTTACATATACAATGCACAAAGTTGGATATTATTAAGTTCCTCATTGAGTAAAAACTCCAAATAATCTTAAATTCCAGTTGACCTAGAGGAAAAAAGTAACATTTTTATTTTAACAGTTCTTAATAAACCTCTCTTACAGCTGTAATCAAACTCTCAGGTGAGGTCTAATATGAACACCAATGTTAACTTTTCAGGGGCTTAGTTCTTTGCTGTTTCTTGTGTTACTATAGCTAGATGTTATGTAAGTCAAATGATCAAGTAGCTATAAACCTAAACAGGAGGAAAATGTTATATTCAGCAGGATAAAAAACATGATAATGAGAAGAAAGAATAAAAATTGCTTGAAAAAAAGACATGTTCAAGAATCCCATTACGACCAAAAAGACCAATTTTATCTAAAAGAATTCATGACTACAACAACCAAAACTGCAGATGTAGGCATGCATGTCAACTCTACATGTATCTGGGAGACCCCTAGATAAAAATAAGTGAATTGGAAATTATACAACTTTTCGATATCATCTTGATATCATTTTCAAGGAAGAAAACTCATCATATGTTAATAAATACCTGAGACAGTGTCAAATAGTTCTACACTAATTAGACTCCTGGATACCCAAAAATTTAAAAATTAAATCACCCAGTCTATTGTTTCGGTCACAAAATCTCCTAGACAACAGCAATCTTGGATCTTTCTTCCAAAAAAAATTATAAGTTAAAAAATAAAATAAAATAAGATTACAGAAATCGTTTCCACACAGCAAATATATCGTTTCTTTCTAAATGGGAAAGAAATTGGAAACGCCCAGGAGTACACTAAGTATTAACTCCTCAGGAAAGGTTGTAATTGAGAATTGAGGTTGAACTTTCAGGCTCCCAATTTCAGCACGGTCAGAATAAGCTGGACATATTTCATCAACAATTATATTTCTACGTCTTCGCCATTCAATTACCTTTCATTGAGGTCTGTCTCGGCCTTTAAATAGCGGAAATTTAACGCCAAAATAAAATCTCCCAGTAGTAATTTTCTTGTTTTGGGCAATGTACGCCATTTTGAATTCTCATTGGAAAACCGCTGTTCAAAGTGTTTCGGTTCTCACAAAGCCTACTGTGTGACAATGGCGCAAAAGCGCCGGTCGATGAACAACTCATTATTTTTTATTCCTTGCAACGCAAGGATCGTATCAAAGAACAGTTTTGCTACAAAAGACGCTACCTAATAAAACGATCGCAAATCACTTTCAAAAACACAACATCTAGAATTTTTTTTCCAAATTCCTTTCATTTTGTGTTGTGATTACATAAGACGGCAAGTCAGAATTGATTGTAGAGAACACAACACTGACTCAAAGCTAGGGCTTACCTTTTTTGTGGAGCTGCTTGGTGAGATCAGCAAGAAAATACAATAGAAGATGGCAGTGGCGTCACCAATCGGCAATTGCAGGGATCGAATTCACGGCCATGTGAGTGCAAGCCGACAGCTTCAACCGCCAAGGCTGAAAACCTTCCAAACGTCTCTTCTTGAAATAACCGCAAATTCGGTGCCTGGCGAAGAAATATCGCAAACAAACCAAACGAAGAAGGCACGATTTCGTACTTTCCTTGGTACGGCGCACTTTGCGCGCTTCACTTTGCTTCCCATGTGGGAATATCGAAATAAATTGTTGTTGTTGTTATAATATCATCCGGAAAGCGGGCGGGGAACTTCTTTCTGTTTGTTACAATCTAAAAATTCCTGGATTTTATCCGAGAAGTGGACGAACAGCACTTTCCTCGGAGCCATCGACCGGCAGTTCCATTTTAACCTCGAAGAGACCGTATTCTCAAATGACCTAAGCATGTGATTCACGAAATTCGTCACTCGTCAAGCCTTAATTTGAGCCTGACATGTATCCTATTTGATCCCCATTTACCTCGCTTTGTTGATAGAAATTTAATTACCGAGTAAACCGCAACTTAATTAATTCGGAAATCGGGTACTTCCAGTTCAGACCCACTTGCGTCTTGTCATGATTTGAAAAGAACAATTGTATTGAATTATTAAAATTTTGAGTGTGTTTTTTAATTTTTAAATGAACAAGTGGATATTTACTTTTGCGTTTGAGATAGAAAAGTGTTATATTCATTATTTGAACATCATTTGAAAAGAATAGTTATCAAAACCATTTAATAAAAATGCGTATCCATTTTTCGTATTTAAATACCCATGTATATAATGAATGGAACCACTCACATTATGTTTGTTTAAAATTAAATCTGTTTGCATTACCATTTTTCCATTTTCAACCAAAAAACAGTGTCATAAACACTTGGATCAACGTTTGAAATTGTTTCTTTAACACCATAAACAATTAGATGACCAATTTTCATTAATGATGGATTACGGACCGTACCGTGCAGATCGAGATATATGTATGTTTCATGGTAGAAACGGAACAAGTGTCGTCGATTATTCAATATGTGATCAAGATTTATTTCAACATGTAGCAAATTTTATTGTTAAAGAGCCATCCTGTTTATCAGATCATAGCCCAATAGTGACTTGGCTGAATATTAACACGAATATTTCTAATCGGGATGCAATACCTGCAAATGATACTTTGACGAGTTTACCGAAACAGTTCTGCTGGGAGCATGACTCCACACAAAAATTCAAAGAGGCACTACGGTCTCCAAGTACCCAAACGTTAATCCGAGAGTTTCTAAACGACAACGAATCAATCGCAAATGTTAACATCTCCCTTCAAAAAGTAGAAAACATTTTCATCGCAACTGCAAAACGCTGCTTAAAGATAAAAACTATAAAAAAACATAAACGCGCCCAATTATCTTCAAGCAAAAAATGGTTTGATAAAGAATGTCGCTTGAAAAGACATGAATTAAGAAAATTAGCAAATCAAAAACACAGAGATCCCTTAAACGTTATTCTCCGTGAAGAATATCATACTGTCTTAAAACAGTATAAGAACCTTCTAAATAATAAAAGAAATGAATACTACAATAACAAGATTTCTGAGCTAGAGGAAACCGCCCTCGATTCAGACAAGAAACACTTTTGGAATTGTCTGAAATCAATTGATGACTCAGTGAAATTAAAACATACTCCACTGATTTCAGAAGAAAATTGGATGAAACATTTCCAGTCTCTTCATTCAAATGACCCTCTTAACTCCGATCAACAAAACCTTATCTATGAGTTACGAAAACAAGAAGACAACAAAATGCAATCGCATCCATTGGACTTCTTCATCACAGAAGCCGAAATACGTACAGCAGTAAAAAAATTAAAGAATAACAAATCACCCTATTCAGACAAAATACGAAACGAAATGATTAAAACTAGTTTAAATGAAATGATACTCGTTTATCAGAAACTTTTCAACAATATTCTTGATTTGGGATCAATGCCTCAAATGTGGTGTGGTGGGCTCATTACACCAATATTCAAGTCTGGTGGAAGAAATGACCCCTCAAATTACCGAGGAATTTGCGTTTCTAGCTGTCTAGGAAAATTATTTTGTTCGATTTTAAATCAAAGACTTCTAGAACATGTCAACTCGTTGAACATCCTTCACAAATCTCAAATCGGTTTTTTACCGAATAACCGAACTGCAGACCATGTTCTTACTTTGCGAACATTGATAGATAAGTACGTTAATTGTCACCATGAAAAGGTATACGCCTGTTTTGTCGATTTCAGGAAAGCTTTCTACTCGGTATGGCACGATGGACTCCTTTATAAACTGCTGCAAAATAATGTTGGAGGAAATTTTTATAACCTAATCAAAAGCCTCTACTACAATTCTACCGGTTCTATAAGGATTGGCAATAACCAAACGCGACCTTTTCAATATGCAAGAGGTGTACGCCAAGGCTGCATTCTGAGTCCACTTCTGTTTAACCTATACATTAATGACTTACCTTTCTCTTTCGACAATATTCTATCTGATCCATTTGTTTTACCCAATGGAACCAAATTAAACTCTCTTTTGTATGCAGATGACTTGATTATACTATCACGATCAAAAACAGGGCTGCAAAATTGTCTCAATGCATTAGCCCAGTACTGTACATCGTGGATGTTACAGATTAATCCTAAGAAAACTAATTTAATGGTTTTTCAAAAACGCGCGAAAAAATATGAATGTAACTTTTATATTGACAAAGAAAAGATTGACACTGTTCAGAATTATACTTATCTAGGAACGCGAATTTCTTCATCTGGAAATTTCACACTGTCGTTGGATCACTTGAGAGAAAAGGCTCTTCATGCTCTCTTTGCTTTAAGACGGCACGTTGACTTAAGCCGTTTAAAACCCTCTCTTACTTGCAAAATTTTCGACACGATGATTTCACCCATTTTGACTTATAATAGCGAAGCCTGGGGTGTCTTTGCTAAATCAGATTTCAAGTCTTGGGACACTTCACCAATTGAAAAAAGTCACTTACAATTTTGCAAACGCTACTTACAAGTTAATAACAAGGCATCTAATATTGCATGCCGGGCTGAAATGGGTCGCTTCCCTTTAACCTTTGATATAAATAAACGAATTCTTAAGTACATAAGTTATCTTCAAAATAAAGATCAAAACTCCTTCGTCATGCAATCACTGATAATGTCAATAGATTTGCACTGTAATGGTAAAAATAGTTTCTATTCCAGTGTTATAAATATGCTCAATTATTATGACATTCCCATTAACTTTAATCATGACACTTTAGATGACACTAAGATAACGTACCTTGTAGATCAAATGAAAAAGAAATATATCGCTTATTGGAAACATTCTCTTTGTAATTCTCAAAAACTAGAATTTTATAATACTATTAAAGACAGTTATACACCTTCGCCTTATTTACATTTGACTAGAAAAAATCCCAATCGAAAAACGCTTGTGAAACTAAGAATAAGTAATCACAAACTCCTGATTGAAACAGGAAGATATAACAATGTCCCCAGAAGTGACAGACTATGCACTATTTGTGGGCATAATGTTGAAGATGAAACCCATTTTCTATTTCATTGTCCAAGATATTCATCACTTAGAGACAACTTTTTCAGTAAAATAGATCATGTAATTTCGAATCCCAAGCAGCTATCAATTTCAACCTTGATTGTGCAATTAATGAACTCCACTGACTATTATATTAATATGCAATTAGTGCAATTTATATCGTCCTGTTTTGAAATGAGAGACAAATTATTGTCAAATTCTTGATCAGTGATTATTTGATTAGTTTTGTTTAATGACTTTTTATTGTAATTATTGTTATTATATATTATCTTATGCTTTTGCAATACTGTAATGTTTTATGGTCATGCAAATAAAGCGCAAGTGTTGTTGTTGTTGTATTGCGGGGGTGAGCTACCCCATCTGTGAAAGTGGATAACTGTTTTGGTGTACTTCTCGAATGTTTTGGTTGTATGATTAGAAATTGAAATCGTCGTGGCCTGTGGTGTTACACTCACCTCATTCATTTCTGGTGGAAACCATTCAACAACCATAGTGTAGCAACCGACCGGAAGTTTATATAGGTTAAAACCGAGGCGTGACTGGTACTGGTTGGGTGAGCTTTTCTCGAACAGGAGTTTGAGAAAGTAAGCTTTTTTATCTATTTGATGTGGAGACCCGGGAAAATCTCTGATGCCCAAAACCTCAATATTATTTTCACTCGAAGATTCATCATTGTTTTCCATCAAGTGAGGTAAATAACGCAGCAGTTTCTGTGCCGCCCGTTGATAAAATAATTAATGATGCTGTTTTGGTTGCTTTCACAAACAAGATCATCAAAAACAACAATTTTTTGGTTGTCCACCGGAAGCTCTTCGAGTGGAATGATTTCATCACCATGAGCCTCGATGACCTCGTAACCAACCTTGGGGTTGATTCGTTTAGCAAAGTCCTGCAAAAGAGACTGATATTTATTCTGGTGCAGGTTTTTTGAGAAGAGGTAGATTTTATCAAACTCTAACAACTCATAAAGCATATGCAGTAATATATTTGTTTTGCCAGAATTACTAGGTCCACAAATTAGCATCCGGAAAACATGTGCTGGCATACAAGGGTGGCCTTGTTTGTAGTTACTCTTGGAAAAACCTGGGTCATAATTCAGAATCTTCATTTTTTTTTCGCTTCTATATATTCACGCTGGAAATATGTCATTACCAAAATGGAAACAAATAGCAAAGAAACAAACGGCCGTCGATCAACAAACACAAGACATTCACCAAAAATTTAGAATGGACAAAATAAGAAAAGAATTTGGACAGCTTTCAGGGGAGGAGCTTTTTAAACCTATTACAAAAAGGCTTGATGAAAAGAGCAGCGCCACTGCAGAAGAAGAAGAAGAGCAGCAGGAAGTTCCTGATTACACAATGGATGAATTTGATGAAATTAACCCTTTTTTTGGTGATGAATTCAGACCGGATGCACCAACTCCACCCCCATCACCAGTACCATCACCAGTGCCATCACCACCACCACCACCAACACCAAGACCACCACCAACACCACCACCCCCGTATCAAGAATTTGATGATAATGATTTACCACCACCGATGGAATAAACATCCACACGTAAAGAGTGGGGGATGCCGGGACCGGTTTAGCCAGAATATCCCACTGTCAAATGCTGCGACTGCCAGGCCACTTATATTGGTGAGACCGGCAGAAATCTGAACGTCCGACTGACTGAACACAAACGAGCGACTAGAAATGGTGATATCAACAATCACATTGCTGAGCACCATTTAAAAACAAACCACAGAATCGACTGGGACTCTGCTGAATGCGTTACCTACAGTACGGACTACTATCAACGAATCAGTCTGGAAAGCTGGTTTACTAACTTAGAACAAACACCACTGAACCGTTGCCAACAGCTACCTGCACCTTACAAACGACTGATTGCTGACAATAACAAGACAGACAAACAATAGACAAACCGACTTATTTGACTAACAATAGACCAACGGACATTTGACTAACAAAAGACGGATCGAAACGCACCAATCGCGTTTTACAGTCTTCACAGCCAATAACATCACGGCTTAACTGACAGACGACCAATAACATCACGAGATCGTCGACCAATCAGGACAACGACCAGAGACTTATAACATCTACTGACGATTCACAGTTCACTTGACTCTGATGATGACTTCCGCTCAGGTTGTCGAAAAGTCAGTCAATGTCACCTCAAACAGTCCTTCTCAGGACTACACTCACCCGGACGATCACAATTTACCGAATTATATATGATGAATCAGTCTTGTTGCAAAATATCAATCGATCATTACCATAAAAGGTCATGATGAAAACTACACAGTAAGAAAATCGAAATTAGGTTTGGAAGGCAAAACCATTGCGGAACTCAAAGAAATGAGAGATGGGATCTATGAAAGAAGGGCAACCCAACCTCTATCGAAACAGTTACAGGAGGGGAAGCAGAGACTGGAGTCTACTCCCCCATGCAAAAAAGAAATTCCTCCAGCCTCTCTGGAAACATCTCTGAAAGAAGCTGTTGAGAGCCGAAGAACTTCTCTCGATCCACCTTCAGACGGTGACGAGGACTTCTTCCCTGAAGAACAGAATTGGGAAACCGAAGGAAGTGGCATCACTGATGAAGCTAAAAAAATAATCAACAAACTTTATGTGAGTTTAGGATCGATAAAAGCAGGAAACAACTCAATAAAACTAAACAAACAGGTATTTTCTCTGCTTGATTCACTTGTTGACCTTGGGTTAATAGACGAAAAGCAAAAGAAAATAATTATTAGTAATAATATAAACCAATAAATGTCCTTTGATCTTCTACTTGACTCGAGCCTCGCAAAACAACAACGTGACGGAGAACGGAATGTTTCACATGATTTCACAATTAATTTTTCACCTCCGATTTATTTAGATTCAGGAAACTATAAAGCTCCGTTGGACGAACTTATCACAATGAGCTACTCATGGTACAACATAGATGCCTCTTTTGATAATAACAAAATTCGCTGGAGAAAGAAAACTAAAGCATGGAAGACCTTGACGTTTCCAAACGGAATGTATGATTACAAAGACATCAACCGTTTTCTTCAGAACCACATTGGTAAAGTAGACCCGAAAGACAAAGACAGTGCTTACATTTTCAATCTGTATTTCGATCTGACAAGTTACAGGGTTGTCATTTTGGTGCATGAAGATTATGAGCTTGACTTGTCTCAAGGATCTTTCTCTGAATTGCTTGGTTATGGGAAAAGTATCTTGAGTGGAGATAGTGTCGGAAGAAAACTTCCAAATATTCCAAGAGGTGTTGCCGGATTGGGTGTTTATCCACTGCGATCTGATCAGCCGGATGACAAAAAATGTTCAAAGCGATGTCATATACTCTTTTTCAACAGCGAATCTTCAAGTCAGTTATCCATTTCAAAAAGTACCGCAGCGGATTAAGTGGCATCCTGTGAACAAAAATATCATTGATTCAATAAGGATTCATGTGACGGACGGAAGAGACAATCCCCTGGATCTCAACGGGATAGACGTTGCGCTTAGCTTAATGGTTGAAAAAGAGTAAGGATTTTGTTGGCATAAATATACAACCATGGATCACCCGAGCGAGTGGACAAATTTTTTTGACGAAAACACCGGAAGGTATAGATATAAACATAAAGGGTCGGGTGTCATCCATGACACCTTCATGACCTTCAGTAAATTATTAAAAAGTACTTTAAAGAATGTGGCAAAGACAGCCGCCGAAAAAACCACAAAAACAGTCGCTGAAAAACCGGGGCAGAAAGTTGGTGAACTTGCTGTCGAAAAAGGTTCAAAACAAATACGAAAACTACAGCAAGAGCGAAAACAAAAACCTGTGTCGCAGGATGCAAAAAAGAAACTTGCAAATATTTTGCAAAACCAAGTGCCAAAAAAATCAGATGACGCTCTTATTTTATTAGATCGTATTTTGGCAAACGAAAGTTAATTCCAAAATTTTTTCTCTTTTATATAAAAACGATTGTTCACATGTTCAGAATTCAGCCATACCTCAAGAAGACAACATACAAACTAGTAAATTTAGACACCCCGCTCACCTTTCCTGGGAATAACCAAACTCAAAACAAGACAAACTATAATTTTTTCATAAAAGACTGTAACAATTTTTATGACTGGTATAACGCTTATTTCCACGTCGAATTTACCTTTGAAGCTGTAGCAGATGGAGCCAACATTGATGCTGATACCCAATCGGCTCCGATAAACGGTTCTTTCTCATTGATCAGAAATTTGAAACTTAAATCAGCGGGAAAACAACTGTTCGCTGCAAACAATATCCACAAGGTTATTTTCATCAAAAACCTGCTTGATTTTTCAGACGATTATTCGAGAAGCGTGGCAAAAACCCAGTTTTGGTATCTTGACACTGACGCCACCACAGTGACTGATGGTAATGCGACAAACCTTGGAATGCGGCAAAGGGCGCTTTTGTCTCATGGAGGTCAGACAGTTGAGGCTCTTATCCCTTTGAACAGATACGCCTTCTTCGAAGGTCTTTCAGACAGGCTGCTGCCACCGATGCAACTTGAGTTTGAAATTGATCTACAAGATGACAGAGAAATGATTTTCTAAAACAATGGAACAGCTTGAAGAATTGTTGTCTGTGATTTTGTGTTGTGGGTGCCACAATTACATTTCACTGGTAAAGGGCAGACCCTGGTTAATGAAAATTTCTTGCAGCCAACCGCATGGAAATACATGAAAGAAACTTTACATCTGAGCGGCTCCCGAAGGGTTGATGGTTCGTGGTTGATTACACCTGGGGTAAAAAAACCCAAGCATGTCTGTATTTTTTCAGCAAACTCGGAAAAAAGATTCTTACACATACACACAAAACCCTTACCTCTTTGACACATTTGATATCGATGGTGATGACTCAAAATTAGCCTCTTGCCGCCTTGAGTACGGCACAAACTTTTACCCTGAGATTGATTACACCACCAATAAATGGACAATGAGAATTTATAATGATTTAATCAATTTCAGATATAGAAAGAACGACTACAACTCCGGCGTTCAGCTGCAGCTCGCCAACTTTAAGAAGTTATACCCAGTTATCTATTTTGATCTACGAAACGTTGAAGAAGGCAATTTATTAACAAACGATCCCGAAAAGCTCGAATTTCATTTCACACTGAATGAACCCGCTAACGCTCACGATTTCATAATATACGCCGTGGTTTTGAATGAAGAAGAATTTGTGCTGAAGCAAATTGGGAATGAACTTGTCGCCGTCTAGACAAATGAAAAAATTCTGAATATAATATACACGCACGATGAGCACAACTTATCATCCATATAAAATAGCGCTGACCGATGGTCAGAAAAAGAAACTTAAAAAAACCTTATGTTTCGAAGACAGCTGTTACTCTGAGAGTTAAACCGGGCCAAATTGGGCGCGGTGACGAACTCCTTCTCACTGCTACTCAAATCTCGCGACTGAAGAAAACCGCAGCGGCAGGGAAAGGGGTTGAGCTAAAATTAAGCCAGACCCAGATTCAAAATACTGCGCAGCGTGGTGGAAGTTTGTTTTCTGCTATGCTAGGTTTGGCACGACCTTTGATAAAGCCAGCCCTTGGGGCATTAGCAAGTGCAGGTTTGAGTTTCGGTACTGAAAAGG
Organism: Siderastrea radians; assembly: GCA_964017195.1. Lineage (NCBI taxonomy): Eukaryota > Metazoa > Cnidaria > Anthozoa > Scleractinia > Rhizangiidae > Siderastrea > Siderastrea radians. Next base: position 29,676,437 of record OZ024896.1, on the reverse strand, counting down.
TGCTGAAAAAGATATTCGGAAAAGGTTTTGGGCCGAAGGAAATTGAGCTTTATAAACTTGTCCAGCAAATGACTCTTACTCAGAAAAAAGCGGCGGAACAATATCTTGTTGGAAAAGGTTTTGTGATGGGAGGTGCAGCACAGTACGGCGGCTTTCTTGGTATGTTGGCGTCTATCGGAGTACCTTTAGCCATTGATTTAGTCCGAAAAATAATCGGAAAAGGTCTGCAAACTCAACCACCACGCTCACGACCAAGACGAACACCACCTTTACCACCACATCCTAAAGGTAAAGGAATGCAAATTCGACCCCCACCTTTCTTCGGAACTTGGGATGATTATTAAAAAAAAATAAAGTTTGAAGATAAACCTCTATCCAACATAGACCTCAGAAAATGGTGCGATTATTTGCGCATCCCCATCAAAGGTATTTTTAGCAGAAACGAAACAAAACCCCTGTGCCATTCCCCATGCATTATCAACTTGGATGATTTCGGAAGTTTGGGAACTCATTGGGTGTGTTGTTGGCGTGCCAAAAATGGTACGTACGAGTATTTTGATTCATTTGGGCTTCCGCCACCTTTGGAATGGGAGAAAGAAATGTCAATGCACAGAATCAAACATTTTTTTCAGAGATGATAACCAAATTCAATGGGAACAAAGTGTGAGATGTGTTTACTACTGCCTTCTCTTTTTAAACGAAAGAAACAAAGGCACCAGTTTCGTCAATATTTTGAAAATGTTCTCCAACGATTTACTTCAAAACGAGCAAATAGTAAAGAATTATTTTTCATAAGATATATACAATGGAAGTGTACTGTGTGTGCCCAATGTGCAGGGAAGTGAAAAGGTTGTAATCACAAAGAAGAATCGAAAACTCTTAAAGGTAAAATGCGCTAGTTGCGGAATAACGAAAACACGTTTTATGCCGGGAAACTAGGTGAGCCCTCCCGCGCGGAGGGCAGTGGTATATTTGGCGGCGTTGCCATGGCGGTGGGTGATCTAGCTATTACGAAAGGGATCCCATTTCTTGCGAAAAAAGTGTTGAAACTGGACGATATTACGCTTCTGAAGCTATGAGAGACCCCAAACTGCAAAAGAAAGCAATAAATTACACGCTGAACAAAGCCCGCCCAGTCATTGAAAAAGTTGGTAGTGAAATGTTAGATCAACTTTCAACTAAAGTTCGACCAAACCTACGTTACAAAACTGACAGACCTGATTTAGATGGGGCTGGGTTTGATATACATGCAGCAATGGGAAAATTTCCTACACCAAGGACGTTACCGGGACATAATTATACCGGGCCATATAATCCCCTTGAACAGCAGGTGAACTACGATCCAGAAACGGGTCATTTTCGGGAAATATATCAACCACCAACAGGTGCAACAGACGCAATCGCAATGCAACATGATGTAGACTATGATGTTTGTTCGAACCGAAAAAAAAAATACGGTGAAAATGAAAAAAATTCTAAACACAAAGCGGACAAAAAATGGTAAAGGCTCTTGACGCAGTTCCTTACAAACAAAGACAGTGGGGTCATGCGGCTGCTAGAAACACAATTAATTTGAAACAAAAGTTGGGGTTGGGCTTGAAGTAGTGCTCCACCACTTTTCAAACTCCTGTTTTGCGTGCCGCCTGCTTGCAAAGGTTTTAGGAAGGTGATGAGAAATAGATTCTATGATTTCTTTTTTGTGGGGCCAGCATTCAGAAGGTACCATTTCAAAATAATTGTGCAGAAAACAGGCTGGGTAGTTCACTGACTTGCCGGTTATCTCCTGAAATTGAGCAATAACCTTACCCAAAAAAGCGATATCGCTGGAAGAAAACATTTTGTTAATGTTCCATTTCCGAAAAACATTTTTTAAATGAAAATTAGTCGTAGGAGGCGCCGTGGAACTTCTTCCCCGATTTTCTTCTTGGAACTGTTCATCATCATCACATTCAAACACTCTACAACATTTTGGACATTCACGACAAAACTCATTCACCACATAAACTAGTTATTCCTTGCATGAAGGACAAAGATTAATCCTATTTGATAATGGGCATAAGTGTAATTAATTTCTTTTTTGCAATATTTCTTGCATCATTTTTGACGAGATTTTCACACCTTGCAAACAACCAAACGGGTCGTCCATTTTTTATTTGTATGGTATACAATGAGCGCGCGCATTTTCAATAGGTTGTCAAAACTTCATTACAGCCCGCAAGGGTATTGGAAAGGGTTTGCAGCTATTAAGAAATTAGCCCAGGCAGCGAAAGTCTCGGAAGATGTGGTTCGAAACTGGTTGATGAAGCAAGCTCTTTGGCAGGTTTATTTACCAGCCCCACGGTACATTCCAAGACCGAAATTTGATGTTCCTGTTCCAAACAAAGTTCACCAAGCCGATCTTCTGTATCTACCACCCGATCGCCCACCTCGCTCCCGTAAAACTTTTAAATATGCCCTCACAGTTGTTTATGTGGCCTCTCGATACAAAGAGGCCGAACCATTGACCACAAAAGAGGCCAAAGAAGTCGCAGCTGCTCTGGAACGGATTTATAGTCGTGGTCCTTTGAAGTGGCCGAAACTGCTTCAGGTCGATCCTGGTCGTGAGTTTATGGGCGCTGTGAATCAACTGCTTTCGAAACATAATGTCGAGGTTAGAGGCGGCCGTGTGGATATTCACCGTGATCAAGCTATCGTTGAAAGATTCAACCGCACCCTGGCTGAACGACTGTTTGGACACCAATATGGGGTTGAAATGCGCCTCCCAGACGACAAAAGATCGGCTGAATGGGTGGCCCGACTGCCCGCTGTTATTTCAGCTTTGAATAAAGAAGTCACTCGACTGACTGGTCAGAAACCCGTTGAGACCATCAAAGAGAAAACTGTTCCATCCAAACCCTCGACCCCTTATTTGAGACCCGTTGGTGTAAACGAAAAAAAGCTCCCCTCCGGTTTAAGTGTTCGCTATCTCTATCAACCCAGTGAACTTGAAGGTGGCCGGCGAAGAGCTACCGACCCAATCTGGTCTCTGAAAGTTTACGAGATTGAAAAGATTATGATAAAACCAAATGAACCTGTTCTCTATTATTTGTTTGACGGATCAAAACGCGGGTTTGTCCGCGAAGAGCTTTTGGTTGTCCCTCCAGATACCCAGCTACCACCGGCAATCTAACTATGAAACTCGATCGGTTCTGTGTGAATACCGTCTGCCAATACCCAGCGTTTGTCGTAGTAAGCGCTCAGTCCCAGCTTCTGGCCTGTTCGTACGTAACAATCCTCCCGTTGTTCATGCGAAAACCAATGTTCGTTGCCATGTCCTTGCTGCCGTCCAAAGCTGACCTGAAACGCTGCCACGTGATCTCGTTCTGTTTCTTTGACATCCCTTTCGTGCTGAACTTATCTTTTTCGCCCTCAGGTTCATCGACGAAATGACACTTTGAGCAGAGTGCAATCATTCTGCTGCCTTCACACTCGAGTTTAAAGAGCCCAGGGGTCCGACTGTTCCACTTGTCCCAAGCTAACCACTCTTGCTTTTTTGCCTCAAACTCTGTTTGCAGCTCTGGTTTGACGATGTCTTCCAACTTTTCTGCGCTGATTGCCATGTAATTGCTGTCTGTGTCCATCTGAATCAATTCGAAATCTCTTCTGTCAAAATACCTGTCAAGAAAGTCATAATAGAATTCAAGCATTCGAAGCTTTGCCAGTTGATATACAGCTATTCCTACCTGAAATGGTCTTCTGATTGTGATCCGAGGCTTTCGGCTTTCCAGCTCATACGCCTGCCCGATCTCGTCAAGATCACTGAAATATGCGCTTCGCAAGGATCTTTCGACTACCTTCTCGTCTTTGGTGTAAATGATGTTTGTTTGCCGCTCCAAGGCTTCGATGAGCTTCCCGTACCCGCTATTTCCTAACAGCTTGAACACCTCGGCCAGCAGCGTCTTGCTTTTTTCCACGTCTCCAGTCCGGCGCGCCTCCGTCACCTGCTCCACGAACCAAGTGAATATCTTAGTTGGTTGGTAGTCAATCGCCCGATAAAGATTTGTGATCACTGCTCCATGCTCAAGATACCATCTAAGTAGAGGAGCGTATAATAATATCTTCTTTGCAGACAATGCTCCCACTAACTTCTTTCCGTCTCCGCGGTTACGCTTCGTGCGTTTTAGGTAGTCAAGCATATGCTGCGGCACAGCTTCAACAGGCACCTCTTTGTTGTAGAAGAACGGGCACATCTCCTCAAATTTTGGCCACAGGGTCTTTGGGATCTCTATGTCTACTTCCGCGAATCCGAACCATTTTCCTTCTTTGAGCCTTTGTGTTAGTATGGGAGCGGCGGCTTGGTAGTTATAGTGCACGACCCTTCCCTTTCCACAAGGCATGTCTCTGAGCATGGTTGACAAGTACAAAGCATTGGCGTCATAACCTAGGACATTTTTGCAAAGACGCCGGGTTCCGCTATTCGATGAGACCTAATCTTCGTAACTCCAACTTCATGGTATCTTGTGAAAACAAGGCTGACGGGCCTCCGACAACAGCTTCTTTCAACATCTCATATGCTTCTTTGCACGGGCTGTAAAGCTCCGCGCCCCGCTCAACACATCCGCGGAGCAAGTAATGTAAACTCACACCTGGAATGCTGACAGCGGCTTTCAGAATGTCGATTCCCTTCTCAGTGTAGAAAGCACGCATCTTTTCCAGAGCCTCAAGGCCGGAAGCCACATCGAGATTATTGTATTAACGCAGCCAGTCTGCGAAGGTATACATGCCCTTTTCTTTGAACAGACGCTGACACCCCTCCCATTCATCCCGAGTGAGCACGTAGCCGCCCTTCAACTTCGAATACCACTCCTCATATTTCGGAAGCCCGCGAAAATCAAGTTTTTCAGGAGTGTCAAACCACTCGTACGGAAACCACGATTTTACAGTTTCGCATTCGTAAGCTTTCACCCATTTCTCATAGCTGGTACCCGGACCTAAGTAGTTAATGATGTCGAGAAAGCGAAAGTTGTTCGCCAGAATGAACATGATCTTGTTTCCATTTTTTGCTACTCTTACTTTACCGGTTGTGTCAGATAGGCGCTCCGCGAAATTCTCTCTGATCAGATTCAAATCGAATCGCCCGGAGTTGAACCTGAGAACTGGCACCTGATTACACCATTCTTCAATTTTGAGGCGCTGTGCTTTTGTAAGCATCTTCACATCGTCAGGCATAAACGCTGCTCTTACTTGGGCCCGGATGTTTTTCCCATGTCTATCCAGCTCTTCCATAAACTTGTGGATCAGCTCCGCGGGGTCTCTTTCACAGATGTGGGTAGGTTCTCTTTCAAGGGTGTCACCGATGCTCACCGAGATTGGTACGTGTGTGTTTTCGATCGTGAGCATGGATCGTGAGCATGCCTCCGTATGCTTCGAAGTCATACAATATCGCGTGTGGGTAACTTCGCAGTTGGGCCCGTGGCAACTCAACATTTATTTCTCCTACTTCACACGACCATGCCTCGATTACGTGATAGCCAGCAGCTCGGGGCGCTTCTGTGCGTTCTACAGTTGCTTTGAACCGGTCTTCTCGTGTTTGGTTATTGCGAGCAATGATTTTATTACGATCATTAGAGTAACATTTTCGGCATCCGTGCCAGTGACAGCCGTGATTGTCAGAATGTTCGTTAGCTTGGCTGGTGGATTCCGCCTAAGATGCCATACCACTTCACCCTCCACACGTTCAGGCTCATAGACACGGATACCCAACCAATCTGAGAAATCTAATTTTTGATTAAGGTGTCTTTCAACCTGATCAAGTTCATCGAGCGAAGTTTTTCGGCAATCGTTTGGAGTAACTATGAGTTTAAAGAAATTCTTAGCAAGCTCCCGTGCTGCCGTTGTGCTTCGATCTGGTCTTACACCGCGGTGTACCGCAATGCAGCGCCAGAGACATAAGTTCTCCTGGTAGGTGTCAAGTGCTACCATTGGTCCTGCGCGCCCACGCGCAAAGTCACGCAGCCAGTTTGGTAAGGGGCCTGTGCCCAACAGTGGCTGACGGTCGAGCACGACCATTACATCAACATTAAAGTGGTTTACAAACACCCATTTCGTGTCCGGTCTATTTATGTTGTCAGGGTCCAGGCGTACCTTCTCCCGCTCACTCAACCATTTCTCCGCCTCAGACAGACGTTCAAACCAAGGCGAGCCCATGTTAGTGTACATCACCATTAACGAGCCGTCTTCAACGTTGCGTAGCTGATATGAAAAGATGTGTTTGGCGTAGAAAGATGTGTGAACTTTCTCTCGTATTTTTGCCATAAAATTGGGTGTCAGATCTCTTTCCAGACCTCGGATGAAGCGCCAGCGGATGAAACGGCGCCCCCTTTCCTCTTTTCCCTTATGTTCGGTATTATCATACATATCAAGAATCTCATTCTGATAGTTTGTAACATTTCGGATATTCTCTCGAGAAATTGGATCAAACTCCCTCAAAATTGCTTGTATTTTTCTCCCCCTTCTTTTACGAGGAGGAGCAGTCGGTTGAAAGGGTTTAGGAAGTAAGGGCTTATCTAAACTCTTCCCCACTTTCTCAGAAATAGGTTCATCCAATATGTTCTGAATAATTTTTCGAACAGCAGAAGCGTCCTCTGCAAGTAATTGCTCTAAAGCTTGTAACGTTGCTGGATCAAGTTCTTTCAAAAGTTCTTCAATGTTAATGTTAAGTACAGACATTGCAACTTGGATATAACAAAGATATGTAATGCTCTAATTGAGAAGCTTTTTGATATAATACAAGATTTGTGATTATCTAATTGAAAGAATTTTTTAAAATAATACGAGATGCTTCGTTTTAAAATTTTCTTCTTTTTTTGTGCGCTGGGTGGTTTAAAAGAGGAAAATACGGGTGTAGGAATGAGGTGGTATTCATTTACTACACCCCTTACTACTTTTTGCCAAAGAAATCTCTAGTTTTCAATGCAATTAAATCCGAATATCTCAAGCGATTCTTTTTCCGAACAGATATTCCCCGAAAGGAACCCTCCGGTGCCCCTGCTAACGACAGTAAAGTGTCACTAGCTTTAATAAAAATCGTGAATGAAAGACGGTAGTCCCGGGACCTCAGTTTTTTGTTATATTATCTAAGCAATATACCACACATTTCTATGGTTTATTGGTTCAATAAACCATGCGGGATGTTGGAAGAACACGAAAAGAGATTGTGAGTTGCGAGCTGAAGGCGGATGATTTACAAGCTTTTCGATTGTTATTCCAACCCCATGAGTGAAGTGGTTTATTGAGCCAATAAACCATAGAAATGTGTGGTATATTGCTTTTATATAATAACTACACTTTCCATGTGGTTTACTGGTATAATAATCAATAGGTATTGTCCAATCACAGAGCGCATATTATCTTTAGTTATTGTTTAATACTTGAGATTTTTAATATTACTTCTTTCTTATTTCATGACTGAGCTTGAAATCTACCATCTTTTTTTCTTTGTCAATGGCGTCCTCCTTTTCATTTATCAGCCATTGTTTTCCTACTCGAAAAAAAAGATCGGCGTTTCAGTATGTATGCTTTGGATTTCTTATGCTTCCAAAACACTATTCGCCGCTGGGTATCAATTTAAAATGGCTATTGTTTCTTCTGCGGTGACGGCTATGTGCATTAAAACAAAGAAGTAGACATACCTTAGGGCTAATTATCGATTTTCTGTCCGATCGACTTTAATTCACGCTCCGAAAATCTCAGTGAACCACCTCAAAACTCGACAAACAACGAGTTATGCACTTGTCTTTTAGAGATTAATTTTTATGTAACTTGAACCGCATTCGAGACAACGACGACAATAAATTGGGGATTTTAAAATGATTTATCAATGGAGCTGTACAAGCTGCGAAAATAAACAGCCAAGCACCTAGACTGCAAGCTGTCTCTTTATAGTCAGTCGAGCGGGCGGGCAAAAAGCGAGCGAATGAGCAAACGTGCCGAGGGAGAACTGGGGGAGAGAAGAGAGGTCTTTCCCCCAGTTTCCCTCGGCTAGCATTTACTTCGCTTCACTCGCCCGATCTCTGCATCGCATATCGCTTGCCGCTCGACCATCCAGAGAGGGACTGGTAGCAGTCTACCAAGCACCTCGCTCAATTACTTGCTCCTAATACATAGTAAGCTTAGTGGAAGGTAGACCACGTGTGGCTGTCTGATAGACAGTTCATTTATTTGCTGAAAATCTTGAACTTGAACGCTTTTTTGCAAACTTCGTGAAATGTCTAATACCTAGAAATGATAACTATACAAATGCATACCCCTAAAGTCCAAACTCTTGCGTCCTTTTACCGTTAAGATCACAATTTGCAAACTCTTCAACGAAACAACCCTTTGCCGATGGACCCCTCGGCAATGCAAATTTTTGAAATCTTTTCGTTTTGGAAGATGTTTTACCATAGGCGTGCATTGCCCTATGCGAGTCCGATAAGTCAGATACCAGCTGCTTGATGTTTTGTTTTAACTGTAATTCTTGGGAAAATTACATCCATAGACAGGCCCCGCTTTAACAAAAGCTTCGTTTCAGATACTCCGCATGCGGCTTGGTCAGAGCAAGTTTGCCCTCAAGATGTCTCAAATTATATTCCATGTGGTGTTGAGTAAAAAGACGTTGTAAGTATTCCGAGGCATGTATATGCATTGTCTTGTACATAACCAGAGCTTTTTGTTTTAGGCAAGTTTATTCAGAAGGAGGCTCGAACCCGTGTCAAAGGGCGATTTCGTTATCACTCTGGCTCTGCGATTTTGTAATTTTTGCAGTAACACGGTGTTAGTAAGACGGCGTTACTTTTTCCAAATACGTTGAACACCTCATGCATGCCATATACATAACTCAAGAATAAAAGCTAAATTTTCATAAACACATGGACTGTAGCACGCACAATTTTTCTTGGTTTTGGCGTATTCACCTGATTTAGCGTATCCAGCGTACATGGCATGAATAGATTAACTACTCCTGTTATTACACCACTGTGACTTTAACTTTCTATGTGTTATTGGAGTGTTTACTGAGTTAAGCGTTTTCATTGTATATATCAATGTATAGAATGTATGAATTAACTGCTCAAACTACTTCTACATAAACTACAACCGTACTACTATCGTACCTAGCGTGTTTAATTTCACGATAATAGGGAAAATAGTCGTCTATTATTTTTTGTATATTTACTTCATACATGTATACATCCAATTGAAAAAACGTTGTCCGTTAACAATCATAACTCATTGACGATGCGACCAAATGGTGTTCTGGGAACGTAAAAACATGCCTCTATTCTTAGACACATGCACATTATAATAACTCAGCATACCTTAATTTACTCTTTAAATTACATTGTAAAGAAAATATTTTGAATATCACGAAACGAAACCCAGTAAACTTGCCCCTGTCATCTTCCCAGAGTTCCATTCTGTCGCACTGTCTATCGTTCATACTTTTCACCCAACAACGTTTTTTCGAACGAGGATATATACATATGCGATTACATGCAAAGAAGCCATTTGAACCTCGGTCACCTTATCTACAGGTGTGAGTTTGTATTTCCTCATTGGCTTTATTCGTTTATTTATTCACTTCCTTTTCGCCCAACCTCGCCAGAACAGCATCAAGCTTCTTCTCCAAGCTCCTGTTAATACTCTTCACTTCGCTGAGTTCAGATTTCACCTCGCTAAGTTCAGATTTTGCCTCACTGAGTTCAAACTTAACCTCGCTAAGTTCAGCTTTCGCCTCGGTAAGTTCAGATTTAACCTCTTGCAGTTGTAAGCCTTCATAGTCAATGTCGTCTCTGGCACACATCTGAAAAAAGACGATCAAGTGAAGAAATTATGTTACCCTAATTCCTTTTTTTTTTTTCGCTCAGCAGTCTTTAATGTGTTGTTTTGCCTTCGGTGAATTTTAATCTCGTAAAAAAACAAAACAACAAAAACAAAAAAAAACAATGTACTGAATAACATTATGGAAGGGACAAGGGGTATCAAATGCCATGCGATTTCTCTTTTTTTCCCATAAAATGCTGAAAAAGATTTTATCACAAAGAAAGATAAAATAAAGTATCATTTGTACCTCATAAAGAAAAGGTATCGTTTCCGGGTATCGTTTGCACCTCACAATGTGCTGTCTCGAAAGGAATTTTACCAAAGTCAAAGAAAACACGAGACAATCTTCTGTTCAGATTTGCTTTTTATCCAATGCTAAATTCCGTGACACAGCTCCTTTAAAAATCAACGTAATGGTTATTTTGGTTATTTTTACCTTAGCCAACACGCTACTTGTGCCGTTCAAAAAAACGCAAGGGTAGAGTGGTCTGTCCCGACTGTAGTCGATGTATGTCTGCTCTCCTAGCGGAATTATCTTGCTTCCATTCACAGTGAACACCACTGGGACTTGGACTTTTCCATCTCTCTCTTTTTCATCCCCAAACATGACTGTGCATCGAATTATGTCACCTCGACGGTATGTAGCAGGGCCTACATGTAAACGAGACAACACGCATTCGCCACTTTAAAATCGAGCAGAGGTCTGGCATCAATTCGGAAACGCCAAATCGTTAACTGTAAAGGGATGTTCTATTACCTGAGACAGCATATCAGAATTAGCAGCCTTGGCAATTTAAGAAAGTTAAGATGAAAAGTCACTAGGCTACAAGTTTTCAAAAATAACTGTACATATGCTGCAAATTGTCCGATTTTTAAAGGCGACTAATTCAATTTTTAGTCCACTGATTAGTTCCAAACTTGGTAGGATTAAAATTTTTGAGGTGCTTTATCAGATGATATTAGCAGTACGCACTTACTCCTGCTTTCCTTTCTTAAGTGGTCACACCTCTATAGAGCGTTTTCATATGACGTCACGGCGGCCATATTGGTGTACCAAAAACAATGAAACGGCGGCCATATTGGTGTACAGAGCCAATCCTGTGGGAGTTGAAGTCCTTTCTTACGTAAATACTTCCTTTTGTTCCAATAGATTTACATAGTGCTAGTCACGTGAGTGAAAACGCTCTATTGAGGGAGGAGTGTCATTTAGAGGGACGTTTAGGCAGGGCATTTCATGCCTGGGGCTACTCATTAAAGCTTCATTCGGAGAGGCTCCACCCCGTGGTTCAAACCCTCACCCGTTTAACCCTATTCAGACCTGGGGGCCGAATTAATGTGCGCGCACGGGCTATGGACGTTTATAGCAGGCTCCTTTGCGGGCCGAAGGCCCGCTGAGCAGTGCACCGTACTCCTAGAAAAAAAAAAATATGAATGCAAGACAATTTTGATGGTCATGGAGTCACGTGACCGTACGACGTCCCCCGGACCATACCTGATGTAAAATGTTCGAAGTGTCTCAATAGTCGCGTGCGTTTACATACTGGAGAAAATGGCGGACTTCCCTCGAACTTAAACACGAAGCGAACTTACAAAAGGGAGGCATTTGGTCCCAAGGGTTGCCGATGGAGGCATTTGATTGGCTGACTTGCCAGACCAAGAGGGAGGTGCTTTCGAGTCGAACATTCTGGCATGTACTCGCAAAATTGGTAGCCGATGAACAAGATAAATAATTATGGAATGGAAATCTCGTGTATGTTCACCCCGAATTTTTGCAATGACAATTTTCTGAAGACACAAAGAGTCAAGAGGCGAAATACCAGGCGCTATAAAAGCAAACCGAAACCCATAAATAATAAACAACTCGATCCGTATGAATACGGCTTTTGCAAAACAAAACGAGGTATAAAATAAACCAAATAGCAGTCCAACTCTTCACAGATTTTTCGGGCAAACTATTACTTTTGTATAATGGTTTATAATACGATCGAGCCGATGAACGAAACCCAAAGGGTGAGAGTATTATGAACAAAATAAATAATAGAATTCGGCAGCGGATTATAAACCAACTGAAATTGCAGCTGCGTTTGAAAAATGTCCCAGCAAGTTACGTCTTCACAGGCTGATATTCAACTTCAAGTCTTGAAATAAATTTGTATAAGTCTTGGTTTATTGATAGTTTAGCGGTGAGGAAGCTGTTTTGGTAACTCTGCAGAATTTGAATTGTTAGTCTTGGTTTATCAGTGTTTATCTTTATCAACTCTAGTTGAGAACCTCAGACTCGCCTTTAATCGGCTATAAATTGCAACGTTTTAGAGTTAAATGAGATTTGATGGCTTACTTGTATTTGTACACTATACATTCAGTATCTACAGCTTATTTTATTCTAGGTTTATCCATTTGTTGTTCGGATAAACAAACAAACATTCTACTTGATAGCAACTTCGTGACCGTTACGTCGGCATCTACCATTACAAAATTAGATTGGAACCAACCCAGCGTTTCAAGGGGACGGGCCCTTTCCTTTTATAGGATCGCTCCGTGTTTAAACGCTAACCACCTTTTTTGTGTCTTCAAGTGAAAGGATGTGCTTTCATGGAAATCTTACCACATTTAGGACGGAGCAATAACCCTTCACTGAACATTGACAGGAAAGAATTCGGATCGCCTGTAATCACAGCAGAAATATGATCTGACGTCAACAATATGGCCGTATCCTCGTAGGCTCGATTTTCAATACGGCAATTTTACATTCTTGGAATGAAGACTTTCCCTTCAATAGCTCATGGTGAAAAGGAAACGACCTGAAGGATTGCTTTAAATTAGATGGCGCATATAGAAGAAATAGGAGAGTTAGAAGACAAGAAGTCCACTTCAAGAATCAGGAATCAAGAATCAATCCAATGGTAAAGTAAATAATAATATTTGTAAATTTTCGTCCTAAGAATTGTTCAACTGCGAGTTGACATCTTGAAAACATTTGCTCAAAATAGCCGTGAAATTAATTCCGGCCTCGAGCTGAATCGCTTGCCTCGACTTGCGAGTAAATTTTTCTTATGGGTACCTTTTCCTTTTTTACGAGTATCTTCTGTCTTTTTTTTTTGGGGGGGGGGGGGGTATATTTTTCTTTTTTGCTTTCCCAAGCAAATAAGTGTTGATCAAAAAATGTTTGTTCCTTTATGAAGGCAGTTAATTGTTTGGCAGTTAATTGTATTGCGGATTGGGTTGTTTGGTGATGACTAATTTATTAAGGAGCCCAAAACTCGCTTGGTCGCCAATATTAGTTAAGCGTTAAGCTCTAGACACATTAAAATTAACGGACCTCATCAATTTTAGCGTATATAGGCCTAGGGTTGTGTTTTCAGTGGCCGGTAGAAAATTGTGAACTATGTAAGATAGTACATCTATACAAGAGACGCCCTTGTTTATTTCTAAACGTCTGGAACAAAATAACAATTCCCGAATATGATTGTGAGTGAAAGAAACTCTCAGCTCGCAATAGGTGAGATTTTATTAGGAAACGACTAAGGAAACAGCATTTATAGCAACCTAATTTGTCTTCATGGTAGACCATAAATAAAATACAGCTTGATTACTCTTATTTTAATGTGTTCTTTATAAATAAAAACTTTTTTTTACACTTTATTTACTTGCATTACGTCTAACATACTAACTTACAGACATAACTTACATAATATTTACGTACTAACTTACATGACATCATATTTACATAATACATACCATATATACTGACTAGCTACCGTTCCACATACGTGGTCCTCAATCCGCAAAAGGCAGGAAAAAAATATCTTTCAAAGATTGTAATGTGAGAGGAAAAGGGGGAAATTGTCTATCGTAGGACGAGTACATCGTGTTCTACAGGTCCAAATGTAAAGTCTTGCGACTAAGAATAAAAAGTAGAAATACTTGCGAAGAAATGGGTGGGGCTTTAAACCTATAACCAAGGAAGGCGTTAACTCAAGCGAACGTAGAGAAGTTTCATTATTGAGCAGCTATTGCTTAAAATTATCCCATAGGAGGAAGTTACCGTACAGTTCCAGAAAAGATGGATAAGAGTTTCCTCTTCGAGTTGGCAGAAGCTGCAAAGGTCATTGTCGTTTAGATTCATTTTTTTAAAGACATTATTAGTGGCCAGTCTCCTGTGTAAGAGTTTAAATTGAAAAACAAGAAGTTTTGATATTTTCGTACATTGAAAAGGTAACTTGTAAGCAGTCTTCCAGTCAATAGTTTCATTTTCTTCTATCATGCAGTCCACCAACCATTTCGTTTGGCTGTTAACGGGCTGCTTTTGTTTCTTTTCTACAAGTTTTTTGTATGCAGCTCTATTTGGATTTTTTGCCTTTAAAAACTTCTCAAGAAAACTTTCATAGTGTTTTCGTGAGAGGCGTTTTTCTTAAAGGTTATGACCAAATGTTTTATGGCTGATATTACTCCACAGAAAGATAGAAAGTTTGTCTTGATATTATAACGCTCTTTGAATTCAGAGAAGGATAGAAATCTAGTCTCATTTTCCATCAAATGACCAATATTCTGTATTCCTTGAGAAGACCATGCTGCATAGTGTATTGGTTTATTATTGACTCGAATGAGAGAGTTTAGCCAGAGATACTGTGAAAGTAACTGTTCCTTTGAAGAAATATTATCTACGTAGTTAATATTTGACCAGGTTTGCTAAATTTCTTGCAAGAAAACATCTGATACCTTGAAGTAGGCTAGTAAATCCTTTTTGTGCAGATTACCTTTGAAGATAGTACCGCCTCCTAAGTCTCTTAATTGTAAATTGAAAAACAGCTTCCATTTTGCATGATTTCCTGTGTCAAGGTACTTTATCACCCAGTTTAGTTTTAAGGCTTGGGTGAAAAGTCTTATATCAATCATCTTTAGTCCTCCATCTTCGTATTCACTGATCATTACATCACGCTTGATCTTGTCACCTTTGCCATTCCACAAAAACTTGAAGAAAAGGGTGTTGACCTCGTCAACAGCACACTGGTTTGTTGGCAAAGGTGACAAAATATACGTGAGCTGAGAAACAATTAAGCTTTTTAACACTGTGAGTTTTCCAAGTAGACTTAATCTTCGCAGTTCCCAGCAGCTCAAGCTTGCCTTGAGTTTTGTTAACTTTTCATCATAGTTAGCTTTCATCGTTATTATTGGGTCGGTTGAGAGCCATACACCTAGAGTTTTGACTTTATTTTTCATCCATTTCAAATCATGTTCAGGACACAATTTTTCTTCGCTACCCGCATTGGCGCTAATCCACAGCACTTCTGTTTTTTTATAATTTAATCGGAGACCTGATATCAAACCAAAAAGCTCTAATACCTGCAGTGAATTTTGGAAAGATGCCCTGGATCCATCTAGAATAAGAGTTGTATCGTCTGCATATAAACTGATTTTAATTTCCTGTCCATCAACTGTTATACCTTTGATGTTATTGTCATTTCTTATTGCGTCCGCAAGGACTTCTGCACATAGAATGAACAGATAAGGTGACAGCGGACAGCCTTGTCTTACCCCTCTTTCTAGTTTGAAAAAATTACTAGACCAGCCATTGTTCAAGATACAGGTTTCTATATCATGATAAAAGAGCTTAATCCAGCTGATAATGGATGGGCCAAAATTAAAGTGTTGAAAGGTTTTCTGTATGAACGGCCACTCTACTGTATCGAAGGCTTTCTCAAAATCAAGGAAAACTGGAAGCCCAGGAATGTTTTTAGCAGCTGTAAAACTAACGACACTATCAATAAGTCTGACATTCTCTCCGATAAATCTACCTTTAAGAAAGCCGGTCTGATCGTTATCAATAAGGTTAGGAAGTACTTGTTTGAGTCGATTAGCGACAGCTTTCGTAGCCAGTTTGTAGTCGCAGTTTAACAGAGATATTGGACGCCAGTTTTTAACATAATATGGCTCTGCATCTTTTTTTGGAATGAGTTTAACGATCCCACGCTTCTGAGATACGGATAGTTGCCCTGTTTTATAAGCATAATTGATTGAACCAAGAAGGAAGTCAGCAATATCATTCCAAAAGATTTTATAAAATTCAGCAGGTAACCCGTCAGAGCCCGGTGTTTTATTGGAATCCATTTCTTTAAGTGCCTTTAGGCATTCTGCTCTCGTCGAAGAACCCTCGCAGCTATCCTGCTCAATTTGATTTAGTTTCTTTTCTGTAGAAGCCTCGAAGAAGATGTGATCATACTTTTCATTAGGGGGGTCAGTTTTTGAGCTGCAAAGGTTTCTATAAAAGGCTTCACATTGATTTAAAATTTCTTTATCCGTTGTAACAAAGTTTTCATCGTCTACTTTTAGCTGGGTGATGGCTTCTTGCTTAAAATGTCGCTTTTCCAAATTTAGAAAGTATTTCGTGTTTTTTCCCCCTTCGTTATACCATCTGCATCTAGACCTTAAAGTTGACCCTTTGGTGCGATACTCAATAATCTTTTCCAGTTCACTTTTTCTAGCCTCGAGGATGCCAAAGGTCTTTGTTTTATCATTTGGATTTATTTGGTTGGATTCAATATAATTTTGCAAAGAAATAATTTCTTCCTCAAGTTCTTCTTCTCGCCTTGACATTTTTGCCTTTTTAGCCGTCGCGTACTTTATTGACTGCTCTCTTATTTTAAGTTTCATCATCTCCCATAGTAAGGCTCTGTTTACGATATCATCGTATTGATATTCTTCATGTGTTTTCTTAATAACATCTCGAATTCGATTAACATGGTCGATTTCAGTTAGAAAGGAAGTGTTAAGTTTCCAGAAACCTGAACCGCTAGGGTTTGAGTGAAGAGCTATTCTGATGTCGATTAGCGAGTGATCTGTTTTGTAACCAGCTGGGATATTCGCACTCGTAACGCTGCACATAAGACTCTGGCTTACAAGGAAAAAACCAAGGCGGCATAAGATTTCAGGCCTTCTCCGGCGCCAAGTGTATTTACGACTATCCGGGTTTATTATTCTCCACGCGTCTATTAAATCCAATTGGGCAGCGAGGTCGTTAACCATTTCTTGAGACTTACTGTTTGTCCTAGCAAGTCCACCTTTTTTGTCCATATCTATGTTCAAAACAAGATTAAAGTCTCCGCCTATGATGATTTCGTCACACTCAAAGTCGAGCAGATGTTCAAAGACAATCTCAAAAGATCTTGGATCATCAACATTAGGCGCGTATAATGTAGCTAAAGTAATACATTTCTGTTCTGTTTCGATATCGCAGATAATGAATCTACCGTTTGGGTCAGAGAAGGATTTTCGGATTTTAAAGCTGAAGGTGTTGTTAAACAAAATGGCGACCCCACACTTACTGCTAGCTTGTCCACTAAAAATAGTCTTATATCCCCATTCTGCAGACCACATGGAATTTGTGTTTTCAGAACAGTGAACTTCTTGCAGCATATAAATTGAGTGTTTTTTCTTTCTGAGCCAGTTGAAAAGTTCTCGTCTTTTCAAATTGTCCCCATTCCCCTCACATTAAGAGAACAGATACTGAGATTCATTTATGCTTGGGTTTATATTGCCTATTGCAAATTGGGTAGCCACGGTGTGAGAACAAATACCTAGGGAACGAATTAACGCACACGTAACAAACAAAGATTTAAATATACACACAGAAGAGCAGCACAGCATACTGAAATAAAAACTCTCCATTGTTGGGCCTTTTCCCCTTGAGGTTTTGTCCATCATCTCACCTAAAAATGGATTTTTCTCGTGCAACTGCAAAATTAGTATGCACAAACCGACCAGGTAAATATGTTGAATAGTTTGTACGGCATAAGATGGTTCTAAATTTCAGTCTGCGGATGCAATTCTAAAGGGTGACAATTCAAATAAATCCTCTCAAGCAGTATTTCTTCTGTGTTGCCCCTCTTATCAAATATGAAAGTCACATCAAACTGTCCGGGATCGATCTACAGTCGAATTTCTCACCGTTTACCACCAGAAATCTGCCTACTACTTTAACGTTGTCTATTCCATCATTTCGAGCTTTCATCATGGCTTTAATTAAGATTTGTCTCTCTTTTTGGATCGCCCGGGCGTAATCCTCCGTCTTCACGACTTACAAAACGCACAATAATCGGCCTGTGTCTTCCTTCCAATTTTTTCCCTACTCGATGCACAGCATGGTACCGTATTGTAGAGGAATCAATCTCCAAGTGCTGAACAATGTTTTGAATAACTGATTTGCAGTCCTCATCCTCCGTTTCCAAAATGTTGTTGAAGCGAAGGTTTTCTCTTCGAGTATACTGTTCGAGTCTGATGTTATCCTCTATCTGCTGCTTGAGTTGGGTTTCGAGCTCCGCAATTTTTGCGTTCAAGGCTTCAGTGACTTCAGGGCTCTTTGAAAACTGCTCGAGCTTCACGATTTTTTCATTCAAGGTGTTGGTGCTCTTTGAAAGATCCTCGGTCACCTTCTTCACGCCCTCCTTTACAACTTCGGCATCTTCTTGCGTGCTCTCCAGGCTTTTTTCGATATCCTTAATAGTACGTTTAATTCCATCGATTTCGGTCTTTAATTCGAGGCGAAGATTGTCGATATCACTATGGATGTTTGCGAAGCCGCCTGTCACCACTTTGTTTAGACTATCTATAGAGCTCCGTAGAGATTCGCAATTCGAGGTAGCCATATCTTCTTCATCTACTGATGAGCTCGATCCTTGTTTCGGACGTTTTTTGTGATTTTTGGCCATGAGGGTATAGAAAAAACTGCTTCTGTCGCAAGGAATGCTCCTTAAGTTTTGTTAGCCAGTTTCTTGGTCTGAAAGTGCTGCTGGACTCACTCATTTGGGCGAGAAACCATTTTGTGCGGAGCTTCAGAACACACGTCCGCGCGCCATTGTGCCCAGGCCCAGGCCCCTAAATAAAAACTTAAAGACAGTGTGTACAAGCAAAGTACAAACAAAATGCGGACCGCCAAGGAAACAGCTTGTTTTGGTTCATTTTCTCAAACATAGGACTTATCATCACGATTTTCAACAATTACAACGCTAGTTTTCATTTCATCACTGGACGGTATTCTTTTCAAAGTTGAAGAAGAGCATTTTTGATCCTAGTCTCTATTCAACCTCAAAGTACGGAGTTTCTTTACTCGAGGCCTATAGAAACTGAATCTTGAATGCAAGAAATCAGGGAATACGCTTCCCTCTAAAACTGTCAAAACACAAGTTTCTGTCTGTGTTTAATAACTAGGGGTATGCCTGCCCATATGTAGCAATATTTAATCCTTACTGAATTCTATTTGATTTAATCTTTGTTACCTTTTAATTTAAACTTTGCATTCAAAATTCATTTAAACTTTGTTCTTTTAATTTAAACTTTGCATTCAAAATCCATTTAATTTTTGTCCTTTAAATTTAAAGTTTGCAATCAAACAGTTTGAACTTTCACTTAAACTTCTGTGAAGTTTTCATTTGAACTCTGCTGAAATATTCATTTAAACTTTGAAAAATTTCATTTAATCTTCCTGGGGTGAGCTCGGCCAGAATAGCCTCGTTTTCAAGATCAGAGGGCGGCCATGTTGTTTTGGCGGGTTGGCTGTTCACAAAACCAGGATCGGATCGGACCGGACCGGACCGGACCGGACTCACAAAACCTGGATCGGGTCGAATTCTATTAAAGAAACCCATATCTACTCATTGAAGGTAGGCGCATTTCAAATGGTTAAGTGGTATCTCTGGATGAAGATGAAGAGAGATCAAGAAAGTGATTGTCATTGCACTGTTTTTGCTTTTTCTTCTGCATTCTGTCGTGAAGACTTTTTGTTTATTGTTATGGTTTTAAATTCTGTGAACTATTGCATTACTTCAACTACTGCATTATGAAGAGGAAACTTCAATAGCGTGTGCCAGAGTATGTACAATTAAGTCAGTACCAAATTGACCATAAAGTAACAATGATATCAAGATAACTCGCGTCTTTCTCATTCTTTACGTGGAACTTGAACCATGTACATATGATCACAAGGTTTTTAGAATGCAACCATAGCTACCTCGCAGAGGGTAATAAAACGGAACTTGAAGCTCCTAGAATAGCGGTATGACAAGGATACCTGCTTTCGTTTTTTGTCCAGATTCTAGAATGGTGGAACATGAGATCTGTGCCGACAATTACGATAGCCTGATTCACACAATGGTTTAGTGTTCGCGGTAAACCCGCATGACGAAAATTGCGTCAAGTTTGAGCAAAAGGTTTAATTTCACCTTATCAAAACTGAAAAAAATGTGATCTACTAAGGTAATAAGTATAGAATAGTAATTACCGTTAATTTAGACCTATTTAACAATGCAGGCTATCACTGTATAAGAAAATAATCCGTTTGCTTTCTAACATTAATTTTTTTTAATTTTAACAAAATTGATTTTGTTCCAGGTTTTCTGGAAAATCCTTTTCAAGTAATGACAGTGTACTCGAAGTTTCTTTTCAAGTGACAGCCGTGTTCATTCAGAAGCATTATAGTTTCATTTCCATATTCACAATCAAAGTGTCTACTCAAATTATATTAGCTTTGCAAGCTTTTGCATGCAAAATGTTTCAAAGACGTTACAGAAAACGCAACTGTTCATCCACATTGTACAAAAGAATAAGTTAGCCTTTTTCTGTTTTTTCAACACTGTGATTTATCGTAAACCAAAGATACAGTTCATATGCAAAATTTCATAAGTTGTTACATGACAAAACAGAGTCTCAAACTGAAAATTTTTCTCTGCCAAATTATTTGTACTGCACATTAAATACATATTTTTCCTAGATTTTCCATCGCAACAACCGTGAATCCCAAACTTCCATCTTATAAGCGAGTGGTGCCCATCTATATGCCAAAGAGGATTTGGCCAGGGTACAAAGTATCTCCTCCTTGATACTAGTGCACCCCATCTCAGGGCAGTATTACGAGGGCCCACCCTATTTATAGCAGGCCTTATTCTACTTCTCTGTATATGCAGACCTAGTGAATGAAAATAGCCTGACATGAGTGGCTCGCCAGTTGTGGAACCGTGTCGTGACATGTAGTCTCTAATTATAGCGTCAATTCTGTCATCCGAAAGCTCAGAGAATTGCTGCAACTCGGAAAGGCCGTACTCCTGGACACGGCGCATAACAGTCCACATTGACATTCCAAACATTTTTGAGTTCTTGCTCCAGGAGAAATTAAGCCCACGCAGTTCTAACAAGACATCTCTTGGGATATAGAAACAAGGCCGTCCTGGACGTTTTGTGTCAACAATTGATAAAGGTAGCTCACAAGGCGATGCAGAATCATAATTACAGTGATTGTACAGGTTAATAAACTCCTTTTCAACTTCAGAATAAACTTTCTCCAACTCTTTCCATTTCTTCGCATCCTGATGGTCAAGAGACGATATATTCGAAATTTCATGCAAAAATTGCCCTGCCTTTCCCAGTAAATCGACCTGCACCAGCAGTTCACTAAGAAAGGTTTCGGAATCACCTCGATTTTCTTGATGAATACCTGTTTCTTCTGATCTCTCCAGAACGTATTTCAAAAATGTCTTCACATCATTAGCCATTTTAGTGTAGCTATCTAACTTTTAAGAACTTTTCTTGAAGGAAAAGCCGAATCAATCGCGAACAAGCTGAACACACTGAATTCAAGAAGCCAGCCAAAACAAAATGGCCGCCCTCTGATCTCGAAAACGAGGCTATTCTGGCCGAACTCACCCCAGGAAGATTAAATGAAATTTTCCAAAGTTTAAATGAATATTTCAGCAGAGTTCAAATGAAAATTTCACAGAAGTTTAAATGAAAGTTGAAAGAAGCTCAAAGTAAATTTGAAGGGAATTTTAATTGAAAATGAAAAGTTCAATTTGTTTAATTGCAAGGTTTAAATTTAAAGGACAAAGATTAAATGGATTTTGAATGCAAAGTTTAAATTTAAAGAACTAAGTTTAAATGAATTTTGAATGCAAAGTTTAAATTAAAAGGTAACAAAGATTAAATCAAATAGAATTCAGTAAGGATTAAATATTGCTACATATGGGCAGGCATATAGGGGCTCAGCCAGAAGTTTATCAATATAAAGCATAACATTCTAAAAGGGAAAAAGACTAAATATGCTCGGTGACAAGACTCAACAAAAACTATCTTTGTCACCATTTGAATGGAAAGCCCGTCTCTGCTCCGTCCCCGTCCCAAAATAGACCTTTTCACGGAAAAATCCACCATTTTGAAAATAGACAAACTCCAGCAAAGCACGCTGGGTATTCCTATATATTTCCTTCTAATTTTCTGGCGTGTGACACACATTGCAGTGGTTTTTTCGCTTTTTCTCTACTTTCCTGCCAGAAAGGGCTCAGAAACTCAACTTAAGGTAATATGACTTGTTTTCCTTTACATAAATAGAGTTTTTGGTTTTTATTTTTCGCGAAATGACTTAAAAATTTGATAGGAGAATTTCAGTACATGTGAATGCTATATCCGGATCCGCTACGCAAAATTTCATGTTATTGTTTCGCATTAAGTGTATTTTTCTTACCGTTTTGACGTTTTTGTGTTCTGAAGAACCCTTTTGTTCTCCTTGACTAGAAACAGTTATATTGTGGAAAAATTTAATAGCTTCACCGTCAGCGTATGAAGATTTTGCAGAGATGGGTAGAGGTGCTTTAGTCGGCTACTGGCATTGAGAGGCTTCTCTACCTCGGGTAGAAAGATCGAGCTTGTTGCTTTAGCTTACTCGGCATTTGTATCAAACACACCAATAATTTACACAGAAGAGGAGAAAAGCACAAATCTGAAAAAGGAGT
The DNA here is from genome assembly GCA_964017195.1 of Siderastrea radians. Lineage (NCBI taxonomy): Eukaryota > Metazoa > Cnidaria > Anthozoa > Scleractinia > Rhizangiidae > Siderastrea > Siderastrea radians. Next base: position 29,653,824 of record OZ024896.1, on the reverse strand, counting down.
ATGCTGAAAAGCTCAAAAGACACAACATTAAAAAGGATCCCCTGTCTGTGACAAGTGACTGCCTTGTAGATGATGTGACAAAATGGCCTTCAGTGGATCTTGGAAAGGTTTTTAGTTACATTTTAAAGCTCAAGGAGTTTGACGCTGAATATATCGGAAAGTACAAAGATCAAAAAGGATATTCCTATGATGAAAGTGGCTTTGTGGACACTATTTGGTACTTCTAGAGCAGAAAAGTTAGTACCAATCTTTGTTTCCTGTTCTGCAACGTCACACCTTCTCAAAGTGTTAGAGATGAAAGAGACTTGTGGGTGGCAATTGACGAAGTGACTATGGACATTTGCACAGCTTGGTGCTCATGCATTGCTGGGACCAGTGAGTGTTGCAATTATGTGATTGCAACACTCTGCAAGTTAGAATATGCTGTATCTAACTTGTTCACGGACCCAGCATGTACCTCTACGCCATGTGAATGGAATAGAGGAACACAAAAAGTGTTGCTGCTTCTAGAATTCTTGATCTTAGGATTAGGAAAGATGAAAGACGAGTGAAGCAAAAAGGACAATATCAGTAGTAATGACCTGATCAATTTTGAACCTCGCAGGGAGCCTCATAGGCTGGTGCATGATGAAGAAAAAGACCACTTTGCTGCAATAAGAAAATCTGCAGTAATATTCAAATCATTGGAGTCCAGGTGGGAAATGATTCAGTAAGTACTAGAGAGTTTAAAAGCCTTGTAGGTGAGGCAGATATGTATGCTTCAAAGCATGAAGGCATGAGCGAGGCTGAACTAGTTCGTGGGTTTAATGAATCTCTTACTTTGACAAAGTAAACACAAACTGCTATTGAAAGAAACACGAGAGGACAAGCTGATAACCCTCTATGTTGTGAATTACTTGAGGGACGTATAACAGCCTCAAAATTTCATGACGTATACACGAAGGTTAATACAGTTGTCAGAAACAGGAGTCAGACTGAACCTAGGACCACTCCCCTTGTTTCAAAAATTACAGATCGAGACGAGAATCTTGACCATTTACCTGCAATTAGATGGGGACAGGAACATGAAGAAGAGGCAATAAAATCCTTTTATGCAAATGAAGCTGTGAAGCAATGTTGATTTCAAAGAAAAGAAATGTGGCTTGTTTGTACATCAAACTAAGCTATATATCGGTGCTAGCCCAGGTGTTTTCTTAACATGCAAATGCCATGGCACTTCCCCAGTTGAATTAAGTGCCCATACACAATCCGCAATGAATCAGTAATTGATGGTGCAAGCCGATGTTTTGCTTTTGAATAAAATTAATGATCAAGTATGTTTGAGGCCTTCACACAAATATTACACACAGTTAACTGGGGAGATGGCAACGATCAGGTGGAGATACCCAAACTGTAAACAGGGATACTTAGTTGTCTACATGACAGTTAACACTTTTCTTCAGACAGTGCCGTTTGACCAAACTTTTTGTGGTCAAATGTCGAACAGAATCTAGATATATTTTTTAAAGGATACATTGTTAACGCACTGCTGGGTTTAACACCATTACTGTACTGCACATTTTGTGAGAAAGTGATTCTGAATGAGAAATATTATCAGGGGAACGCAAGTTCACACTCATCCCATGTCTGCCTGCATGCGGACCGTTTATTAATGTTAAGAATTAGCTGCTACTTCTCTTAGTGTAAGGTGTACTTCGGCAACCTTTAAGCATACAAAAACAGTATATTTCCATACCCTTTCGAACACTGCAAGTGCAGGAAAGGTCACCCCTTTCTGGCGGAGCCTCCCTGTATCATAATAAGCCCACTGTAGGGAGTACCCCCCCGGGTTTACGCGGGAGTGACAAGGAGAGATTATATAGTTAATCGAGTAATTACGGTATGGAGTTTGGATTTTATTAAAGAGGGATAGAGATGAGTTGTATGCATTTCGTCTCAAAACAAGATTATGGTTTTAATCAGCGGTTCCTTTTTAGTGCTTTAAACAACACTAATGTACAGTGTACCTCTAGCTTTTTTGCCCTCGCCGGCTTCGTAAATGGCATCATCATGGGTGTGCAATTGAACATTTCCTCCACATCCTTCGCAGCCAAGTGTTGGGTACTCCTCAAACACGACTCCCAGTATCAAGGCCTCTGCGTTTTCAGGGTTCAGATTTTTCATAATCATTACCTAAAAAATGATGCATAAGTGCTTTGCACACGTAAAAGCGGCTATGACGTGAGACTTTTACGTTTTTGAGTCAAAACTGTGCTGAGACTGAAACGTATCACCCCTGGTTGAGATTAAAACTAAGTTCCTCTTAACGTCGAAACGGCCTAAACATGCACGTTTTGTAACATGATTCAGATTGCAACTTACCTCAAAATGTGGAAATCGAGGGGAAAAGGAAGTGCGGTATCTGGCGCCACCACATGGAAACTGGACTGATTGCCATGTTAAAAGGAAGCCTTCGACCAGTATGTCATCATCGGCCTCCCACGCCTTTGAATAAAAGAAAGTATGGTTAAGTTGAGATCCTGGACGTGGAACTCTGGCATATTCTTAAGAGGTACCAGAAAGAAACTATAGCGTAAGATTTTTGTTTCTAACTGTAACGTAACTGCAGCTTGTTTTTCTTCCAGTAAGAATTATCAAGTTTTTCTTAAAAGAAATTATTGCCACTTACAGTGTGCAAAAAAAGCGCTTTCGTATTGTCATACAGTTAGCTACGAGTGTACTTTATCCATATGATTCAATAAGCAATTATGGTAATTGGAAAAGGTTGAGCAAAATATCGTGACTTTTCAGTGGCGAGCAGACCAATTTTTGGCCAATGCCGAAGGCTGAGGCAAGTGATTGCTATGCAAGACACTGGCAGATTACCATAATTTGCGAAAATCAGCTTCAACGTTTAAATATTGTTTTAACATTCAACCCGTGAGTGAGAGTACGAAATCGAGCAACTTTCGTAGCCCTTTAAAGTGGACTGAGACGAAAACTTGCAGGTTTATTTCGGCCAAATTCTGTCAGAGAATATCGCGTTGTGTCAATATTTCCCCAGAAAACTGAACAACAAACCTTCCATCCCAATATTTTTTAGCTCCAAAGTCGCGTAAAATGTGTCCGGCTTTGTTGAAAACGTGTTCCTGGGTGATCGCGCAATTTAATAGCTCGTGACGTCGGAGGCTCACCTCAGTTGCGTTTCCTTGTGTTTTGACTCAAGATGTCTACCATCGACTGTGAGATCCCTCCGAAGAGTATTTCTACAATTAAGAACAGTCTTTAGCTTCCGAAGCATCAGAGGATTCCTTTCATTCGGCAAATGAAGAGTGTTTGTGACCGATACGACGTAAGAACTGATGTCACCAGATCTTAACTTATAAGCTTGTAAACAAACTGTTCAAAGTTTTTTTCTCGCCATATTGGCGGGAGTTCAAAATATGCGCGAAATATGCTTATACAATGATTATACAGTTCAGGCACAAGTTGCTCAACGGACGGATAAATTGCTGTTCAGCGGATAAAATTTATCCGCCTTCTTCATCTCAGTTGTTCACAGCTTCGTTGGATAGCGCTATCCAGCCAGCTGTTCATCCGCCATCCAGCGGATAAGGTTATCCATGCCAAGATAGATTGTATAGCTTTTATCCACTGTATAGAACTGTAAAGTGCTTGTCGTTTCTAAATACTTTGAACAATATTTATTATAGAATTCTTAACTTGAGCCAAAAGAGTGGAATAAATCAAGATCTTTTTTCAACAACTGGGGCTCTTGTGTCATCGAAATCTAAATAAACGTAGTGAAAATCAAAGCCACAAGGAAAATTTTCCGCTGCTCAACAACAACACGCGTACCGCCGTGGAAACGAAGCTTTCGCTTGCCTTATTCATCGCATAAAAATAATAACTTGATATTTAATCATTTTTCTTGGTAGTTCATTTACTAAGAATACTATGACAGTTACCGTTTGGCAAAAAATGGCGTGTGATATTTTTCCCAACCTGAATTTCCACGCGAGACGAGCCGACCTACTGAAGCCTTTATATATTTCGAACAATAATGTCCATCAGCTATTCACCGACGGGAAATAAGGAGAAACGTTTCTCCACATTTAGGATGGTATGTTATAAAATAAATGTCCGTGGTTCTAAGCGATTACTGCTCTAAAATTAACACACGCAGAATTAAAAAAAAAGCAATACAAACTATCCGCTTAATCGTGGCGGTGACCTGCTTTAGCCCAGGCTGCATTTTATAAGGACTACGCCGAAGATCTTCGCGCTAGCAGACAGCAGAACTGATACGGTTTTCAAAGAGCAAAATAAATTTTAAAATACGCATCCACCAGTGGTGGATGCGTTAAAAAAAGAAACAAACTATCACTTCAACTGCGTTCAGATTAGGTACCTTTCGTCTTGTCCGGGCAGAGAATTTTTTTCCGGATCTTTTTTTTTCCATATAGTCATAATGGACAATGAAATGATCGCCTTCTGGGATCCTTCGACATGAACACTGGAAACACTCGTCCGTGAAGAGATCAGAAAAGACGACAAAAATACCTCTCGGGTTAAGATTTACACTGTGTGTGAGTACGAACATTATTCATTTTTTCATTGCGGGTCCGCTCGCAAGGCTCTGATGAAGCGAAAACCGGCTCGGTGGTTGGATTTATCGTTCTAGCATTGTACAGCACAATTAATACCCGTCATATCTGCTACAGTAACGAAGATTTCAAACCCGTGCAACAAACAGGTGGCAGGAAATCTTCCCTCGACGACAGTTAAATTTCCCGCGGCAATGTACTAGGTTTGAGGTGAGCGTTTAACGTCACTTCCGCTAATTCGCAAGCCAGCTTCCGGAACAAGGGCCAGAAATGGTGGCCGTAAAATCTCGACAAAAACCGTCCGAAAAAAGCGACTTCTAGTCTTCGTAATGAGTTGAAATTTGGCATGGTGACTAAAAACCACAAACTATTTTCGAAATTGTAAAAATATGGAATATCAAAATTCTAGTCCCAGTGCCATATTAAGTCAAAACTTATTTCCTTGAACTATCCGTGTTCAGAATTGGTCTCTCACATACCCGTTTATTTTATTTCTTGCCAAGAAACATTGAGATTACAAGCGTTAGCTTCCTTTCTTGAGTTACCACCCTTTTATGCTCTAGAAAACTGGCTAAGTTGCTCTCCGATGACTTCGGAAAACTTTTTGCAATTCTGCTCTGCGTGGCACGAGATTTTCGCTGGATTTTATTAAATTTCGTGGACTGCCGATTTTTGTGTTTTGCGGGGACAAAGTTTCTGGGATTTAAGTTCTGTCTAGTATTTGACGTAGGAAAATTGTATAGAGCAACAAGAGATGTAATATTGTCTTGTTTGTTCTACTTAAAACTATCTGGGCTGGGAGAAACACGCAGTCAACTGTCGTTTTTTTTTTTGCTTTGGCAGGAGATGGTCTCGTCTGTGGTTATTAAATTTACCCAGATAAGACTAGAGAGACTGTTCGTTATGTTGCAATTGTAAAGAGGAACGAAGGTCCTAATATTCTTTCTTAGTCAAGTCAACTGAGATTTAGTAACCTAAATACCTGAAGTAAATTTTTGCGGATGATTTTTTAGCGGGAGTATATTTTCGCGGGGTCAAATTTTTCGTTGACTGTCATTGCTAAGTGAAGGGTTACGTGATTAGCCGCACCTTGTATACATCTGCCATTCGCGTTGCATTGTGGGATAGACCTCTAATACGCTCCTCGGTTACCTGTGCGAGGGCGAGTGGTGCTGTGACGCAATGTGGCTGCACGTTTACCATTTTTAAAACTGACCAAGCCTGAGGTCACTGGACCCAAAATATTGACCGAAACAGTTATTTTCTTTGTTGACGGCCATGCGGAAGAAATGACCCGTTACTTTTTGAGGATATTTTCATTCTTTAGAAGTATATCACCTATGTTTTTTCAGTACCTTTGGACCTGTAGGCAGTAGGGCTTTTTCAAAGCCCTGCTTCTTGTTAAAAGTTCTGCAAAGGACTTGATTAACCATGCTTTGAGTATTCTCTATGTCATCGAGCACTTGGTCGAGTTGATCTAAACAAGGTAAGATGATTATTTATTGATTTATTTTTCTCGATGCGTTTCGTGACTATTATTCATTAATTTTTTCGCGAGTAAGGAAGGTGATTACCGCGGTACCAATTTTACGGTATTCGAGGTAAGTATGAGGACAACTAATTTCAAAAAAGAGGACCTTCATACAGGACCGACATAATTATCTAATTATTCTACAAGTGGTTTATTTCTCATTTGAACACTTCTTGTTCAAGCCCACCCGGTTGGCCCAAACGTTTTGTACCATTCCAGTTACACCCTTTCCTAGGCATAAGCACACAAGATCTCCTAAACGACATTTTTTTAGAAGATAAAGTTATACTTGATGAACTAAAAAAACCACAAAATGGTCACTTTTCAGGATTTCGTCCACAGGCTCAAGGTTAGAGTTACCTTGTACAGCATAATAAACAGCACCAAAGGAAAGCAAAGCTCAATAGCTTTTCAGTGAGAGTAGCACATTACCCAGGGGGGGGAGGGGGCTACTTAATAAAGTTTTGTACGGGGAGGCTCCGCCCGGAGGTTGAAACCCTTATCCTTTAATAGACTCATTTTTACCTAAATAGCACCCCTTTCATATACCTAGAGCAAAATTGCATCCCAAAACAATAGAATTTCCTGTAACTGCCACGTTTTACCGGGTTTTCAGTCGTTCTGATTCACTTGCATGGTCATTTCTGCCAAAATGTGGCATCCTTTGATATACTTCGCTTTAGCCACCATTCTTCCACTTTGCAGCTGATTTTGTGACCCTTTCGTATACTAAAATGGCAGTTTTCCCTTCCCTTTTATATACTGCGAGCTTAAAAAAGGCACCCCTTTCGGGCGGAGCGTCCCCGTATAGCCCACTGTAGGGAGTACCCGACGGGCACACTACACCCTAGACATCTCATTTTCTCACTGGGTATTAAAGAATTAAAGAAGAAATGAACTGTAGAAAATTATTTGCAGCATAAGCACATGGAAGTCACACTGGCCCGTGAGAGGCTGCTACTGTTTTTCTATTGTTTTACGGCTCAAACCATAATAGACACTTTAATTACCTGAAGGGGGAAATAAGTCTCCGTATTTCCACCTGTATATATACCTCAAACCAGCGCCAAAATCACTCAAACTATGACGGTCCTAAAATGAGGAAGAAGATAAATTTATTTAGCCTGACCAATTTGGTAGTAACTTTTTCTTCAGAGTTCAAGTCACCATGTGTTATGAAAGCAAGGAAATTTAATAGTTTCTTCGGGATTCACGAAATCATTCGATGCACTGCAATCACTGCAGAATCTTTTATCCAACTGAATTGTATGTTTAGTAGTATTTTGCTAATTGACAATATTAAGTAGCAGAAGCCGCAAAACTTTGTGACTTACCCTAAAATTATCGGGTAGCAACTTGCAATGGCAGATTCTCACGAAACCTGTGTCAAAATTTGTCTAAGGAATATGCGCAGAGCTACTGAAAACGGCAGCTGCCGCTAATAAATCTTCTTGGAAGAATTCGAGAAAAACCTTATGGGGGACAACCCCCCCCCCCCTTCCCCCGTACGTCCGCGAGTTATTTTACCAAAAAAACGAGGCTACGAATACACCGAATTCATAATGGCGGACGGCTCGGGGAAGCCTAGGTACGAGAACATGAAAACGAGGCGCTTGAGGATAGAATGTAATTTCAACATGGCGCTGCCTCATGCGGACACGATTTCTACTCCTGTTTTACTCACGGAAAATGATATTCCTGGAGCGAGTCTTGAGGGAAGGAAACCCGCAGAATTGAAAAAAGCTGATCTTTTGTTTTGGCTGCGATGCAGAGGTGACTCTTGCAAAGGGTTAAACGTGAAAGCAAGGCTCGTTAAGCGGTATGTACAGCGATCGATAAACGTAAACATAAGGTGTTTTGTTACTTCCAACTGAATGTAGTGCGGGTCTTGAGAGCACAGATTTCGTTTTCTTTAATACACGATGACCACAAGCTATTGGTGAAATAAATTTAAAGTATAGAACTATGTGTTTTGTTACGTCTTTTAGAGTCGAGGAGTACATTGCAAGTGGCAGGGACAAATTTATAGTTGATCCAGATCCAAACAAAATTTATACTAAACGCAAGGCCAGGGAATGCTCCATTTCACTTCCTGATTCTTCGTCTCGGGATAACGCGGGTACCCGAGTAAAATACCCAACTGTTGGCTGGGGAAAGCTCTAGAGAAAATGCCCCTGTTTACAAAGGCTGAAATGAAACAGCATGTAGAAAATTCTGGTAAAAGAATTGGAAATGCTGAACACCATTCAGTCCCAACAAGCCTTAAACGTGCAAAGACATTTCTCCAGGACGAGTATTTAAAGGAAATTGAAGCAGCTGACGATCAAGATCATTTCTATTTTAAATGCAAATGCTGTCACAGCTACAAGAAACATAAAGCACCTCATACCATACAGGTAGCCCTTTACATAATATCTGGCCAAGTGATAGGTGCCATTGTACATGTGCTGCAGGTAAAGTTGGTTATTGTAATCACACATTAGCCTTCATGTTAGAAATTTGCAAATATTCGTTGTTTGAAAGCAAAACAACTGAAGACCTCCAGGATGAATCTGATGAAAATCCATCTTTGGCATGTACCTCAAAGTTACAAAGTTGGCACAAGAGAGGTCGGGGTGATTCAATCCATCCACAACCTGTTATGGATGTCATAGTAACAAAAATTAAGCCGGGTGATGAGAAGTCAGCCAAAGGCGTTACATGTCAACTTTACGAGGCCCGTAAAATACCCCAACATAGCATTGAAGAAGAAGAAAAATTTAAAAAAGCCATAGCTTCAATTAACCCAAAATGGGAATTGCTTCCCTACTCTCAAATCCAGTCAGTGGAATGGTACAAACAAAGTTTGGTAGCAGCCCTGTGGGCTCTACAAACAGCTATCAGTTGTCGTATACTGAAGCCAACTTTCGGGTGAATATCAACATCAATAGTGTTCCCAGACTTCCTAATTTGAATGTAGACATAAATAGCTACCCACGTTTTCCCCTGAAAGACTCTGTACCAAGAGCCTACCCAGACACTGTTTCCGGGGAAGAGAGAACATTTTTAACTTCACTTGAAGTAGATGAAAATGAAATTAATGAAATTGAATTAGAAATTAGAGATCAGGCAAGCAGTGAGAAATGGAAGGAACATAGATTCACAGCCTCAAGGTTTCATCTGATATCAAGAAGGCAGCGAAATCACGAAACTTTTGCTAAGGATCTGATGAATCCAAAGGAGTTTATCAGTAGACACACTGCCCATGGGAAAAGATATGAAGCAACTGCTATTCATGAATATCAAAAGTTCATGAATGCAAGGAAAACACCAGTAGTAGTTCTCAAATGTGGGCTTGTAGTTTCAAACCAAATGCCAGTGCTTGCAGCCACCCCTGATGGGAAAGTTGTTGACTTTGGATGCAGTCAACCTTTTGGAATCTTCGGAGTTAAGTGTCCATCAACAAAATCTGCTGTCACCCCATTAGAGGCTTGTGCTGATCCCAAATTTTTCTGTCATCGAGTAGGTGATCAATGTTGTTTGAAAACTGATCACGAATATTATGCTCAAGTGCAAGGCCAATTAGCAATAACTGGTGCTGCTTGGTGTGATTTTATTGTCTACACATTCAAAGGGATGTCAATTCAAAGAATAACATTTGATCAACATTTTTGGGATAATTTGAGTCAGAACCTAGAGGCATATTATTTCCAGCATTTCATTTCTTTTGCTGCTTCAGAGTACAGAAGCCGGCAGCATGGGTCAAGTCCCACAAGGTGTTAAGTCAATGAGCCACCTGGCCACATGACTTTACCTTATGAGATAATGGGGTCTTGAAGATTACACAAGTGTGCACATACAGTCCACATCTCATTGGCTAAATCAATTAAGCTTAAAGGAATTACACTTTCCCAGATGCGAAAGTTCCTGATTTTGTTGATTGCCCTCTCAACATGTATTCTCAAGGATGCGATTTCTTGGGTTTTTACTACATCTGCAGCAGGCATCTGGGCAGAACTACCCAAAAAGGGGGGAATATTCAGTGACACACCAACTGGAAGCAGATCCTCGATAGTGAAACCTTTATCAGCCATGACAGAATCATTAGCATCAAGGAAGGTCCAGAAATCCACTTCTCATGGTTATTTCCCTGTCAGATATGCTGCCCGTGTACAGCTCACTTATGAATGTGATGTGTCCAGCAGGTGATATGCCAATCAGTCCTTTAAGTGTAGTGTGATTCTTGTAGGAGCTAAACAGCTCACTGTTTAGGAGAAGACTGCTTGGCATTTGGCACTTGAGTTCAGTACAATCTATAATTACTCTTGTGTTTGGGTACTTGCTCTTGAAATCATTAGGCATGTAATCATCCACCACTTTTCGGGATGGCCATACGTTTAACTGTCCTAGCTTTAAATACATAAAATTAATCCATGAAATTATAATTCTGCTGACAGTCGATTGAGAGATGTTAAATAAATGCCCTAAATGGCGTTCTGCAAAGCCCTGCCTTAGTCTACACATTACTAGGAAAAACTCCTCTTTAGGATGCAATGTTCTAGGCCTCCCAGGTCCAACACCAAGTTCAGGTTCCCTTTCATAGTATTCAGGATCAATATCTTTGGGAATAGAACGCCAAAATCGAATATTTTCTGCATTTTCACCCGGATTTAAGTAAGTGAATGTTGCCATGAAAACGTCATACGATGGAAACCCTGTATAAAATGCAATAGCCTCATCAGAAATAAAGTTATTCAATGTAAACATTCTCTTTTCCAAGTTTTCACACTTCTCTGAAAGTTTGAACGCGTGCTTCCTAAGTTTCTCCAAGTCATGATCAGCTTCCAATTTTAACTTACTCTCCTTAGTTTCCTCGAGTAACTTTTCCGTTTCAGCCAGCTTTCTCTGGAGATCTTGGTAAGACAGCTGGTTGCCACCCACGCTGCTACTGTCAACATTAGGGCTATCTGAAGTTGCACACCTTTCCTCGCTAGTCGTCACTATCGAGGCAATTTCTAAAAAATCGCTTGCTGCATTCACATCCGTACTCACAGTTTCTGAGGACCGACCTGGAACTGCATTCATGTTAAGCGATGTTCTAGCTTTGACAGCAAGAATCTTTTCTGGATTCGAAGGGGAAGCTCTAATTGTCGGCGGCTTTCTCTTTCGAGGTGAGCTCCTTTTCCATGCGAAAACGGATGGAACTGCCCCGTCAACATAACTCAGTCGCCCAATGCCCAAACTCTTCTTAAGATTTTCTTTCTTAAAATGCAGAGAACAGACTTTTGTAGCATCCGTGATTGTGAAATGTTTGCCTGTGTCTCTCCGAATCGCATGAAGCCATTGATCCCTCGCAGGCTGATCGGTCGGGAGATTAAAAAATCCAACTTTTTCGCCATTCGGACCAGTTGAACCTTTTTGATTACAAAGTGGAACACAGCAATACCGATTCTGGGGCGATTTTTTTTCATCCATGGCGGTATAATCGTGAAATAAGTTACACTACACGCTCTCCTGTAAAGATTTGTTTTGTTTTGCAAATTTTTTATCCTCACGCGCCTCGTTTTCATGTTCTCGTACCGAGGCTTCCCCGAGCCGTCCGCCATTATGAATTCGGTGTATAAATATAGAAACTTCTCCATTAACTTCCGCCAACCGTTGCATTGAAAACTAAATGTAAATACGCCTGAGCTAGACGGCAATGTGGTTGTATGAGTGTCGCTCAATCGAACTAACTAAAGTAGTCTGCTGTTAACTCTAAAGGGTAATCTAATTTTTTTTCTATTTTCCAAGTTCAAAAACGGGCAAAGGCGGAGGTCAGCTGCGTTTCGCTACGTTACATAGTTCTAACGCTGGGTTTTCGCGTTCAACAGAGCCGCAGATTCACTGCACTGATAATACCAAAAGAGTATGTAAAGAAAACATATTTTTGATGGATGTTTTGCACCAAGGAATTTTTTAATGAAATTTAGCCTAAAGTTGCAATTAATACGTTATTGGTCTGGAAAACGTCAATTGTTATAATTAGATGAAGGAAAGTCCGAGAAATGGGATATTCCACATGCTTAGGGGTTTTACTAGACATAATGTGGGGAAACAAAGAGAATACGAAAGTTAGAAAATCCACTTTGTTACATTCTTGATGACCATATTTTCTCAATCAAGTGATTTTAGTTCCAAGAGCGATGGACAAAGGTGTCTCATATTTCGTCGACAGTTAGCTCTACTGGGGTAAGTCATGCGGTATGGTAGTTACTATCCTCGTTATCTTCAGGTAACGACAAGAAGCGCACTCGTTGTTGGTCAGAATATGATAGTTCAAGAGTTAAAGAATTAAACCCTCAACCTCCCCGAGAGACAAGGATTCAAGGAATAAAAGACATAAGCAAACCTCTGAGTCATGCTTTCTATTTCCTTCAGTCTTTAAGAGCCATTTCCTGAGAATATCGAGAATCGAAGGACACTAACAAAAATCGACTTTTTTATTCTGCCAAAAAATCCCTTTGGGTGAGCTTATTTAAGAAAAATAATCCAAATTTCTAACTAGTTATTGAACGAACGAAACTTTAGGAAGTTCGAAAAATGCATTAAATGGCGGTTTTGGGGTCTCTAAACGGGTTAAATTCTCACTCAACTTTAGGAGCCGGTGAGAGCGTAAAAGAGATTCTTTAAGACTGAAACAGAGCGCAAACATTTCTTGATCTTTAAACTTTAAAACTGTGTAATAAATTTGCCAATGTTTGGTTTGTAACATTTTCAAGCGCCATTCTTCTCGAGCCGCTCGATACCTCAATTATCACAAAGTAAAATGAAGGCCAAGTTCGGCCGCCTGAAACAACGTCTGGTATATATCATTCAATAACTACGACTACACAAAAATAATGGTCTGTCATTGTTCATTAAACCAGGAAAGTTACAGCTCTGGGAATCAAATACTTGCCCGTTGGTAAATTTAATTGTTGAGTCAGCTGAGCGGGTAGAATTGTAGGCAAATTGTAGACTTAATTCTAGGAATACTGCGAACGATTGCAAAAGTTGTTTAAGATAGACTCACCACAAACAAATTGTCATTTCCTGTCTTTGAAACAAGGTTCAGCTTTGTGAGTCGTGTTCAGCCGTATAAAATAAGTTAATTGCTTTCCAAAATGAAATAATTCATAGCCTTCTTCCACATCAAGTCAGTTTGTTTCGCGCCGTAATAACTGAAAATGACAAACGCCCACTCTGCAACTGTGAAAAACAAACAACCTACCATATGTTGTTCAACTGCATCAAATCGACCTCATTCTAGGATTCTTTTGTCAAATGGTGGTACCAAAAATTCTATCAAATTTTTAACTTAAGAGCCAGTGTCACCCAAAGTGCTTTGCGTGCTTGCGTTTTTGTTTTGAAACAGCTTTTAGTGTTTGGCTGGCATGTTTGCCGGACTTATCGCAAATTATACCGTGCCGCCTTGCCCTTTCAGCGAGAATCAATAGCCTCTGAAAATGAAAATACCTTCATCGCTAGATGTAACTGGAGAAACAACTTTAGATCTGACTTTGTAGTCAACGCGTATTGAGCTGTTATAGCAACCGATCGATTGATCGATCGATCGATCTCGATGGACGTAAAACCAGTGCAGCCGCTTCTACTGGATATAAAGACAAGGCAAAAACAAGTAGTAACAACATTGACGTCTTCATCGCTAGATGTCACTGGAGCAAACTACTCTAAGATCTGACTTCGCATTCAATGTGTATGGATCTATTACAGTCCGATCGATTGATCGAGCGATCAATCGCATCAGCCGATGTCGATGGACGCAAAACCAGAATAGCCACTTACACTTTTTTGTAAAAATAAAACATAAACAGACAGTGAACACAAGGAATAATTAAGCAAAACAGCACAAGCTCGTGACCATAAGCATTATTTTGGAGCAGGCCCGTAGCTACTGTTACTTTGTGGTAAAGTAACGTTTCAAGGCCTCTGTTTTCATCCAGCAACGCGAATGTTGCACTATTTCGGCAAAAGCAGTGTCAGTACTATTGCTGAAACCCATAGATGATTTTCTTTCTCTCCGCTACTGATACACGGACTCCTTCAGCCGTACAACTTTGGTAGAGCCTGGAAGACTCAGTCTTCGCCTCAGCTTTCCTGAACCCTACGAAACATTCAATTTAAAGATCTCCTTCTCCACCGCGAAAACACTTCAGAGTTTGGAAATATACTACTAAATCGATACGACGACACTTAAATGTCAAGTTAAAACTCACGCTAGTGCTTTCGGACCGCTAACGGTAGCGATGGAAGAAGATACAAACCACACTTCACAACAATCAAGAAAATGGCGGATTTTTCATTTATGAAAAATGTACCTCGCCGCGCAAAGCACTTTGGGTGACACTGGCTCTTTAAACGAATATATAATTTTATGCGGCTGGCACCCATACAATTCTTTACTCAACTACGCACTTCTTATGGCAAAATATCATATTTTCGTTACCAGCATATGCAGTGATTTTTTAGACTTTGACAGTTTCTTAATATATAGATTTAGCCAAGCATAAAGCGGAGCTCCACATTTTTTTGCTGGAACTTATTAATACTCTTATTCAAGTCGTTAATTTAAAAAAAAACATCATGTTCCCTCTGAGTATCGAACCCGGGCAGCCGGCATCGAAGGCCGGCACGATCACCACTACGCTGCGCACACCGACACTATTTAGAACAAGTTTAATTTTTCTACTTATTTCTTTTCCCGTGACAAGATGCCGATCGACATGAACATGCTGGTGTTTTTCCTAGCAACTTTTCGCCTTCCACCAAAAAGCCAACTGCGTATTCTTTTGAACTTTTTCCTTCCATTCATAGATATTTTTTTCTCAAGTTCTAAACTTCACTACCGTGGAAAAAAATCGTTTTGCTAAAAAAGCTAAGCATTTTTAAAAAACCTCCTTTTCAAGAACGACGGTGGTCATGCGACTTCCCGCCAAGTAAAACGCCGTTTGCCCAAAAGCACCGCGCGATTTCCCGCAAGAAACGATGGCATTCTCCACCCCCTGCCGGGTTGTCTTTGGACTCCACTCCCCCTCCCCTATAGTCTGTACGGACGGGCACACGTACACTGACGTCACAGCCAAAATTTCTCGCATCGATAGGTTACCATATTTCCTTACCTATGGTGCTCCACTGTTAAGCTTGGAAAACGAGGTAAGTATTCTAGAAGAAATACCACTACAGCAGCCTAGTACTCAGGCAATCTCTTCTCGCTCCTTCGACTTGGCGCGAAAGTTCGTGACGTCACCCATGACGTCACGAACTTTCGCACCGAGTCGAGTCGTGTGAGCGGGAGGAGAATGCCTGAATACTAGGCTGGCACTTCAGATACAAATCTGTTGACAAATTCAACTCCACATGGGGCGCCCGCCTGTTGTAATCCTTGTGACCGTACGACGACCGACTTCCCTTGTACCATGCTTCATGTAAAAGTGATTCGAAGTGTAATACTCGCGCGTTTACACATTGGTGAAAAATGGCAGACTACCCTTGAACTTAAACGCTATCCACCTTTTTTGAGGCTTCAAGTAAAAAAGATTTATTTTCATGGACATTTTAGCACATAAGCGTCGGACCAATAACCCTGACTGAACACTGACAAGAAAAAATTCGATCTGAAGTCAACAGTGTGGCTGCTGGTTCCTCATAGCTCATCATGAAAAGGAAAAAAAACCCTGAAGGATTGTCTTAAACTCGACGGCGCATATGGAAGAAATTGGACAGCTGGAAGGGAAGACATTTACATTCTTGGAATGAAGACATTCATTTTCATAGCTCATCATTTAAAGGAAAAAGCCGGAAGGATTGTTTTAAACTCGACAGCGTATATGGAAGAAATTGGAGAACTTAAAGGCAAGAAGTTCTTGTTCGAGGAGATACTTGTTTTTCAAAGGAGATCTGGAGCGACCATCTACAAAGGACGCGGCGACTTTCGTTTCGATTTTCATTTACTTCTTTCACTTCAACGGTATGGTAAATTACGAGTTTGCCTTTTGGGCGAGGGTGGAGGGTGGAGGGTACTACGTCGAGGGTCGAGGGTCACTAGTCGAGGGTCGAGGGTAACAAGTCGAGGGTCTCAAAAAATCTCAAAATTTAAAAAAAAAATCTGAAAAAAATCTAAAACTAAAAATAAAAAAAAATAATGAATAAAAATAATAAAAAAATAATGAATAAAAAAATAATAAAACAATTAACAAAAAAATAAAAAGGTAAAAAATAACAAAAAGGGCTTCTTTTTACCACCCACAGACTATAAGCTTTCCAAAGCCAATCCCCCACCCTACCCCGTTCTTCCGAACACACGCGGCTGGTTGAGGTTCATTGAGCACATTGCGTGTTCGAGACTTTCATCTGTTTTCGTCTGAACTGGGACTAACTTCGCAAAAGAATTGCAGGTGAGAATAAATATTAGTACACATCTTAAGCTTGTCGGCTATTTACTTAAATCGCTCCAAGCTTATACTTTTAAAATAGGCTTAAAGTGTTTTGTTTACTATCCACTGACGGCAATCATGTATTGGGAAAATCTTTTATCAGTACTCTTATTTCGCAAGACTTCCAGTTTGTTCAGCTTTAAAAGGTAAACGACCGATTCTAAAATTAACTCTATACGCCCATTCATCAAGAGAGACCAAACTAAAGAACAAATTTCGATTTTATTCAAATTTATACTTTCCTCCATGAATGGACCATGCCGGGGGCGGGTGAGTGGAGTGCGCAGAGCAGCTGTGGTCAGAACATAAAAAAAATTGTTGCGGGGCACAAGGCATTTTTCCTCTAAAATGCCCCTCAATTAAATGTTCTAGCGATATGTAAAGTTTTTAATATAGTTTGTAATTCATGGTACTGAGAGTCACAAACGGATCACAACAAGCGGCGCATAGCTAAGTTTAAGCTTCAAAATAAACGGGGATTGCATAAAGATTTTCTGGAGGTAAAAAAAATAAACGCTTAACTGTAGGGTAAAACGGCTGAAAGCTTCTTTCAGAGTTTTCAATTAGGTGTCCAACGGAAAGAGATATTAAGACTGAAATTTTTCCAAATCAGCGTACGTGCCAGGGACCTCCGTGCCAGGTAGTTTCCCAGACATAAAGGCGATTACAAGCACCAAGATAAACCCCACTCAATTTTACGCGAATATATTTGATTGCATCGATTTGTTTTCTAGTTAGAATATGGAGATAAGACAAATAAGTTGGGTAGCTCACGCATTAACTCGTCACGTCCAGATTTTAATTTCCAAAGCTTGAAAGTTTCCTTCGGGTAAAGTTAAAAACGATATATAATGTTATTATAGCAATAATGTTCCGTTTCCTCTGGACCTGTCAGACAAAGAATAACAATCTTATCTTTCGTAGTCGACGCGACAGAATGCGTGACGACACTCGGTTTCCGGACAAACATTTCACAAAAATTCTAAATTAACATTCCTTTGCTTTGTGTTTGGCTAGATGGAAAGATCTCGAGTTTTGATAAATAAGGTTTCTCCTTTTTTGGAAAAAAGTGTTTAAATATTGTAAGAATGTTATTTATTTATTTTTTAGTTTTACAGACACTTTTAGTAATGGAGACAAGTGGTAGTGTTAAGTTGTTGACGCGTGTGGAGGACGAAGGATTTCAAATAGACTTCAACCCACCTGGCGATGGCATGTGCTTCTATGCTTCGGCAGGATATCAGCTGGGTCTTAGTGTAACAACCGTTAAAAACCTTCTTTTTGACTACCTGCGTACTCATAGATTTGATGTATGTATTACAAATTCTTTTCACTAAGGCAAACTAGAAACGGTCACGTGGTGTTTTTAATGATAAACTCTATTTTGTTTCTTTGGGAAAAAGGGAGATGGCAATGACAGGCTAGGATTCATATGTAGTGTCGATATTGGCGGACGAGAAGTTCCTGACTCGTGGGATGACGCATTGGAGTTTCTGCACAACGACTATGCGAATTCGATGGTGATCAGAGCTTTACCAGAAATATTGCATTACAAAATCGTTATTGTTACAGTGTCTGGGGTAGGTTAACAAAAAATCTTATTTAGAATCATGCAAGTAGCTTTCCTGCTAATTATAAAAATTCACAAAAGCGGCTGTTTTGCTCTTGAAGTTATGAATATATGAAATTCATATATTTGAACTGCGGAAGGAAGAAATAAATGTGAAGAAGATCCTCGCAGTTATTAACGCAACTTATGCAGTTGCGAAAAGAAAGCCTGAAAAAATCAGGCTTGCCGGGATTCGAACCCTGACCTCTGCGATGCCGGTGCAGCGCTCTAACCAATTGAGCTAACAAGCCAACTGGGAGCTGGTCATTAACCAATTTAATGACCAGCTCCCAGTTGGCTTGTTAGCTCAATTGGTTAGAGCGCTGCACCGGCATCGCAGAAGGGATTCAACAGATTCTTTGGAAACGTTCTCCCACGAAGATTTTGAAATCTTGCTTTTGTTTTGGGGCTTGCCCTGACGAACCAGTCAAAATAGAACAAGAGGGTGCTTCAGAAGAAGAACTGCTACAACCCGCGTTCAGGTAAAACGCCACAAGACTACCCTTTACCGTTACTGGGTTACCGTTATTCCACTTGTAGTACACTAAACAAAATTACTGCATTCTGATTGGACGAAAGCAGCACAATTAATCCCTAATTCTACTCCTTTGGAATAGCTATTACAAATTGTACTCGAGGTCTTGTGATTTCTTATACAAATTCTAATTTTTTTATAGTGCCTCTGGAGTCTCAGAAGAAGATCGCAAAGATGACATCTTATTAGAGGGACTCATTAAAAGCAGGTATAAAAATATATTGCAGTAATATTTCGCTATGTTATGAGACTCTTACGTCCTACCTTAAATAACCATATGCACCGACTTGTTTTTACATTATGTGTTTTTTTTTTTTGCAGAAAAGAATCGGAATCGGAATCTGAAGACTCCATAATTCCCAAGAAGCCAAAACAACGCAAGATTTCAAAATCTTCGTGGGAGAACGTTTCCAAAGAATCTGTTGAATCCCTTCCCGTTGGAATTAACGGACTAAAAGTGTACGTCATCAAGGATTTTCGACAAAGACCTGAATACCTAAGAGATGGCAGGAAATGGAAAAAAAACTGTCCCACGGAATGGAAAAACCATGGTCGAGTGCGCTTTGCGGATTGCAAGGGCTCATATAAATGCGTAGAAGAGAAATGTCCGTTTAGAATAGAATTTGGTGTTAAAAATACAAGGCAGTTCGAAAAGGAACGAGGTGAAATGGTTTGCAAAGGCTGTGGTAAAGTAGGAGAATATGTTGCCTGCAGTGCGCGAAGGTACCTCAGTTATGGTTCTAAATCAGTGACAGTTTACCACATCGGCAATCACACTTGCCCCGTCATTGACAATCTTCCAAAAAAGGAAGTGAAGAGTATCGAACAAATGATACGAAATCAACCAAACATCAAGCCTTCCGAGCTGCAGTCGGCGTTCGTCATGTCCGCGTTTCAACAGCAAATGGACTGGAGCGCCGTCGAAAGAGAGGCCAGTGCAGTAATGGACAAGAAGCGTGTTTCGAACATGAAACAGAAATTAAAGAAGGATATAGAGCCTTTTGGACACAACTTTGAGGCAATTATATCGTTTAAGGAGTATGCGGATAAAAAGGATCCCCATTATGTGTATAAGATAAATGACAAAAGGGGAAACCCGGACATGCCATCCTTTGTCTTAAAGACAAGCACGACAAAAATGACAATGGCACTTCACATGGACAAAACAGGAGACCACTTTCTGAGTAAAGAATTCTGTTTTTTTCGACGGGAAAAGGAAACGGTGCAAAGGGTTTGTAACGCTTACGGCCAGTGTCTACCATCCCTTGCTACGAAAGCAAATACCGTTGGCCATAATGGAAGCCGAAAGCGAGAACACAGAAAACGTCGAACTTTGTTGGCGTTTATTTAATGAAGCCCTTAGGAAAGTGGCTGCTTCTGATAGCTTTAAATTTAACCCTATTGGTTGGTGTTGCAATATGGCAGGGGCTAATCTAGCTGGAATTTCGAAGGTCTTTGGGGATGACGCTGATATAAAATCGTGCGAGTTCCACTTCAAAGACCATCGAAATAAACAAGCAAAAAACTTGACTGTAAGGGCAGTGACGAGTTCAAACAACTGTGTGACAGGCTCTTACTATGCACAACTGCCGCTGGTTACCAGGCCGCCAAATCTGACATGGACTTATTTATTGAAGCCGACGACAGCAGAGCTTTCTTGACTAACTGGGTGTCGTGGTGGCACGAGCGCCGTGGTTTCATCTTCCGTGCGTTCACCAATCCCACTGCGCCGCAGATGAACCAGGCCGAAGTTATTCACGCCGGTTGGTCTCACAGAGACCGTCAAAATTTGTCTCTGCTGGACGCATGTCAGGCAGACACACGAGATTCCTTGCTGCTTGACGTGGAGGTTAAAGCCTTCTTGACTGGCGCTGCACCCGGCGGAAAGGGCCCTTCATTTGCTGACCGCGCACGAAAACAACATGAAGCGGAAGTGCGGAGGGCGAAGTCGGTAGGTAAGGAGATGTTTAGCACTACTGAGGGCCTGCTCATTGATGCAGGCTCGTCACACAAACCACCTTCTCGGAAAAAGCAGGAGGCAAGCAAGTCAAAGGGTCCGGTTTCACCATCACCACAGGTACCTAGTCAAAGTGTGCAACTTTCGTCTCCTTTGCATCCGAGCTACCCTGCTTCCCATGGCGTGCCCAGCAATATGCAGCCCCAGATGCAGACTTTTCCTCAATCGTCCACGTCTACTCAACCGCCCGCCTATCCTCAACCGCCCGCGTATCCTCAACCGCCCGCGTATACTTTACCGCCCGCGTATTTTCAGCCGTCCGCGTATACTCAACCGTCCGTGCATCCACAACCGCCCCTCCCTCGAGCGTTCACTCAAGTACCAATGCCCCGTGCTGGCTTACAGCCCTCGTGGAACGCGAGTATGTCTCCAAGCAATTACGAGTTAGTTATCACGCCTCCTACAGTAAGGAAATGCTATGGTTGCGGAGAAGAGCTGGGCGATAAATATAAAACTCCCCCTTGTAATATTATAATAAAACATGTAGACAAACGGGTGACCGGAAAAGATTGTACCACAGGACAACTAAAATACAGTCAAGATTTTTCAAACACCTATTATCATCCTTTAGCAGCTCATATAACTAAAAAAAATCCACTTTTTTCTGGCCAAGTTTACCTCAGGCGTGACCTTTACATGTCATTGGATAATGCCCAGCGCAATTACTTAGACTCGTTACATAGCCTTAACATTGTTTTTTATTAACTTCATTTATTGAATGGGTGCAATTGCCGATCATTGCCACTTACCTGTGAAATAGGCAGAAATACGACACTTCTTGTATCTAATTTTGTCGCCATAGGTGTTTTTTTATGTTGGTTTTAATTATTTGCGAGTTTAAAGTTAAGCCTGGTTTTTACTAGCGACGCAAGCACAAGCGCAAGCACAAGCGTAATCACGCGAAAAGCATAAGCATAAAAAATCCATGTGCATGTGCGTTTGCATGCGTAGAAGCCGTACTCACGGTGAAATAATACCAGGTATCCTTACGCTTTTGCTTGCGTCGCTAGTGAAAACCAGGCTTTACGGTTTATTTGCCAAGCTGTGAATGAAAGATCTGTTGTTGTGTTTGTTATTGATGAAATTACGATGTTTATGGAAATTTATTAAACTTGTTAATGCGTTTAAGTTTTATGACGGGCAAGTGATTTGTGTCATTACTTAGGCTTAAGTTTAACTACAGTCAACTCTCGCGTTTTTGACTGAAAATAATTTCCGCTTGCGGATACTCTCGCTATTCCGGAAATACGGACACTTACGTGGTGTTATTGTTTTGACACTCGATACAGCAGATACCGTACTGATACCAATACATGATTGCCGTGAACAAAACACTAAATAGCCGGCAAAACTAAGACGTGTGCTAATAACGATTCGATTCAATAATTTTTTAAATAGTTTTGAGCTATTTTAATATTTTTTCAGCAATTGTTGTTTCTTTATTCATCTCTTTTTTTTAATTTTTTTTTTATTTATTTTTTATTTAAATTTTTTAAATTTTGAGATTTTTTGAGACCCTCGACTTGTTACCCTCGACCCTCGACTAGTGACCCTCGACCCTCGACGTAGTACCCTCCACCCTCCACCCTCGCCCAAAAGGCAAACTCGTAAATTACCTATTTGATTGCGGATTTACGTTGCAAGAATTGTTTAATTGATCGAGTTTACTTGTTTACGATGATTTTCTTAAAATGTTTGAAAAAGTTGTAAAAAATTGTTCAAACGAGACGTGAAATCAATTCCTGCTTCGAAAGGAATTGCTTGCGAGTAACTACACTTGAGAAGAAAATTGAATTCATTTTGCTTTCCTAGCTAGGCAAACAAGTGATTATGTGAAGGTAGTTTATGTTTGTGAAGGTTTCTTGTCCCTTTGTCTGTGTTTATTCGATTCATTCAAGGAATATTCATATCTGATGTATGCAGGCTAAAGCTTAATCTGTCTAACCTCCTACTGCAGTTTAGCGCGTACTTTTCAAAAGCTGTTTCTTTGAGCAATTCTTTTTCGCAACTGGTGTATTTTAAGCGAACAGTAGAAATCGTGACTATTCTTCTGAGTCGGTGTTGTTTACTCAATCTAGGTTGTTATTTTTCTGCACCGCACATTGCGTTGTTTTGACTGGTTGCTAATTTATCATCCAACACCTGAAGAGTCGCTCTGTCGTCACAATTAAGTTTATTTATTTATTTAGTTATTTTCACTTGTGGAGTATTTTATCTTCCTTGTAATGTTATACTTTTTAGCTTCTTTATTTGAAGCGTATGGCATTTCTGTCACAATTTAACGTCTACACTTAGAATCGCCAATTCAGTGATTAAGTAAGGTTTGGTTTGTTTTTAAGAGGCTCTGACTGTAAAAATCGAGAATCGGCGGACAAGCTCAAAAAATCGAAAATCCTAATAACTTGCCAGAAGAACACTTTTGGGGAGCTATCTTCGAAAATATTACTTAAACCTTCTGGAGTTCTATTGTTTTCGGGAAATTCGGGAAAACGGTTTTGCTTAATTTATTACGCAATAATCAGGCTTAAAATTAAACAATTTGAAAGCGCTTGCTTTTAAACAATTTGCAACGCCAGAAAACAATTTTAATTTTAAATGATAGCATTATACTCTTCTACTTTCTAACAATGGGAATTGCATGGAGTTTTGCTTTATTTCTGTGGTTTGGTAGTTCTTTGAAACAAAGCCATTTTGCGCACTTCGGAAAAAGGCAAAATTTGGTAAACTTCAGAGGCTTAAAATGGGTCTTGGTATGTCTAATATCGAATTGAAATAAACAGTGTGATAACGTTTGGCCCTACTTCTATTATGATATGAAATAAAAAATCTGAGCAATTCAGGCTCGCGCTGACGAACCAGTGTTGCCAAAGTTTGCATGATGAAATGAATGAAATGAAAAGCAGTAGTTTGGGTGAGCTCAATTTAGAGGATTTACTGAAGACACACAAAGAATGAACTAAAACATTCCTTCGATCTATTCTTGCATTGTTTTAGGCTTATACTATTTCTACGTAAAACTAAAGAGAGGGAGAAGAAGTTTAAAAAGTTCTACACAAGCTGTTGCGTGACCGGTGTCACGTGAATATCTTTTGTCAATATGTCAACCTACTTATGGTAATTTTGAAATGCGGTCTCTTGCATTGGCCGCTGTTTTATGCATGGCTAGTTTTCCAGTGAATACCTTACGCATCCCTGTGTTTGGGGCATACTGTCATGTGCAGCTGATATTCTACTGGGACGAAAATTGCGACAGGCAAGTCTAGAATAGGCTTCTTTCGATATATTAAAATTCAGCTTGGTAGCGAGGCCTAGAGGACACAAACAAAAGAAATGAATAAACATGCTTGTAAAATTTCTTTTATTTGTGTCCTCTAGGCCTCACTACCAAGCTGAATTTTAATATATCGAAAGATGCCTATTAGTTTCGTCTACATAGGACACCTTTCTCTTCGAGAGAAGAAAACTACAAAATAGTATGTTGTTGTGTACGTGACTCGATCGCTCTTTTCAAACGGCTACTAAGATTTTTGGCGACTTTTTGAAATGACACTATTTTGGCCAGGAAGCAAAAGTGCATCATTATTATTAATATTTATACGTATTTGTCAAAAAATGTGCTGTTCCTATCAGTATTATTACACTTGTATAAATATATATTTAAAAACGCAAACCACGGACGTTCTGGCAGCGGGATCGGTATTTACGAGTTCTAAATGCTGCTGTATATCTAAGAGATATTAATACACAGTTTTTTTGGTTTTACTTTGCAAGATCGGCTGAGAACTCTTTCACGGTTTTGGAGGAAAAGATTTTCATTGAAGAATATTTTCACGTTTGCATGAACGTGCAGTGATCGGTTGCGTGACTGGATTATTTTGAGTGATACTTTTGTGTTCCTTACTTTACACAGCCAGGCTGAGCTCTCAATTTATACACGTACGTCAACTTAAGTGATTTGTGAAAGAAACCTTTTGGATTTTCGAGAACATTGACCATCCGAAAATAGTTACAGTAAACAATTTGTCATATTTCAAGTCGCCTTCCATTACAGTTTCTTTTCTATTATCCAAATTATGCAAATTTTGGCAACACTGGTTCGCCAATTTGTGTTTTTGTCAGCGCGAGCCTGCATTGGCCAGATTTTTTATTTCAAATCATAATAGAAGTAGGGCCACACTTTATCACAGTGTTTATTTCAATTCGATATTAGACATACCAAGACCCATTTTAAGCCTCTAAAGTTTACCAATTTTTGCCTTTTCCGAAGTGCACAAAATGGCTTTGTTTCAAAGAACCACCAAACCATATAAATAACGCAAAACTCCATGCAATTCCCATTGATAGAAAGCAGAAGAGTATGGCTATCATTTAAAATTAAAATGGTTTTCTGGCGTTGCAAGTTGTTTAAAAGCAAGCGCATCCAGTTTGTTTAATTTTAAACCTGATTATTGCGTAATCAATGAAGCAAAACCGTTTTTTTCCAATTTCTGGAAAACAATAGTATTCCAGAAGGTTTAAGTAATATTTTCGAAGATAGCTCCCCAAAAGTGTTCTTCTGGCACGTTATTAGGATGTTCGAGTTTTTGAGCTTGTCCACCGATTCTCGATATTTACAGTCAGAGCCTCTTAACCTCTAAGCCATTTCAGCATGCCTCAGTCACACATCGAAATGAAAAAGTTATTTAATTAAGTAACTGTAAGCGAAGCATATCTCGGTTTAAACCTATTTTGTCCAAAAAGAGACTCTAAAAGCTTCCGAAAAATAGTTTAGGGTTTGTTCTTTAAAAAACCCGAGTAATACTTCGCGGGCGAAAAACTTGTGTCATTTTCTCTCGACAATTTTATGTGTGCTTGAAAGTTCCCGAAAATATTTTTTGGGTAAGTTTTGCCAGTCAGCTGGCTGATGCCGGGGCAATATTATTTATTTAAGCAAAGTTGTTTCATTAGCTTTCAATAGAAGAGCCGTCGGTAAAAGTCGTGCTGAAGTCTTCTCTTTGAAGAAAAATAAGTTCAACTTCACTGTTTCCTCAGCGGTCCGCATTGTGTTTTTGACTTTATGTTTTTCCTTGTTGTTTTTCATCCTTTGGCGAATAACTGCATATCTAAAATATACTGTATTTTAATGGCCAATAAATATGAAATAGAGGCTTCAATTTTATTTTTATAATCCACAAATGCACTCCAATTTCTTCAAATTTAACAGTGTTTAGAGTGAACAAGATTAATACGTAGAACAACTCATGAGTTGAAATTAAAATAAGTTTTATGATGGCACGACCTTTGTCTCTCTCTTAGAATTCTTTTAAAATGAAAGTCACTTTGGCTTTTTGGGATTTTTTTACATATAAAGACACTGTACAGAGGACAACGTTGAGGCAAACTACCTGTTTTAGATTTAAACAACGTGAATTCGACAGCTTCAGTCAGAAACTCACGAGCAGTATTTGCATTTGCATTTCCGATCTTTTGTAGTAAAATAAAGTAATCACTCCTATTTTGTACACATGTGTACATGTTGTAATTTCCACATGTGATATTTCCTTGTAGAGGGAAGGGAAATGTATCTAAGGCTTTCGTCTGATGAAAAACCTTTCCATTTGTAATTTTTTCCTCAGAGATTAGAAAAAGTAAACAACTTGTGAAGGAACTTCGTGAACGAAAAACAAAAACCTGACCCATGGTCTATAAAAACTTAAAAAAAAAAAAAAACTACCTCCTCTCGGTCTGGAAAATTGTCAGTAGCTTTTTCAAACTGCAGCAACCGATGGAAAGAAAACCGGGTCGAACAAACACTGAAGTAGACCAGGCAGACGAGAAGCTGTTTTTGATATAAACGCCTCTGAGTAATCTATCCGAACGAAAAGGAACAAATCGATAGCATAACGCGAAGTTTCGAAGTTCGCTTCAGCACCGATGATTCCGATGTAGTGGCATTTCGTGTTATTTGCCGACACTCGAACTGGATGAAAACCCAAAACGATAACCCGTTTAGTGTAGACTATTTTATATTTAGCTGTTGTAGACAAGCGACGTTTCCAGTTCATTCAAGCGAACAGCCAGTAGTCCGAGATGATTTGACAAGTCTTGACAGTTTAATGACAGGATGTTGAAACATTGTAAAAACCAAGGAAGACGGCATCCGTTTTGCGGCCGAAAAGAAAATAATAATTAATAATAATAAAGCTGTGTTTTAGAGTGACTTTTGTGTTCGGATTCACATGACCAACCTAAATATTTTCGCAAAATTATTGTGGAACAATTCGGTAAAATTTGCGCTGTACAGAGCACTTGCAGTTTTTTAGAACATATTTCGAAAGAATATCGCGCCCGAAAATTGCCCCGCAAAATTTTTGGGCCCGAAGAACTTTCGGGTTTTTGACAAACGAACACCAGCTTATTCATGAGAGCTCCACTGTTAGGCTAGCTTATCGATATATATAATTGTATGTAGAGTAGTGTAATAGTTTTTGTATTGTATGTATTACTTATTGTTAAATAAACACATATTGACAAAAAAAAAAAAAGAACGCTGCTTGAAAATGTTAGAAACCAAACATTGGCAAATTTATTAGACAGTTTTAAAGTTCAAAGATTAAGAAATGTTTGTGCCGGCGTCCTAAAGTTGGGTGAGAATTTAAGTTGTTTAGAGACCCCAAAACCGCCATTTTATTCCTTTTTTCGAACTTCTTAAATTTTCATTCGTCAAATCACTCCTTAGAACTTTGGATTATTTTTCTTAAATTAGCTCATCCAAAGATATGTTTTGGCAAAATAAAAAATAAATAAATAAAATAAAATAAATCGATTTCTCGTGAGTGTCCCTCGACTCTCGACATTCTCAGAAAATAGCTTTTAAAACCCGAATACCCAAACTTTACTGGACAGCTTTTTTTTTTTTTCATCCACGTGATATACCTTATTCTGCCAAACCACGCTTAAAAGTAATAAAAATAATGGCGTCCTTCTGAATGATGTCAACAAGAACCTTCCTCTAGCAGAAATGCATTACCAATGCAAAGAGATCAACCTACTTACTTGGAATGCTTCTGATTTTTCTGCTTTATTCGTTTTCCTCTTTTGAAGACAAGGGAATCCCATAGCGAGAATAGAAACGATATTGAAAGGAACAGGTATGGGGTGATAGTTACAATACGTCTGGATCGTAATGGCTTTCTGGAATGACCACTCCTTCTTCGAATTATCCTGAGAAGAAAATTGGTTAAAAACGTGATAGTAAACCTATAGAGTCATTTTTTCCTTTTCAGTGCAAAACACCAGTTGCACATTCAATCATATCATACTATAATGCATGACACATGCTCCGTAGAGAGGTCATTTTAAAATTTCTTTTGAGTGAAATACGTCAGGATATATAACAAACTAAATACCACAGGAACTTCTCCTTGTCTCGATGTTTTTGCCTGTTAATATTCAAGGTTACTTGAAACGAGTATAACTAGTATCAATAGTGCGTTTTCACTCACGTTACCAGCAGCTATGTATATTTGTTGGAAAAAAAATAAAGTGTTTACATAAGAAAAGACTCCCACAGGATTGGCTTGCTACACCAATATGGCAGCCGTTTCATTGTTTTTGGTACATCAATATGGCTGCATTATAATACACAGATTTGCTGGAATTTACACATGTATACAAAAATTTGTTTTTCTGTCTATGTATGCTATTCATTGGTCTAAGCCATTACTTAGCAATAGTTGACTTCTGAACCGAAGATTGTAAGTAATATTTGGAAGCCACTAAGTTGAAATGAAATTGCCTGTGAAGCCAAAAAGTACAGATACTTGACTTAAATTTAAACCTCATTAAGCAAATCTCTGGTCTGGTTTTCACTCGGGCGACGGAAGCACAAGAGTCCTTGCGCAAACCGGAGAAACAACAGGTAGATAAAAGCTTCAGTTGTAAGATTGAGGATCAAAAAATTATTTCAAATTACGAATGCTTTTTTGTTGGTATTTTACTCACTAGCAATCTGGGGCCAAGATTTGCTCTCCGAGGGAGAATAAACGTCTTTCTAATTTTTGCCTTTAGTATTACAATTATGCAAGGCTGCACACTCACGTCAGTCTCCCGCGTGCAAGCATACCTGTTTTCATTAAATGAGCTATACGTATGTGTAATCAAATGGTGACGAGTGAGATTAGGAAATAAGTTTACGCGCGTTTTGGTATCGATCAAAATATAACTCACCGGACATTTCGGTATCATAATCTCACTACTGGCAAGACGCCGCAGAAAATACATTTTCCTTTTTTTCTCGAAAGTCAAGTGTTGGCGAGTTGTACGTAAGTTTTTAACTACCAAGTCGACAGCCGCTCGATCAATTTGGCTGAAATTTGGCCAGATTGTTGCCAAATAATGTCTGCGAATTTTAATTCCTCTTTTTTTAAAGCTCGACCTTTTTTCCACGCGGAGTGCTAATTTATTTGTCTTCTCCGACTTCATCTACTTATGAGCATTTTAATTTCTTTTTAATTTTAGGTCAGTGAGGAACACGGCAAAAAACCAATTCATTGACATTATCATCGTGTATAGATAAAGTTAATTATTATTATTATTATTATTATTATTATTATTTGCCAAAAATCTGAGACACGGTTGTTTAGCCACACGTGTCAAAAAGAGAATGCAGTGTTAATCGTTTTGTTTTCTTTGTTTCTGGAGGGAGTGGAACCGTATCTATGAAGACATGCATATACTTCAAGGAAAAGCAAAAACAATAGAATTTCCTGTAATCGCCACATTTTCCCCAGGTTTTCAGTCGTTCTGATTCATGTGCGTAGTTATTTCTGCCAAAATGTGGCACCCGTTGGTATACTTCGCTTCAGCCACCATTTCTTCCACTTTGCAGCTGATTATATGACTCTTTCGTATACTTAGAGCGCTTTTCAAATGAGTGTCGTAAAACCAAAACCAAAGTAATTACCTCAGCCAATCACAACAAACACAAATTACCCAATGAACCAATCAGAACTCGAAGCAAGTACGTGTTACCGGCGTCAAGCGCGGGAAAAAACGTGCGAGCGCGAGCAAGTCGCGACTGATTGGTTTGAGTTTTACTCCTGATTGGTCGAGAAAGTGGCGCGAGATTTTTTAACCAATCACAGAGCGAAGTAAAGCAAAACCAAAGCAAAACGCGAATTACTTTCGACACTCAATTGAAAACCGCTCTAAATGGCAATTTTCTTTGCCCTTTTATATACTGCGAGTTTAAAAAAAGGCACCTCTTTCGGGCGGAGCCTCCCCGTATAACCTACTATACGGGGTACCCCTATGATTAAGCCAAAGATTAAGGAAGTCATTAAGACAAAGACCAGGCGTAACGTTAGCTTCTAAATGACGAAATGCTTACCTGGACTCGTTGGTACGTGTTAGAGAGCAACGCGATGAGCATGTTAATGAGAAGAATGATCGCCATGACAAGATAAGCGGCAAATAACAGATGAGCGAGAGTCTCTGAAAAAGAATCCGTTGATTTGAAGAAATCCAATCCATCAGATAAATCCAACAAAGACAGGCCAAGCTGAGAAGTTATCTTCAGCCAACTAAAAACAGACAAAGAAACAAACAAAAAGAAAATTAACAAAATTAAAACGTCACAGGCACTACCACTAGTCAAATAGCGGATGTTGTCACCACCTTGACTCTCTTTCTTTCTTTCCGTATTTTACGCTCCCATTTCTTTTGACGTCGCTCCCTAAGCCTGTATACCGTAAAAGCTCTATTAAGCCCCCCTCTTTAATAAGCCCCGCTTTTGGAAGCCGGTTTTTTTTGTAGTGAGCCCTCCCCCCTCCTCTCCAGTAAGCCTATTTCCCCCCTCAGTCTGAAATATCAGTAAAATGATCTATATCAAGCCTTTATAAATATGTTTCAGTCAGTTGTTGGGAAATTTGGCCTTTTTTTTCCTGGAAGTACCATTACATTAGAGTATAAATTATGTTATAGTTGTAATTCTGTGACACACGCACCATTTTGTCCCTATTAACCAGTAATCTAGAACATCTTTAGCAAAAAAATTAATTTGAGTTCTTGTTAAATTTTATGATTTGTAATAAGCCCTCCGCCTCTATTAAGCCCCTTTTTCTGATGCCAAAAATTAAATAAGCCCAACCCGGAGACTTAATAGAGCTTTTACAGTATGTTCTAATTTTTCAATTGGTGCTTCTTACAAGAAAATACTTTTCTTATGAATATAAACTGGTCATTATCATTATTGCAATCTCAATCTACTTAAGGACGATGCCTGCAAAAATTATGACTGTGGGAAAAAAGTAGATCTTAGCAAGGATTAGTGGAATCCAAAAAGAGGAGTGTGGGTAGCCACGCATTTTCAGGGATAATTAAGCGACCATAATTCTAAAAAAGCGTTAAAATACAAAGAATGTATGGCAATTTCTCTCCAAACTTAAGCTTAAAAAAAATGCGTGGTTCCCCCCAATTTTCTTTTTGGATTCTGAAAGCCCTTGGTAAGATCTGCGTTTTCCACATAGTCATAAAGCGCGCAACCCGAATATCCCGAGATGCGCAGAACCTATGCGCAGTAACAAAAGGAGGCACCGCCCTTAATTTAGTTAAATGAATGGCATTTATTACCTAATTTTCTTGGATAAAATTGAGGTTAAATTATCCCCGTGTATTCCTCAGAAACAAAATATAACACAACATTATTATTGTAATAGGAATGTTGTAGTCCGAAGATCTCAAAGTAGATTTCACTTCGATTCACTGCTTTCAAGTCGGCTGTGGCTTCTATATTGTAAAATGGGTCCCTTGCTAAGATGCTTTGAAATCAGTAGGTTTTAACTATACTGGATATTAGCTTAGTATGAAACGAGAAATTAAGACAACCCATAATCAGATAATTCATAATAGCGGAGCCCACGCGCATAGCTCTCCAGTGGAGCACCATTGCTAAGCAAATTTGGTAACCTATCGATCCGAGGAATTTTGGCCGTGACGTCAGTGTGTGACCGCCCGCCCGCCCGCCCGTACAGACACTGGGGGAGGGGGAGTGGAGACCCAAGACAATCCGACGGGGGTGGAGAATGCTATCTTTTTCTTGACGAGAAATCGCTAGGTGCTTTTCGGCAACCGGCGTTTTTCTTAACGGGAAATCGCATGACCAGCGTCGCTTTTGAAAAAGAGATTTTTTTAAATGCTTAGCTTGTTTAGCAAAGCGATTTAGTTCCACAGAAGTGAAGCTTAGAACTCGAGAAAGAATATGAAATAAATGGAAAGAAAAAGTTTAAAAGAATACTCAGTCGTCGTTTTGGTGGAAGGCGAAAAGTTCAAGTTACAAAATTTGCCTTCAAGCACTTCATCTTTGTTCTCGGTTCTGCTGCGAACTCGGCCGGCACAACGCTTAAGTTGGTAGCATTGGGCAGCGGTCCCGACGTCAAATATAGCACAGCTAGTGCCTTCTGGCTCAGTCCACAACCATGGTTTTTGCGGCGGTCCGAACACATTTTCCCAAGAAAAAACACCAGCATGTTCATGTCCATCGGTAGCTTGCCACGGGAAAAGAAATAAGTAGTAAAATTGACTGTTCCAAGTAAAGTCAGCATGCGTCGTGCCGACACGAACGACTTGAATGAGAGCATTTTCACAAATTAATAAGTACCAGCAAAAAAAGAAAAAAAAATGTCGAGCTCCGCTTTTAGGCTTGGCTAAATATAGATATAACGCGTTTCTGAACTCACCAAAGTATTCCGGTCTTGTTGCACAGACTGAAAGGAAAAAGTATCACTCTACGTAAGAATGTTTTTTGATGGCTTAAATCAATGCATAGATCGAATTTGCAGCATAGATCGAATTTCGATGACTGAAAGCTTGAAGTGGATGGGAGGAAGGACGAACTTCACGCAGTACTTCTCGCTGGCTATGAGTTGTTATACGACCCAATTTCATGGAGTACTCAATAGTTTTAGGGTACTTCCCACAGTAAAAGGAGGGTGGTCTACCTCAATAAGTATACAACCTATCGATGTGAATCTACGTTACACTTATTGCCAAATTTCACTTTGGTTGGCAGTTATCACAATAGGGATCACGTGACTAATTAAAGTACGCAATTTCGACCTGTTTCTCTGAACGAAGTGCAGGACAACTAAGGCAACCCTAATTTACAAAATGACGACGTGCTAATAGTCTTAATTATGTAAAGGTCTACACGAAACTAACTGCAAGCTGTGTTCACGACTTGATGTAAAATAACCGGTTAACTGTCAGCGGTTACACAAGGAGGAAGAAACAGCGCTAAAAAGCGAGCTGATGTTTGGTTGAACTGAACTGAACAACTTTATTAATGTATCTTGTCTTCTAGCTGGCTAGCTGTAGCCTAGTAATCGGGGAAAAGTAGGCCAATTCTTCCACTAAAAAAGGCGCTCTAAAGGCCGACCCAAACGAGACCAAGAGTTGCCGAGAGTTTAAATGATGAGAGTTGAACGAGAGTTTTCTCCAACTCTCGGTGACTATCGTCCGCCTGGCCGAACGAGAACGAGAGTTGACGAGAGTTCATCGCGTGACAAGACAAACGAGAGAAAACTCTCGGCGACTCTCAACAAAAATTTGAGCAGGTTCAAATTCAATGAGAGCGGGCGAGAGTCGGCGAGAGTCGCCGAGAGCGCATGAGAGTTTAAGGCCAAACGAGATCGAGAGTTTGAACTCTCTTCAACTCTCGGCATCTCTCGCTCTCGTTTGGCCTCGACGTAACTATGCAATCACGTCAATAGAAATTAGAAAACTGCTTCTTTTGTGATTTTAGTCTTTAATAGGTTTACAGGAAGCTTACGAGAAATTTTACATTCTAAAACGACAGATGGCAAACGGCAGGGACGTTCCGGAAACATAATTATTTGGTCTTTACCGTGGTCGTATCAAACTGAGAATGAAGTTTCCAAAGGCCTTGTGCGTTGTGAAAACAACTAATTCCAATCAACACCTTTCATTATAATATATTCCGTAGTCTACTGAATTGCTACGTTTTGATGTGGGGCGCTCGTCGCGAAGATTCCCAGTCCAGTGCGGTCAACAACGGGAGGGGGTAAGTGTTGTGTCGCTTTGCTTTTTTCCCGTGGCGTTTCTATGAAGAATACATGACGTAAACACTACGGAAAAGCCGCGTGGTACTGAAAATTAGTTTTGAAAAACAAAAGATGGCGGCTCCGATTCGTAAAAAAAATTTTCACGACTTTGAAAGAAGTTTTCTGAATTTGTCCTTCGCGCGGACCTCCCCTCACGGGCTCAGGCTAAATTCAGAGTCTTCAGAGGAAAGCAAAACAAACAAGAACCAGTTTTCAGTTATAATATTCCTTGGTTTGAAAGACTGTTATGGCTTTGAAGGCGTAAGAAAGGTGTCAACATTTCCACTGGTACCCTTCGCATTCGTCGCTACCTTTGGCCTTAATTATTTCATAAAAGTCCTCGAAGCGGCCTTCTCCATACAAAAATGGTGATTTGGAGGCTGATTTTAGAGGGAAAAAAACCAGTGTGATTCGATTATCTGGCGTTAATCTGAGGTAAAAACTGGAATATGATGTTTCTCCTCATTGCTATTCAGGTGGTACTCATTTAGAAATCGTTACGACATTCTCTCAACAAGAGGCAAGAACTAGTGAAAGTTGTTCAAATCCTGTAATTCTGCCATATTTTAAAGCTTTAAAACGTTTCTAGCCAGCTAAATTCCCCCGGGAAACTACGCGACGCTTAGTGACGAAGTCTAAAATCTCGATTTACGCATGTAATAAAATGTTCAACCTTCACACGCAAGATACAAGAACAAACATAATAGAAGTAAAAACAAATTAATGGCAAACTTACGAGTCTTTCCCGTCGTTCTCTTCAAGCATTGAAGTCTCCGCCACAAAAACTTTCGTTATTGTGATTGAAAATGCCAGGGTAATTACAACAAAATGTAGCACGACTACAACTGCGTCTCTGATGATGTTGAACAAGGCAATTTGAATGGTTCCAACGCGTTCAAATACTTCCAAAATGGAACCAAAAACCCTAAAAGTGAGTAACATCGCGTTGAAACCATAAAGACACTGAGCTATCTTCAGGGCCTGGTTGTTCGTCACTGACACTGACTGCACCCACGTGGCTATTCTCACTGGGAATATCGCACAGAAGTAGATGAAGAGGATTGCGAGGTCGCAAATGTTCCAACGATCTCTACGTGAAGACAATAAATAAACACATGAAAAACTACTTAAAACCGTTCCAACAAGTCTACTGTCTGACAAAACCCAGTCGGAAGATAAGGTTATCGAAGCTTCAAGCGGTCTAAAATTTTAACGACCAGAAATGTTGATCTACGTAACAAATGATAAATTGCTAATATGTGGAAACCCCTTAATAGTCTCACTGGAACATGATTTCTGATTTCTGAGAATACATGTTACATTATATCGCTCTCAATATTGATCTTGGTCAACTTAGGTACCGTTTTCTCGTCTTTCTTAGATGGTCTTCTATACGTATGTTGAAAAACAACAACAACATTTACAACAACAACAACAAAACAAGAACACCAACAATATAGACACTATTTTCCACGCTTAGCTGTAGGCTAAAAAGATATCACAGTTTACAAACGATAGCAAGGCTCTGTACCTGAAATAGTTGTTTAGTGCTTTTAGTTTCATGTTCTTCTCTCTGGAACGTACCAAGTCCACAATCTGCTTTATTTCTGTCAAAATGCGGCCAACGAGAAAAAGTAAAATAGCCCACTCTAGACCGCTGAATGCGACTTGTGAAGATTCGAGACAAATCGCGAAGTGAAGTCCAAGGAGGGCCAGGTAACTTAGCGTATCCCGAACAAAAATGAAGTAGGGAATCGTGAAATAATCCTTGTATTTCTTGTAGAAATCTGTGGAAAAATTTAACATAGCATAGTACTTTTCACGGTGAAAGATTAACTCTAGCTCAAGAAAAAGTTGGCTCTTGTTAACACTTAATCCACTAGCACGAGTTGGATATAAGGTCACAGATAGCTAATGAGGTGTGTAATGCCTACTTCCTAATAGCCCGGGCTGGGCAATCAATAAAAATCGATATGGAAAAACCATTCAATAAATCGATAACGATCGATATCAATTGCGTAAATGTTATCGATGGTATCGATTAATCGATAAAAATCAATACTCACAACTCTTCTGGTAATTTCTGTCATCGCTGTTACCGATTCTATCGATGGATGTCGACCGTACAGGTCTTTAATTTCTGACTTCGATTTTGTTTTTAAAAGACGTGTAATCGCAGTAAAATGATTGCGGTGTCTTTGTTCACAAGTAAAACTGTATTTGTATTTCACTAAATGTGGTTTATTAAGCTGGCAGGGTAACTGTGCTGTATCTGCGAAACATCTCGGCTATCTACCCAATGATTCTAAGCAACCGCCAAGAAAGACATTTTAAGTGGAAACGACGACAATCTTTTGTTTAGCCCGATATTAGAACTTGCAGTGATTTAGTAGAAACAAAAGAGAAAACACGGACAAGGTTGCTACGTTCTCAAAACCACAGTTTATTTCAATTAAAACCAGTACGTGGGTCCTTCGTTTTTGTCATTGTCCCATTGCAACGTCAGTATGGCATCAGTCCTTAGTGTTGTTTTATGAACCTAGAAAAGTTTTAGAATCGTTATCGTATAGCAATGAAGTTGACAAAACTAGTTATAGAAGTTGTCGTTATCATTAAAGCTCACATATTTGAACATAACAAATGTCACCGATAAAATCGATAATTTTTTCATAAAATCGATAAAGTAATTGAAAACTCGATAAATATCGATTTCTCACAACAAATCTGTTTATCGATTTTTGTCGTTTTCTGATACATTTAACTAATTTTTTCGATTGTTATCGAATGTCATCGTTTACCGATTTTATCGATTGCCCACGCCGGGTAATAGTTTTAACCTTACGGAAAACATCGGTTTTGGCAAATCTTTTACTTGTTCCAAGAAAATATTCAACCTGAAGTTTTTCCCATACGTAGCGCTCTCACAGAATTTGTTACAGTCAGTCTACGCCACGCCTATCCAGAATTTCAAAGTCTTTAAAATTTAGAGCCTATCAGCCTAGAGTTTTATTGGATCATAAATTTATTTTTTCATTTTGTTTGCATACCTTTTCGATACCGTAGAGAGGGTGAGTGGATATCAAAGCGGCAGAAAAGCAAAACCATAAAAACCTGGCTTCTTTGCACTGGCTCAGTCAATGACCTAAAAGCGGATATTTCTCATACACTTCACCTTAAAGTAGATAAAGTGAAATATGACAAATTTTGATACTAACCCTCGGGCATACAAATGTGGGTGGGTCCACCCCCATGGTGTTGTACCTTTTTGTGGCGGGAGGCTTGTGTGTCCATACAACCCCCAGAGCTGTGCCAGTGGGAGCCTTGTGCTCCTGGCAGGTTTAACCATCTGGTCTGTGGGAGAGGGGCCAGACGAAACATCACCCTGGCCCCCCAGGTTGGGGGTTAGGCGTGGGGCTAGCAACTCCACCCCGTAAAAAAAGTATTGCTACAGAAACGGAAGTAAGGAAATTTAGGACCCTTACGGAGGCCCCATGTGCCACTTTGGGCACTCTGGGTCCTGAGTGAGTGAGTGAGTGAGTTTTATCAGGATCTGCCGTTTTCAGTAGCTGTCACATATCTCTTAGACACATATTGGCAAAGGTTTGTTAAGAATCGGTCGCTGTGGTTACGAGATATGACGTCATAAGAAACAGTAATGGAAGGACTGATGGTTTTATGACAAATGATTGGCAACAAAAACACGTTTTTGTTGCTTTAGTGGATTTTGGCCAGTTTTTACCCGTGGCAAAATTTGTCAGCGTTGCTTTTGACGATTTTGGCGTAGGGAACAAAATTTATCGAGACGCGACAAATCATCCGCATTTTTTAAGCGTTGACGATGACAGACAATTTGTTTAAATAAACAGTATTTTCGCTAGTGCGGATAGACCCTTGGACAAACTGGTTGCCAAATAAGAATTACCCAACAAAGAAGAACAACGTAAAAAATGGAAAATTTACACAAAATTTATGTAGAATTCTCATTTTGTCGGGCGGGTAAAATTTGACCATCACAGTGGATTTGTGTTTGTTCAGAATGGATTGCTTATTTACGAAGATTCATGGATGAATTTGAGATGAGGAAAAGAGCAATAAGTTTTTCTAAGTACAAAAAACTTCGTGAATGCAAAGTCGTGTGAATGTGCAAAGACAGTAGAGAGACTGGTTGCCAAATAAAAACTACACCACAAAACAACAACAACAACAACAACTTAAGAGTTTAAAAATTTACGCAAAATTTAGGCAGCAGTTTTCTAATGTCGTCACTAGCGTAAAATTGGACCATAACGGAGGATTTGTGTTTGTTCAGATCGGATTACAGTGTGTTGCCCAGTTTTCGTACACTTTAGTTTGTAATCGCTATATATTTTCGTCTGTGAGACCAAAATTTCTGAAATTTCTTTTAAAGATACCCCATTTACTTCCCTTCAATATGTAAAACGATTGGCTGCTTGATCGAAGTATGTTCAAAATTATGCCATTTTTCCCAAAACTCCTAAGTTGCCCAGTCTTCGTTCACCTGGCCCAGTTTTCGTACATCGACAAAACAACATTTCTCCACGAAAATGCTCGACGCAAAATGATGTGTCAGTCACCCCGCTGAGTGCTTATCGTGTTTTCTCTTCGATTTGTGAATAAATATCGGCTTAGCGACCAATGTTTGGTGTACAAAGCAAATGGTTATTCGGGGGTGGATGTTTAATCGACCCTGCAGTGTTGATTTTTTTGTCCCTCACTTTTGGGCGGCTTAAATCTTACGCTCAATCAACTGTCTCGTACGTCATTTACTGCCTTGGTAAAGGTAGTTGACAGGTTACTATTCTGCGTATTACAACTGTTAAGAAAAGGCCTGTATAAGATTAGACGTTTTCCTTCCGTTTCCGCTTACGCCTTTAGAATAGCAAACTCTTTACTCCCGTTTCCGCTTACGCTTGCTTTTCTTACCTACTTCTGTAAATGTTTATTAGAATCGCGACGGAGTGAAAAAAATCGGTAAAACCGGTAAACTAACGATATTTCAAGGTGTATGTCAACATTCTATGTATAGACATCTATCTTAGTTAATTATTTGACGATGTAGATTGTTTGCGTGGGATTAAGTGTATTAAATATTCGTGAACTTTGCATGACCTGGATGTAAAGTGTCGCTGTTATACCACAACAAATACATGTAGTGTATCGTACTTTGCAAGGATTGTTGTGTAATCTTTGCTGCACTTGCGACTTATTAGTTTTCGAACAGTAAAGTTTAAAATTCAGTTCTTTATCTTATTTAAAAATAGGTTTTGAGAAAGGCGCAGCTAAGTGTACGAAAACTGGCACAGTAGGTCGAAATGTCTGCGAAGATTCTCACCGCTAAAATTCAGGAGCAGTTTAATTTAAGCTGGCGTTGAAAGTTTTTCCATTCTTTTTCATCTTTTATCTATCATCTGTCCAAAAATCATGAAGCTCCTTGCAAAATTACCAACAAAACGGGCTATTTGTTCATCTACAACACCTTTACTGTGCATGCAGTGAAAAGTGCAAATATTAGCCGCTAAACTTTTACTCTCCTCGAAAGAAATTGTCCGCACTGACCTGCTTCTTCGTCAAAAAGCCTGGCAAAACCGGCAATTTATAGCTGAAATGTTCCTTTTACTTTTGTAATTCTTCGGTTGACGAAAATTTAAATGACCGACGAAAATAATCAAATAAAGTTCTTTTTGCACGAAAACTGGGCAACATACTGTACCTATCTACTAAATTTCATGAATGAATTCGAGATTATAAAGATGAAACAAATAGTAAGTACACAGTGAAAAATTCTCGGAAAAAAATTCCGAGCCCCCAGTAGGAATCGAACCCACGACCTTCCAGTTACCAGTTGGATGCTCTAACCACTGAGCTATGGTGACTCATATGGTGAGCAGGCAGCAGGCTAGGGGTTAAGTCTCAGGACATCGTATCTCGCGAGTACACTTATGATAAGTGTCCAGTGTACTCGCGAGATGCGATGTCCTGAGACTTAACCCCTAGCCTGCGGCCTGCTCACCATATGAGTCACCATAGCTCAGTGGTTAGAGCATCCAACTGGTAACTGGAAGGTCGTGGGTTCGATTCCTACTGGGGGCTCGGAATTTTTTTCCGAGAATTTTTCACTGTGTACTTACTATTTGTTTCATCTTTATAGCGAGTAGCCCCGCAGCTCTTAACAACCTCTAATTTCACTGGACCTTGGTATCACGCAGCTCTATTGTTTTCGGGGCTAGGGTCCACTGTTTTGTTGTTTGGTGTATTGTTTTCTCAGCAAATCAGAGAAGACCTTGTAAGAGCTGCGACATCGCCCTTTATAGCATTGGGTGGCTGCCTGGTTCACTAAATCTCTAAGTGTACACAACACTTATTTAATGTGCTTGCGAGATGCAGGTAATTTAGTGTGTTGCTTATGATTAGTGTCCAGTGTACTCGCGAGATGCGATGTCCTGAGACTTAACCCCTAGCCTGCGGCCTGCTCACCATATGAGTCACCATAGCTCAGTGGTTAGGGCATCCAACTGGTAACTGGAAGGTCGTGGGTTCGATTCCTACTAGGGGCTCGAAAATTTTTTCCGAGAATTTTTCACTGTGTACTTACTATTTGTTTCATCTTTGTAGCATTGGGTGGCTGGCTGGTTCACTGAATTCGAGATTGAGAGGAAAATAATAAGAGCAAGCCCTTTTTTCTGAACACGAAAAGTGTTCAATGCTCGCATCGAGGGAAACTACGCGCAAGCTATATCGGTCGATGCCCAGGCCATTTTCATTTTATTGACTCGAACTGTGCATGTTTTTCAAAGATTTCGCAAAGGCTTTGAGGAATACGAAGAATATGTTCATTAAAAATATCTCGGCGCAAATTAATAACTAAAAAAAAATATTTACTTTAATTTAATCTACTTTACATTTCATCTCAAGTGACCTTTGCAGATATCTCTTTGCACGATTTCTTCGCTCTGAGCTCTCTTTTTTCCAATGTTTAAGCTGTCGAGTGTTTCCTAGGCTTCTCATTTTGATTTACAAATCCCCCTTCCCCAAGACTCCTCTTTCCAAGAATAGGATACCAGCCTTTTGAAAATACCCGCGTGAAGGACACGGCAGCCATTTTTTAATGAAATCTGATCCAATCATGATTGAAAACCCAAACATGAGCCGGCAATTTGTATGCAGTAGTTTAGTAGCCAAGCCCGCGGGCAAAATCCGCCAGCGGAGCAAATTTGGTAACCTATCGATCCGAGATATTTTGGTTGTGACGTCAGCGTACGCCCGCACGTCCGCCCGTTCAGACTCTGGAGGAGGGGGAAGGGAGTCCCAAGACAACCCGTAGGGGGTGGAGAATGCCATCTTTTCTTGGCGGGAAATCGCAGGGTGTTTTTGGGCAACCGGCGTTTTTCTTGGCGGGAAATCGCAAAACCATCAAGAGGTTTCTTTAAAAAGCTTAAGACGGCATCCATCAGGAAATTGAGTAATCAGTGGACAGAAACCTTGAACCAGAATAATTTAAAGTATATCGCATTCTTTTTTACACTTTTTAATGTCTTAACTGTAATAATTATAAATATATATTAATAGCTCGAGAAATTAAATTTCAAAT
This sequence comes from Siderastrea radians, assembly GCA_964017195.1. Classification (NCBI taxonomy): domain Eukaryota; kingdom Metazoa; phylum Cnidaria; class Anthozoa; order Scleractinia; family Rhizangiidae; genus Siderastrea; species Siderastrea radians. The sequence continues at coordinate 29,612,383 of OZ024896.1, read as the reverse complement.
TTGACAGGAATTGTGTAAACACAGGTAAGATTTTATGCGTAAGATTTCATTTTGTGGAATTTGAAATTAATTTTCTCGGTCTCCCATAAGAAATTCTCTTTGGTGTTATTACAGATGACAAATTACATCTATAGCTCTTAAAAAGGGTAAAAAAGAATGCGATATGCTTTAAATTATTCTGGTACAAGGTTTTTGTCCACCGAATATTAAAATTACTCAATTTCCTGATGGATTCCATCTTAAGTTCATTTAGCAAAACGACTCTTTGACAGTACTGAAATTTTTAACTTAAGAAAAAACATTTAATATCTATAAATACAAAGAAAAAGTTCAAAAGAATACTGATGGAAGGCGAAAAGTTCAAGTTACAAAAGCTGCCTTCAAAGGACGTCATGTCTGTTTTCTTCACGGCGGAGAGTTTGCCCTGTTCTGAAACACAACCGCGTAAGTGAAGTTTTTAAAGGGTTTAAGGTACATGATTTTGAGTATTACGGTCAACGAAATTACGTTTTGAAATGGAAATTTAATTTATGTCATTAGAAATGTGTCATTTACTTTTGACTTTAAAAAATTATTAGAAAACGCGCACAGATTTGTGACAGATGTAGTCTTGAATATTTTGCCATGCTATTTTCATTAGCTCGCGTGGGCGGACCCACGATGCTGGAAGTGTAAGGTGAATTGCATTTAAGTATAAACTTGCGGGTTTTCGAATAAACGTTTTCAAAAATGATTTCTCTGTCCATTATTTTGCGTTTGTTTATTCATAACAGTAGCTCAAAGCACAGTCGCAAGACCACAGCACAAGCATCACTTCAGTGAGATTACGGCGAATAATTGCTTTCAATTTTGACCGTCGGGTCCACCTGTTTGTGCAATTGTCGATTTTCTTGTCCTAGTAATTTTCTGTAGTAGTTACCTTTTAAGCGAAGCAGTTGTGCGTTCCTCAAAGAGGCTAACTTCACATAGGCTCACTTCGAATCCGCAAAATTTTAAGAAACTATAAGTGAAGCAGTTGTCGGTTTAAACCTATTTTATCAGAAAAGCTTCCAAAAACAGTTCTGTGCATTTCTAAAAACGCCCGAATTTTAAACAATTCGCAGCCGCAAAACTTATGCCATAGAGTTAAGCATGTTTGGTGTTTGTTTGTTTTCAATCTCGATGGTCTCAAGTTAGTGAACGAAATAAAAAATTTCTTAAGTGACTATAAGCGAAGTAGTTTTGTTTTAAAGCTATTTTATCCTGTAAGTAATGTGTGTTCCTCAAAAGTGCTCAAATTTCTTCGCGGCTGCTTAAACCTACGCGAAATTTCTTAGATAATTTTATTACAGGTGCTTCGAAGTTCCCCAAATCCCTTCTTTCGGGTAATCCCAGTAAAATGCCGGTGAAATGCCGGCATAAATTTTTGACTAGAGTAATAGCGCAGTTCATGTTATTTGTTAACATCCGAACGCAACGAAGATAATCCATTCACTTCAGAATAAGTTTTACTTTAAGATAAATGTGATGGTGAATTTTAAGCCTGGTAAATATATGAGAAAGATGTTTTAATCAATTACATGACACAGGCGGCTCGGAAAAAAATCCGAGTGCTTCCAACAGGAGTCGAACCTATGACCTTCTGGTTACTAGTCCAGATGCTCTACCACTGAGCTACAGGAGACTCGTGGGAGCTAAGGCCATTAAACGAGGTTTATGTGACAAATGTCCTGCATACTGCTAGGACTGAAATGTCGATGGGTAGCATATTCGCAATAAAATAAATGTGATGGTGAATTTTAAGCCTGGTGAATATATGATCTATGATATATGCCACCTATCGACAGTGGTAGAGCATCTGTCATTTATTGATTAAAACATCTTTCTCAAGTTTTACTTTGGTGTTGTAAATGAACGCCGTTCAACCGAACAGCCAATAATCTATGTAGATTTGACAAGCCTCGACAGTTAAACGACAGGATATAGAAACATTGCAAAAAACCAAGCAAGACGGCTCGTGAGCCGTCTTGCTTGCTTTAATATGTGTTCCATTTGATGCCCGAAAACAATCAAGCTGTGCTCAGCCTCTAGAAGCTTCTAGAATGACCTTTCAAGCTTAGTTTTACAGAAGAGATCCCCAAAATATTGGAGGACAATTCAAAACACTTTCGGGATTCTTGAGAAACACTTTTCGAAAGCGAACGAGCCAAAAAAGCCCCGAAATAAATTTCAGACCGAAAACTTTCAGGATTTTTTTGAGAAAGGAACGCCAGTTTATTCCTTGGCGGCTCCGCTTTTAGGCTTGACTAAATCTATATATTATAAATTTTATACAAAATCTTTCAACAAATTGAGTTAGTGAAAAATCTCCCACCAACTCCAACTCCATAAAAATGGGTTAACCTTTACCACTAACGCTTATTTCAGAGTGGTAAATTAAGGCAGCGAAAAACGTGGACGTAACTTTTATAAATATTTGCATTAGTCTCCTACTCAGGCGTTTTTTGGACTTGTCACCACTCTCCCTCTCAGTCTCTCCTAATATGGTATGCGACAAACCAAAAGACAGGTTAAACAACAGTTAGTTATAAGGGTATTTGTAACTCTCTATGTGTCCGTATTATTCACATTACGACTCAACTCATCTGCTCAAACACCACAAGTACTAGTAAAAGGCAGTTCAATTTAAGAATCAGTTAAAGTGCACCTAACCCCAAAATATTTTTTTCGCTAAAATAACTCTTTGCACCTGTTCGGAAAGCATTACGCCTTCTTTTATGAAATCCCCCTCAGTCTTGACTTTTTATAGGCTGTAAAAATTACGAAATCTGGCCATCATCTGGTACACGACCGAGCTAGTGAGGGCATGGGTCTATTCTGGATTTGACATCACAAACTGATTTGCATCTTCTTAAGTCTTTGTAAACCTGCATGCAAAGCAGTTTGTGACGTCAAATCCAGAATAGACCCATGCCCTCACTAGCTCGGTCGTGTACCAGATGATGGCTAGATTTCGTAACTTTTACAGCCTATAAAAAGTCAAGACTGAGGGGGATTTCATAAAAAAAAGGCGTAATGCTTTTCGAACAGGTGCAAAGAGTTATTTTAGCGTAAAAAATATTTTGGGGTTAGGTGCACTTTAAACAAACAAAGAAGGTAGAAGAAGTGATTCTACGCGCCATAGTGGACGACTGATGCAAAAGAAGAAACCTTGAAATACTCACATGACGACTTCATCCCCGTGGTAAAACCTATTTCATTAATAAAACGAAACCAACAATACATTAAGCCGAATTTAACAATCTACAATCGATGGCTTTAAGCAGGGCGCTACGCAGAACTAAACGCTTGTCACCAACCGGCTAGCCTTTAACCCTACTCAGCCGCTGGGGGGGGGGGGGGAGGGGTGAAGGGGGAACAAAAAACTGCAATAAAAACAAGTCTGTCTGAGGCCCTATTTGTGATAGGTTCCCTCGGAAATTTGATGTTCAAACTTCATATAAGCACTCGAACTATGTTCTCGGACTAATATTTGCTGTGAACATCAAATTTTCTCGGGCAACTTATCACACGATAGTCCCTTCGACAGAAGAACTCTATTGTGCAAATAGACAACGATGATAGAACCAATCAGACTCGCGTATTCGCAATAAACCTGCCAATCAGATTCGTGTATTCGCATGAATGTCTACTTACCGCATTTTCTAGATTAAACACCGGACCTCGAATAAATGCTGGGTCCAAATAAACGCGAGACCCACAATTTCATATTTTAAATAAAGGCCCCGGCGTTTATTCGAGGTGCTGGCGTCTATTTGAGGTCTGGCGTTTATTGGCATTTGGACCTTTAAGCATCCCTAAATGAAGCTTGGTTGAAGTCAGCTCCATAAATTGAGTGTAGTCACAATAAATCTGGCATACCTAGGAATCTGGACCTTGCACGAACTGCAATCCATCCTGTTAAATAAAAAAAAAACATGCAAAAAACTAAAATATGTAATTATCTTTAAAAAAAAAAAGGTGTTCAATGTATAAACCTAAACTCCCTTTATCCTGGTTAACTCTAGGTTCCTGTTAATAAGAACACTGATGAATTCCAAGTTAAGGCAGATTGCGAGAATTTCTATCGCCGGCTCCGATTGAATTACCGCTGGTACCGTTCCTTGCAACCACCTTAGATGCCGTACTTGTCAGTATGTTAGCTCCTCACTAACTGTAAACGGTGCTTATTGTTCTATTAACATCAAAGAACATTTCAGCTGCCACTCCAGCAACTTGATTTACTGCCTCTCGTGCCGTCACTGCCCAGCTCTCTGCAACGGGGAAACCGGTCTAACCCTCCGAGAACGTTTCGGAGAACACCTCAGAAGCACAGAGAAAAAATCTCCCGGTTTCCTCGTTGCTTAGCACTTTAACGGATTATACCACACTTTGTCCGACGCGGAGATTCGTGGTATCAAGCTCTGCATCGGCAATAACATCCACGGAAAAGACTGGAATGCGGCTAACCTGCGCGGCCACGGGGGATGAACATTAACTTTTCTTTCATTACAGTGAGACTTACGCGCGCTTGTCTATCATTGCGCGTCCTCTTCTTCAACAAACGTTATATTTTCTCTCACGCAACGGTTGTTGTCACGCGCAGTTTAATATGCCACTAATGAAGGGCTAAGCCCAAAACGTTTGGCTCTGAAAAAAAATTTTTGGCACTTTAATACCTTTTGTTTTTAATAGTTACACTAGGTCTTCTTATGAAAGACGACTTTAATCGTTTGATTGATAATTACAGTCTTCCGAAAATTCCCTATTAGCTTATACTTCTTAAAATACATATTTGGTGGCCAGAGGAGATTTTGCCTTTTAAAATGTGTTGGACTTGAGATGCAGCTAAGACACTGAGTTATCATCTAAACCTAGAGGCTCAAACACCCGAACGCTGAATCCCTGGACATGCTAATCATTGTGCCATCGCTCCTTTGCATAATAATACAAAGCTTACTTCTTAATAGGCCATTTCCGAGTTGTCTTGTAAATCTTTTTCAATGGGAGTCTTAGTGCACAGCCTTTCATATGAAAATGGTTTTCATTCAAATGCAAATAAAACTCATTTTCCTAATATGAAAGGTTGTGCACCGGGCCTCGCTTTGAAAAAGAGGCTGTAGGCAACTCGGGGATGGCCTATTTAGCCAACAAGTAAAATGTTCTACGGGCATTGAACGAAGCCTTAAAAATGAACTGAAGTTTTACATTACCTTTAACAAAAGCTACGAGGAATGAAAGTGGAAAAAATACGGCATCAAAAAGGCACCAGATGTTGAGAAACAACCACCAAAGTCTATTTAATTTCATGAGACGACCACGCGCATGGATACCATACCATCTCTCGGTCATAAGATCCATGATGACAGGATGGTCGAAAAACTGAAGAAAGAAAAGTTGTGTAGATCAATGCTAAATTTGCTTATCATGATTCCCGCTTACAGTTAACTGGTAAGTACAATGTTCTGTCGAACCCAGTTAATACGACAGTATGAGGCCAGAAAAATTTTGCACCATTTATCATCACGTTGGTCGGATAAACGGGAACTTTAGATCAGAAAACTACTGCGTAACTTGCACATATCGTCCAAAGCCACAATTAGCGTCACTTTTTTGGTACACCGTCTGTACAATTGTGTCTACCCCTCTCTCTCCCATTAGGTAATGTTGTAAAAAAATTTCAATTAAACAGATTAAGACAAGCGCTCACAACACTATGCAACATTGGATTGCGGTGGAAGTTGGAGGGGGGGGGGGGGAAGGGTTTTCCAGCAAGTTGTGTCGTTGATTGCAATTTGCATTTCATCATCACAATCTCTGATTTGATGAGTGGAGTGAGCACTGGCTGAAATAATTTAGAAAAAAATGAAATGTTCTCAGGTCGTTTTACTCAGAAAAAGTCTGAGTCCTCTCCACGGGAGTCGAACCCATGACCTTCCAGGTGCGTTTGGATGCTTTATCTACTGAGCTATGGGTGACTCGTGGTGAGCGAGGCCATTAATAACTAGGTTCATATGTGACAGGGCCGGCTAACTGCAAGGCTCAATAATGTCAAATACGATAAATGTAAGTATGATAAGTGGAGTGACGACTGGTTGAAATAAACTAATAGAAGAAATGTTCTCAAGTCGTTTTTACTACAGCCATTTTTGTTACTGCGTCTGGATATTTCCTTGAAATGGATATGCTTCTGCCTTTTTTCTTTCCACCTTATTCCATCCGTCCGTCCGTCCGTCCGACCGTCTGTCCCTCTCTCCATCCTTTTCTTCCTCCTCCCCGCTTCCTCACTCCCTCGGTCTCCCTCCCTCCCTCCCTCCCTCCCTCCCTCCCTCCCTTCTTTCTTTCTTTCCTGCCTTCCTTCCTTCCTTCCTTCCTCCATTCCCTCCTTCCTCGTTCCTTCCTTCGTGTCTTCCTGTCTTCCAACTGAAAAAAACGAAAAAAAAAAAAAAAAACAGGCCAACTAAAAAAATCACTGCGGTTCATGTTACATATTGATACGTTTTTTTTACTATACCCCCTTGCGTTTAAATATTACCTTTTTCTGCTCAAGCTTAATTGCGGTTTCCAGAATAACGTTTGTTTCAGGGTTTGAGGAAAAATCATTTAGAGTTTCGGGATAATATTTTAAGCAATCTAGGAAACGCAATGTGAACTCTTCGACGCGATTGGCTAGTCCCATGAAGTCCTCTTTATCTGGCTTCTTTTCACCTGCCCGTCCGTGAAGCTTTTCAGTGACCTGAGAAAATAAAAACCCCGACTTTAAAGGACTTAATTTCAACTTCTGCTTCAACTTTGTTGCTCATGTATTCCTGAATCCAGTATGCTGTCACCAAAATTTTCTTCTGTTTTTCAAGACTCTATTTAACATACCGTGTGGCACTATACTTTTGCGGGAGTTTGTGTTTTTCAGGAATTAATTTTTGGGATTGGAAGGGACTGGTTTTTCTTGCTGGTTTCTCTTGCTTTCTTTTCTGAAAGTTGCGTTCAAATGCAACTGATAACATTTTCGTATTTTATTTGAGTACATGCAACCGAAATACAGAAAAAACAACATGGGAACATTATCGATGTCACTCTATTACACTACAATGGATGGACAATAACTAGGGTACCATGTATTATCCACCCAGTTATCTATGCCATTTTCTCCTTCAAACCAGTATTTTTGTATATAATTTCTACAGTGGAGTAAGTTTTTGCGGGAAAAAAATTTGCGGTAATTTTACGATAAACCAAATTTCGCGCCGATAAAACTTGTGGATGCCAGTTACTTCATTCTGAACACATGCTCAAAGTAAAAAGCTTACGTTTTCAGAAACGGCGTTAAGTTTTGCGGTTGAAGTGAAGCTTTCGGCATTTTTCTGTATTTTCTTTTGTAAAATTATGGCGGGAGCTGCGCACGCGTCTTGCGTTTGACCGCTGTGAATGCGTAAACATGAAGCACATGCACGTGTTGCGCCGCTGGTGTGGTGACCCGGCTTGCTAGACATGTACCTCAAGTTGCCACGCGAAAGCGATTCTCGCGCTCACTCAAGTGTTCTCTCCGCTCGAATATCCCTGAGCGGAAAGAGAGACTGCTCATGGTCTATGGTTTGATAAACGAAGGAAGCGCATTCCATGGTGCAAAGCTAGCTGTCGTAAATGCCCTGCCACCTGGTGCTAACACATGAATTGCCTTAAAAGTAATCATGAAAATCTTAGAATTTATTCTAATCAATTCTAAACCAATTTCAACACAAAAAATGAACATTTGTTTAACTGAAAGTGCATGACTCCGTTACTAAATCCATCACTTCCCTCTTTCTAAACCTGTCATTGTCGACAGTGTCGAACGTGCATAAAAGACAATTTAACAGATCAAAATCCAGAGAGGAGGAATAAAAAGTCGCTATACCTCTTAGAGATTGCTGTTCTTAAATTTGTCGCTCCCTTATTCCTAAATTTCATCATACATTAACGTTGGAGGGACCTGTCTCTCAGAAAACAATTCAAGGGACTGATGAAAGCGGGTTTTAAAAGAAAAGGGTAATTTAAAATACCTTCGGTACTGGTCCTGTATAGTTAACAGCGCAGAGATGAAAAATAGACTAAATGGATGCCTCTGCCAGGCCTCCTGTTTGTCAAATTCTGAGCAAAAAGGTTACCACAAGGATGCGAGAAACTGTTTCCATCAGCATTTCACGTATAAGATTATTTCATACATTCGCGTTTAAAGGTTTATTACCTTAATAGCCAATAACAGAGGATTTTCTTCAGAATTCAATAGAGCCTTAGCTGTCACTTTTTCTTTGACGTGGAGATACCTTCCTGTTTCTGCTATCTTTACCAGTGACTCCTCCTCGGGTTGTTCTAGTGAATTAGTTAGTCAGAGTTAGTTATAGCTGTTACAATCCTGTAGAAAAATTCGGCCATGCTAACGAGTTTGGACTAGAAATGATTTAGCAGAGCGGCACAAAAAGAGAGGCCATAATCTTCTAGAGAAATATTAATGTGACACACGAGAACAGGTATTTGCGGGCGAGCAAAAGCGAGCCCGTAGACCTAATCTTAAACTGTATATAGCCGAGTTGGAGCAAAATGTGGGCACATTCTTGGCATTCCTTTGGACTTCGAACTGGTATGAATGGTATGTGAGCCAAGGCCCTGGTGTTGAGTTCAAGGGGCGTTTGATGTCCATGTGGAGGACATGCGCAGCAGCTTGGTACGCTCGTGCTAACTCGTGCCCATCCGTACTCCCATGAATGCAATTTTCCAAACCATATGGAGCGGATTTCGCAATTGAAAATAATATCGTAGCAGTGCTTTAGAAAATGACATCAAGGCGGCTCGTCGAGTGTACAAGAGAAACAGAGAACCGTCCAAAATTCGGAAAGCTAAATTATGCCGATCAATGCAAAAGAGATCCGAGAGAAAAGGTTTGAAATTTTTAACTACGACAATATATCTCTCGCTCTCCAGAATTGCATTCTCTATGCAAAGTTAAAATTTACAAACTATGGCTCCTTTAATACAGCGGTAATAGCTTTTATGGCAAATACTATTTTAAGAAATGTAAGATTTCCATCCTAATAAACATGTTCCTGCTGCCGTTGATACAACAACAAACTTCTTGCAGTCACGTTGAACGTTGTCACTAAGTTATTCACTGTAATCTAAGCAATTGTTCTTCTTTTAAATGAAATGGTTGTTTAGTTTAATATTAGTTTTGTTTACTGTTAGCTTACAGTTCAATTGAATTTCCACGTTCATGATTCCGTCGCGATTTCCTCTGTTGATACTGGGCCTAAAAGGGTTACTCGCATTCACTAAGCGAAAAAAAGCCACTAAGGTTACTATTATCTGCAGCAACTTCTCAAATATTCGCATTAAGATGGCCACGAAGAGAAAAAAAAAGCTACTAAGGTTACCATTATCTCCAGCATCATTCAGTTCTCCCTCATGTGTGGCTGTAAGTTCAATGTCTTCTTTATCGCTCCTACCAAGAGGAAAGGGTAAAAAATAGAATCAAAACGCTAGGAATCAGTATTCCAGTAATGATCCAGCTGCCAGTCAACAATCGCTGGTTAAAAATAACCTGTCCTTGATTTAACGAAGTAAAAATTCAAACAACAAAAACCTTCGGAAAAGAACAATACAAAAAAATCAACCCACATATGACACCGAATCCGGGATTTGGAGCACAATGGTGGAAGGCAAGTGTTCGTATCCGGCCCCTTTGGCAGCCCACCCACTCTAAAATGCCTATCGGTACCCTCTTTATTTGTTGAATAATGTAATAAGTTTGAAACAAAATTTTAGGTGTATAAGAAATTCACTATTGATAAGTCACAATTTTGAAGTGAAGTTTAAAGCTTGAGACACCATAACCATAATTCTCTGGTTTAAGGGGTTTTATGGACATTCTCACCCGCCTCTCTCTCGCTTTAATTCTTCTCCTGTTCCTTCAAAAGATACTGCTACGAAAAATGAATAAATAAAAAATAAAAATATTTCAGCTGCTTGGACGTTTTACTACATAAATGATCGAATCAATCAATCAATCAATCAATCAATCAATCAATCAATCAATCAATCAATCAATCAATCAATCAATCAATTGTTAAATGTATTAAATAATTAATTAATTAAAAACTTATTACTGAATTCTTTAGTTGATGATAACCATAACAAACCTCTCGAATCGGATTGGCTCTTACCAGCCCTGATTTAAGCATTAATTGGACAGTGTTCGCGCCATGCCTAAGTCAATTACATAATAGGACAGAACATTGCACTTGAATAGATTCTTTTTTCCTGATTGTTAATCAATTTATTTATTAACTAATTAATTATGTTTTAGTTTATTATAACCATAACAAAACTCGAGAGTCTGATTGGCTCTTAGCTGAGCTAATTTAAGCATTAATCAGTGGACAGTGTTTAGATCATGCCTAAGTGATTGAAATAATAGGACAGAACTGTGCAATTGAATAGGTTCACGTTTTCATGAATCTGTAAAAACATCTTTTCCTTCACCAAAAAATTGGACCTATCGCCATGTTTTTCTCGAATTTTGTCATAGATATCATTATTTGGTAAGAGGACTTCGTGTCGACCAATTCTCTCCGTAACAATACTCGTGATGAAACAAACAGGGTCGTCCGATCTTTTTTATCACTGGCTATGATTAGGGGCCGAATTGGATTCTATTTAAACAGTAGAGTTCTTCTGTCGAGGGCACTATCGCGTGATAGGTTGCCTGAGGAAATGTTCATAACAAATATTATTAAAAACTGGACTAGGTATATTGGATTTCTAGCATTTTGATTGGCTGAACGGAGCTAGGCTATCAGCTCACATACCTGCTGCGACCAAATATGGTCAATGAACATTCAACAACAAAATGACAAAGTGAGCTGAAAGTTTTTTCCTCGCGAGCAACCCGGCGAGAAAAATGGACGAGAAACATCCCTTGACAAGGAATTTAAATTAAGCAGAAATCCCAACAGCGTCGTCTAACACAAGTCAAAATTGTTTCAAGAAACTGTGCAGAAATATAAATTTAACTTAAAACTTCTTTCTTCGATCGTCACGTCGGTCATTAAAATTGAACAAACGGTAGGTTTTATCAGGAAGGCTTTCCACTTCAAAATATCAAGACAAGACATAAAATAAAACACAGTGAAATGGGCAGAAGCATTTAATAAAAACTATCACACATTCGTGGCTCGGAGTCGGCGGGTGCGAAATTTATGAAGCAGTCTAAACAAGTAAGCTTACTAAACAAAGTACAGCTGCAAACTACCAAGAAGGAACGAAGGGTGAGATTTTTTTTCGGCTTTAACACGCAAAATTGACATTGGTTTACCTGCACTCGTTGCATCTCTGTGTTCCAACAGGCCCAAATGCTCAGGTAGAAGTCGGATGCCATGTAAACAGAGTTGAATCGCTTTTCCAGTTGTTTGAATTTACCATTCCGTCCGCAACCTCTAAACCGAGAACCACTACATTTTGTGCTTTGCGTTTAACAAACTATACATGTAACGGTGAATTCTAATGTTCCTCGCAACAGTAATCTTGCTTCTGAGCTGCATAGAAATTACCTCTTCAAGTTCAAATTAGTTCTGTCTTCAGTTCGATCAAACTCGCACATGATGGCTCCGCGTTGTGCGAACAGATTACAACGAAGTTGTTCCGTTACAACTCCAGCAGCTAATATGGTGAAATTGTACGGCTTCAATCCGCTTTGAACGATGATTACAACAATATTTCAGGAAAAACCAAACATTTACCATATTTCAGAGCCAATAATTAAAGGATTTCTTCCAAATCTTGTGCTACTTTGTTCACATTGACTCATTCAGCTTTGCAATGAAACGCTGCAACACTTCGCAAGGTTTTGGCGCCTTTTTCGTTCAGTCACGTGATCGATTCTTGTTCCCTTTTTATCTCTTTTCTCATTTTTCCCGTTCTTTCTTGAAATTTTTTTTTTAATAGTGGTTAAGTCTATCATTTGATATCCAGCGCGCCCTCGTAGAATAATTGTTAATTAGCCCGAGAACGTACTTCGAAGGCTTACATGAAGTTTGAACATCAAATTTCCGAGGGAACCTATCACACATAGGGTCTGAGAGGAGAACAACGCGGCTGTTTTTATTGTACAACGCTAAATTTTGAGCGAAAATTGCCAAAACGGGCACTATGCGCTGATAGGCGCCCGCTGAGGAGAGACACTATCGCGTCACGTGATCTATTTTGACCAGTGAGAGCACGCCAAAATTTAGCGTTGTACTATAATCAGTCATGACCATCATATTTAATCAGCACACAAGAATTAATGACTGACTTCAAAAACCGAAAAGGTAGAAATGTGCATAGAAGGCCATGACCAACCATTGCCGCTATATTGTTCAATGATCAGTTCGCTTATTTAAAAAAAATACAAGGTAAAGAAAGACATGAAATGCAGCTCAGATCATCAAAAGCTAATTAAATACACCTTCCTTGGTCTGACCGTCCAAATCATCAATTTTTTTCACCTCTCACTCGAGCTGATACGAGAACTACGACCTAAATATAGCTTTAACTGTCTTTTAAAATGGACAGTACAAATTATAAGGTTTCCTTTACAAGGGATATCAATGGTCAGTGCTGGCCATGGGTGGTTTCTTAGTCTTTGCACAGTACGGTCCTGTGCTTGTGCCATACGTTATGCCTGACCAGCTACTTATCCGACCATCCATCAGTTCGTCCACCCATCTATCCAAAAAGCCAGTCATTCGGTCTGTCTGTTTTTCCCCTTGACAGTCAGTCAGTCAGTCAGTCAGTCACTTAGCCAACCAGCCAACCAGTCAGTCAGTCCGTCTGTCAGTGTCTAGATCTGTTTGTCTGACTGTTAGTGTTTGCAAAATAATATACTTTGCTCCTCTCATTCACGTACCCATGTTCGTATCATCTTCTACCATTGAAATCGCTTGATAGTCCTTGTCCTCTGCCATAGCGTTCCTGTAGATAGTTAAACAAGTTACGTTAAATGACACGAGTTGATTGAGTCCGTTAACTTCACATTTTTGACAAAATCCGCATAAAAGCTAGCCCTGACCGAAAAGGTAAAATTTGAACCCATAACAACAGGAGTGATGGCAATAGGTTATTCCAGATAAGTTCAGCTTCAAAGATTCTGCGAAGAATATTATTTAAGAGATAAAAGGAGAAAACACGAAGAAAGCGCGCTGTTGATGTGATAGCTAGGAAGCATGCTCAGCGAACCAACTGTGAAGCTTGGAACTTTGTATTGTAGTACAGTACTGGCCAAATGTAGGTTGACAGTTTCGAGAAGAAAAACAGATGAGCTACAAAAATTACAGTTATTATTCACTCTTTCAAATGTGTTTTCATTGGTCCGGCCTTTCACGGTCAGTGTTTCTGTCAAGAGCATAAAATATTTTTGTATTTTATTTTGTTACATGCCAATTGCTCCCGGAAAAGACGTCGACGTGTTTTCGCGGGCCAGAGCACTCAGGTGGTGGCGAGCGCGAAATGTTGCCTGTTTTCTCAGCTGGCTAGCTGGCCACGGTCGTAGTGAAGTACAAAAGTCACTCACACACCCCGGGGTCACACACTAATAGAATACAACATACAAGACAAGCGTTTAAAATTGATGTTGAAGGTGAGAGCCAAAGAAAAACGTGGCCATGTTCGGATACCGTTTATTTTTTCGCGGACATTTTGTGCTCCCTACAGGCTAAGTTATTCCTTCAGCTCTTTCTGTTGTTTAAATTGGGTGATTCTAGAAAAAACTCCCCCACCCCGACGGATGTTCAAAAACGGTTTTTGACCCCCCACCTTTTGCCCGGATTGGAATCGAATGGAATACGTAGATAAGCATAATAGAATACGTAGAATCGCATCCAGAAGATAATCTACTTCTTTTAACCTTAAACAAATATCATGATCAGACTGAGGAGCTCAATTTTAATTTTCAATTTGTTCCTGTGACATGAACAGAAATTACGAACGGGTTTTGTACTCGTTACACAACATGATTAAAAGTTATTTTCCCCTCTTTTGGCACTGTAGTCCATCCCTGTGGAAATGCTCAATGAAGCTGATAGCAATAGATAATCGAATGTTTAGCCGCGAGTAAAATAAATAAATAAACAAATCCGAGTTATAATGCAGTTAAAACAGTGAGGAAAAAATTAAGGAGAAAGTAAATTACAGTAAGCGAACTGATAATACAACTCCTGATCTACAAAGGCCAATTGTGAGTTTACACTCCTAGAATCAAACAAAGAAAGTTTTTTGTCGCTAAATGGATGATTTACATAAATTATGCAAGAAGATCCGTTTGCATAATTTGGTAATTTCAATAGATTTTAGGAAGCGTGAAAAACAAAATGTATCTTTGAACTCTCCAATATGTATAGTACATACTAAAAGTCACTGGTCTCATGTAAACCGAGCCAGTGGAATTTAGAAACCATGTTTTTTTTTACTGGTTAACTTGGATCTTTTATGAGAAAACAAATGAAACAAAGCAATTCGTCTTCAAATTTCAATGTTTACAGCTGAAGTACATACAATATACAGCGGTGCATGCCCTATCTTGAAATGTCCTGGGTGAAACATTGTTTTTCTTAGTTTATATTGGTCATTTTTATAACTAATGGTCGAACTCCTATTATCCCAAACAATTTTTAGTTTCCCCAGTGTTTTCGAGATGAACTGAGGCCACTGAACGTATCACTCGGCTGAGTGATCTTATTAAGCGTCATAATATTCTGTGGTGTTAGTGCCGATCGCATGCACATATAATCATGGAATCGAAAAAAATATTAACAATACGACACTTGGCAGGCTTGAAAGGAGAAGTGTTAATAAAGCAAAGGTTTATTTGATGAATATAACTACAGAATAAGTATAAAAGTACGGTGCGAAATAAAGCTAAAATGCTATTATATATTCGTCACCGAAATTCAAGGGCTGGCAACATCTCACGCATATAATAAAATTTGCATTGTTTTCACGTAACTTGACCCTTTCACTCCCAGGGTCAGTTATATATGGAGACTAACTAAAGATGATTCTATCTTCAGAGTCTGTGGATGAAATCCTATGGTGTGACCATTCAAATGAAACCTCTTCAGCAGTACTTTCACATGGTACTATTCAAATTTAAGTATTTTACAAAATGAAATTTGGGATTCGTCTTGAATTTTGATTTTAGGCACTCTTGGGTGTTAGAAGGGACATACGTAGCCTTGATAAATCTTGCGCGTTAGGCCACAGGCGTACTGGCTTGAACACACTGACAAGGTCAGTGTAATAGAACAAGCTCGCATTCAATACGCTCAATTTCTTATGGGCATTGCAAAAGCGGTAACCTTACCTGCCAATGCGAGGATCACACTATTGTAATTACTGACCTCTACCGAAACATATCCGATTTACACCAGATAAAGACAACCATACTTACATGTGGATACAGACCTACCTTCTACTTCATTCGTGGTGAAACGTCACGCAAGTCTTCACCCTCGTTCTTGAGCCCGCGTTTCCCTTTTCCAGCAGTTTGCCTGCGCAGGTGCCAAAAATGGGGAACAGGTTCTCGGAACGAGGATGAAACTTGCGTGACGTTCCACCACGTCTCCATTACAAATGTTTCTATGATTAATGTCGTGGCAATGTCCTGGAACAAAGTATTTCTTGATATAAAGATTCGTTTCTTTATGCCTTTAGTCGACCACCAACACTGAACACATAAATTGCATGATCGCAAATAATGAACGACTGGTTTCAAAACAAAGGCGAGGGATAGGGCGATGTCGCAGCTCTTACAAGGTCTTTTCTGATTTGCTGAGAAAACAATACACCAAACAACAAAACAATGGACCCTAGCCCCGAAAACAATAGAGCTGCGTGATACCAAGGTCCAATGAAATTAGAGGTTGTTAAGAGCTGCGGGGCTACTCGGGGGGGGGGGGGGGGGGCGGAGGGATACCGCGATCGCAAGCGGTCAAGTGGAGACCAGTCTCTATAATTCTTCATGAGGATATTTAACGAAAGAAATAACAGACATCTCCTCTTCAGTCTTGTCTGGTCTTTCAGTGAGTAGGAATATTCACATTGTTCAGATATTGTAAACAGTGACAAACACGAGCCGATTAAAACGGTTGTTTCAAAAAGCGGGAACTAGGAATCATGAAAAGGCGAACGGAGAATTGGGAATGGGGAACTGGGAATCTCTAAAGTGGGGAACTCTAAAACTGGGAATCTCTGGAATCTTTAAAACAGGGAATCTCTAACATAGGGAATCTCTCAAACGGGGATCCTCTATTAAAAATGGGAAATCTTTATAACAAGGGTGGCGTTACTTTTCTGTAGATAACAAAGTGATAGCGCTAAGCTAGTCAACGCAGATCGTTACGATATACGTTTTCAGAGTTTATTTTTGTTAGGAAATAACAAAAGGTAGTGAAACAGAATTCAAATAAAGAGACTAACATAATATTGTACGACGTTAAACAAGTTCTACAATATACTGAACGTCTGCACTTATTTTACAAGTAGATAAGTTCAGTACCATATATCAAATGGAGAAGCCTCAACTTATGATTCTTTGAAAACTTCTCTTTTTCTAAAAATCGATGCTCGAATACAGTAACTGTTATTGACCACTTATCCCATGGGCGTGTCACTAGCTTGGGGGGGGGGGGGGGGGCAGGGAGGGGGTACTCTTAACAATTCAGAATACATGTGTGCCGCAAAGGTTCTTAAACCCTGAAAATCGAAAACTGATACCTTTTTTAAGTCCCAAACCCGAAAAATTAACACCTGGGGAAACAACGACACCCCATTCAAGACACCCTATTCGAGACCCTATTCAATTCAACTAAGAATTAATTAATTATTTACTTTCTTTTCTGGGATCAATCATAGAATACTTGACTAAGTCTAGTTTAACGGTCAGTTCAGTTGTAGTAGACCATATCTTTTCCTTTAGCTGGGCGTTTACGTACTGCAGTTCTAGCTAACAAAGGAACCCTATATATGGGATCATAATTCCAAAACCAGGATCATAATACCAAAAAGGGGCAAAATGGATACCCTATAAATGGACTGATTGAGAACCTCCAAAACCATAACCTATTCCGCAGCACATACTTATATATGAGAGTTCTCCCCCAGGGGAAGGGGGGGGGGGCTACTTTGGATATGAGAAGAAATATAATCAAGGAAGCGCATAGCGCCGATTTTGTCATAATCACCTCTTATCAAACAAATGCGAGTAAAAAATTCGTTATATGTAAATTGTTGCTGAAATTTTTTGCCAAAATTTTGTGAACGGTTCATGACATGCTGATAACATCTGTGTGAGCCAATAAGTACGCTAGAAATGTGAAACATTTTAATAATGCTTAATAATGTCTAGTATACTACTGTAGCTAGCCTGCCTAATTGCACATTGCACAGCGTATTTGAAAATCCTTTAAATGCAAATTGACATACACTACGGGAATTTCAGAACCACGTCGATGTTGACGACTACAAAGTCTGGTGATCGCAATTTTGTACCTTAAGGTGGCTCCTAGGAGTTTTTTTTCGGCTCACCCTTCCCTTTTTTGATTGTGCTTATACATAATCTTAATTTAGCTTAAAATGTCAAGCAAAACTGCATTTGAATGAAAAGCTCGAAATTTGGATTTGAATGAAAAGTTCATTGTCGAAGAGCTAGTCAGAAATATTTGCTTGGAGTAATAATGAAAGTCTAAGGAAACGTACATTCTGTGGTAATTTAATGATAATTTGTGAGACCTATGGAATGTTTTGACCACTCATATTTCAAACATGAAAAAACACCTCTTAAAAATGTGCCAGCAATTTATTCAAAATCAAACAGTTTAATTTGTTTGAGTTTTACCTATTTGGTGTGCTACACTGTGTAGAGCACAGCACATTTAATATTTCCTTGTCCTGGGTAGCCCTAAACTCGAAAGATATTTACGAAAAACTGTTTTTCGCCATATTTGTTTACCGTTGTTATGGAAACGCTGATTAGCATAAAAGAGCATCATCCAAAACTTTCATCCAAGCCTAAAATCTGGTATGAAATTCATTGGACTAAAGTAAGATTATGTATAAGCGCATTCAAAAACGGAAGTGTGACCCTAAAAAATTGGCCCAAATATACGACGGAATTCGTACGCTTACACTGGGTTTCAAATCATATCCGGTAACCATCGTCAAGTCGCCGCACTAGTTTTTCAGTTCCTTAACACAATGTTAAATGTCTGGTCAGTTCGCCCACATGAAACTCGCCCTCAACAATCTCTTCCACAGTGAAATCAAGTCACTTGCACCATAAAGTCAACAATTCACAAGGCAGGGCTATTATAACACAATCGATTTGACATGATCACTTGTTATCGGAGCTGATTTTTTAAAAAAGGAGCATCTCTTTTGTTTCTCTAGTGGCCACGTTTATTTTTTTAAGGCTTCACTATGGCGAGTTTGTTGAAGGCAAGTTTGCGTATGGGCGAGTCGACCGCGCGTTCCAGTGCCGGAGTTTACATACAGGAGTCTTTTTCAGGAGGAACGTCCATCTGATAGGCTGCGTTTTCGTAATTGTGCACAGGCTCCCTTGCACCAAACTTTTTCATTTCGTAAATTGGATTCGGGAACGCTGTATCGCTGACTGAATCTCTCTTTTCTGAGCCATTTTCCGCGACCTTCAGATGGCGAATTCGCTTGATACGGTAGTTAATTGCATAAAACACAATTCCTAGGGTAAGAAATGAACAAAAAACAATAAAAAACTAGTACTATTCATACAAACTAATACTTGGCAGCATCTCGAAGAAAAGCTGCCCAACTGGTAGAGGGTTGGAAGTGATAGTGTAATGCACTTTTATGGAATCAGCGTACTCGCTGTTTTAGCTTAACGGAAGGCCGAATGTCTCAAGGTTTTCAACTGTTTCGCTTATTATAGTCTAGGCTGACAATTATTTGCAGGCAATAAAAAACAAGACAAGGTACTGACTTCCAAGTGAGTACGAGCTGGTCTTAACCCTCAAGAATGACCAACTTTCAATATATATTGGCACCGTACATAACGACATATTAACACTTTCAGCAACTATTCGATCACACAATATTGTAAGTCTATAGATGGAATTCTAAGATGTGGCCATTCAAATGAAAGCTACTTGATAGTACTCTCCTGTGGTGTTTTCCACCTGGAACTACATTCATTCCTAAGAGCAAAACAGGTTTAAAAAATTGGTCATTTCCATGCATTTTCCTTTTTCATCTTCTTTATAGAACTTCCATACTCGGGCTGCCGAAAGCCGTAATTCAGGTTAACGCTGACGTGCATCATTTTAAAAGTAGCCAGTAGACCTCAGGGGCACCCAACGAGAAGAGTCTAGCAAAATACTTGAAATATCATTTTCTGCTTTCTTAGATTGTTTCAGAGCTTTTTAAAGGCATATTTGTGTAAGCTAATACAGGTTGATCTGTTCGGCGTTTTTAGCTGAAAAATTAGGCCACAGAAAATTTTAGGAAACAGGATCCTATCCGCCGAATTTCCGAGCTGCTGATAGCTCTCCGAAAATGCTAGCTGACCTTATTTTACACCCTGAACGACATATCTGTCCTTCCGAGAACAAAAGGAATTAATAACTCCTCTTCTTACGAAAGTCTGAGGTGATGTTTCGCCAAAGAAATCTCTAGTTTTCACTGGAATTAAATCCGAATTTCTCAGGCGATTTAAGTCTTCCGAACAGATATTAAACGAAACGAACCATTGGGTGCCCCTGAGACCTTATGCTTTGCAACTTACCAGCTAGTAGTATGGCAACAATAGTCACGCATACGCCAAAAGCTATCTTCCACTTCGCAGCTTCTTTGCCGTCTCTTCCATACGCGAAGGCTCCAGGTTCGTCACTGGGCTTAGCCGGGGTCCTCTCTTTATTGGCAGTCGTAGAAACTGTGGGTGGTTCAGAGGATCTGGCAAGGCCATCGGAGGATCGGGAGGCAGTTGGAAAATTTGTGGAGTGACCGGATGTCCAAGAGGTGAACGTCGAAGAAGTGCTTAAGTGTGGTGAAAGATCTAAAAAGAAAATGTGGTAACTATTAGTCGGTGATCAAATAGTATACTGGCAAAAATGACCATAACATGCATCATAGATGCTCCATGCTCCTCCGGCGCAGTGCGAAGTGACCAGTTATATTTAACGGCTCTCCCTAGGTCGCGACAAGGAAGCAACACGGTAAATAAAGAAGAGGGTTGCTCCACTGTTAGTGGTATTATGTCCATCCATTGCAGGATGAGACCTTAATTTATTCCCGCAACTGCCAATACGCAATATGCTGCGAATTTCTCTTTCAGGTTGCTACCCAAACGAAAACGACATTTCGACAAACTGTGTTGTGCGGAAGTCACGATCAGAGTCTACGTGATGACTTTCGAACAAGTTGTCGAAACGTCAGTCACTGTTACAACTAGTCCTTTTAAGGACTTCACTCCCCCAGACAATCGTACAGAATCTACTTGTGACACGACTGCTGGGATAAGCCATTAACTATGACAAGGAGAGTTGTTGACAATTAACCAAAGTTTTAACTGTTGGCCGTCATCTTTCCTGCATTCTGGTCGTAGCTCGTTCCACGTGGCCAGCTTATGATGACTGCAAGTGATGATATGTAAGTCTCGCAGTGACACATTAAGCGTATCCTATATTGCGTTAGCTCAAAAAAGCTAAGAGAAGGTCTTCTCTTGGAAATACCTCGTGCTTTTTTTTAAGTTTTTGGATCAAAACTGTGATTAAATTAAATTACAACAAAGTAACTTTTGCCGTGCGTTAAAAGCTCCCTAAACATCAAGAGGGTGATATCGGGGGTGTTTCTCAAGGGGAAAGCAAACCATAATCAGTTTTTAGCGATTTTCCCGAGATCCATGGGGAGAACTTGAAAAATTGGCTCAATCCAATTGTCTATCTTAGCCATCAGCAGTCAGAAAAACTTGTTTATGGTTTCAGAAAATTAATAAAGTAATTTTAAACAAAACTAAACCCTTATATGTATTTTTGGATTGCCTTCGATCCCAATATGTCTTTTAGCTTTATAAAGTGATACTGAAAATGAAGTGTCATAACACAAGCGCGACCCTAAAGCGCGAGCGCGGTAACGATTATGTTTTCTCATTGTAATGAGGATGGTAAATGTTGGGATGTAGGCCATAAACAACGTACGAAAACTCATTTTTTGGCATGAAATAGAGTTAGATCTGACGACACTCCCACACACAAAAACGAGAAGTTGGTGGAGGGTAGGTAAATCATTTGGCTTCACAACAGGTGAAAGAAGCCAACCCTTGGTAAACAACCTTTGCAGATTCCAGCGCTTGATGTCTCACCTTTGCAGGAAGAAACCTTTTCCAATCCTGTTCTGCCCGATTTAGAACCCGAGGGACAAGGAATGCAAGACGTCTGTCCCTCATAAGGCTGATATGTCCCAGCGGGACACAGGAAGCACGCGGCCAATGTTCCATTTAAGTCCCCACGAGAACCCGGTGGGCAGTTTACTGAAAAAAGGTAAAAAAAAAGGTAAATTAAAACACAGAGAAAGACGGAGGTGAACCTCGTCGGATGTAAAAAGAAGAGGAAAAGGTGTTGTTGCTGCTTGACGTCCAAAAAAGATGATCATGAAATCCATGGTGCTTTTTTTACCCCTCATCCCCCAACACAAGACAAGAAACTTTACCCCACATTGTCTCTCTCCACCCAGGCGTATAAATGAGACACACTGCTGGGGATTACCCTGCGATGGACTAGCATCCCATCGACCGGGGGGGTAGCAATACTCTCAGTTGCTTCATGCTACAGAAACCGGGTTAAGCTCCGGCTCGTGTGGGCCACCTTGTGTCGTAAGCGACTTTACCTTATCCCCAACGCAGCGGCTTGGTTGTATAGGAAAAGTTTCAAACCTCCCTGTGCTTGCTTTGGCTGCCACACAAACTTATTTTAAAATGAATTTATGCGTCAAACTTCAAGGCCACTTAAATATAGCGGAAATTAAGTTATTCCCTTAAGAAAATCCCAGTTACTTACTACAAAGGAAGTTGTTCCGAAACAGCATTGTGCCAGTAGGACATAAAGATCTGTACCCTCCGACATTCCATGAAGAGTTATCAACGTTGATACTAACATTCCTGACGTAAAATCGGATTCCTTTGGTAAACGACTCATTCACCAACACAGCCACTGATCTTTTCAATTTGTTGAAAGATTGCACCACACTGAGAGCATTCTCATATTCTGGCCTGTTCATGGACTCTGGAGTCGTAACGTTGAAGCTACGTAGCCGTAAGGATACAGCGCAGGTGAAATCGTTATTTTTGTCGGATTTTTCACAGTTCTTTACAGTCAGATTCTGAACTGCATTGGAAGATAGGTTAACCAAGTTGTTTATGACCTCGATTAAGGACAATCCCACATCTTTCTGAAACTGTTCTTTTTTATGAAGCGGAACTCCACTATTGTCATCCATTTTTCTTCCTTCTGGGAGACTTTTATTGTCGCCAGCTATCTCAAACGATAGTTCAAGTGAATGCACTACCAAGGAAAAGCCAAGGACGCGGACTTGGACGACATGAGACAGTGTGAAGTCAAACGGATTGGACACGTTACATTTGTAAAATCCCTCTTCGTGTTTCTGAAAGGCGACAAGTTTCAAAACAGAGAAATTGCCGTTCGGAACCAAACTATAACCATCACCACTTAGCGGCATAAAAAGCCACTGGTATTGGAGTGGGCGTGCCACGCTGGTCGCATTACAGCGGAAATGAAAACCAGTGTTGATGGGTATGTTCAGTTGTTTTGGAGGCTGATACACCAGAGTTGGAGGCGAGTGCACTAAAACATATGTTGGTGTTGAAGAAACCACACTCACGTGATTGTATGCTTCGCAGATGTAGTTACCGCTATCATCCGTTGTTACGTTTTCTATTCGAAGATTTTCCGCTTCGCTTTCTGGCAAAAGCGCGCCATTTTTTCTCCAGCGATAGGATGGTGCAGGGTCTCCGGTGGCTTTGCAAGACAACTCGAGTGTCTGTCCTTTTTTCATGTCTTTCATTGCCACTGGGTGATTAGTTATGTTAGGAGGGACGGCGCAAAAGATTTTTTCATCTGTTATATTTCGCAAGATCTGAAGAATTTGAAAGGACTTCTCTGCGACTTCAGTCACTGATAGGTCGTCAACGGAAATAAGGCTCTTGACCTCCGTACTGATTATTGTTAATTTCTGTTGCAAACTAACGGACTCTGGAAGTTCTATCTCTTGGTAGAGATAGTACAAATTGTCCACAAAATCCTCCAGGCAATCTGCGAAGCCATTGCATTCCATCGACGTCAAATTAAACACGTTCTCCATACTTGCCTCCCAATCTCTGTGAACCATCTCTATCGCTGTTTGAACTTTATTTTGATTAGTCGCGTTTCGAAGCCTGAGTAAACTGGCCGCACCAACCACCTCCTCGTCTGCAAAAACAGCTTCCATGGAGTCATTCACATCTCTATCGGTGAGCCCAAGCTCCACAGCTTGCGTTAAGTTGACAGCAAAATCATGGGACTTGGCATGTTGATGTTTTAACGTCTGATCTGTTACGTTGCTTAGAATTAGCAGCGACCCTGCAGAAATGTTATAAAGTGAACCTATTATGTCACTTAGAGCACGGTGATAGTTTGTCGCCAGGGCACATTTCTTTTTGAACTCTAGCAAAACTGTGACATCAGAATCGCCTTCATCGATTGCGCGCTTTCTTCTCCGTTTGCCTTGTGCAGAAGGCAGTTGGTTTAATGGATGCCCGGAACGGAAAACAGAGTTTACATTACCGAAAAGCTCCTTAACGATTTTCTTGGCCGTTTGTTGCAGAGACTCGTTCAGGGATGCAAAATTAACGATTGGAAAGATTGTTTTCTCTCTATTCTTGGACGCTGCTTTGAACAACACTGGAACTTTAGTTTCAGAGGGTGAAGACAAAGTGGCAGCGAATGATATTTCTTTTATGTCCACCGGGCAGGTTTGATTATTGCTATTCCAAAGCTGCACCAAGGCTAGTGCGTCTTCAAGAAGAGCGCGATTCTGATCATTCGCCCTTCTCGAGATGTTAGCAGCTTTAGCAAGAGCGTCGTGAGCTCTTCGTAGGATGTTGCGTTCACTGGAAGCAGCTTCCAGTTCAATCGTTAGTTTAGCAAGTTCGCTTTCGACCACCCCGAGGTTTTTCTTCGCCTTTTGTAAATTAACAAATGGCGCTATGAGTCTCCTTTTTGCTGCAGTAAACTTGAACATGGCCTTTTCTCTGGCAATGCGACAGAATGCATTCTTTTCCGTGCATGTCAGATTTTTTATTCGTGATGCGCAGTTAACTTTTTTGCAACAAGGAGCAGCAACAGTTTCTTTTATAACGTTTACCTGACAAGAAATGTCACAGCGATATGGTACATTTGTAAACTTGTAGTTGAAAACGCTTTTTTCGCAGGGGTGCCTTTCAACCTTGCAGTCCCAACCACCCTCACCGCATTCTTGCGATGCAACGTACAATCCTTCTACTACTCCTCCAGTAGCAGCCGAACCTAAGGAATCAGCTGGTCCTACTGCAGATGCTATTCCTGCTGACACTGCGGCTTCCTCCGGACTTCCAGTGGAAGCGTACGTAACGGCGCCACTAGCTATCGGATACGCAACGTTTGGTGGAACGCCTACTGACACTAATCCGTACGTAATCACTGCCTTTGCTCCTGTTGTAACTAACGATTTTCCAACTTTCTCAAAATTGCAGCCTACAAAGGAAAGGATATCACCCCCAGAATGTTCGCATTTTTCTTCTAAGCAACTAGCAATCTCCTTGAAGGGAGGCAGTCTTTCCTTCAAAACGTTGTGACAGGTCCCGGGACAAAGGCCTTGCTCTTTGCTGATGAGGTCTTTGTAGCAGGTGTTGCAAGCTGTTCCGGTCACACAAACATAGGGACATTCATTTACAGAGCATAAACGCTCGAGAGATGCTTTCAGTTGGTTGACTTCCTCGGTGCTATTGGAAACATTCTTCTCTGCGATCTTTACTTCTTTCAAGGCGGCTTTTTGAGCTTTGAGCGCCCAGAGGTATCTCTTCACAGCCAGATGGGTATTGTTTTCTGCTTGGGAAAGCCTGAGTTTACTTCTACTGATTCTCGCTTTAATTTTGTCATCTGTGTTTTGGAGAGCTTTGAGACGATGGACAGTATTTTCAGCAACAATTTTGATGTAATCATTTATGATTTCTTTCATTTTATTTTCCAGTGAATCGTGATCACTGTTTAGTTTAGAAGTTCTCGGAAACATCCCGTTGACTTGTAAAAGCAAAAAATCCCACGTTTGTAATCTGCTTGAGGCATTGAAAGAAAGCCGATAACTGTTGAGAAGATTGATTTCTTGTCTAAAGCTTATAGTGTTGTTTGAAATCACCACTTGTGCTTGAAATGAGTTTCCTAGCAAAGCCACCGTGGTGTTTAGGATTCCGTGGGCTGTTTCTTGGCTGTCAGGTGGCAGAAATATCTGGATCGAGTCGGAATCTGAAGTAGTAAAGAGTCTTCCTAATGTTGCCTTCTGGTTAAATGTGGCAGACATTTTCAAGCCTGGAAATTTCATATCACCACTGCAACATTTAAAAGCTTTAGAGTAAACTTCGATATTGATAAACATGTTGGGAAATTTCAATGGTCCAAACTTCACAGTCCCATTCAGTTGGAATCTCAAATGAATGGCCGAACTCAGTTCACTTAAAGAATAGTTATTCACACTATGCGCATCTGCAAAGAGAGATACGTTGCTGTTGGCACTTTCAATGTAGGAGCCGAGAAGAGTGGACGCAAATGGATCCTTTCGTAATGGCCCATTTAGAAACAATGAGTACGTATCTTTCGTCTTACAGGACTTGTTGTTTTCAGAATCTGAAAAACAAATGAGAGATGATTCACCTCTGTTCTAAAAAGCTGACTTCTTTAGTAACTTTAAGACTTATATATTAGTTAAGAACCAGGCAAAAACGCTTTAAGTTAAAAACATATTAATCTATAAGAGGTAGAGAGATTTTGTCCTCACAAATTAAATTGAAAACATTTCTTGCTTGAGTCATATTTATTTATCACTTTCTTTGGTTTTGACTAAGAGAAACCTATATACGTCAATACGTCGAATCTTGGCAAACGGAAATAAAATTCATTTCCAGTTTAAATAAATTCAGGAACGAAAGGGGTGAGGTGATGGAATTCTTTCAAAAATCATTTTGTAAACTGTTGTTTTCTCTGACATGGAATTTCTGTATACCCACGAAGTTGCTTTCCACATTTAGTGTGAGAGTTCTAAATTTTTCGTTAATTCAGAATAGAAAGATCATCAACCAGATTCGAGGGAACGTACGGTTAATAAAAGCATTACTGTTGTTTGGGCAAACACTAACCTCTGTAATGGATTTGTCCAGAGCACTTATCAAATGGAATTGTCACTACTATTTGCTGCTTTAGCAAGAGGATGGTTATGGTTATGTTCACTTGTCCGCGAAAACCAGCTGCCCAAGGGTCACGACTGGCGATCCATGCCTGTGTTTGAGCAAGACAGTTTGAGTGTCTTAGTGGTGGGAAAACGTTGCATACACTAGACGATTGTTAGTAGAAAGTGTCAAATACGCGAAGACAACAATTACAAGATACATGCTTACTTTCGATAATAATTCCAATTCTTCGGAAAATCATGGCAAACGTTTTAATGACCTCCGGCGACAAACTTTATAAAAAGTATAAAAACTTTATAAACCAATTTTATAAAAAATCTTGGGAAAATATGCGCGATTGTCAAAAATTCACAGAAATAAACAACATATTACATTACCTTCTTGGAGATATATTTTACATCTCTAAAAACCCATACATGAATTTAAAATCTATACCTCTAAGAGACTTTGGAAACTAAACAAACCGAGGGGACGTATCTTGGAACTGGCCGT
The DNA here is from genome assembly GCA_964017195.1 of Siderastrea radians. NCBI lineage: Eukaryota > Metazoa > Cnidaria > Anthozoa > Scleractinia > Rhizangiidae > Siderastrea > Siderastrea radians. Next base: position 29,585,346 of record OZ024896.1, on the reverse strand, counting down.
TTTAACAAAAATAAAGCTAGAATGATAACTTACCTGTTTGGTGTATGGTATATCAAGAATTGCATTTCCCACCAAACGTACTACCAACGAACGGACGGGATGAGATCCACGAATCGTCTTTTCAACTCTTCCATAGAATTCCAGATTTCCTGGTATGAAAGTTTTACTTTGATTCCATGTTTTTGCGGAATAGCCAAGACCAGTATGTCTTGAAAACTGCATAGCCAGAGCGGTCACATTCCATCCTTGAGTTGCAAGTTGCCGATAAACTGGCATGTTGACCAGTGCATCGTAAGAGAGAGGGTTAAACGCAAGTAGCACGTTAGCCGGCAGAGACCGTGAGCAAAGCTCGACAGCAACGAGAAGGAAAGCATTTTTGCCGTACTTGGGAAGATTCAAGCTACTCTCGTTTACCTCAACGGTTATTTCGCCTGAGTATAAAAGGACGGAGTAGTAAGATTCGTCCTTCACCGACAGCCCTAAACCTTTCAAAATACCTTTCAGCTCCTTTCCGGTCCAAATGTATGTGATTACGTCATTGGGCCCAAAGCTTGATAAGGTTTTCAACGGGATCAAACGCAACCAATTGGGGAAACTCTCGTTTAAGGACTGAAGAAAGACCGATGCTAGGGTCTCGGAGACAAGACATTGCACGTGTTTTGGTGGCCGTATTTGGCAATCACCCTTGTCTGCTGATACAGAAGAGTGATTCATTTTGTCAAGGGTCGCCCCTTTTATGCCCAGTGGTAATGTAAGATTTCCAGACAGAATAGAAGCAACACCTTTTGTGCTAAGTCGCCCTTGGGAATCTTTCCACGGCTCTGTTGATCCAGCACAAAGGAAATCGTCGCTTTTGGGGCACTTTAGAAGTTTAACTTTGTGGCATCCCACAGGAAAACTTATGTTACTAGTCACATGGCAAGATGTGCTATTGTCAACCACAATTAAAGTATCTGGAAGCACTGCCTGGTATGACTTGGCCGCAAGCCCTGAGAGCGTGTAAGTGATCTGATGGATACCAAGACGACCAGCTGTGATTGTCATGTTAGCAAGATAGAGTCTTCCTTGCTCCATTTTCTCTGGGGTGACCACCAGTTCTCGGGGGAAAAACTCTAATCCTTCCACACTTGGTGTGATTTTCAACTCGTGTTTTGGCGGAGATAGTTCAAAAGTGACGTTTACGCTGCTGTTTTGTTGCAGTCGAGGGTAGTTTGGTGTTCGGACGATTCCCACGTGACATTTGCTACCTGTGTGAGCTGTGCGGGTGCAATTACACCAGAAGGCAGTACTGTTAAGAGGATGACATGTACCTCCGTGATAGCATGGGTTCGGATGACATACTGTTATTGCTGCAACCAAAAAAATAACACAAACATTACGAAATACTTCATGACGTATTATTGGAATAAAACTTACAAAAAGGAAATTCCCGTTGTTCTAAAAAGAAGACGTTCCGGCCATACAACAATTTTTAAAGAGCAAATGATAAACTGAGAAATTTTCAGCTAGCGTACTACATTGAACAGTAACAGATCAGGAAAAACCTCAACAAATTTGGTTTAAATGTAAAGAAGATCACCGCAATTAAGTGCGCAATTTTTGCAGGTGCGAAAAGTAAAGCCTGGCAACATTTCAGGCTTGTAGGGGATTCGAAATCATGACCTCTTGCAATAACGGTGCAGCGCTTTAACCAACTGAGCTAACAAGCCAACATGGAGCTGGTCACTTTGTCGGTTCGTAAAAAAATCCATGAAGGATGAAAGTAAAAATAATGAGTATATGAAAATACCGTATAGAAGAGCTGGGGAAATTTTTTGGTGTGTATTTTCTTCCTTTAACATTTGTATTATAACCTAATCTACTTTTCCTTACCCTCACACTGGCCTGATATTGGCACCCATTTGGAGTCTGCAGAGCAGGTAACTGTTCTGCTACCATTCAGGAAAAACCCAGGGTTGCAACCAAAAGAGCATTTTCCCTTGTAGGTTGTTGAACAGGGAAAATGAACAAAGCCATTTGCAGGAGGTGTAGGCCTGTTGCAGTGCTTAACTGCAAAAAAGTTACATTTTTTAAAATTATATTTACCAGAGAACCTTACATTTACATATTACACAGTGAAGATTTTTAACGATTCTCAAACTTTCTTTGAAATTATCAGATTGTTGATTGTTTGTCGAAACTTTTTGTATTTCAATTTTTGTAAGTGGTTTTACTTAAAATTAACTTGTAACTGCCGAACAGTTTATGGTTATGAAGCAACCAGACAATTAATCAGCCTGCAATTAAAAGATTAAAGGTATCTAACAATGAAAATAATAATAATCTACGAGAAGAAGTGTCAGCTGATGTCGCTCGTGTTAGAAAAGCGCTTTTTTAACTGACTCCTGAATTTTCCCCGTAAAGCAGTTTAATGAGTACTAAATCTAAGTTCAGATCGTGGCTGACAAAAAACTATACCATTTTTTCCTGCTGGTGCAAAAAGAGTTGAGATGCTGCAGATGCAAATAGTAATTTTTCTGCCAGCGCCTAGTCCTCAGAAAACACTTTGCCGGCAGTTTTTGCTGTTTGAGCGCTCGATTGAATGCAAGTAACATACCGTATTTCCCCGATTAAACGCCGGGTCAACACGGCCAAATTTTAAGGTCCGGCGTTTATTTGAAACTGAACCTTTGTGGTCTTTTATGTTACTGATTCTCATAAAAAATTATTTATAGCAATTTTAAAAAGGACTCATGAACTCCTACAGTACTTGAACTTCATTTATTTTCTTTAGCTCATTCCAACTAAAAGAAGTTGGCGTAATGTACTCTACACTCTAATGAAAACCAATTTTCCCGCCTTGCTTTGTGTTTTATCGAACGCAGACGAAATTGGTGACATTTTATTTTTATTTTACTTATATTGTGCTATGTTTTGCTATAATTTTCGAAGACCACAACACTAAGCCTATGAAAATGATCAAAAATACCCCTTTTTAATAAAAGCCTAGTAGGGTTGTCCACATTATGCCGACATAATTTTGAGCATAATAGTGAGGCAAAAGCATCAAGCATTATGCTGAAATAATAGTGCAAAGTTTCTTCGACTCTTTGTGCTTTATATAAACTTTGCCAAAACCATGGGATTCCCAAACAAGACACCGACCCAGGTACTACATTTTTAGACCACGCCTGGTTACAAAGTAGCAAGAACATGCAGCCTGAACATGGCTTCCAGCAGTTCCAGTTCTACAAAATTGTCCACTGCCTCCTTAGACTGTTTTCATTTACACTTGTAACTAACATAAACCTGTCTTCTGTGGTCTTTTATTTATTTTTATGTTAATTATAATGGAGCATTATAGTGATGGTATTTGAGCATAATAGTGACATTTGTTGAGCATAAAGAATTAGCATAATAGTGTGAAACATTGAGCATAATGTGGACAACCCTAACGCCTAGGCCCGGTTGCATAAAGAAACTTAAGATTAAGTGGGATTCTCTGCAACTGTTCTCTGTTTTCCAGAGGTATTTTTCGCAGCGTCATTGTGTTTTCTTATACTCTTTAATTTGCCTTCGGCCGATCTATCCATAATATTAATAGCGTGCAAGAAAATCTCCGGAACACAGCGATTGTATGTAGAAATTCCTACTTAATCTTAAGTTTCTTTATACAACCGGGTCCTGGCCCCGAATAAACGCCTGGTTCAAATAACCGCCGGGCCTGTGAGGTCTAGTTTTATATAAAAATCCCCGGCATTTAATCGAAAAGTATGGTAACCTTAAACCTTAGACAGACAAAGTTCTGTTCTTACATTAAAAAACTACTCATTTCTATGCTATAATTCCTCATACTTTAAAAAGCTTACCTCTACAAACTGCACGATCACCACTCCACTGGCCGCTGGCCAAGCACATGCGCAGCACTGATCCCACTAGCTCGTACCCAGGTTGGCAGCCAAAATGGCAGACACTGTCCATCGTGTATCCAGTACAATTCATGTAACCTTTGGCCGGCTTGGTGATCGAAGAGCACGGATACCCTGGTAAGGAGATGTAATACTGTGAACACTAAGGTAGTCATATAAATATATGCCTTTGGTTCATGCCGTACTTCAGTCTTTTGCTTTACCCTCTCACTCCCATGAGAAATGAGATATTTTTGTAAAAAAAAAAAAATAGAAAAAAAATATGGTACCAATTGACCCAAACCCAAGACCAAATGTGATACATCAATTGAAAGCTTTTGTCAGGGGAATTGTAGTAAACACACCAACAACGACGGCGAAAATCACAGCTTAGGTTAAAAATGTCAAAAACCGAGATATAGAAACCTTGAAAAGACATTTTATTCCTTAGTGAAGTTGTCCAAGATCTCCAAGATCTTTTTGGTAACCAAAGTCGCTACCAATTGACCTAGTATTGATCACGTGATGGCATCTTCGTCCATGTGCCACTAGTGGAAGTGAGAGAGTTAATTTCGCCATTTAATGCAATTTTTACAAGAGGACAGTTAAAGAAGGTCCTAATCATGTCCGGCTTAGACACGTTTCGTAGCATTGAAATTGCCTTTGACCAGCAGTGCCTTTAATATAGCCACTTTTGTAATTTTGTTATCTCAAGAAATCTTTTCCTGCTAAAGATCTATGCTAGCCAAGTAATTAGAATTGTTGTAGATTCAAAATAAAAAGAAATTATGAAATTGTGAAGTTCTTTATTTCAAGGTTCTTTACCTTTGCATGTTCTGAAGTCAGTATCAAGGTAGTATCCGGGTAGACATGTACAATAGTAGCTTCCCGGAGTGTTGCCACAACTCTGGCTACAGGTGTGCTGGCCATTTGTACACTCGTCGTGATCTGAAAGAGCGAGAGAGTTGCATTGAATGTAAGGACTATTAGTTGTTTATCTTACTTATTTTTTATTTACACAGAACTATTTAAACTAGCCGTTTATGCTAAATTAGATGCTCCTGTCTAAATATTGATTTAAATAAATCAATAAATAAATAAATAAAAAATAAATAAATAACAGCTAATCTTGCTGTCGGAAAATGTCGAGTTGTTATCAAACTTATTGGGTCCTTTTTTCAAACGAAGAGTAAGTTTTGAACTGGATTAATTTCTTCCATTTCTTGAGAAATGAATAATTAAAGATTAAATTATAGGTTCAGTCCATTTCGTTTGTTGCAAACTATAATATAATCCGTCCATGTTACTTTACATACTTCTCGTCTTTCACTTACATAAGAGAACTGAATATTGGTGATAAACTTACCGGTGCAAGTCCGATTATCAGGGTCCAAATAATATCCAGGTCGACAGATGCACTGGAAGCTACCAATCGTGTTGTTGCATTGGTGCGCGCAGCCAGCAACACCTGATTTACATTCATCGATATCTGCGGATTTGAAAAAGATTTAATTGAATAAAGGGGCAGGGTTTCTTGGACAAAAAGTTGTTAAAGCTATGTCTCACTAACTGGATGGTACCACAGACGGCACGATATCAAAGTGAATATTTAGGAATAACGAGCGAAAATCAGTTTTACCCCCTCCTCCGGTGGGCACTCTCTATAGTGGGGGCTACACGGGGAGGCTCCGCCCAAAGGGGGTGCCTTTGAGCTCGCAGTATGCTAAAGGATAGGGAAAATTGTTATCTTAGAATGAAGGGTCACCAAATTTGCTGTTAAGCAGAAGAAATAGCAGCAAAAGGTTAAGTATATAGTAGGGTGCCAATCTTGGAAAACATAACAAAGCGAAACACACGAAAGTTTAGGGCCTTTAGTTTCTGATCCAGGGGAACTCAAAAGCCTGGATAACACAAGCGCTGACGATAGGATATTCTATTGTACCCATTTGGGTAAATTGTTATATTAAAGGGTAAGGATTTGAGCCTAGAAGCGGAGCCTCCTCGTACAAAACTTTGAGTAGCTCCCGCCCCCCAAAAGGTTTTAACCGATTTTATCTAGGACACAAAGGAAGAACTTAAAAAAGCCAGCCCGACTATTTCAAGTTGGATCCATTTACAACCTGGCCATCAGTAACCAAACACACTTAGTTCTGAGCACTGTAACAGCCATTTATTAGAGCTGGATAATTTTTTTAGGTTTCAGTTGATGCAAATGTGTCTTTCGGTTTTTCAGAAATAATGGTAAAAAAACTGACATAGTCTCTTAAAGTTCAACGGAAATGTGTCCATTGTGGACAATTCCAGGAAGATGGCCCAACAGTTGCACACAGTACGATTTCGTAAACAAAATGCCCAAGCCCGTGTCTCAAATGTCGAACACTGGTCTAGTCAATAATTTTGTCGAATGAAAAAAAAAAAGGAAAAAACAGGAAATGGATGGAGATTAAACGTGACCATGTAATCTTCACAGCCAATGGTAGCACGACTTTACTGATCAATCAAATCAATGACTAGAGATTTAAAGCCCTCAACTGATGACGCCTGGTAAGATGGCCAGGATTATCAGAGGCACCAGGCTTATGCTCCTAATACCAATCCGCTAGTGGTGGTCTGTAGTTTTGGTCTGTTTTCTCATCCGCGCACCAAGAATGTGACAGTTCCTACTAACCAAGGTCGATATCAGTGTCGCGTCCTTTTTAGGCAATATAAATCCGGATTTTGCAATCGAAAGTTCGATTTTCCTTTCCATTTCGGAGCAGGACGACCTGAGATTGCAATCTAAACGAATGCTTGAATGGAGCTAAATGGCTCAGATTGGTGTCTGAGTCTGGTTTCGGAGTATACTTTCCATTTCTCTAGCTTATCACCTACAATGGAACCCTGATATAACGAATCCCTTGTAACGAAGACCCCGGTATAACGAGCGATATTGTTCAGCCCAGTAATAGTAAAATGTATGGAAAAGAACCTCGCACTTCGTTACATCGAGGTTCCACTGAAGCACACTTTTTAGGCTTTAAACAATCGTGGATTGATTTGCTTTCAGATTCTTTGTTCAGCCAACACAAAATCCAAAAGTTCCCAATAAAGTAAAACTGAAATGGATCGATTTAAAGGAATTCAAACCAGTGTGAAAATAACAGTTACAGAAAAAATTCTGAAAATGTTACCCAGATCTGGTTACTTTAGACAAAGCAGTAATAATTAAATATTTTGTTTTTACCTGAGCAGGACTGATTATCGTTGTTGAGGTTGAAGCCACTGTGACACGTGCAGCTGTAACCTCCTGGATGATTGATACAACGTTGTTCACACGTGTGGTTTCCCGTCATGCATTCGTCGTGATCTGAAAAAATGAACAGACAAAAAAACCGCTCTACCACTTGCACCTGTAATTATATTATACTAAGCAATCAACACATGAACACTGATGGAACACCTTTGCAGGTTATAATTTAGTTATTTATGATACACACGAGATAAGCAAGCATGATGGCATGATATTTCAACTGTTACAAGGGCAGCGAGCGAGTTTTGTCGAGAAAACTTGACGCCCACTGTTCGAATATCGATATTGGCATAAACCACATGCTCTCCCCCCGTCCTCTACCATGTCCCTTGGCACCATTGCATTCCTTTCAGTTCAGTTCAGGAAAAGGTAACGCTGGGATAGTCTTACCGCGCTGTAATCTTTTGTAAGGCACCAGCTAAACGAGCAAACATTTTCCTCCAACATCGTGTTGGAAGAATATGTTTTACCGTTGAGCCGCCTCTCTCAATTTTGCATTTAAATGGATTTCCATGTTTGACGTATTCACTCAACATTTTGCCTTACAAACAAATGTTTGTTCGCTTAGACACGTCTGCCAACAAGTCGGCTCGCGTAAGCGGGAAAAAAGCAACCAAGCAATCAGAAATGAAATTTTGGTGACGTCGACGTATACTTTCAGCAGAAATACGCAAAAAGCTTTAATTGGTTTACTGTGTCCGATGTTTGGTCAGCCACCAAACGTTTTGTGCGACAAACAGGATGTTGGACAAGAATGTTAGACCGTTAGCCGGGGCTTAACTCTACTCGATGGTGAAGAACTCACTTCATCAAGGAGTTTCTAGCCATTAAGTTGCACGTTTTCTCTTGTGAAGGATAAAAAGACCCGTCCACAAGGTAAATTAAAATTTCCAGTTGCGTGTTGACTATCATAAATTGGAAAGTGTTTGTCAAGACGTTAATTGATCTTGACTCCGTTCACAGTTTGTATTTGCCAAAACGATTTTGCCTTATGAAGGTGCATTAAGGGTGACTGTGTGTACAACCTCCATGATGTATTTGAAAATACCTGCACAATCTCTTCTATTACTTGTGAGCAGATATCCCTCAGGACAAGTGCAAAAGAAACTTCCTGCGGTGTTGTTGCATTTGTACTGACATATAGGATGTAAACATTCGTCGATGTCTGGAAATAAAAAACAAAAACAGAATTTCAGACTTAATATCATGGGTGACAAATTACTCCTTAATTTTGGCGCGAAATTTCAGCGTTAATTTATAATTTCACACGTGAAATTACAAAATTGCCATGGCAACGGGTCTATAGCTCAGCGCCAAGATGGCGTTGAGGTTAATGATGAAGATGTTTTGTGCAGAACTACAGCAATTCTAGAAATATTCATTGAGGACACAATTGATAATCTGTAAATTTTGAGTTTTAATTGACTGAACTTCTCAGAAATCACCTGCGAGTTAAAAAGAAGAGATTATTTTTGATATTGTGACAGCGAAAATTTTTGAACGGCGAGCCAGTTGCAGCGATCGAGTGATTGACCGCGAGCTCAGAGAAGTAATTCAGTGGATTTGGGCACTTCTTCGAATGGAATAAAGGTCAGTTTTTAAATACAAATTTGCTTCCGAAGTTTACTTTCATTAAAACATGTTTGCTGTGCGTATTTTGAATGTATTTGTGAAGCCTTCTGAGCCTTGCGCGATGGAGCAACGTAGTGCACGATTCAGTGAATTTGCCGGATAAAACGCGGATAACCTTTGCCAAGCGATTTGCTTTGGTACTTTTCAAGTAAAAATTCAGAGTCTGGTGTATTTTGCTGTCGGTTAGAAAAAGACGAAATCGTCAAAGCGTGGTAAAAACTTGTCACAAGATTTTTTCATTATTTCACTCAGAAAATGTGAACTTTAGCCGTTAAACCGTTTCAATGCTCAAGGAGTTCTCGATACGATAAACAAGGCAAAACCCACGATTGTGAGTGTAATTTGTCACCCATGATATTAATAGGTAATCAAATGGTATACTCGTGAAATTAGGAAATAATTTCACTTGCGTTTTGTCAAAATTTTAATAATTTATTAGAATTTTGGCAAAACGCAAGTGAAATTATTTCCTAATTTCACTCGTCACCATTTGATTACACATACAAATAGTGTATAAGGAAATGACTTCACTCGGGAAGTGAAGTCATTTCCCTTCAAAACGGGAACCGTGACAATTTGTTTGGCCAAAAACAAACATTGCTACATATTTCAACAACAGCAGCACAGCAGAGAGCAGAGTTCCTACCTTTCTGTTTCAAAAACGCTGGTGATCCTGTTAAGGTTCAGGTATGAGTCGCAAAAAAACGATATGGATCAACGTTTGATTTACTGAAAATAATCTCTCCTGGTGTTGGGATGACTTTGGAAATTTTTACCACTTCTTATTTGGTTATCGATACATATATATTCTTTTAAACCGGCGTTCATTTTTTAAGTTTTCAACGTTTTGAATATGTTTTTTAATGTTTTGCACTCTCACGCTGATATCGTTTACGAAGGAGAATACGTATGCTGGTTATCACAGGCAAATTCCAAACAAACTGGGGGAATGACAGCCTTTATCAATGAGTCAGGGATATCAGAGAATTGTGGAAGGCATACTGAAACCTTCTAATTTAATTAACAGGGTCTCTTCAATGCACAGTGCGAATTAATCTGATCAGATAGCGATTCAAATTACCTTTATAGAGCCCACTCAGGCTGGTTTCAATGGTCCAAACGATGGAAGCGCTACTAAACACCGGAATGAACTGGAGGGTACCGGGATGATCAGAAATGAACCGGAAAAGTACTAGAAAGAACCGGAATAAAACGTTTTGTTCCGTACCGTACCTTTCCGTCTCGTTCTGTACCGTTCCGTCGTTCCGGTACAGGCTGTAGCTACACATATACTTCAGTCTCTGGTGTGATCGCGTGGTCACTTAATCGCTTTGAGTGATGTTTTTTTAAACGACCTCTAAGAACGCGGAGTGCTTTTTTCGGAAATCGAACGAACATTGGTCAACATTTTACCAAGATTCTTTACCAATCAATTTGACATTGCCAAACTAACAAAACTTACCTGAACACGTTTTGCTGTTGTTATCTAGACGATATCCAATATAACAGTCGCACGAGTAGTTACCAGGTGTATTGATGCATATCTGCTCACAGCTGTTGTTACTACGGCATTCATCAATGTCTGTGAAATATCAAGGCAAAGGGCTGATTACAGAATGCTGTAATTAGCTTAGTACCCAGGCGCCCTCTTCACGTTCACTCGACTTTTGGCGTGAATTCGTGACGTCACCGAACGACACGCTTCCACTTGCTACGTCCATTTCGCACTCACCCAAACGAATTCAACATTTCCATTCAACACAGTTCCACATAAATTTGATAACTAAATTTCCCGGGGGGGGGGGGTTAGACGGAAGTTCGGCAGAAAACAATAAAAATACCGAAAGCACACAACTGGTAAAGTTTTCAAACTTAATTTAGATTTCAATGTGTTTTTTTAACCTGGAGATAATCCCCCATCAATTTTCATACATACAAAACTCTCATACAAACTCTCATATTACTCTATAGCGAGGTGAAACTCGGTGGCTAACATTAGCGACAAACGGATATTTCCAGTTGCTTTTACAGTTGTCCTGTAGCATCTTGCATTGTTAAACCTGATTAAATTATCGTCTTAAGGCCTCTGTTAAATGATATTAAGTGATTCTGAATGTTGCTAAATATTGTTGAACAAAGTGTGATTATTGCTCTCAAACATTTCTACGGCAAAGCTGTATTTAACAATACTGGATGACATTGAATCCACTTAACCAAGGCCTTAGAGGGAAAGAACGTCATGGGGACTAGACGTTACTGGTTTGCCACTACTAAGCTACTATAGACTTCAACCAGAGGAAAATTGGTGCATGTGTGATCCCCTAAAATTGTGCTCTTGAGTTATTTTTGGAATAATGGTAGTAGGAGAAGTTGACCTTAAATTGCGGAGTAGCTTAAAGGGTGGCCAAGGATAAAAGGGAGTCGAAGGGTGAAGAAGCAGAAGCGCTGCACTAACTTGGATTAAAGCTAAAGTGACCTACCTCGGCAGTGATTTAGTCCAACAAGATCGTAGCCGGGATCACAGGAACATTCATAAGGAAAAGGGGAATTAGCACAGTGATGTTGACAGCCACCGTTGTTCGTAGCACACTCGTTGGTGTCTGTTTACACAAAAACAGTGCTTTAATTCAGTCAATTGTAAATGAAGTCTTAAAAGTTTGTCTAAAGTCATCGAAAATCAGTGTGCGCGTCATATACGTGTATAATTGTGCTATAAAATGTTACAGTACGCGACTGTCTGTTTGTCTTTTGACTTGCATCTTGACCCACTTTGGTATGGATCCCGAATAAAATACAAATTTTTAGCGGGATTGTACTTTATGAAATCACCATTTCTGGGGCTTGCGGAACCAATTTTCGAGGGATTTAGAAGGATCGATAATTTCCGAAGGGGTTTAACGTTTCTTATAATGTTTCTAATGTCGAAAATCAATAATAAGATGTTAGTAAGTACAGGAAGGTTTTTATTTTATCTGAATTTAACAGCATGAAATGTTCAGTTAATTCTATCGGGGAATAAATTTTGTGGAAAGTGTTTTTGCGGTATCTGTGTTTTGGGCGGGAAAAATAAACTTTTAAAAAAGTGCAAATATAGAACCCGTAAAAATATCAGGTCATAGGGTAGGACATGACTGAGTGATTTTTCTTAATACAAAAACAAATAACAAAAGAAAAGAAAAGAAATAAATAAAAAATAAATAAAAACTTACCCATTTTGCAGTTTAAACCTTCCCAACCAAGACTGCACTGACATTGCTCAGGGCTGATACAAGTTCCATTGTTATCACATCCTCCAGTACAAATTGCTAAGGCGCAAAGGAATACGTACTTGATTTAGTTGGAAATTCAATGAATTAAAAGCATTTCTCTTCTTGACTGTTGTCTCATTTATAACGCCTTCCAAGGTTTTAAATAGGATCGATATATCAGGGTTTAAGAACCTTTGCGGCACACGCCTACTCTAAATTAACGGGAGTACACCCCCCCCCCCCGCCCCTCCCTGGCAGTTCTAAAATCAGTGCTTGGTTTTAAATAATATAATGCTTCCATTTAAAACTACGATCAGTGCTTTTCTCAAATTAGTAAAATCAAAACTAAACATTAGTAAACTAAGTGCTTAAGCCTACCATAAATCAACTAAAAAGCTCCCTCTCTCGACTTAAATATAAGCCGTCCACCCCTGATAAGCCCCTCCTCCTCTTGAAGGACAAAAATTTTTGAAGCCACCTCTCCCTCTCTTCCTCGTCCGTCGCAGCCGAAACAACAAGCGGCAGTTTTACCGGTACAGTTTTAATAATCCGGGCACTAATTTACGATTCACGAGCCTATCACTTTAATGAACAATTTATGGTCCATCCATGTTCTAGAAGTTCGGTTCATGTACATGACATGCGCATAGAGTGGTTTTTAAAATGAGTTTAGTAAAACCAAAACCAATATGTAATTACTCTGATTAATCACAACTGGCGCAAACAACGCATGAACCAATCTGATCTCGGAGAAAATTCATGTAATTAGCTTCAAGTGCGCGAAAACGAGTGGGAGCAATTAGGATAAAAGGATAAAGTCACACACGAGCCAAGGAGGCCCACACGGCCGGAGCTTATCCCGGTTTCCGTAGCATGAAGCAACTGAGAGTATTGCTACTCCCCCCTGGACGAGATGCTAGTCCATCGCAGGGTTACCCCCCAGCAGTATGTCGCCGGTACACATATGTACACCTGGGTGGAGAGAGACAATGTGGGGTAAAGTTTCTTGTCTAAGGAAACAATACAATGGCAGGGACTGGGCGTCGAACCACCGACCTTCAGATCTGAAGTCCAACGGTGGGAGCAAGTCACGATTGGTTTTTGTTTTACGTCAGATTGGTTGGACAAAGTGGCGCATGTTTTTTCTTCATCACTTTCGCTAAATTAATTTATTCTCCCTTTCGCTATTAAGCCCCCGTCCTCCCTTCAAACGTGCTTGAAAATAATAAGCATCCCTGGAGTGCTTAATAGAGGACTTATGTTATATCCTGGAGTGCTTAATAGAGGACTTATGTTATATGCTATGATGGATAACCTGGTCCCTTCCAAAAACAACAACAACAACAACATGTTTTGCTGGAAACTTACGTATTGTACATTCATCGCCACTTTGTCTCCATCCGGGAGCACAATAGTAAATTGGTCTGATTCGTGTTATAAGTCGTGTTACAGTTCTCCATACTGTTCTGTACACGGTTCTAGAAAAGAATACAAGAAATCAAATGAGTAAACTTTCAATAAGTAGCTAATTAGTCCCCTTCCTCCTCACTTCACAGCTCTCCTCAGCTCTTCTCTACAGCTTTCTTCCTTAAGAAATTGTATGGGAAAAGTAATTCTTACACCCCTACTTTTTTGGGTTGAAAAACGTTGCTGCATCCTATATGACAGTATTTAATTTACTTCATTTCCTAATCGTAGACTCCGTCAAACGATCTCCACATCACCCAAAACTGTTGAATACAACTTTGGTGTGCGAATGTTTACATAATCATGTAACAACATTCAACAGGTTGCTCATACGCGTTTTATTCGCCTAGTTCGAATTGAATTGAAATGTCGAATCTGTTTGGCCGGGCTTAAACTCCACTTAATGATTCACTGTCTCGATAATTAGTTTGTTTGTGTTGTAAGCTATTCCGTCTTTTGAGTGATCATCAGTGGACGCCATTTTGAACAAAGTCCATCCACATTTGATTGTAACATTGGTACGCAATGCTGGACATGTGCTACCACTCCCTGGACAGGTAAACTCACCGGCATCGTCTACAGTTCCAGCATCCGCTAAAGGTCGTTGTGCATGTTTGGCCATTCGTTGTAGCGACGCTTATTGACGTTGAAATCGTTGTGGTGTAGGAAACATTTCTAGTAAGAACATTACGACTGCAAGAAAGAATCCACATCATCAGGGTTTGGGAAACTTCAGGTTAACGCACTCAAAACTTACTTAGACTGTGGTTTAGGACAATGACAAGGGTTGTTAATAGTTTTTATAGTCTGATTTTTAGGCATTAAACGACTTTTAAATAACCATCCCTTTAACTTAAAAGGTATGTGCGCTGATTTTTTATTACCTTCAATATAAACTCTCAATCTCTTTGCCAAACTAGAGTTTACAGTTCTTCGTTTCTTTATTTAATTGGCCACAGGAAATAAAACTTGTTTTCAACATGTTGTCAAACATTTAGAGGAGACTTTGACCAAGGACAGCGGTACGTTTGCTTTGTGGTAATACAAGAAATAGAAACGAAATGGGAAAACTTACCCTCTAGGGCGCAAGCTTGAAACATTCCTGCTCAGTTCAACAAGAAAAAGTTGTCAAAATTGAGACATTTATTTAATTTCATACGTAAATACAAAAGGTAAAGTTATCATTCATTACTAATTTATTGTACACTTTATGAGTATGTAGTAGCATGTACTTTTAACATTAGTTATGTTTCTTCAAAATTTTCAGGGATAGCGATGTTTTTAAAGCATCAAAAAATAAGTGGAAAAGAACGCTCTCTTTACATACTGAGTGTTCTTAATTTTATTATTAAAAATTATAATTAAAAGGAAAAATTTCAGAGATAAAAGTAAAAAAAGAAATGAAATACTGAGTATTTAGTTTGGTTTAAACTTCGAGGCTTCCATGCCTACTTTTTTCATTAACCAGACCCAAATTGGAAATTAACCAACCAGAAGCTCTGTTTAGTGTCATGATTTCCTACAGAATCAAGTAACTGACTTGGTATCCTACAAACTCGGCCCCAGGGGCTTCTTAGTTGCCGCCATACTGAAAACCGAGAAGACCCTGGGGACGAAATTGAATAATCTGCGATGTTTTTGGTGTCTTTTGATGTCAAATCTCGACTACCTCTAGGCAAAATACAAACTGCAAGGCTCGACCAGACTCCCCTGACATGTAAGCCCAGGTACACCAAAATGGTACGAAAAGTATAAACACAACAATATTCGGTTGCCAAATTGACGAGAGGTATGTTTGATTTTAGCGTCACGACAACCTAAACATCGAGTTGATTTAAAATTTTACAGTTCATTGAGTTCAGCGCAAACTGTTGTTGCCACTTGACAAAATCTTCAATAAGTCCTTCTCAACTTTTTCTCAAACTAAATGATAATTCACCTCATAAAAACAAACAAAATCATGCATCTAATGTTTTCATTTCTTTTCTTCAAATACGAGAAAGCGTGCCTTACACTGAACAGGGTATGTAACACCGAGAATATTGTCCAAAATAACTCCGCCAAGCGTCTTTATGTCAAAGCTAGTCTCGGTGTTGGAAATCCTGATCGTAAACTTTCACTCTTGTTTGATATATAACTTGAATAATTAATTTCTGATGGCTTTCGTTTTAAAAGGCCGAATTAAAATATACAAGAAGTGCGGAAGATGGCAAGTGCAACGTTCGCGCTCGAAACTCCTGTAGTTTTTGCTTTTACTTACCACTTAAATTAGAAACCGTCACAAAGTTTTGAAAAAAAGATGTCAAAACATTGGAGCTTAAAACATTGTTAGGTGGCAACGTAAACGGTACTGTGAGAAATTGAAATGAACCGGGAAAACTTACCCTCCGGGGCTCAAGCTTGGGGCACTTGTGCTTCTTCTCAGGGCAAATAAAGAAAAAAAAATGGCAAAAACAGTTCAGCAGTTTCATTCAGACATAATCCAAGAAGAAAAGTAATGTTGACACACTCATCTTATACTGAGTATTAAGATTCTTTTACACTGCAGGGATGTTCATGGATTTTATTACTACTATGTTCGCATTTATACCTTTGCCAAACGGACGATCGCGAGAAGCTTGTTTTTCAAGGCAAGTTGAAGAACCGATGAAACTAAAACTGGAAACCTTACCCTGGAGGAAGCAACTGGCTTGAGATATGAACGCTCAGCGCAGCAAAAAACAGAGTTGTAATAAGCAGTGAACCGGTTATCTTCATTTCTTAGGCGCACAGGTCTGCAAAGGAAGAAAAGACGATCATAGACCATTCCGCTCAAGGGAAATTGCATCTCCGAAGACCTATTCGTGTCCTAGTGTCCGTGTCTAGTTAAAAAAAGCATAAAATAATTCAGTATCAATTAGCGGAGTAGTTGATTGTGTAGGGATGTACAATTCCGGTTGAATTTTTGACGCTATGTACACCGTATTGAAAGTAAACCGAAATCATAAAATAACTGTGTTGAATTCTTCTGAAGACGTTCAAAATCGTCATCACATGTTTGGTAACTGTACCCGAGCAATCAGTTTCACCGATCTTTAGTTCCTGTTTGCTCCTTCGAATCTTATCTGTTCCTTTTTATCTTTCCGAGAAATCTGCGGAAGTTCATTCCTTTGCCCGCCCTTTTGTGCACTAATTTTGGCAAGAGGGCATGAAAGAATTCTTTTCAAAGTGCCATAGCGGTCAACCTGTCGTATACATTGCCTTGTGGTCAGAGAAGGATTGTTTTCATTTTACAGTTCCTTTACATGCATGCTTTGTTTAATTTCATAAAGTAAAATACATCTAAAGTTTTTTGTCATCAAAAGCGGTTACCCCCTACGAAAAGGTCATTTTGTACAGGTGTTAAGAGAAACTTGACTGTGAACAAATCTGAAAAGTTGTTACAAGTTCTACTAACTTGAACTTTCAAGGCGTCGACATTTGGACGCGTGCATTTAAACGCTGTCATCGTTTATAAGTTTGCCAGAGGGTGCACAACATTGGTGCATGTGTTTTCTGAAAAAGACGGGTGATAATTTGAAGCGTTTTAACCAAAAGATGTGCTAAACAGAGCGTAGGGAAATGTAACGTTTTATTTACGTCCTTATTTTTACGAATAATTTAGTTCATGAGGAAAAGTTGAATGATTTTTCAAATGTCGTCATACGCTTTAAGATACTGGATTGAGGGACTCCATCTAACTCAATTTAATATCGAAAAAGTGGCTGTTTGTTTGGATAAGGGGACTCAAATGCAAATTACGATTTGTCTGTAGAAACCACGTATGCAAGTCTTAGCAGGTTTCTAAACAGCGACCGCAGCTTTCAGGTGTCAACCATTTCTAGTTGTACAAGGTAGTCTTTTTAACTTTTGAGTCTGTTGATAATATCTCTCTTCTCCGCAGAAGCCCCCTACAGTCGCGCTGGGTAGAAACGCGCGGAGGAGAGAGCGATAATATGGTAAGATGTGACCACATAAGCTAGTGAAACTTGTTCTGTCGAATGTTGGAGCTATACATTCCCGTACACCTGCTTAAAGTGATGTAAAGGAGTCATAAAGTGTGACCATGCAATTAAAACCTACTGAGCCGTACTTCCCTTTATTATGCTTACAAGGTGGTTATAACTTTTGACTCCGTGGATGAAATCACAAATGTGATGATTCAAATAAAACTACTGAGCAGTACATTACTGCGGTGCAGCTCATTATGCTGTGCAAGGTTGTTCTAGCTTTCAAAACTGTGGACGAAATCCTTAAGTGTGACATAATTATTCGAATGAAAGCCATTGTGCAGTACTCACTAGGTGGTTCTAACTTTCGAACCTGTGGATAAAATTCAAATGAAAGCAACTGAGCAATAATTTTATTGTTTTCTATAGAGGGCAGCTAACAGGGAACCTTAGTTTGATGTCTAAAGGAGACGTGTCCAGGGTCGGGGCCAGTTGCACAGTCACAAGTTCTTCTGGTTCCCATGAAAATAATATCACTTATTCTAGGGAACATCTTTGCTTTGATGGTTATCGTTCATAGTCTTAAATTCCTATCTAGCCAGAGAAAGGGATTGCACGTAATCTGCAATTTGGCAGCCGTAACTTCTGACTAGATATCATGGTCCTTTTTTAATATCGCCGTTCTCTTTCTATTATGTATTGAGGTCTTCGAATGAACTGAATCCATGAATCCAGTGGACAAAATTATAACTAATTAACCCCCAAAAATCTTTTACTAAATACATATTCTACCACACTCACCGAATTTAAAGCAACTGCCACTGGCACTATAGAGCTTTTCCACCTGCTCCTCAACTCCCAGAAGATATACAAGGTAAACTGGCACAAGAAGCTGGTTTATAAGCAATTAACTGACGATGTTTATCTCCTTAAATGGAAAAGCTAAGCCGGAGGCAACGGAAGACAAACTCTAAAGAGTTGTTTATCACCGTGCCACAAGTGATTGAAAAGACACCTATTTGCATTTCAAGTACCGCAAAATCCTTCTTTCCAATTTCTTTTTAAAAAAGAGTTTGAGAAAATATGATTCATTTGTTAACTTCAAAAATATTGCAGGAAACGTCTTAATGTTGAGAAATCCGGGCGGGACTGAGTTACATAAAAAGCAAACAGAAACAGAACACGCAGACGGAAAGAGGCGGAACGTGTCGGCAACGGCGTGAGACGGATCGTAAGCGATCTGAAGAATTTAATTTCTTTCGTGACCGGATGCAAAATATGCTAAACTTCTCAAGGTCAAACCATCATGTTACCCTGTTTATCAAGCAATAGATCGTAAACTGAAAGGAAAATATTTTCCCGATGAAATTAGCAGAGCTAGTGTTGGATAAAATGTCTAAGTCCGACATGTTTCATGTTTATTGAGAAGACGCGTGAAATCTGCAATCATTTTAAACATCTCTAAGCGACATATTGAAAATTATGAAAAGCGAACATAAAAGTACTATGAACAGCTTGAAATTATACAGCAAAGGCCCGCCAAAGACTCAAAAGCTAAAATCAGGCATAATAATCAACAGGGGCATCCAAGAACAAAATTTTAGCAAAATACTTGAAATATCATTTTCTGTTTTCTTGGATCTGATTTCAGAGCTTTCTAAAGGCATATTTGTGTAAGCTAATATAGACTGATTTGTTTGGCGTTTTTAGCTGAATATTTAATCTGCCGATAATTTTATTAAACAGAATCTTGTCCGCCTAATTTCCAAGCTGCTGATGGCTCTCCGAAAATGCTAGCTGACCTTATTTACACTCTAAACAACATATTTCTCCCTCCGAAAACAATAGGAATTGGTACGAAAGTCTGAGGTGATGTTTTGCCAAAGAAATCTCTAGCTTTCACTGCAATTAAATCCGAAAATCTCAGGTGATTTTAGGCCTGCCGAACAGATATTTTCCGAAACGAACCGTTGGGTGCCTCTGAAACATTACCGTAGGAAAGTGCTACATTTGATTGGTCAAGCTTTAGGATTTTGATCGATTATTCACATGTAGATTGAACGCTAGCACCAGCTTACGCAGCATAATAATTAATGCCAACTGAAAGCACTGTTCAGCAGCCTTCAATTTTAAGTGAAATTGCCACACCTAAGGATTTTGTCCACACGAGCCACCTTGTACAGCAGCTTTTATTTGAATGGTCACATTTTAGGATTTTTTTAATTCACAGAATCAAAAGCTAGAAACACCTCGTAGAGCATAATAAACATTATCACAAGAAAACATTGTTCGGTATCTTACAATTGAGTGGTCACACTTTATGATTTCTTACACAGTGTTAAAAGTTAAAAACTTATACACCATAGTATACGGTATCACAAGAAAGCACCGCTGTACACAGTTCATTTGAATCAGTAGTTACATTTAAGGACCTCATCCAGGGACTAAAAGTTAGTTCCATTCAAAATGAGAGCGGTTAAAGGGTCAGTTAACATAGTAGGAGACAGTGGTGTGTAGCAGCATAACAATGGCTTATCCGTGTACAATAACTGCCGCAACATGTCGTCGACTTTGTTGCCACATGTAGCGCGAGTTGTTGGACGATGTTTCGTAGATGTTGCAACAAGCTCGATTTTGACGAATATTTTCATGCAACATTAACAACATGTATCTATTGTTCTCTGGAATGCTGTGTCATGTTGCGATAGTTTGACCTCAGCACGTGCCACATTGGTTAATGGCAAACGACAGCAGCTGAAGAACTCGCCTCTAAGGTCAAAAACAAGGAAATGAAAACCTGGGAAAGGAAAAATATCTAATACGCTGAAGAAGCAGAACGTTTAATAATTTCAGTATTTTAAAACCTTTTTGCGTCTCTACCTCTTGTTTTTCTCTCGTAAGAGTCCGTTTGCCTTTCGCCCGTTGTTTCATGCTCAAGTTTAGTGACTCAGGTCCAGAAAGGCGGATCTAATCGGTACGCTGCGGTGGTTTGAATATTCTGCTATTTTTGCGAACAAATAATCGAATGTGCTTTGTCTTTTTGATCACCTTTTCTCGCAACATACTCCAACAACACCGCGCAACATTGTTCCATCATGCAGTGGGATTTTCAGAAAAGTGTTGGTTTTGTTCCATCGAAGCTTAAGAAAGCGAAAGTGATTATAACGGATTGAAAGGATTTTTAGCTTTTTTCGAAATCCGAAATCTGAATCTTTCTTTCGAACGATTGAAAGAATTTTCAGCTTCTTTCGAAATCCTCAACTTGAGGATCAGATTGTGGCCGTCAACCGCATAAGTAAGTTATATGACGAATTGACACACTGCGTTGTTTAACTGTTTAAAAGCCCACTGCGGCTGGCCAATCCCAACCCGCGCTTTATTTATATTTGACGTGAGTCTAGCGCGATGTTTTAGTCGAAACGGGCAACATTATATTAAACTTAACACTACTGCTCCTGTAATTTACACCCAGGTTAAGGATGAATCGAGGTTTAGACGAGGACTCCAAACACAAACGAAATGGAGTTTAAATTGCATTAGTTGAACGCGAATGAGCCGGAATCTACACTTGAAGACCAAACTGGTCCGGATCGCACTGGGGACAGTTTTGTTCATGCCATGTCAGATTCTATTACGTAGTTACGTGACAAACTTGGCAAACTTATGTTTCTTGAACAAACAACTTGATGAAAAAAAAAAAAGAAAGAAAGAAAGAGACAAAAAGTTTAAGGAAGAGACCTTTAATACGAAACTAAGAGACACCTGGGCCAAACTTGCTATTCCCCTGCTTCCACAAACTTTCTGAAAAATAGCTTCTAATCAGTTACTCAGGGGCTGTTCTTTGGAATAGCCTACCCGTTGAGCTGCAGCAGGCAAACTCTCTTGGAGCGTTTCGGGCTGGCTGTAAGCATTTCTTCCCGTAATTAGACACGGCTTTTATGTAAAGCAGGTTTATAGCAGCTTTTATTATATACAGTAGTTTTAGTATTAATAACATTTTATAGAACTTACAACATACAACGTAACTAAACTAAGGAAGAGGGTTAGCAGGGACACCGCAAGAGCTGGGGGCAATTACAGCTGGCCCGGATAAAATAAAAAGAGTATGAAATGTTAAGAATGACAATAATACAATAAAAGAGACTAACTACATACAACAAAGGATTGGACGAGATAGCGGACGGACACTATAGTTCAATTCATCTACGAAACTAAGACAGCGACGGCAGCACAAATGTAGCTAAACGAAAATTTTACTTAGCACAACAATGACCCTGCAAGTGTCAGCTACAAAACTTAGGTCAAACGCATTCAACATTATCTAACATTGATGGAAAGCGACTCTTTTTGGCGTGCGAATGTTTGATGACAATATAAATTTTGTTCAGCACCATTCACATCATTCAACATCCGACGAAATCATTTGACCTCATGCAACTGGGTGCCGAAAAACATTTAACGTGCCAAATTCAGCTGAAAGCTCTTGAATGGAAATGTTGTATCCGTTTAGCGGGGGCCTGTACATTTTAGTACTCTTCTTTAACGTCCTCTGAAAAAACAACGACGTGAAATGACCACATTTGGGTTTCGTGCGGAAAGTGAACACGCGGCGGTAAATATTTTTTTTTTCTATCTGAACTTGACCGTTGAAAATAATTCAGCACTTGGATAGTTCGGCAAGACAAGACATTGCGCTAGTGAGGAATAATCGCGTAGTAGGTTAAAATGCCCTAAAATTTTTCTTTGAAGACTTCTGCTTGGCAGCTACCGTTGTATTTGCGTAAAGACCGTATTAGTTGCGCTGCGCCTGCGATGTACTTTAATAATTTTCCACAGAATCATCGTGCAACCCTGCACTCGTCACCAGAAAAATTTTTAAAACAGGCGAAACGTCAAAACAGCCGTAGGCCCGCCTTTAAGCTTAACAGCACGCTTGTTTAGTGCATTCCAACACATGGCCGACTTCAAAGTGTCACTAAAACTGAATCTCTGCGACTGTTTATTATGATATTTATTTACCACACTCACCTAATTTCAAGAAACTACACGGCTACAACGAGAAAAGACCACTTTCCTTTCAGGACTGGCTTCTTGTTCCTGCCCCTGAAAGAAAAAAAAAACGGTAAACTAGCACAAGGATGAAAGTTATTGAGCGGTACTTTCCTATTGTACTGTTTATCCCGATGCTGTACAAGGATGCTTTGACTTTTGTGGAGGTCGAAATCCCGAAGTGTGGGAATCGCTCTTGAACGCCCTGTCTCTCTTGCATCCAACCTGCCTCTCCCCAACCAAATTATAGACAAATAAACCCCGGAATGTCAATAAAAATAAATCTCTGCGTTGTACCAATATTTTCTAAAACACTAGCCGACTTTTACAGGCAACTGCCACTGCAACGAGGGAAGATCAGTTTCAGAACTCCGTCACTTGCTCCTACTGCTAAAAGACTAAGCTGACGTTTCTTTATAGATGTTTTAAAAGTTTATTTCCTTAACTGGAAAAGTTATAGCCAGAGGCAACGGAACGTAAGTTCTGATGAGTCATTTATCATTGTGCACCTATCTGCATTTCAAGTACACTGCTCGACTTCCTTACTTCGCGGTTTCTAAAAAGTTCCAACAACTTATATGGGCCCGGTTGTTCGAAAGCTAATCAACGCTAACCCTGGGTTAAAAGTCGAACGTGTTTTCAGTTTCCCTAGTTAAAAAGCACCTCGACAGCCAATTTACTTGACAGTTAAAGTAGACAAAATCGAATTCCAGAGCAAAAATAAGTTGCAGGAATTCACATCATTAAGCTAAAAACATTGTTTAAAATTTACACTAATCTTTGGTTACCTTAATCCTGCTTTGACAACCGGGCTATGATTAAGAAGTTAATTTCAAAAGATTATTGTAGGAAATTATCTTAATAAAAGCAGACACAAAATTGATCTTGAGGGACGAAAGACGGATTGTAAACGATTTAAAGTATTTTAAGGTTCTTTCGTGAGAGGACGCGGAATTTGCTAAACGTCTGAAACGGGGTCAACTTCTTCAAGTTAAGCCGGTTACACGGAAGAGATTGCAAAACGAAAGGAAACCTACTATTGTACTCGGAAACATGCTTACTAAAAAGCAAACATAAAATTGAACTCGCAGAAGAAAGAACTTTGATTGTAGGCGACGAAAGATTGATCCTAAGCGATTTTAAGTATTTTAAGTGTCTTTCGTGAGCGGACGCAAAACATGCCAAACTTCTGAAACGTGCAAGAGATTGCGAAATGAACCTTTTTATGGCAATATAATTCGCAGAGTTTTATGGTTAATTACTGAAAAGTCTTAAACCAAAGATAAAACGAGACGAAATGCCACCAAAAATCCATTGTCGAAGAAAAAAAATTTCCCCTTATGGTTTTTGATTTTAAATAAACACTTTTGCTTCCACGAGGACCATGTTAGGTACTGCAAAAAGCCTACCAATTTATATGTAAAATATTGCAGAGCAAACACTTAAATAATCCCCCTCTAATAAGGAGCTTGAAATCATTTCAATAGCCCACCACATACTCAAAGGTTACTGAGATCTAGCTTGCATACGAAGCATAATAAACAGGACCCCTCGGGGGCTACTCAATAAAGTTCTATTCGGAGAGGCTCCGTTCCGAGGCGGGCCCTTCCCCTTTAATATTCTAATTTTTACCAAAAGGACACATACCTAGAGCAAAAATTGCCCCCCTTTTCTATACCCTAAGGGTAAAACAAAAGAGAAGTATATCCTATGGTCGCCGGTTTTTTTCCCTGGGCTTTCAGGAGGGGGACATGGGGATTTGCGGTGTTGCGGTGCCGCTAATTTTTTTTGTGCGGTGTTGCGGTGAATAAAATCCCATCTCGCGGTGTTGCGGTGATCTCAAATCGTACGGTGTGCGGTGTTTTTGATTTTAAACCTGCGATGTTCGGTGAAAAAAAATTTATGGCGGACCCTTTGCGGTGTTGTGGTTTATTATTTGACACATTTGACCGACTTACCCTTGTGGAGTAACTGGTAAAACCTGTTTATATTCGTCAAACCGTCGATTATCACCCTTTTTTGGAAACAAAGGTGGTATCAAATCTGTGTCAAGCAGTGAATGCCAGGCCATTTCCGTTTTCATTTATAAGTAACTTGACCTTTGCTACGCGGACTGTCTGGGATCCTGTCAGCCTCCTTGTGTTTCACGGCGCGTGGTCAAACGGCTGCAACATGGAAGAGGTCGAAGAGGTCATTGAGCCTACAACAGAGTGCATAATCGACTGTGTCGCTTTTTTATGAAGAGGGAAAATGGGGGGGGGGGGGGGAACTACCGGCAGAAAAACAAATTTAGGTGTCGGATCGACAGAAGTGAAAAGTGCCTGACGAAGCTCAGAGAATCTATTTGGTAAGTTCGTAACACGCTACCTTGCATTCTTTATATCTGCACGACTGAAAATGGAGTTCTTAGAGTTCTTAGGAGAAATAGGCAGCTCAACCACCTTTCTGCTAGGCGCAAGGTCACACTTTGGAAGAGCCATCCGATTCAACAATCGCCTCCTGTCCTAAGTGACTATCGCTAGTTATACAATGTAGTATATATTACGCGTGCTGTGATTGGTCGTTGCCCAAGTTTTATTAGAGTACAGGCACATGGATGCCGTGATGGGAAACTTGTTTTATTTGTTTTGTCGAACATGGCGCGCGGTTTTGAAAATGTTTGCGAGATTGTTTCGGATCATAAAGCAAGTGAAGGGCCCGAAAAATGTTTAGCAGGAGCTGTTTACAAGTAGGAAAAACGGAGAAACCAATACAAAAAGAGTTCTTGACGGCTTGAAAATACCTTAACTGGAAGAAATCTTCACAGCAGTGACAACTTGTGTCATCACTACGAGAGTGTCGCAGTTGATACATGAATTCGGGAAGAAAGCCAAGTGAAGGCGTTGAGAAGCTTTTCGGAGAAACTGTATACAAGTAAGATAAAGAAGAAAAGAAGAAGCAGAGACGCCGCCTATTTGTTTAATAGACGATAAAGGAGCGCTATCATCCCAGAAAACATTAAAACGCGAAACTATAAAGCAAGTGAGCTCGTGGCAACCACGACCGCGCTGGTCAGCGGGAACGTTACCTGTTCATCTTTGTAGTCATGTACATACGATCGAAAAAATGTTGGCTACAGCAAGAATACAGACATCATCAGTATCCGTGTGATTTACGTGCAGACCACAAGGTTAAAACAGTATGGCTTTGTGATTTGTATCTGTTGAGTGAAAAATTGTTGAGGTAATAACATTTGTTTAAATGAAAAATATTACATCACGTGAGGACGTTTTCCCTTTTCCAAGAAGCTTTTTAGATCATTTAAATCGTAGGACAAAAATTGAATTGCGGTGTCGGTGTTTCGTCAACTTTTTTTGCGGTGGTGCGGTGTTCGTTATATTTTTTCTGCGGTGTTGCGGTGTTGACAGTCCCCCAATGTCCCCCTCTTTCAGTTGCCCTGCATGGGTCAGTTACTAAAGGCTCCACGCTTTCGTGCGTTTGGCGTTGGTATTTTGCCAAAACTTAACTTTAGCTGCCATCTCTTTTACTTTGCAGCGTATTTTGGTCACCCTTTAATATACTGGACTAAGATCACAATTTTCCCTACTCTTTAACATACTGCTAGCGTGGAAAAGGTACCCCTACTATAACAAGTGCCCCCCCCCCCCCCAATCCCCGCGACAAGGCCTGAGTTGCCTTCACCTGATCTGTCACACTTTCGGATTTTGCTCAGTTATTCGTATGCAGACCCAAAACGTAAAATAGCTTGTACAGAATAGTGAACAGTGTCACAAGAAAAAAGAAACTGCTCAGTAGCTTTTAGTTAAATAGTCACACTTGAGGAATCTATCCGGGCTCAAAAGCCAGAACTACATTGCACATCATAATAAACAGTACAATAGTGACAAGAGAGCACTGCTCAATTGGAATGGTCACACTTTAGGATTCGTTGATAGAATAGCCATAGCCTCCAAACAGGCTCACTTGCAAGTACCTTGGTGACGGAGCCGCGATTTGCGAGTCGGAAAAATCGCCGCTTCACTGCCAAGATGCTAGCGTGAATAACTTACTAAGTGAGGTCTTAAGTCCCGGTCAAACAGACGCAATATTTCAGGGAACAACATGCAACGTTGCGCTGAGCGCAACATGTTGCACTCTCTTTGACCACACTGCTGCGACATTTCGCGAAGTCTTGGGTCAAGTTTGATTTTTGCCAAACTTTTCCTGCGAGAACACTTATCATTTCTATTGTTCTCTGGAATGCTGTATCATGTTGCGCTTGTTTGATTTGACCACAACTCACAATTTTGCATCATCGCATGTACGGCTTCTTTAACCACAACTTACAAGATCGTTGCATCGGCGCATGTGCGGCATATGTTCATATAGTCGAAAAAGAAAGGGGATACCGGCAGAAACGAGGACAAAAGAAGGAAGCGAAAACCTGAGAAGGTAAAAATGTGTAAAATCCTGAATACAATAAAAAATTAATACAATTTCAATATTTTTATACATTACATTTCAGAACGTCCCTTATTTGGCTCGTAAGTTTCAGCTTGCCATTTGCTTGTTGTTTCATGCTCAAGTAAGCCTAATGATTCAGGTCTGGAAACTCAGATCTAATCGGTATGCTGCGGTCGTTTCACTTTCTGCGTCTGTTTCTTTCTTACTAACATACTGCAACAACACGCAAAATGGCTGCATGGGATGGGTTAAGAAATTTTCCGTCTGTTTGACCGAGGTTTAAAAACGAAATTTTGTAAGCTCCGCTTGAGGTTGTGAAAACTTTTAGTCTCTTTTCAAATTCTGAATGGTTTACCTGAGAAAATGCGTTCTTCCATGAAATGATACTTTCATGTGGTTTAACGGTTCGATAGTCCATGCCCGTATGCGCTGTATTTTAAATTACTTTTCAGCGTGAGTCCAGCACCTGCTATAATGTCACAAAGCTGTTAAAAAAATAAGATAGTGTAGAGTCCACCGCTTGCCAGGGAGGCTATTTTAAGGCTAATGTCATGGTCATCTTGATTTAATACTTCATAAACATTTACACTTTTCTAACCTGCCTATTTAGACTGTAAAGCGAAGTTGCCCATGGCCCGCCAGCGCCCCTTGCGTGCTTGACTTCGGTTTCAGTTGCATAATTTGATGAGGCAGTATTGTTCCACCCTCCCCCCCCCCCCCCAGCTGGATGTGATGGTAGTCTATGGCTTTTTTTGTCGGGTATCCATGTACACACTACACTATTAACAGTCTCTCTTTTTGCTCAGGGATAGTCGAGCAAAAAAGAACACCCGAGCTGGCGCGAAAATCCTCTGCCGCGTGGAAACGTGACCCACGTGTGGTGAGCCACATGTCAAGTTTCCAAACGGCAGGCGATCCTGATCAGGCTTACTTGCGTGATATTTTCGCCCGACCATCCCTGAGATCATAGAGCGACAGTAAGGAGCAATTTTCTCGCCTAGAGAAAGAATAAGAAACGGTCATCAAACCACCGACTCTCTGATCTTCCGGTCGGAAGTCCAAACGAAAGTTCGACAAGCTAACTGCTACCGTAACGTGCCGCTATACACTCGACCCTCCGCTGGTCCGGACACCACTCGTAAGCGGACACCAAACTATGGTCCCGGCGTTTCTCCACTAAAACTTTACATTTTTAACCCCCTGTAAGCGGGAACCTCTCATAAGCGGAAGCAGACACCTTCCACTCCATTTATACTACACCTCTGTTGATTTGCTTGTTTGTAAGTCCAATATAATAATAACGTGACTTGTGGTCAATTTAGACAATTAATGGAAAATACTGTACGTGACTTCCACAATACAGCTTTTAACACGCGTAAATATTAATTGCTGTGCATATAACTGAAAAAGAAAAAGAGGCAATACATTCTTGCTGTACGAGTATCTCATTTACAGAAGCTACACAAAAAAATCTTTGTTAACTCCATTTTCAGCCGGTCACATGGAAATGAATCTCATTGCAAAATATACTCGCGGGGTAGCTCCACACTGTATCCGGCACCTCAGTTGATCAGTTTTCTAGTGATTATTCCTTTTGCTGAAATTGTTGGCCGCTTTAGAGACTTCGACAACCACATCGCCACGAGTTTTCAGTTGGAACGTGCGCACGTGAGTTATTAGGCATGATTGACACACCCTAATGTTAGCATGAGTTCCCCTTAAGTTTAGTTCTAACCGGAATGAACTAGAATGAGCCGTTCCGTAACGAACCGTTTTGTTCCGTTCTGTTTCATTCCAGTGTAGTAATTTCGGTACGTTCTTGGTCTTCGCAGTTCGTTGCGGTACCATTCCGTTCATACCGATAGATTATGCTCCTGTATTTAGTAACGCCCGGGTTAAGTCCAAAAAAAGAAAGACAAACAAAAAACAAAAACAAACTCCAAAAAAACAAACAAACAAAACAAAATAAAAATAGGAAACAACTTTCACCTCAACGAGCCTAGTGATGATTATCACATCAGGCCAGACCTTATCTTAAAATTTTCTTATAATGCAACTTTGAGTACTGCAACAGAGGAAATGTAGTCTACTGTCCTCTTGCTCACTGCGAGTTTCTCAAAAATTTCGTAGTGTCGAGAACGAGTTCATAAAAAACGGAGGTAAGGTCAATATTTCCGATGCTTGTATCCTAAAACTCAAAGCATTAGGATATATAATGAATTTATCTTGTTTTAGACTGTTAACAAAGCCTTTCTGTGAAAGTGCCGGAACTTGATTCAGATAAGCTTATGCAATTTACCTTTGCTGTTGTTTCTGTACATGGATTGTAGAGGTCAGCGGTGCCAAAAAGAGGGGTGCTTAACTGGAAAGAAACAAAAGGTCCGAAAAAGATGGAGTACCTGTGAACTGCATCGCCAGGCGGTAAAATAAAAGTAGACAAAACAGGTTAAAACAAAAATCTAAGGCTCGTTTTGAGCCTACTAAAGCGATTTACAAGCGTTAGAATAATTTTCTAATCAAACATTAAAACGATAACGATTACGTAGTGCCAGGAAAGTATATGATTGTACCTTGCATCTTGTTTGTTGATTCCAGATGCTCAACACAACAAATATGCTCTTTTAGAGTTAACGTTACTTCAAATTTTTGGCAAGAACACTAGAATGTTCTCTCCAACCGCTCGTTTATTATCTTCACTACTGTCATCATCAGCGACATCGCGGACCCGTTCTGACTCAAGGCGATATATAGGGTCCAGACGCAGCCATCTCCTAGGATACAACTCCGAGAAGAGCCCCCGCGTCGGACGGAATGACGTCAAGGACAAGCGGCCAGGATGCTAAGTGCAAAACAAAATGGCGGCACACAAAGTTGAATTTTGACCCCATGCACACCAGCAAAATGTCTGTGGCAAACCTTATTTGCTCGTGCAGATGAGACAATTTTGTCAATCTTTCTGTTACAAATGTCTTTGCTAATTAAATTGCATGCCAGTTTCATTTGTCAAAGAAAATTTGTTGTGTGAATTTGTCGTGTAAATCAGAGGTCATCAAAGATTTCTGGAAATTTAGTTTCAGGCCCTTTGTTAGTACGTACTCTCTTAGTCTTTGATTACTACTAGTTGTTATAATTTTAAGCCCCTTGCTTATCATTACGTTTCACATAAGAAGTGAAACGAAGTCTTCTCGTAAGAACCGCGCGCAAAACAGTCAGGCCCCCGTTAAAGAACCTTTTGTTTCATAGGCAGCCAATAACGTTTGCTGTAAAAAATGACAAACAAAATTCCAGTACACTGGGTCGCGAAGACAATGTCAGAAAAGGACAACAAGAATGACGAAGCAAGTGAAGTGATAAAAAAGTTTCTTCTTTGATGCTTGACTCTAAGTTGTTCCAATCGATGGCCGTGTGATAAACGAACTTCTTTTTACACCAGTTTGTTCGTAGATGGAAGAGAACGACAAAGTTATTTATTTTCTCTTTCACAGAAAGACCGACCAATGCGTTGAAATCTTTGCTGTTGATTGTCTCGCAATAGCCAAACTGTAATCTTCATCAGATAAATATTGCAAAGGAAAAGGATTGATAACGTAACACCCTTTGCACCGCGACTAAAATTTTCCACTGCAAAATTTTTAGTCCATGAATGTTGTACATTTTGATCCTCTTTGATCGTTGTCAAAAGTAGTGGCGTCAAAACACGCTTAACACGAGATAAGTTTATATTCCGCCACAACGGATATAGAATCTCACTTCTTTACTAAAACACAAAGCAAGCTTGCAATTCAGAGGCACACACTGAGAAATAAAGATCAGTACTGAACAAAAAAGAGAAAAAATTTGCTCGGCTGGAGCTAATAATCCCGATCTTCATTCACATTGATATTGATGTCAGAAAGGTCATCTACTGGTTTTGTTTTTGGAATTTTCGACAAGGAAAAATATTAGCGATCGTGTCGTTTTGCCATAGTAGACTATTAATCATAACTCGCTCGTCATAGATACCAACCACTTAAATAACGGGCAATTTCCTTAACTCCGACGAGCGTAATTGAGTACAGTGTGCTTAGCATTCCAGGCAAAATTTATTTAGTCAATAAATTACAACTAGGTGAAGAGAGATGGCATTCAGAAAGCATGAATTAACTGTTTTTTTTTTTTACCATTTGCGTGAAATCTGGTTGCAAAGGAGATTTAGTCTGTTGAACCATCCCATTTTGTTGCTCAGTTTTAAAAGAGGACAATTTAGAATAAAAGGGGAAAAACGTAAATATCCAATCGCATCAGCAATTCCATGTTCACCTTAATCCTTGTTTTCTACATTGCTTCACTGATACCAAAGAAAGTTACATTGTGGCAAGAATGGGTCCTGAGATTTACTTTCTTTCTTGACCTACAGAGTCATGATTTTAAGTACAAATCAATTGTTTTCTATTTGTTATTGTTTCAACCAATTCAAGCTTATTTGAATAATGTATTGCTGCTTGGACAAAAAGCTTTGTAAACAAATCAGTGGATTTTATATTCTAGATTTATATATTGATTTGAACGTATTCCTGCAGTTCTGAAGAAAGAGGCGATAACAGAGTAACCAGAGAAATAATATGAAATAATCAAAACCCTTTTAGTTGTGACCCTGTCTAAGGGTGAGAGAACCAACCGCATAATACACAAATTTGTCGTTTGTTGTGGGATAATTTGCTTGGAAAGCTGTCTGAATTGATCACTAAGAAGTATTGATGATTTTTATGGCAGAAAAAGATGCTTTGAAATTCCCAATGAAATAAGGCAAGAGAGAAATGGAACGAGAAGAAACTATTTTTATTTATCTACCTGAAAACAAAGTGAAATTGCTATCCTGATGGTGAGAAGAAAGTTGTTGGGTAGACAGGAAGAGTTAACTCAAGCGGGAAGAATTAATCAAATTGTATGATATTGAATGAGTGCCGTATAGTTTAGATATATTTCATGTACATTTGAATCGAAGCTGTTGACGAAATATTGATATAAATTACGCAGGAAACAATTAAAGTGTTTGATCATGTCATAATATTTTTCTGAAGGTCACGAATAGAAAGCTGTGATTTGGATTGTCTCCTTTGTTCTTTGTTATAAAAAGTCGTGCCCTTTCTTGTTGTTATCACATGAAGCTCTCTTTCTATGAGTTTAAGAGGCGGGCACAATTGAGGTAAGTCCATGTTGTCTAGGCTGCTAAAAACGTTTAAGATATAATGGTACAAAAGTAACAAGCTGTCTTACGCTGTAAAACATTATATGTTGAGAGCATGCAGGTTAATTGTCAGTTAAAATAGTATTGCAACAAGCTGCTCTGGTCCAGCTGTCTTGCTAACAGCAGGTTAAGCCGGAGGACAAAGTAATTCGTGTTCAGTTGCGACTAACCAGTGACTAACCGGAAATTGACGACTGGCTAAAGCACACAACAACGCTGATTGCAATGAAACTTGCTCACAACGAACTCTGTCGACAACATGAAAGACGATGTAAATTGTGCTGCCGAACTTCTACAGTGAAAAAGGAAACTCGTAAAATGATTCAGTCCGTAAGTTGTTTGAAACTGTAAGCCTAACTGGAAACTACGAAAAGAGATTCGATGCAAAGTAAATGCTTGCAGCCAAATACTTGAACTGTGTGACATCTATGAAACACAGTTTAGGTTTTTAATTACCATCCTACCTACCAGTTTTGTGTTCAATCTTGTTAAAAAACGAGCGAAGTATTAACGTCAGTGTGAGATAAGTAATTCAGTTTGAAAATAAAGCGATTCTTTTCAGTTCTGACTCGGTTGAGGCTGGCGAAGAACAATTACACAGAACACAATAGATATTGCTCATGGATTTTAAAACTTTTATTTTAAAGCCACGCAACAAGCTAATCCAATAAAAGTAGATTTGCTCGTCATAGACTAACCAAACACGTGAACAACAGGCAATTTCCTTAAATCTGACGAGAATGTTGGTGCGAGTGCGTAATAGATTACAATTTGCTTAACAACCTTCAGTTTGTTAAAGTTTGCAAACGCAGTTCTCTCTGGAAGATAACAGACATAGATCTCATGTCGTCAATAAAATACAACTTACGTGAACTGTTCAGGTTCTTCTTTACTTTTGCGTGAAATCTGGTTGCAAACGGGAGTTTTTAGTCTGTTAAACCATTTTGTTGATCAGAACCAAAACAAAACGCAAATGTCGAGCTAGAGTCTGTTATGGTTTAAAACGTCATATATGCTGGTAGCAGGTGGATTCTGAATTAAATTAGTATGGTGTCAAGCTGCTTTAGTTCAACTGTGTTGTTAACAACAACTTAAGTTTGAAAATGATGCAATTCGATTCCATT
This sequence comes from Siderastrea radians, assembly GCA_964017195.1. NCBI lineage: Eukaryota > Metazoa > Cnidaria > Anthozoa > Scleractinia > Rhizangiidae > Siderastrea > Siderastrea radians. The sequence goes on along the minus strand of OZ024896.1, from coordinate 29,552,012 downwards.
TGCGACTTAATACCACTGGCGTTAAATAAGTTGTATTTTTGACAATAGATTTCCTTTGCAGATGCCACATTTGGGGTGGATTCACTTGCAGCATACGCGTATACTCATCGCATATATTCTTAACGCGTACCCTGTTGCAAATAAACGTGTCGATAACCCCCAGAAAACTACCCGTGTGAAACGCCTATTGTTTTTAGCTTGATAACTATGTCCAACGTCAAGGCGAAAGGGAAGGAAAGCTTAAAAAATATATTTCTTGGGTGATTTACTTGGCTTAATAAGTGCTGTGGAACGAGATACCTTATTATAATAGCCCAAGTTCGATATATTAAAATTCAACCTAATTCAATAAATGAGGATTTTTGTGGGTTGATTCTCTCGAACGAAATTGGGCTATTTAGTTAGTTGTGGTGGAAGTAGCTACTAGAATATGGCAGGCACAAGCAGATGGGAAGATGGAATAATGGTACAAAGTGAAGATGACGGTGTACTTTCTTCCTATTTTTCTAAGAGGAAATAATTCATCATAGGGTACTTCTGATCAACCCATTGGTGACAGCAAACGTATTTAGGTTCTCTGCAAAACCATGATAATTAAAATGCTGGAAGGGTGGGAAATCTACAACCTCTTTATTTGCTTGTATTTTCATTGGACCGCTATATGTAGCAGCTCTATTGTTTTTACGCCTCGTTCTTTGTTTCTTTTGTTTGTTCTATTGTTTAGCGGACTAGTCGTGGAAGACCTTACGACAGCTGCTACATCACTCTTCGGGATACGCGTATAGCGTATGCGATTAATCAATGGCGTATCGATTTATCGCATTCAGTGAAGATATATTTGCATTTTTGGTGGCACGGGAAAATGCAATCCTTTCGCAAGTATTTGAGCAGGCAATTGCTTCCTTTGGGAAAAGTAATCAGAGTTGACAGCATCAGAATAGCCAATGAAGTAAGAGGACACGCTGGAACGCGCCGTTGATTTATCGCCTACCCCATACGCGTAACCTAAAGGCCCAGTAATACGGGCAACATTTTCGTGCAACTTGTCGCGCAACAATGTTGCGTTGCAAGTTGAGATTGTTTGTTGCGCGTATTACCACCTTCTTACGCAACAAATTTTCATGTTGCCGAAAGTAAAAGCGACGTCTACTTTCTGCAACATGAAAATTTGTTGCGCGAGAAGGTGGTAATACGCGCAAGAGCAGGTTGATTCAGCAATTAGCTTCGATCTTGGTGCATCCACACAGTCCAGTGCATACGACATGCCACTTTCTACATTTACAGCGAAGAGTCGCGCAGCCTGTGGTGCATGCATCGGTATGAATCCATCTCCAAACAAGCCTTCGGGAGTGGATCTAGTGTCATAAAGACAGGGACCAGTAGATCTTCTGCTAGCATCTAGTCTGTCTCCTCTGGGTTCGGAAGCACCGGTTTGAATGCACGCCTGGCCCCACACCGCGGTTTGGTAGTGTCGTCTCTCCAAGTGTTGCTTGAACGCGTCGCTAGTCGGTGGTAGCTTTTCTGGGCTACTGACATTGTCATGTAGGACGACACAAGCCAAGTCAAATGAGTTCTGATGTCTTATACAATTGACAAGCAAACTTTCCTACTGATGCGATGGTGTCAGCATCGAGGACGTCTTCGTCCACCGAGGAGAGAAGATCAAAGTGCTCTGTGAAAACCGTCCACGCAGTCTTCTTTGAATGTCCACAGATCAGTGAACAAGGTGCTGTCACAGCCGGTGATGACGTGAAATTGTAACAATGCACTTGACGAGTAGCGAGGAATTAGTTTTGCTGAGACCTCCTCCAAAAGTATGTACTTTGGCTTCTTTAAAGTTCCTGCCCATGTCCACACCTTTGATGAGAGCTTAGCGCGATGCGCCAGGAGAAGTAACAGCACACCTGTGTCTCGAGCGGAAACTACAACGTTGTCGACATGCCAGACTTCATGAAGAACAAACCTTGTATCGGCTTCTTTGCGGTTGGATCTCAAAACGGCTGCATCAAGGCTAGGATCCGAGCAGAGAACATCCTCTTCGTTTGAACAACCGCCAGATACTACCATGTAGTGTCAGCAGGTGCTTGCATGCACGATAAGTTAGTCTGAGAAAAACCGTGCTAAGTCCGCTTCGTTGTCTCCTAGTGCCAGAAATGCTTGCCAATTCATCCGCAACGGAACCTCTCTTCCTTCAATACCTCTGCACACAGGCCACACCGTGTTCTTGGAGCGTTGACTTCTTGTCATTGCTTTAAAGTGCCTATGAACTAAAAATTTTTTCTCCTAAATATGATAGTTTATGACTCCCTCAGTCTAAATATGTAAGTTTTGCTGAGTAGAACCCTTTGCATGGGATATTTTTCCAGCCTCAAAGTTCGAATTTGGCACCCGTAAAGTGCCTCCATTTTGCGCTCGGCCAAAACGATCACATTACAAGGCTGTGACGTCACAAATCGCGCAGAAGACAACAATGTTATGGCAGACAAGAGCGTTTTCAGAAGAGAGACTACTTTGGAGTGTCTCGTGGGCCCAGGATTGTAAGCTACAAGGGCAGGATTCGCACAATGAGAGCATCTGTGTGTCGTTTCTCAAAAGGAATTGAATTAAGGAGAGAAGCGGACTCATTTAAACCGTGTTCGACTCGGTATAAGAAATCGATTCGATCCGCATTACAGAGCTGCTTCTCGGAAAAGCCGCAGCATTTGAATGTCGCGTTAATATATGTAACTTCTGCCACTGTTGGATTAGTTCTACTAGTAGCAATTATCGCAATTCAAGATAAAAGATCCTGATAAAGAAGGTTTTCAATATTTGGTCCACAAAACTATTGCTATATGCATCTGTCCACTATTACCTGAAAGATCTACAACGCATAACTGTGCTACAAAGTTTTGGAAACCACATGCCATACGCTTCTCAAACTGGATGTTCACCACAGAGTTTGAAGGGATAACAATGAACGGAACTCTCTTGATCGACGACACAAGACGTTTTAGTTAATCAGAGATAGCTATAGGAATATATATAAATCCCTCGTGTACATATTTCGTCAAATAAAAGGAAGCAGTTCAGCTCAGCATTGACAATTTTTATTGCAAGTCACTCTGCTTCCACTGCATTTGATTTATGTGGTCCTCTTGTAAGTAAAAAACACCACACATTTCAAGCAGATTTGTGCCTCTCTTCTTGTTGACCTTCCTTCTGTTATCTCATGAGGACCACATAATATGAAATTTCACATACCACACGTAACACCGCATAATTGACCCTTTTGCTGCACAGTCTTGGTGATGTAGGTTTAATTTGAATCTATGGCATAAGTTATTTAATCATTTTTATTACTGAAGGGCAATGAAAATATGTGATCTGGAAATTCCTCACACACTGAATTGTCTCAGTCTCTTCTTGACTCAATTTCCCTGCACCCAAGAAAGCTACCACACAAGCCACCTAATTAGTTAATAGAAAATGAGGTTTCAAAATGGGCCTTTTCGATCTTGTTCGCCACCTTTAATTTGTTGCCCCAATAATAATAATAATAATAATAATAATAATAATAATAATAATAATAATAATAATAATTTTTTCCCGAAGATTAGCTGCATAGGCTACATTCGCGCCCGACACATGCTATTTAGGGACATACAGTGTAGCAGATAAACGTCTTGTACTGCTGTGATAATAATGATACCTACACTGGATAGCCCCATTAGTGTAAAAACACTGGTAACAAAGTGGGGGTTCTGTTACTAAATAAGTGCCCAAGATATTAAAATACATACCTTCGATCAAACATTAAATTAAAACTATTTACTTGTTGCAGTTATCTCAACATCTCGCACCAGTCTCTCTCTTAATTCTGATCCTGGTTCAGCATGGTGCAAGTTCACCAGGTTCAGAAAATATTTTGCAATACTTGTTTTAAATATGTTTGCCTCCTAGTGGATAATTCTACATTTCCAACGCTTGACAAGAAGAATCCTCTCGATATCATGGTAGTTTCACCTCATGGCATGGTATCCCACCTTGATCACAAATTTTGTCCCGCATCCCACCAAATCTTTGTTCCTCAAGAGTGGCATGCATGGTTACGTAGCGGAAGCCTGGTGCAAACACGAGAGTGTTGGGAGAATTCAAAGGTGTATGTGAGCTTGATCGAACACAGACTTGGACATTTGTTACCGAAGAGCATATCTCTTAACAACAAAAAAGGCCAATGAAACTACACACACAAACAGGGCAATATCTATGTGACGTTTCTGCCATGCTTCATGGAATTGGAATGGGTGTATGTTTCAATGAAAATGGCACTTCAAAATGTACTTCTGGAGCAAAATACATATGCATCTCAGAGTTGAGAGTGACCAAAGGGAGTTATTGTGATTTGACATATGAGACCAGTATGCAAAGGGAGCTCAGGCCAGTATAACTGGACAGGTATGGTTAAGTTTACATGAGACCAGAATCATGAAAGTATAAGTGTTCACATAAATCCAGCAAGAACTCAGCACACTAGCTCTCACCTGCCATGGCATGTTTCCACAAAATTGGTATGAACCAAAATCCTCAAGCAAATTGCTGAACAGAAGGACAAAAATCTCAGCTGGTCTACTATTGTGTAGGCAATTACTCAAACCAGTTCATGTAGTCAGTAGCGATGGATTATTACAAAGACAAAGCTGAAGTCACACTAATCTGCGTTTGCACGTGTATCATGGGGCATTCCATTTTATATCCACACCCCCCCTATGGAAGAGGTCAATCAAAATTTACCCCCTCAGAAATAAAAGAACAGAAGTGCCGACACGTGCCCCCCCCCCCCCCCCAGAAATTGCCTAAATTCTCTTTTCCCCTCAGAAAAAAGCCAATTTTTTTCCATATTCCCTCGGAAATATTCAAAAGATCAAAGGCACCGACGCAGCGAGCCCCTCGGAAATGACGATCAAAGGCCCCACAGAAAATCTCTTCCATCGGGGGGGGGGGGTGGATATTAAATGGAACGACCCCACACAATTTCCACCTTTATTTATCACAGTCATCATCCTCATAGCACCTCCAGGTGGAGTAAAAGACCACAAATGAGCACCATACTCAAAAATTCTTATTTATTTGCTTTGTGATGCTCCCTCATAAATGGCTTGAAATTTACAACAATAAAAGCACTACACTTCCATTTGAAAATCATTTGCAGCTGCTGATTATGATAAATAAAACACGCTCTTTAGAAATTACTCTTGATGTCTCAGCCTCGTACATTAGGCATGTTGTAATATTTCAAGCAACTTTTGGGTATGCTTATCTTCAATGTATAAAATACTCCCTGGTAATCAATAAGTTTATATCAGTGTTCTCTCCGCAAAAGTCCTCATTCGAAAGAGCCGAACAACTGAGTCTATCTTTCTCTTGGCGCGAAAACCTATGAAAAGATGAACAAATTAAGTTACAAACAAGTACACCGTAAACTTGAGCTTGTCTGGCATCGGTTTGCGTAAGATAATTGAAGTACATACAACGACGTTCTGAACAAAAGAAGTAAAGTCAAGGCTGCGTCAATCTCTCGTTAATAACACATAAAAGTACTGACCATTCAATTCTGGAAGCTTCTACTTCAAGCCAGTCAAGCCAGTAGAGCTGAAAGTTAGTCAATCCCAACAATTCAATTCGCCATCTACCCTGCGAGCAGAGGCCCTTCGATCTAGGAAGATGGAAGGGCCTCTGCTCGGAGGGTATTCGCCATCTTGCTTCGCGCAAGATTGTTGTTGTTGTTGTCGTTGTTTAGGCTTTATCCACGGACGACAAACCCAAAAACTGCACATCTTCGAAATCGCTTCGAGCTGAATCTTCACGTTTTCCTCAGTCATCGGTAGCTTTCATTGTATATCAATATTAGCAAGGAAAATGGGAATTGCTTTATGAAGAGAAAACAAATGGAATCATCGTACGTGCGAGAGCCCGCTGGCATGAGCACGGTGAACGAAGTACTATAAATACTTTCTGAATTTGGAAAAGAGAAACCATGTCAAAAAACATATTAGAAAGTTGTCAATAAGCGGTGTTATAACAACGGATCCATATCGTATACTATCAGAACAAAAGAAATTTTATCGGAACTTATACCAAACAAAAGCAACAGACTCTGATCGTGTAAAGTCGTTTCTAAATGATTTGAACATTCCCCAGTTATCTGAAGAACAAAAGCAATCATGTGAAGGCGGAATTACAGCTGAAGAATGTAGTGAGGTCTTGGAAAGTTTTCAGAATAATAAGTCTCCGGGAAACGATGGAATACCAATTGAATTTTATAAGAAATGCTGGAATCTTATTTGCGAACCGTTTATTAATTGTGTAAATGAGTCCTTTAAAAAGGAAGAAATGTCCAATTCCCAGAGACAAGCTGTCATTACTTTGATTGAAAAAAAAGGTAAAGATCGTACGTGCATATAAAATTGGAGGCCTATCTCTCTCGTCAATGTAGATGCTAAAATAATCTCGAAAGTAATTGCCACAAGAATAAAAAATATTCTGCCGCATATCATTCATTGCAATCAAAGCGGTTACATTAAAGACCACTATATCGGTGAGACGATCAGGTCTATTTTTGACATCATGGATTTTACAGAAAAGAATAATATACCTGGCCTGTTGATATTTATTGATTTCCAAAAAGCCTTCGACTCTTTAGAGTGGAATTTCTTGTTTCATTGTCTGGATGCATTCAATTTTGGTCCCGAATTCAAATGTTGGATAAAGACTTTTTATAAGAATATTCAAAGTTGTGTGATTAATAACGGCCTGTCTTCAGAATACTTTTATCTCACTCGCGGTGTCAGACAAGGTGACCCTTTGTCACCTTATCTTTTTCTTCTAGCTGTAGAGATATTGGCAATTGCGGTAAGGGAAATGTGGAAATAAAAGGGATTGCAATTGAACAACAGGAAACTAAACTCCTCCAACTCCTGCAGTTCTTTCTAATATAGAATCGGCACATAGACTCTTTCAGCTGTTAGACGAATTTAAAAAGTTGTCAGGTTTGAAAATAAATAGATCAAAGACGGAGGGGATGTGGATAGGCACGCTGAAAGATAGTGAAATGAAACCCCTCGGTATTAAATGGCCTCAAGATCCAATAAAAGCCCTCGGAGTCTTCTTCTCATATGACAAACAATTGCTCTATCTGAAAAACTTCTTCGACAAACTTGACGACATAAAAAAGTTGATCAATATTTGGTCGTCCAGGGGGCTATCCCTCTACGGAAAATGTTACCATAATTAAAACTCTGCTCCTTCCAAAAATTGTATACCTATCTTCTGTGTTGCCTACACCCAAAAATTTTATTAAAGAACTGAACCGTTTGATTTACAAGTTTTTATGGAACGGTAAAGATAAAGTGACCAGAGTATCTGTAATTAATAATTATGAAGGAGGAGGTCTTAACATGGTTGATATTGAAAGCATGATTAAATCTCTCCGCCTCTCCTGGCTCAAAAGAATTTTTGGCGAAAACTCGGGAGCATGGAAAAATTACTTAAACTATCTCTTAAAAGAAACAGGTGGCTTGGCTCTTTTCAGTTGTAACTACAACACTAAAGATCTCAATATTAATTCGCAGTTCTACTTAGAACTATTGGAATGGTGGTCTCAGTTTCGCAAAGAAAACGCAGTTGACAACAGATGGCAATATATTATTTGGAATAACCAGGAAATCAGAATCAACAATAAACCAGTATTTTATAAAAAGTATTTTCACTATGGCATCCAAACTACAAGAGACCTTCGATTTGACCTCAATAATATCGATTCTTACAAATTAGTTGAAAAACACTTAGAAAAGACCTACTTTCTAGAATGGACTGGTTTGCGTCATTCAATTCCCCCTAACCTACGAAATCCCAATCTAGATTACGTGTATCAATTCCAAAACCCATCTTTTAATTTGGTCAATGACCTTTTTGACGTAACCAAAAAAAAATCAAAAGATTACTATTCTCGGTTAGTACTTAAGAAGGCACGTCTTCCTAATCTCGCGCAAAAATTGAAAAGTGACCCAAACTTATCAGACGAAGCATTGAAAAATGCTTTTTTGCTCCCCCATTCTGCCACTTTTGAGCCATATGTAAAGGCGTTTCAGTACAAAGTGTTGAATTCCATACTCTACACAAATTCAAAATTACATAAAATTGGTTACATTTCAGACAATCTGTGTTCTTTCTGCAAGCAGGAATCAGAAACATTGCAGCATTTCTTTTATGATTGTTCACACTCAAGCTCTTTTAGGAAAGATTTTGAGTCCTATTATCTGTCTTGGACAAGTCAACAAATACATCTTAATTGGAAAGAAGTTTTAATTGGTGTTCTAACACCAGGATGCCTCTTACTTAACTACCTGTTACTCCTAGGAAAAATATATTTATGGGATTGTAGAAGAAATAAAGAACTTCCAAACGTACGTGGCTTTAAATTTAAAGTTAATTTAAAATATGAAACTGAAAAGTATATTTGTACGAAAAATAACAATTTAGATAAATTTAGAGAAAAATGGATATTGTAACTTTATTATACATTTATTTATTTTATAAAGGTATATTCATACATTGTAAGGCTAAAACGGATATGCAATAATGTAATGTTTTTATGTGTAAGAGTGTTACTGTTGTTGTTACTGTGAGAGTGAGAGTGAGATTGAGAGTAAGTTAATGTTGTTATTGTGAGAGTGAGAGTGAGTTATTGTTACTGAGTGTTAGAGTGAGTTAATATGCTATGTATGTATTTAACTGTATGTGTGAAATATGCAAATAAATTTATTAAAAAAAAAAGAAAAAAAAAGCAAGGAAAATGTAAGTTTCATCGCTCAAACACTTGACAAAGGCCAAAGAGACAAACATTATGCGCGATTTGTGACATCATATTGTCGGCTACCTCGGCCAACTCGTTCCCAGTCTTCGGAGACACGATTTTGGTCATTTTGGGTACTTTAAACGGCAAAAAAAACGGATTTTTGTTTCGTTCCATCCAATTTCTTTTGCCATTTCGGAATTAACACAGAATGAACTACCAAAAAGTGCAGAAACAATTTTAGTTCATAGGCACTTTAATGGAGTGCCTGCGATAATGATAGAAAAACACGTCGATCCTCTGGTATCCAGAGCCTTTCCGTAACACAGCGTCCGCGTAGCAGTCCGCAAAGCCACCGAGTGTCTTTGCTTTTTCTGGTTTTCCAATAGCTGCCACCAGAGCAAAGCCATCGATGAACAAAGCACCATTTCCTTGAACTGTAACTGACTCTGGGCGCTTGAACTTTCCATGGCCGCGTTCATTTCTGCGTTAGCGCATCCTGGAATATGGCTTGAATGTTTACCTCGCGCCTGGCATCACACGCTGTCACTAGACGACATAAGATACTCCGGCCCGCATGCAGAATCTCTCTCTTCTCGGAGCTAGTTGCAGCACTTTTAACTTCAAATGTAGGCGGATTATTCTTGGTTATTCTTGGAAATAGGGTCAAGGAAGTTTTCCTCCGCCCGTTCTTCCCGTTCCCGTTCTTCTTCTTCTTCTTCTCTTTCTGCAGATAGCAGCCTCCGTTCCAAGAATCTTTCAAGCTGGGTCTGTCCCTAAAAACGAGCTTGGACGAGAGACTGTTCAATTTCTGGAGTCGTAAGATCTTTTGTGGCAATGTTTTGCAATGTCCCATTTGTCTGTGACGAGGACACCCCAAATTTTTGTAGTGTAGAATGAGGCGCAGTCCCAGCTTCATTATCTTGCTTCTATCTCTCCTTGGCACTCTCTTCGTGGATCAAGCAGTCGTCGTGGTGTATGTCAAACATCGCTGATGTTTGCGCAGCAATGTAGGGACGCAGGTTGTGGGATCCCTTGCACCAAGAACCTGGTAAAAAGTCTGGTAAGCCTGTTCAAGTCTGGTTCAACCAGACTTACCAGGCTTTTGTGAAAAAAACAAGTCTGGTAAAAAGTCTGGTAAGGCTGGTTTTACCAGGCTGTTAAGGTGAGCCTGGTTGTATTGTACCACAGAAGCCTGGTAAGGCCGGTTTAGGGACGAAAATTATAACCTGAAAAGTCAGGTTAGTCTGGTTTAACTAGGCTTTTATGGCGAGCCTGGTTCGAAAAAATTACCTGAAAAGGTTGGTTAGCCTGGTTTAACCAGGCTTTCTTGGTACGTCTGGTTCAAAAACAAAACCTCAAAAACCTTGTTTGTCTGGTTTTACCAGGGTTTTCCAGAAAGTCTGGTTCGAACATATCATATGCACCTGAAAAGCCCGGTTAGTGTGGTTGGAAAACACCACAGTACTTGAAAAGCCTCAAGCCCAATGTTCTAAGAATTCAAAAACCTAGAAGCCCAGGTTTCCCTGGGCTTTCCAGGCTTTTGGTTAACAGTGTTTGACAAACGTTCCAAGCAATTCTTGTGCAAACTGTAGTGCAATTTCTAATACATATTCTATGGAAATTGAAATGGCCAGGGTACAAAATATAAACATGCACCACAATTGCCATACCACCAAAACCAACAACGTACAGTGAATAACGATTATACAATGTATATCTTAACAAAACTTTCTAATACCAAATCGATTTTAAACATGGAGCAACCCTATAACCATTAACTGAACTCTAAGTTGGCTTATGACTTTTCAGCTTGACAAGTGACGGCCTAGGGATTAAAAATGGTTGTGACATTCGACACAATTACAGGTACACACACTGTACTTTGCAAAATTTTACTTTGGTTGTCTGGAATATTTTAGTCTCTATTGAAGAGCCAAACAAAAAAAAATACAGTTGAAACTAAAGTCCTGCATTGCACTGTCGTCTGAAGATGTTGATTAAGATACTTTACAGAACTTGATACATTAATTTTTGCAAAATAATACAGTATGTTGCCCAGTTTTCGTACGGGCCCAGTTTTCGTACAAAAAGAACTTTATTTGATTATTTTCGTCGGTCATTTAAATCTTCGTCAACCGAAGAATTCCAAAAGTAAAAGGAACATCTCAGCTATAAATTGTCGGTTTTGCCGGGCTTTTTGACGAAGAGGCAGGTCAGTGAGTCAAAGTTTAGCGGCTAATATTTGCACTTTTCACTGCACAGTAAAGGTACTGTAGATGAACAAATAGCCCGTTTTGCTGGTAATTTTGCAAGGAACTTCATGATTTTTGGACAAGTGATAGACAAAAGATGAAAGTGAATGGAAAAACGTTCAACGCCAGCTTAAATTTAACTGCTCCTGAATTTTAGCGATGAGAATCTTCGCATACATTTTGACCTACTGTGCCAGTTTTCGTACACTTAGCTGCGCCTTTCTCAAAACCTATTTTTAGATAAGTTAAAGAACTGAATTTTAAACTTTACTGTTCGAAAACTAATAGGTCGCAAGTGCAGCAAAGATTACACAACAATCCTTGCAAAGTACGATACACTACATGTATTTGTTGTGGTATAACAGCGACGCTTTACATCCAGGTCACGCAAAGGTCACGAATATTTAATAAACGTAATCCTACGCAAACAATCTAAATCGTCAAATAATTAACTAAGGTAGCTGTCTATGCATAGAATGTTGACATACACCGTGAAATATCGTTCGCTTACCGGTTTTACTGATTTTTTCACTCCGTTGCGATTCTAATAAACATTTACAAAAGTAGGTAAGAAAAGCAAGCGTAAGCGGAAACGGAAGTAAAGAGTTTGCTATTCTAAAGGCGTAAGCGGAAACGGAAGGAAAACGTCGAATCTTATACAGGCCTTTTCTTAAGAGTTGTAATACGCAGAATAGTAACCTGTCAACTACCTTTACCAAGGCAGTAAATGACGTACGAGACAGTGGATTGAGCGTAAAAAAAGCCGCCCAAAAGTGAGGGACCAAAAAATCAACACTGCAGGATCGATTAAACATCCACCCCCCGAATAACTATTTGCTTTGTACGCCAAGTTTTGGTCGCTAAGCCGATATTTATTCACAAACCGAAGAGAAAACACGATGAGCACTCAGCAGGGTGGCTGACACATCAGTTTGCGTCGAGCGTTTTCTTGGAGAAATGTTGTTTTGTCGATGTACGAAAACTGGGCCACGTGTACGAAGACTGGGCAACTTAGGAGTTTCGGGAAAAATGGCATAATTTTGAACGTACGTCGATCAAGCGGCCAATCGTTTTACATATTGAAGGTAAGTAAATGGGCTATCTTTAATAGAAAATTCAGAAATTTTCGTCTCACAGACCAAAAGATATAGCGATTACAAACTAAAGTGTACGAAAACTGGGCAACACACTGTACTGATCAGCCAGAGCTTTCACGACTGCAAATCAAATTCAGCAGAGGAACCAAAAATGTTTCCATTGCCACTCCAAAGGACCGTCTGCATACAGGCCACTGTAACGTCCATTGTTTTGACAAACACTTGTACAAACCATTGATTAAAGCTTAACAATTCTGGTAAAGGGTTAAAAATTTAATTTCTTTCAAAAAATATGAATTCTCCTGTAAATCTTCCAATTGCCACTGGATTTGATTCTTTATGCAGTGGTCTCACAAACCGTGATTCAGATTTTTTGCATCTGTGTTGGCATCTATGTTTGTTTATAAGCTGCTAAAGTTCCATGTGTCAGTATGGATTAGAGATAAAAAGTACTACTTGTACCTTAAGAAAATAAGCTAAAACTTTCAAATAAAATTAAAAATTCACAATGTAAGGCTGAGAGATAAAAGGCACTACATGTACCTCTGGAAAAAAGCTAAACCTTTCAAATAGAAAGAAAATTCAAATTTGCGGACATGGTATTGCTGGAAAACTATATTACAACTTTGGCTGAATTTCATCAAATTGGTTTAGGAGCTGCTCACTTAGAATTTAAAAACACATGCACAATTGCCACTCACGCACAACTGCAAAGCAAGCTCTTGCGTAGTGATTACAGTGTTTGTACTTTGATATTACAAGTACATATTATATTTCAATCTAATTTTGATAGCATTTGTCAAAAAACAAATTAAAAAGATATGCACCCAAAAATCTCTTATGTAGATTACAATGTAACTTAACTTTAAAAGTATTTTTTTGCGCTTAGAGTTTTTTGTTTTTTGCCAAAAGATATGAAAAATTATCAAGTTATGTAAAACAGTCAATTTGCCACTGGTTGATACAGTATCTTACATCATCATTTAATAAACTGAAGCTTTAGACTGAAAAAATGATTTTCCTCATACCTATTCATTTTTGTCACTTCACCTCCAACGCAAAAATGAAAGGAATCTGTGAAGATATAACTTCGGTGGGCTGTAGTTTCAGTTACTTGATCTCATTCAATACATGTATTAACCATTACACGCAAAATAGAAAGCTGCTTCCACAAAAAAATCTGGAAAGAGAACGACGTACATTGTGTGTACATGTTGACTTCAGTTTGGTTTATTTTGACGTCTCATTATGCTGGTTGCCACCTTCATCAGGCTAGCTGAACTTAATTCTTAATTATTACATTCTTTCCTTCATAGCCCCAGTTTTCTTTTGAGCCTGGTTTTTTTGCCTCTTGATTCTTTTCCTCATTTATAACTTTTTGTGGCAAAAGTCCATGGCTAAACGAACATTTTAAACTTATCATTTTGATCTGAGTTTCATCATGTAAAAATCTTACAAATATGTCTGAACTGCTAATGTGGCTTAATGTGTACATGTAACGAGTGATCCAAGCAAAAGTGTCTCACCCTACAGGATTGCTCCATGTTTAAACTAATGCCTCTGTTCTGTTCTGTTCAGTTTCAGGTCTAATTGAAAAAGTAACAAAACCACACTGTACATATAAAGGGCCAATTTAGACTATGTTGTATGCGACATGCTAATGAACAGCCTACAATGCAAGTTGTTCCATGCAAATAAAAGCTAAAACTTTCTCATGTCTGTCGTGCATGGCATAAAAAATATTGGAGGATTTTGAAATGTGTTAAAACCTTACGACAATCATAGCCAGAGGCAATGATAAATGAAGTGAACTCGTTACAATATTTCCAATGATATGCCAGACCAGCAGCATAAGCAAAACTCAGACTATCTAAATAGGCCCTGAACTGCAAATGTTGTGGTATTTCTTATCTGCTTTGTTGCCAAGGATTCCCTGTTAGACTTGGAAGTACTGTTTTCAGTTTTTAACAAATGCACCTGGAAAAAAAATACAAAGTAAAATAAACATAAATAAAATACCAAGGGAAATAACCAAAAAACTGCAACCATATTGTACAGTTCCTCTCAGAGGAATAGGAGTAGCTAGTGCCTTTGGTATGGCATCTACAGGCACACCTTTTGCGTGCTCTTATAATTACGTACATGCAGCCCCTAATAAATGGTGTATTTTTAAACAGTGAAATATACTATTGTATGCTTAACAAGCCAAATAGTCACTGAATGGACCTGTATATACATGTACATGTGTATACATGTAGTATATATTCTCAGCCACTGACAAAATTTGAGGCAAAAAAGCACTGTAACATAACAGAAGTTGATTGGTGAACTGTAACTAGAAACACCTACTCAGTGACTTGCAAAGGTCTTTGAAGGGCCAGCTCTACATTAAAGAGTGGGTGGAATGGCTAGTTTATTAGATTTCTCACCCAAAAAGGGTTAAAATGCTTGTCTTGTCCTTTATGCATACATGTAGCCACCATTTAGTTACAAAACTGAAACAGTTGGTGGGTGACCATCTTGTATGTACAGTATTTAGCAAATAACAAAATAAATAAATAAATAAATAAATAAAGTAGGGTTATTCATCCAGACAGGAAATCCATGCAAAGAGGCCCCACATAAATACTTTCCTTCAGCAACCATGCACGTTAAAATATGTTTAAATAACAGTTTCAACTAATAGAACTTGACAGTACTGCTATTGCAGACCACCAGAAATTGAATTGGAAGTAAAATCTGAAGTTGACGCATGTACATTATTTCTTATACAACCAAAAAGTGACATGTCAATAAAGGTTATCCTAAGTTAATAATTCCCAGTCATTCATGGTAGAAGGAATTCAAAAACACAATATTGGTAAGTTGATCAAAATTCTCACCAAAACTGGTTCTCTTTGATTTTACAGAAGGTAATGTTGATTGAGAAATTTTAGAATATCCAGCCAGTTATTTACTTGTGTATTAATGTTTTATGAACAAAAGAGACCATTCTTATTCAGTGACATGCAAATGGCTTGCCAGATAGATTCTAATTTAGCCTGTCTCTATTTGCTCACCAAGTCCAATTTTTTGACTGAGTTTGAGTAACGAACGTTTGTCCTGAGGCGACACTGTATATCAAGCTGTTGCAAAGATCGTTCCAACTGGCTGCAGAACGAGAGTGCTGCTTGACTATAACACAGTCATTGAAATTTATTCGACCTATTTACTTGCAAGAAAAGTCAATATCTAAGAATTATTATTCTATATTCTTGCAAAAATCCAACTTATTAGGTAAAATTCGAATATGTTGCAAATGAAGCTCACTTTTTTCACTGGACATTTATGTCTGGTCGCCAAACTCGGCCGAGTAACTTACATGTACTTTTCTGACCTCAGCCGAACCCAACGAACCAAAATGGCCGCCAAAGAGAGGTAGAATCTATTCAAGAAATTTAAGATTAATACTGTACCTTTGTGTAAGGGAGAGTAGCTCTGCATCGAATCCCACAACTCTTCAACTACTAGAGTAAAAACTATCCACGTTTCACTTTCTGGCGCACACACAAAAAAAATGGGTTTGTGTCGAATAGAGCTGGTTATCGTACGTGAAAGTGGTTTATTGCGCTATTCTTTAGATTATTTTCGCTTACGATTAGCAAGGCTCAACTCAGAACGTGCTCTGTTGGAAGATGATTGTAAAGATGGTTGATGATTGCTCGATTCAAGTATGAACGGACTGAATTACCAACGGACTGGTCGATCGATTTCAATGCCGGTGAGTACATGTAACCTCATTCCTCATAATACGTAGCTGGTATGACTAACATTTCATGTACATTTAGTTTTCTACGGAGGGCTTAAAGTTCCTTTCTTTGTGACATTCTGCCAAATGAGTGTAACAAGCTTTAACACACAGTGTAAGCGACGCTTACACTGTGCAAATTTGCACGTTGCAAATCATAATCAAAAACGGCCTTTGTGAAATTGACCCCAAGTGGGACAGTGGTATCAAGTAACAACGAAAGCCATTGTTCACACATGTGGCATTCTGTGACTTACACTTTTCACATCAAAGTGTGATAAGCCCGGCGTAGTAAAACAAACGTTTACTGACCAAGAAGTAGTCGACGTACCACTATCAGAACTTCGCAAATCCGAATAATTTGAGGAGTAGGCATTTCACATGTAAGCACGCACGTGTATCTCCATGCTTCTACATGTATCATTGGTGATTAGTTGTAGGTGATTTCATAATACCTACACGCTAACCAACAGTTCAGTTGAAATGCGTTTCACTCAGATACGTGTACACATAAACTTGAATACAATGAAAGCCTAAATTTTTCTTTAATCACTCGTCAAAGCGGAGTAAACATGAAATGAAACATGCATAATTTGCCAATTAGTGAGTTCTTTAACGGTTTATGAGATTTCTTGATTTTTTTAAGCAAAGACAGTGATGTGTACTAACATGATCAGATTTGATATTATTTGAATAGTAACAACTCCAGGTCTTGACACCATAGCATTTTTATTCTAGTGGCATAAGGTGGAAATGTGTGCATTCCTCAAAGTCCTCTTTTCAAGGGAGTTTGCATATGGGAGTTTTTCATTGCAATCAACAGTTCTAAAATGGTCACCAGATTTATGAACTTTCATCCCAACCTAATGTCCAATGTATGCCTAAATACTAAACAGTAATTTATCCATGACAGACTCACAGTGGAGACCCTATACGCGTAGTGGTAATACACTAAATTCTCAATTTCAGGCATTGAATTCCTTCCTTTTGTATATAGTAGATGCGAGGGTATGAGGGGACATGTTGCAGGGACGTGTCACAGAGACACACAGCAGTGCGACACTGCAATTGTTATGCTAAAGGTATGTACTGTAGCAGGAACATTAGCAGAGAGGAAATCGAAAGGTGCTTACATTTTTGCAACAACATGTGACACCCTTTGGTGTGTGGCTGGTGCTTTTTGAGCTCATGCAACACAAATTTCAACATGTCCCTTCATGCACTGGCATCTTAAATTTGATTTTACTGCATGCATGGAAACTGCGTGGCAAGTACCATGCCATTCAGAATAGCATATCGTCCAAGTAAAAGCTAGAAGCTGTCCAACATACAGCCACCCATAATTCAGAAAAGATAACTGAAGTTGAGATTTAATAAAGGAATATTATTAATTCTGTTGTGCTCGTTCAGGATATGAGGTGATTTTTATCAACTTTGTGCTATGCACCTTGTTGGTCACTTACCACCCTATACCCAGTACATACATGTTCATGGAATAAATGTTAAATGTCACAGACATTAAGGTGAATAATGGTTCTCTCAGTATACTAATTATTATGCCACACAAGTTAATATCCAGCCCCACGGACTGGTACAGGCAACTTGTTATCAGATATGGACAAAAAAACTGTGGAGGTGACCATTGTTGTGCTCGGAGGTGAATGGCATGTGATATACTAATTACACCTGCAGTGTGCAGAAAACATTATGAAAACAATGTACCTACTTGTTCGGAGTAGTCTACATGTAGATGAAAGAACTTTATAAATCCAGGAGGGCATTTGAGTGTCTCATGAATGTTAACTTTTTTTGACAATCATCAAAACTGCTCAACCATGTTATGGGAAAACAGCCTTCAAAATGGCATCTTTTTAATTTTTGGATTATTTCCTAATTCCAAAAATTATGTGCTTACTGACCTAAAGCAAGAGCTGAAGGAAAAAATTATTTGGCTTTAAGGGGATGGTGTTCAGTGTGTCAAACTGTCTCCAGTGTTATTGTATTTTATCACACTATTTTTTTTATTCTTGATTTGTTTGCAAAATTATTGAAAGGTCAATAACACAATCAACTGGGCTAGATGACTGGCGCTGTTTAGTTACATCCTACATAGAAGTTAAATTTCAGTTCAAACCTGAACCTCATACATCTACATGTACACTGCTCCTTCAATAATCTCCTGGGATCTGTAAAGTACATGTAGTTCATATACTGTGGTATAGATGAAATTAAAGTATGATTTACATTCACCTTTATACATGTAGCTACATGTACATGTATTTGAGTAGTAAGTTTATTTTTTTATGATCCATTTATTAATTTTACTCTCAAAATTTTTCCTCAGGTTTCTACATTTGTACACATTGTATCAGTATGACTCCAAGTTCTACAGCAAACAGTTTCTTGATCCATGTTGTACATAGCAAAGGAATGCATCACACATGGCCAGGTAAGTTACTCAAACATACAGCTACAATTAATGTTGTCGGAAAACCTACGCAATAAGACCACAAGGTCCTATGGGTAATCTATTAATAAATAAAATGCAAAATTACAGCCGAATCACAAACGATTTTCAGCTACCCATACTACCTTTCGGTCTCCTCGTGTAAGCTCAAGGCTGTAAAATCAGACAACGTTCTAGCTGTATACAGTAGAATCCCCATGTTACACTTCAAATTTGTGTTGCTTACATGTAGATCTGTTTTCTTTAAACAAAGGACGTGTACATGTACAGTGTATTGGGTGTTGGTTGCAGGCATTCCTTTTAAAGATTTTGACAGAATGGCATATGGATTCATGTCATATGAAGACATTACATGTATCTCTTTGGTAATCATTGAATGCTTGAATTTTTAAGACATGAATACTAGATTATTGTGGACAAACCACAATCCCGAACGGTGCACTGAAACAAAAGCCCTGCTGATATAGAGCCATGGTTATTAATATTGTAAAATAATTACTGATGTTATAAATAATTACTAAGATTGGTCATCTATTAACCAAAAGAATGATGATACATGTGCTCAACATGAAGCAATTGTGGGATTAGGACACCAAGTTAAATCCCTAACTGAAGTCATACCCATGACCTTCTGCACTCCAGCTACATGATTGTACTAATCTACAAGAAAACTGTTAGTGAAGTAGGTCATCTTACTAGGTTCATACTGTATCATGTCCTGCATAGTGCTAGAAAGGGCAGTGTTGAAGGCATCTGACTGTATGGTGACCCTGTACTGTGAGTAATGCCCTACAATACAGCTGTACACCTGTAGCTCACGTCTAGACTCCTATGTAATCTACATTCTGTACAATGTAGGTTACTGTACATGTAGTGGTTAGAACTCCTGACTGGTATAGGGAACACCTCAGGTTCAGCTTCTCTTGGGGTCTCATTTTATTTACAATGTAAATACATAACATCTACGCCCTGTTACAACCACGTTAGACCACTAGAGGCTAACTGCTTGGGATAACAGGGTTAAAACTACAATAGTAGCGTACATTGTATTTCCTTGCATTTAAGCTTTGAATTTCATGTCCACCATTTTCATTTTTCAGTCACTTGATAACTCAACTTCTTATACCACCGTACATCCCCGCCAACACAATATTATATAAAAAAAATAGCTGGTACCCATGAACAATTCACCACTCAGCAACATGATATCTTGAAAACTGACAACAATTTGCATAAGCAGTTGAAAGTACTGTAGTGACACATCAACAGCCATGGCACAGTGTTGCACATCCCTGCCAGGAAAGTATAGAAGTGGTGTGGTTTTGGCTTTTTGTAACTAAGCCGTTTTTCCATGATGGGTGGACAACAGTTCTCTCTTAGTGTATTATATACGGTACAGATGTATTCCGAGTTGATGTGTGTAGGGCCAGGCAGGTTGATGCAAGCCAGTCTGGAAAAAGCCATCCAGTCTTGCACACATCATCGGTTCATTCAACATGCGTGCACTTTAACATGCTTTGAGTATTTTTAAGCATAGTTTTGAATTTTCCAAAAATGCATGTATTTACATGTAGCATGAAATTGGTGGTATGATAAATGTGTATTGACAGAGTTAGGACAAGCCGGTCGTGGCACACAGACCTCGCTGTGCTCAGTCTGTACACCATGACCTTAAGCCAAATATTTTCCTGTCTAGTCCTCTCACTCAGTCAATAGGCACATCATTTTTGGAGATTTGTTGGAACCTCGTACATGAACATGTGAAAACCGATCATCGTGTATTCACTGAGTACAATGCATGCAAACAGGATGTGTTCTGTTATGGTGTACTAGAAAACTGTTTTCTGATCAGGGCTATTAAGGTTTTGAAATGGACTATCACTGTAATGCTTACGATGTTTGTCGATGTCACTAAAGTGACAGTTTATTTTAAGAAATCTTTCTTATTTTGCCACTCCACAGCTTTGGAACCCAATACTTGACTAAAAGTCATTAAATTAATATTTACACCTTTTCCTAATTTTGTTCACTGCTTGAACTGTATTCATAATATTATTGTAAATTTACATGAACCTTTATATATGGTATTGAAAATTAACATTACAACCTAATAATGTTGAGTGTATGACTTAAATTTCTTCTCAATATTTTCTTCTAGGACCACGTCTACATGTATAAGGCTCAGAAGATTGTTAACTGCAAGTGAAATGATGGCAACCAAAACAGATAAGACCGTAAATGTAAAATCAGTGAATGTGTATACTCCCTGTTACTCAATGATTCTTTTCATTTGGTTTTGCCTCATATGCACAGATACACTGTAAATATTTTAACTGATATTGGAGATTTGTTAAAAAATAGACATTCTGAGGTAAACTAAATGTGGCCACAAAGTGACTGGCATAGAATACAAAGCGTCATACAGTGTACATGTACATTTAATGTACACTGGCGTTGGGGTTTGCTGTAGTAGTCTTGAATGCAGGATAAACCTAGACAAATATTACTTTTTTTATATTTTATCATTTCTCATTACAACCTACACTTGTACAATGTATACCTTGTACTTGAAGATTTAATTAATTAGGTAGTATGCTGGTGCAGTATTGTTTAAAGAGCCCGTGTCACCCAAAGTGCTTGCGCGGTTGTGCTTTTGTTTTGAATTTGCCAGACGTTTCGCAAATTATACCCTGCCGCAATGGCCTTTCAGCAAGCTGATATTCACAGTAGTAGCCCCTGAAAATCGTAATATCTTCCTCGCTAGATGTTACCGGAGAAAACAACTCTAGATCTGACTTTGTAGTCAACGCGTATGGAGCTTTTATAACAACTGATCGATTGATCGATCGATTGATCGATCGATCTTGATGGACGTAAAACCAGAGTAGCCACTTCCACTCGATATAACAATAATAAGACAAAAACAAAGTAGTAAGAATATTGATGTCTTTGTCGCTAGATGTCACTGGAGAAAACTACTCAAGATCTGAGTTTGCATTCAATGCATATACATGGATCTATTACAGTCTGATCGATTGCATCGACTGATGTCGATAGACACAAAACCAGAATAGCCACTTACGCTTTTTGTAAAAATAAAACATAAACGGACAGTGAACACAAGGAATAATTAAGCAAAACAGCACAAGCTCATGACCATAAGCATTATTTTGGAGCAAGCCCGTAGCTACTGTTATTTTGTGGTAAATTAACGTTCCTTCTGTTTTCATTCGGCAACGAATGTAGCACTATTTCGGCAAACGCAGTGTCAGTAGTATTGCTGAAACCGTAGATGCTTTTCTTCCCCTCCGCTACTGATACACGGACTCCTTCAGCCGTACAACTTTGGCAGAGCCCGGAAGACTCGTTCTTCGCCTCAACTTTCCTGAACCCTACGAGGCATCCAATTAAAAGATCTCCTTCTCCACCGCGAAAAAACTTCAGAATTCGGAAATATACAACGAAATCGATACGGCAACACTTAAATGTCAAGTCAAAATTCACACTAGTGCTTTCGGATCGCTAACGGCAGCGATGGAAGAAGATACAAATCAGACTTCACGACAATCAAGAAAATGGCCGATTTTTCATATATGAAAAATGTACCTCGGCGCACAAAGCACTTTGGGTGTCACTGGCTCTTTAAGTAATTGTGTGTGCACATGTACATGTGGACCTTTCATGATTCATGTATTGTGTATAACTCCTAGTATTTGTGTTTAGTTCACAAGGGCCCGGCTCCATAAAGCAACTTAAGATTAAGTGCGAATTTTCTGCAACCATTTCCTTTGTTCTGGACGACTTTTTGGCACAGTATCACGGATAACTCGGCTGAAGACAGATTAGTGAGTATAGAGTAGAGTACTTTAGGAAACACAAAGAGAACACGAAGAAATCCTCCAGAACAAAGAGAATTGTTGCAAAAAAAACCCTTTTAATCTCAAGTTGCTTTATGCAACTGGGCCCAGGACTATATCCATGTTATCCATAGTTAAGGATACTGTGCTTTTCAGTCTTTTTGAACATTGGCTACAAGCCTCAGTTTACTGGTTTCCAATGCTTTCTTGAAATTTCCCAGCATCACCAGGCTTCTTAGAAAAACCAAGGTTACCGGGGTTGACCCAGATGTTGTAGTCAAAAATAATGTACCTGGGTAACCCTGGTTATTCAGACAACCACGGTTACCGGGCTTACCAGGAAAACCGGGGTTAACGAGGCTTTTTTGCAATAGGGTCCGAGTCTGGTAAGCCTGGTTTTCAGTAAAATGTGCTAACCAGGTTCACCAGGGTTACCCTGGTCAACCCAGACCTTAAGAGCCTGGTTAAACCTGGGTAACCCTGGTAATTTAGAAAACCAGGGTCACCAGCCTTACCAGGGTAACCAGGGTAACCAGGGTAACCTAGGTTAGCCCAGACTTCTCAGAGTCTGGTTAAACCCTGGTTACCCTGGTACGTCTGGTAACCCTGGTTTTCCAAATAACCAGGGTAACCAGGGTTACCAGACTTTTTTGCACATAGGGTTTGAGCCTGGTAAGCCTGGTTTAAGAACCAGGGTACCCTGGTTTTTTAACCAGGCTTGGACCAGGGTAAAACCCTGGTTTTACCAGGCTCTTGGTGCAAGGGATAAAGTCCATCTGTTAACCGCAGAGGGTGTCTTTGTGATACCAACGATGCCGTCACCCTTCTTTCCAGTCGCACTCCGCGTCTAATTCTGGCGTTTTCACATTGGAATTTAATATTGTTTTTAATCTCCAAAACAATAAAAACGCACGGTGGGGCCAAACCACCCCCCAAATGGGTCATGAAATGTCCCGTTTTTTGGTTAATTTTTAATAATTTTGTTACTTTTCATCATTTCTTTACCAAACTTGGTAATTTGATATGGGTCTTTGTGCCAAACAATTTGACATGAATGGTGATGCCAAATGTCAAATTATGACGTCATAATTGGTGACGTCATATTATTCTCTAAAATAAAATTTTAGAATTTCTAAATTTTTTCTGGTGTTTTAGAAAGAACACGTCAAGAGGAGTTGAATGCTGAAAACCGTTTGTCGATGTGATAAATAATGGATGAGATATGGCATTTTAGATTTTGAAAATTTCACAGTCTCAAAATAGGGTCCCCCCCTTGTGTAATACGTTTGAATTTAAGTGTTGTTTTGTTGCGTCTACGACACCATTTAAGTTGCAGATAAGATGTCTTAAATGACGGAAGCTAAATGAAAAAGAAAAACTCGGAAAATTTTTTTCCTGCCAGAGCTAGAGCCCCCAAACCAGTTTTGTGACGTAATTAAGTGTCACGTGATCAATTATGCTCTTGCTAATATTATCGTTTTCAAGCCGAAAACTTAAAATCTAAAATGATACGATTTTTTGGAACAACAAGAAGTCCATTTTACCAGATTATTAGCTTGCATGGAAAAAAACTGTACAAAATAGATCAACAGGGTTGTTTTTAGAAGAAAAGTATGGTTCCGGGGGGGACACTTTAAATGTCTTTAAATTGCCATAACTCAAGATACGTTTGTCTTAGCGAGGTACGGTTTTCAGCATTTTACTCCCCTTGCCAAGTTCTTTCAGATGACATAACTTTTTATTTCAAATTTGAAATTTTCAGTTCACTCGTTTTGTGACGTCAGCCATTATGACGTCACAATTTGGTTTTTTAAGTCATTCTCATACTTAAAATAAATTGGGCGACAACCCAAGGTTTTTTGCCAAGTTTGGAAAAGAAATATGAAAAAGAAGCAAAATTAGTCTAAATGACCCATTTGGGGGGTGGTTTGGCCCCGCCGTGACGCAATACGCGTATGCTTCAAATAAATCCACCCTTTGTCTTTTAATTAGTTTTCACCTTTGAATTAGCCGTAAAAAGTTTTTATCTTACCTTCATTAGGGTAGGCACGGAAAGTTTTTCCAATTGCCAAGAACTCGTGTTTTGACGATATTGAAAGGATTGCATGTTTTTATAATTAATTGCAACTTTTATTAAAACAAGAATCACATTTGATTTTTTAAAAAAATTTTATATGAGAGGGCGTGGTCAATTGTCACGTGAAGGCTCGATATTCATAGAAACAACGTAAAAGCTGTCACAAATTCTTAGAATCATGATCTTTACAGTACATCAAAAACGCTTTGAAAGAATTTCTGGATCTATTTAACTTAAAACTGCTAAGGGAAAGAAAACTCCTTATTTGGACAATGACGTCATAATTAAATGCCCCAAAACACCAGCTCAACCCAAGAATTGAGCTTGGCAACAATGATTTTCGAAATCAGCTTACTCGAGTTAATAATAAGAGCTATGTCGCCAAAAATCAGACAAAAATGCCCTTGGGTGTCACATTTTGGACTCCTGTGTACCAGACTATCACTCGAATTGCCGCGCTCACGAAATTTCGCTCCAAGTGGACCGAGCGAAAAAAAGATCTCCTGGCTACTAGGCTGGCTTATCGGTAAAGAACTGAATTTTTCCCTATAAGTAGTACTTTAAAGCAATAAATAGATTTAGCATGTAAGCCATGTAAGAATGACCAGAAGTAATTACTGGTTTTCTTTTTATTTACTTTACTCGGGTAGACACAGCCTAACGCCATTGTTGAAGAAGATTCAAGACCGTATAGAAAGATGTTGGAGTTGTTGGGTTTATTTCTCATTCCAGGGCTGCTTAGTAGTACAGGTAAATTTTCTCTTTACCAGTTATTAAAAAAAAATTCCTTTCTTGCGAAAACACCTCAAGATTAGACAATTAACGACAACTGAATTAAATTCTTTGCACCTTCAGAGGGCTAATTTTTTCGCCGAGTTTATGAGCACCATCAGGTGTCAATCAACTGCGGCTCCAGTGAGATCGACATCCGGAGTGCGAGTTATGGACGCACTCAGAAAGGCGTGTGCGTGTTCCTCGGACTTGTCAGCAACACAAATTGCCATGCAGGCAGCTCCCTAACTGTAGCAAGGAAAGCATGCCAAGGTCAGCATGGCTGCACTCTGCACGCTACAAACTCAGCTTTTGAAGACCCGTGTTATGGCACTAAGAAAAATCTTGATGTATGCGAAACATTTCATCTCTTTTGATTGACATCCTTTGCATTTGGATAATCAAAGTGGTCAGATTTTTTTTCCAAGTTAAGATTAGCAACCCTCAGCATACGATAGAGACTGTTAAACGTGTAATTGATCCATTCCTACCGAAAAATTGACCATCTATTGAGAAAGGTCCATTTTAAATGTGTAAAATGTCGAGCATTGAATTGCAATAGAATCGGGTAACTCCCTGAAAACAGTATTTGGAATATTCGAAGATTTTTGTCCTGGTCTTTTTTTTTATTTATAGGAAAGAACAATAAGGAAGAAATAAAAGAAATTTAAAATTCGATTTAATTTAAATTTACTGTGCACACAGGAGACGAATATTATGAAAAAATGATACATTGAAAAATAAAAATAAACAAACAAACAAATAAATTTACAAACAAATAGGTAAATTACAAATGGTTTAAAAGTAAGATTTATGACAAACTCAATTCAATGTTTTAGCTGAGGTGTTGTTTCATTTCCTTTCACATACAGGTATCCTATAGCTGCGTGTTGCCCACACCAAACGCACTCGGTCACTTACAAGTTTGTGAAGGCATTTCACACAAAATCCAGTGTGACGGCTCCAAGATCTATATCTAGTCAGCGAACTACGGCCGTAAGATTGGTGGACCTACCTGTGGAGGGCCGATACGTACTCATAACTGCGGAGCAGCAGGATCACTTGGTAAAGTGCGAGAACATTGCCAAGGACGACCGAGTTGCGTTTTGCAAGCGACCAACAACACGTTTGGTGACCCTTGCGGTTGGTACAAAGAAATACTTGGAGGTAAAACCTTTCTGTGAGTTTAAAATATCCAGGTTGTCTTCAGTCAGATGGCCATTACTGACGTTGGCTTTTAATTGCAGATCTGCAAATTTGGTAGTACATCAAGACAATACCCTCCCCCGCCCCCTTCCCCCCCAAAAAGACACTATCATGCCCTAGTTCATTTTTTCCTTACTCTTGACAGTATATTGATATTCTTAGGAGAACTTAGATGTTCATTCTAGGTACAACATAACGTGTTCATAAGTTACTACACCGCCAACCCCACGAAAGTAGATTATACCGGCATTGATTGGGCTTTCTCAACTTTCCATCCTTTTGGAGGCAGCACTCCCAAAGTACAGTGGAAACCAGATACAATAAAGTGCCAAGGGAGTGGGAAAATGTGTTCGTTGTAACGGGAGTTCGTTATATCGGGGTGCTTTTCCACACATTTGCCATTACTGAGCTGAAGAATACCGCTCGTTGTAAAGTGGAACCCCGATATAACAAGCCACTAAACAAGGAAGACTCCGGTATAGTGAACGATATTCTTCAGCCCAGTAATAGTCCCTGATATAACGAACCCCCGTTGCAACAAACACATTTTCCCAATGTCCCTTAGTACTTCGTTTATATATCAGGTTCCACTGCATTGCGGTATTTGTTACATACTGGACTGTAGAATCTCCGGACGCATTTGGTTCTACAATTCGCATAACTAAATCCTAACCAGTGATCGAATGCAATTAAAAAATGGCAATAATAATAATAATAAAAAAATCCAAAAATGAAAGCTGTATTTTCCTGTGGGCCTTTTTTGTTTTCAGTATAAGAGAATAAAATTAAAAATAAACTAAAAATAGGAGATCTTTTAGTTTTATTGGACCTGACAGCACGAGTTTCGCGATCGAAAGGAACACAAGAAAATGTTGCCTCCCGTTCTCACGGGGTAATAATCTTTCCTGATATGGTTTTAAATTCAATAGGTTCGCTACAGATGTCACTGGAAAAAGATGACCTGACATTCCCCGCAGTGAGCTGGTGCCTGGGATACGCTTCAGAAGGAACAAGAACTTGTTCAATTAGTGCAGCAGAAAATGCAGCTTGCTAAGATTAAAGTGTAACTTTTTGGAAAGAAGATCATTAAACTTCTTTTCATCTGAAACTTTTGTCTCGAGTTGTTTCTTTTTTGTTTTTCATTATTCAGTTCTTCGTTAAATAACAAAAGCATTCGCCGCTTTGAAAACGAGTAGGGGCCCAAAGCCAAATATAAAATACAACGAAAATAAAAAAAATACTAAAAAATGGTCGATCACATGAAAGAGCTTGTCCGAATTACCAATCTTGCCAAGTTTGAGAACGTTCGGATGATAAGTTACTAAAATAGCCGCACTTAAGGATTTTGCAAACAGGCTGAAAAGTTAGAAACAGAATAAACAATGCTCATTTGCTTCTTTTTTTGGTCACACTTTGGGACTATACATCAACAGGTAGAGCAAAAATGTGCAGCATTTATGAAAAAAAGAGCACCATGGAGATGTACTGCTTATTAAGTTTCCATTGTAGCTAGCTTGGAGGAAAAGTCAGTTAACTAGGTAGCCAGCGTTAGGAGGGTGTATCCGCTGGTAACAGAAAGAAGCTGGTTTATAGGCACAATAAATTAGACAAAAATTTAAAAGTTGTTTAGGTGATTCCCTTCAATTGCATTGGGCATCCTTTCTGCGCACGAGCGCGCACGAGCGCACGAGCGCGCACACCTTCGGCCGACACGATGGCATGAAGGACGCCTAAAAGTGTATCCTTGGAACTACTTTTGCATTTTTTATTCCAAAATTTTTTCACATTTGCTTCTATCACGTCACGCTCTTTCAAAATTATCTGTTTTGCCATGACTTGAAATTTAAATTTTGCTGTCAATCTTGTGACGTCATAAACCGTTAAAATCGAAAAACAAAAAACGTACGATTTTTTTGGAATACAAATTTCTACCATCCTGCAAAGTTTGAGCTCAAACCAATAAAAAATACAAAAGTAGTTCCAAGGATGCACTTTTAGGCGTCCAATATGCCAACCGTGAGAACTTGATATGAAAGCTGAGCAGTTCAAAGAAATAAAAGGTCGTTTTCTCCTAAACGAGCTCGGTGAGCCCCATTTTTTAATACATAAATTCAAATGGCACACGGCTGAGTACAATGTAACGCGATTTCAAGAAAAGTTAAAAAGTCTGCTTTGTGATATTTTTATTTAAATACCGAAAACAACACGTCTTTAGGTACAGCAGGGTGTCTACGCACGAAGCAAATTCTTTAATTTCTTTCATATCCTTAATTTTTCAACTTAAATAGTATACAATGCGTTATAAATGTCTATTTTGTTGAACTGCTCCAATACTTCAATACAAGCAGTGACTTTTTAAGGCAATCATAGTTGTCATTTCTGATTACGAGGGTTTCTTAGCTTAGTAAAACCTTGCGGGCCGTACAGTTGCTATCAATGGCTATCCATGTTGTTGCAAAACAAGCTCGGTGAACCCTATTTTTTATTGCATTTTTTGAAATGTTCTAAACTTAATTCCCAGTCACACCAAGTCTTAGAAAAATTAAAATATATTCCTTCTAATTCAATGGAATCACCTTAAGCCCTGGCCAGATTCAACATATCACGCAGTCAGAACATGCTACAATTTGTTGCGGCACAAGTTGCGGGATGTTCCGAGGTCTTGCAAATTGTTGCGTCAAGTTTGATTCGTCCAGACATTTCACACAACAAAATGCATTATCTCTATTGTTCTCTGGAATGCTAGTGTCACGTTGTGATAGTTTGTCAGCAACCCACATTTTTTTTATATTTGCTCATGTGCGACTTCTTTGACATCAGCTCACATCATTGTTGTATTACAGCATGTGCAGCTGCACAGGTTTACATTGGTTTCAAAAACGAAACCGGATTACAGCAGGAACGAGCCATCAAGACCAGAAAAAAGGAAGAGAAAAGCTGAGAAAGGACTTTTCTTGACCGCTTAGGGTAAACCTTGAGCAAACGTTCTTTTTCTCTTTTTCAAAACTAGGAAAACATACCTTCTTTTTCTAAGATTTTATGTTGAGGCTTTTCCTGTATTACTGCTTTGAACAACCAGGCCCAGTGCTGATGCTAGTAAAAACACTTCACAAGTGACGCAACTCATAATCTTGGGTATCCTGTGGTATTAAGGGGGTGACCTTTTGGAACAAGTTTTTTTGTCGTTCCTCTGCTTTTTCGGCGCCATCTTGGATTACGTCATATGGTAGACAATATAAGCTAATATACCGCATGGGATTTTAGACAAAATGGCGGCGCGCGCGGATCGATCATACAGTTTAATTTCAAAGTGTTTTTTTGAAGCTCAAAATGGAAAGGAATGACCCGGAAGAATAATCAACTGCCGAGAAAGAGGACATGGAGGTATTTAAAGTAACGTATTAAGCCGTTTCGCGTTGAGATTCCTGCGATTGTTTTACGGATCGTTTGCTCTTGATTCTCAATTTGCAGTGCTAAAGAAATGTCGCACAAAGCTGGACTGTTTAATCTACGAGATGCTGTTTATCCGGAACATAAAACCAAAACTTGACAAACAGTCAGTATTTCGTTCGCGCAATACTTTTCAGATGACAGTTGAATACTTTAACACCTCTTCATTCCCCAAATTTTTTCACACTACTTTTTCCTAGTCAATTCTATCATGTACTTTGAACTTGATGATAATGAAATGAGTCATCGAAACGTCGTTCGGCTTTACTATCGCTGATTTTTATTCTTAAATGCTTTACAAAACCTTTTGTAATTTTGCTCGCAAAACCGATCGCTTATATGCAAAAACTACATGCGTATGTTTTTAATCTATGGTTGAATTCAGAGAGCAAATATGTTTTGTAAACACGGACTAATTTGCAATTTGATATACGAGCGGCTTTCATCAATGTCGGGGAAATTTCGCTTTCAAGGTTGTTTTTTGGTTAAGAATTGATATGTAACCATAGTCAGAATATACTCTTTTTTTATATAAGAACGCGTAAAATTTGGCTGAACCTGAGGATGTTCTTATTTTAGCCCATACATTTTCTTAAATTTTGAGGTAAATCTCAACCTCAACGTTCTTATAAAAATGGTTCTTATAACATAATAAGAGTGTATATGTGTTTAACTATTACAGGGTAAAAAAGGCAGTTAAATTGGGAAGCCTACAATGTTCAGTTATCCACTGCGTCGCTATAGACCAACGCACTTCATAATCATTAATTACGCCTAAGGTAATAATGGATCGCATGTGAATTACAATTGTGTAATTGACCGCGTGGTTCACTCAGTTAGATCTTTTCTTGTTTCTCGGTTCATACAATGTACTTAAGTCTTTTATTTTCCAACCGGTTAGTAAGATTAGTTTCTTTTGTTTGTAAATATGAGATTTGCTGTATTTATTTCAAATCGAATAAAACTCTTGTAAAATCCTGAAAATGGAATAATTGTCAGTTATACGATTCGGGAGTCCAACGTTTTCTCGGTACTGGCGGTTTTCATCCGACGGACCAGGAGAACGACAGAGGTATTTATTTTCCATTTCACAGAACCCTTAATGTAGCTTGATTATGGTTTACTCCCAAAAGAAAAGGTACAATCGTCAGTGTTTATACTAATAATTATGAGACCGAACAATGCGATAAAATCTTTGCTGTTGATTGTTTCGCAATAGCCCAGCTGTAATATTCATTAGATTCTACTTTGAAATATATATATATATATATATATATATATATATATATATATATATATATATATATATATATATATATATATATATATATATATATATATATATATATATATATATATTTATATATAACTTCAAATTTCTTGTGTGGAACGGTTTTCAGAGAGCACTCAACTTTTTATGAGCAGTATTAAATTATTCAAAAAGGTTCCAGCATTAAATCGATGAAATACTTTTGAAGCCTGGAACCTTTTTGAATAATTTTATATATATATATATATATATATATATATATATATATATATATATATATATATATATATGAGCTGACTGGAAGGCTTGTAGGCCTACAAGCCTTCCAGTCAGCCTTCCAAAAACGTTATCCACCGGTTTTGTCTTTGGAATTGCTGATTTCGACAAGGAAAGAATATTAGTGTTTGTGTGGTTTTGTCACAGTACACTATTAATCCTCATTTGTTCGTCATAGATACCAACCACGTGAATAACAAGCAATTTCCTTAACTCCGACGATCGACCGTAATTGAGTACAGTTTGCTTAGTATTCCAGGCAAAATTTATTTAGTCAATAAATTGCAACTAGGCGAAGAGAGATATCATTCAGAAAGCATGAATTAACCGTTAAGTTTCTTTACCGTTTGCGTGAAAGCTTGTTGCAAAGGAAATTTTAGTCTGTTGAACCATCCCGTTTTGTTGCCCTGTCTTAAAAGAGGACAATTTAGAATCGAAGGGAAAAAACACAAATATCCAGTCACTTCAGCAATGCGATGCTCAGTTATCCTTGTTTTCCACATTGCCTCACTGATACCAAAGAAAGTTGCATTCGAGGCAAGAATGGGTCCGGAGATTTCTTTCCTATTTTGGATTTCCAGAGTCATGATCTTAAGTACAAATCAATCTTTACTGTTTTCATTATTCCTCAGTAAGAGTTACTGGAATGCTGAAATATACAAACGAATTTCCTGTTTTCAACCAATTAGTTGATTTGAATAATGTGATTGATGCTTGAACAAAAAGCTTTGTAAACAAACCAGTAGATTTTAAATTTCGGATTTATGTATTGACTTGAGCGTGTTCCTGCAGTTCTGACGAAAGAGGCGACCACAGAGTCATCAGAGAAATAATATGAAATAATGAAAACTCTTTAAATTGTGACCCTGTCTGAGGGTGAGAGAAGCAACCACATAATACACAAATTTGTTGTTTGATGCGGGATAATTTGCTCGAAAAGCTGACTGAATTGATCACTAAGAAGTATTGAAGATTTTTAGGTCAGAAAGAGATGCTTTAAAATTCCCAATGAAAATAAGGCAAGAGAGAAATATAACGAGAAATCAAAGTGAAATTTCTAGAGGTAGAATAGAGGTGTTGGGTAGACAGGAAGAGTTAACTCAAGCGGGGGGAATTAATCAACACTTGAATGGATGCCGTTTAGCTTCGGTATATTTCATGTACATTTTGGTTTTGATCATGTCATAATATTTTTCTGAAGGTCACAAAAGCTACCCTTGCACCAAGAGCCTGGTTAAAAGGCTGGTAAGCCTGGTCAAGTCTGGTTCAGCCAGACTTACCAGGCTTTTGTGAAGAAAACAAGTCTGGTAAAAAGTCTGGTAAGGCTGGTTTAACCAGGCTTTTAGGGTGAGCCTGGTTGTATTGTACCACAGAAGCCTGGTAAGGCCGGTTCAGGGACGAAAATTATAACCTAAAAAGTCAGGTTAGTCTGGTTTAACCAGGCTTTTATGGCGAGTCTGGTTCGAAAAAATTACATGAAAAGGTTGGTTAGCCTGGTTTAACCAGGCTTTCTTGGTACGTCTGGTTCAAAAACAAAACCTCAAAAACCTTGTTTGTCTGGTTTTACCAGGGTTTTCTAGAAAGTTTGGTTCGAACATATCATATGCACCTCAAAAGCCCGGTTAGTGTGGTTGGAAAACATCACAGTACTTGAAAAGCCTCAAGCCCAATGTTCCAAGAATTCAAAAATCTAGAAGCCCAGGTTTCCCTGGGCTATCCAGGCTTTTGGTTAACAGTGTTTGACAAACGTTCCAAGCAATTCTTATGTGCCTCAATGATAATTTTTATTGCAAACTGTAGTGCAATTTCTAATACATATTCTATGGCAATTCAAATGGCCAGGTTACAAAATATAAACATGCACTACAATTGGCATACCACCAAAGCCAACAACGTACAGTGAATAATGATTATACAATGTATATCTTAACAAAACTTTCTAATACCAAATCGATTTTAAACACGGAGCAACCCTATAAACATGAACTGAACTCTAAGTTGGCTTATGACTTTTCAGCTTGACAAGTGACGGCCTAGGGATTAAAAATGGTTGTGACATTCGACACATTTACAGGTACACACACTATACTTCGCAAAATTTTACTTTGGTTGACTGAAATATTTTAGCCTCTACTGAAGAGCCAAACAAAAAAAATACAGTTAAAACTAAAGTGTTGCATTGCACTGTCGTCTGAAGATGTTGATTAAGATACTTTACAGAACCTGATACATTTGCAAAATAATACTGATCAGCCAGAGCTTTTACGACTGCAAAACAAATTCAGCAGAGGAACCAAAAATGTTTCCATTGCTAGACTATTAAGTCATCAGCCACTCCATAGGACCGTCTGCATACAGGCTACTATAACGTCCATTGTTTTGACAAACACTTGTACAAACCATTGATTAAAGCTTAACAATTCTAGTAAAGGGTTAAAAATTTAATTTCTTTCAAAAAATATGAATTCTTCTGTACATCTTCCAATTGCCACTGGATTTGATTCTTTATGCAGTGGTCTCACAAACCGTGATTCAGATTTTTTGAATCTGTGTTTGCATCTGTGTTTCTTTGTAAGCTGCTAAAGTTCCATGTGTCAGTATGGATTAGAGATAAAAAGTACTGCTACTTGTACCTTAAGAAAATAAGCTAAAACTTTCAAATAAAATTAAAAATTCACAATGTAAGGCTGAGAGATAAAAGGCACTACATGTACCTCTGGAAAAAAAGCTAAACCTTTCAGATAGAAGGAAAATTCAAATTTGCGGACATAGCGTTGCTGGAAAACTATATTACAACTTTGGCTGAATTTCATCAAATTGGTTTAGGAGCTGCTCACTTAGAATTTAAAAACACATGCACAATTGCCACTCACGCACAACTGCAAAGCAAGCTCTTGCGTAGTGATTACAGTGTATGTACTTTAATATTACAAGCACATATTATATTTCAATCTAATTTTGATAGCATTTGTCAAAAACACATTAAACAGAGATGCCCCCAAAAATCTCTTATGTACATTACAATGTAACTTAACTTAAAAGTATTTTTTTGTGCTTAGAGTTTTTTTCCCCAAAAGATATGAAAAATTATCAAGTTATGTAAAACAGTCAATTTGCCACTGGTTGATACAGTATCTTACATCATCATGTAATAAACTGAAGCTTTAGACTGAAAAAATGATTTTTCTCATACCTATTCATTTTTGTCACTTCACCTACAACGCAAAAATGAAAGGAATCTGTGAAGGTATAACTTCGGTGGGCTGTAGTTTCAGTTACTTGATCTCATTCAATACATGTATTAAACATTACACGCAAGATAGAAAGCTGTTTCTACAAAAAAATCTGGAAAGAGAACGACGTACATTGTGTGTACATGTTGACTTCAATTTGGTTTGTTTTGACGTCTCATTATGCTGGTTGCCACCTTCATCATGCTAGCTGAACTTAATTTTTAATTATTACATTCCTTCCTTCATAGCCCCAGTTTTCTTTTGAGCCTGGTTTTTTTGCCTCTTGATTCTTTTCCTCATTTATAACTTTTTGTGGCAAAAGTCCATGGCTAAACGAACATTTTAAACTTATCATTTTGATCTGAGTTTCATCACGTAAAAATCTTACAAATATGTCTGAACTGCTAATGTGGCTTAATGTGTACATGTAACAAGTGATCCAAGCAAAAGTGTCTCACCCTATGGATTGCTCCATGTTTAAACTAATGCCTCTGTTCTGTTCTGTTCAGTTTCAGGTCTAATTGAAAAAGTAACAAAACTACACTGTACATATAAAGGGCCAATTTAGACTATGTTGTATGTGACATGCTAATGAACAGCCTACAATGCAAGTTGTTCCATGCAAATAAAAGCTAAAACTTTCTCATGTCTGTCGTGCATGGCATAAAAAATGCTGGAGGATTTTGAAATGTGTTAAAACCTTACGACAATCATAGCCAGAGGCAATGATAAATGAAGTGAACTCGTTACAATATTTCCAATGATATGCCAGACCAGCAGCATAAGCAAAACTCAGACTATCTAAATAGGCCCTGAACTGCAAATGTTGTGGTATTTCTTATCTGCTTTGTTGCCAAGGATTCCCTGTTAGACTTGGAAGTACTGTTTTCAGTTTTTAACAAATCACCTGGAAAAAAATACAAAGTAAAATAAACATAAATAAAATACCAAGGGAAATAACCAAAAACTGCAACCATATTGTACAGTTCCTCTCAGAGGAATAGGAGTAGCTAGTGCCTTTGGTATGGCATCTACAGGCACACCTTTTGCGTGCTCTTATAATTACGTACATGCAGCCCCTAATAAATGGTGTATTTTTAAACAGTGAAAAATACTATTGTATGCTTAACAAGCCAAATAGTCACTGAATGGACCTGTATATACATGTACATGTGTATACATGTAGTATAT
This sequence comes from Siderastrea radians, assembly GCA_964017195.1. NCBI lineage: Eukaryota > Metazoa > Cnidaria > Anthozoa > Scleractinia > Rhizangiidae > Siderastrea > Siderastrea radians. The sequence continues at coordinate 29,516,242 of OZ024896.1, read as the reverse complement.
ATTCTCAGCCACTGACAAAATTTGAGGCAAAAAAGTACTGTAACATAACAGAAGTTGATTGGTGAACTGTAACTAGAAACACCTACTCAGTGACTTGAAAAGGTCTTTGAAGGGCCAGCTCTACATAAAAGAGTGGGTGGACTGGCTAGTTTATTAGATTTCTCACCCAAAAAGGGTTAAAATCCTTGTCTTGTCCTTTATGTATACATGTAGCCACCATTTAGTTACAAAACTGAAACAGTTGGTGGGTGACCATCTTGTATGTACAGTATTTAGCAAATAACAAAATAAATAAATAAATAAATAAATAAAACATAAACAAAGTAGGGTTATTCATCCAGACAGGAAATCCATGCAAAGAGGCCCCACATAAATACTAACCTTTCCTTCCGCAACCATGCACGCTAAAGTATGTTTAAATAACAGTTTCAACTAATAGAACTTGACAGTACTGGTATTGCAGACCACCAGAAATTGAATTGGAAGTAAAATCTGAAGTTGACACATGTACATTATTTCTTATATGACCAAAAAGTGACATGTCAATAAAGGTTATCCTAAATTAATAATTCCCAATCATTCATGGTAGAAGGAATGCAAAAACACAATATCGGTAAGTTGATAAAAATTCACACCAAAACTGGTTCAATTGATTTTACAGAAGGTAATGTTGATTGAGAAATTTTAGAATATCCAGCCAGTTATTTACTTGTGTATTAATGTTTTATGAACAAAAGAGACCATTCTTATTCAGTGACATGCAAATGGCTTGCCAGATAGTTTCTAATTTAGCCTGTCTATATTTGCTCACCAAAACCAATTTTTTGACTGAGTTTGAGTAACGAACGTTTGCCCTGAGGCGACACTGGTGACCGAGTAATGCACAACTGATGGGGAAGTACACAACTGACCGAGTAATACATAACTGACAGCGTTATCATGCAACCCACTGAATGACACAGAACTGGCAGAAAAATGCACAACTGACCAAGTGATGCACAACTTGCAACTGCAACTTGCAACATGCAACTGATAGAAAGGTTACACAAGTGACCAAGTAATGCACAACTGATGGGGTAATACATAACTGATAGAATTATCGTACAGCTGACCGAGTGATACACACAGGACCTTTGCATCAAATTCCCTACTCCTCGGCCAAGGAAAATACATGTAGCCAAATGTCTGAGGTATGCCCGGAGGGGAGGGAGGGATGTTGAAGATTCGAATTGATCAGCACATAACCTTAAGTTACAAATCCCATTTTTTAGGATGACTCGTTATTTCTTTGAACCTCTGTTGTACCTTTTAGTGGATTTTTGTGGTGTTCTAATTGGATCTGCAAAACCTTTTTATTTGGCTTAGATTGCCATGAGAACAGTTTTAAAGTAGAGACATGAGATGGGAAATCATTTTAAGAGACCATCAAAAACTGATATCCACATAAGAGCACCCCAGGTTGATAGCAGTCAATTATGATATTCTTTCCTTGTTCTTAACTTTAAGCCCTGATATCAACAAACATGTTCTCCTCACTACTCTCCGTAAATGTCTTATGGTACTACTTGAGCGCATTCACATAAATCCATAAACATCCGGACATTTTATTTTTGGTGATCATTTTCTTTATTCTCAGGGCCTGTATGTTTGAACAAGTAGTGATATTGTGAGGAGAAATTAGATGTTTGTTTGTCACTACTTGGGCTTAAAGGCCTAACTACAAATTCCAGTTTCAAAACTTCATGAAATCTTTTTCTCTCCTTTTTTTTTCCTGAAATCCTCTCTTTCCCATTGATTTAAATTTTTCAAACACTTTCAAACTACACCCAGATGACTCAATTGATTGAAGTTGTTAAGCAGAAAATTTTTCAAACCTGGGAATATTATCCCCAGAACTGGTCTAACATACAAAGAGGACTTTTTCTATCCACTGTTAAAATGCTTTATTTCTCCATTATTTACAGTCTCACAATCTCCTCAGTTCTAGTATTTAATGAGACTTACTGAAACTAAAGTGTAGAAAACAATATTGAAAGCGACAATGCCTGGAGACCTGCAACTGTACAAGCAAAACTGTAGCACAAGGAATGGGCACAAATAAATTGAAGAAAGCCAAAATGATTATCACTGCCTCCAAAGCAGCACCTGGAATACGCCAGATCAAAACTTAGTTTAGCCAGTCCATACAACACTGCTCTTTTCCCATTCCCTTGCACTTCGTTAAATCGAGGTTGCACTGTAAATAAGCTTAAATAAATAAGTAAGTAAATAAATAAATAAATGAGTCATTTCCTATTAAAGGCCTAAGCTAATAATATTTATATTATTTTCAAGCTTAATCTGAGCCTGATATATTCAAAAAGTCTTAAGGTGAAGCATATAATGTTAAGAAGGACGGATTTATAACAATATTTAAGAAGGACAGATTTGTAACAATGTAACGATAAGACAATTTATCGCCTAAAGCCTCATGAAACAAAAATATAATAATTATGTTCACTTGAGCAACATTGAATCAAATAGCGGTACGGAGTTCCGCAGTAGAGTACGCTCAAACCCATTACTCCTAACTTTAAAATAACAAAAAAGAAACAATGAACAGCAAAAACAAGACCTCTAACACTTTGCCGTATTCCTAAGACTCTTACATGCAAAACGTGTCTGTTTTTCCTAATTTTTCTTGAACTGAACTTCAGCTTTTTCCGCCATTTTGTTTATCTTCACCTTAGCATCTCGTACCCAGTTCGTCTCACCCTTTTCGCCGTAGCCGCCATTTTGAATAGATCTCCATCCTCGTTGGAGACACGTGATCTGCTATGTGCCAGGGTCTTCTCCCGAGCCGCCGCCATATTGAAAAGCGAGAAGACCCTGGGGACGAGGTTGACACGTGCAAATGCCGCCGAAGCCAGTCATGCGTGAATGATGCAAGTCTCATTCTACTTCCAAATATGGTAAAAGTGATCCTCACTTGATTATTGCTTTTGAGCTTTTGAGCTTTTGAGTTTACAAGATGGTAGAGTGTGCAATAATTCGGCGAATAATCATATACATTATCTAGTAGAACGACAGGATTTCATAACAATATTGCAGAGTTATTTGGGGAAACACTTTGGCATCTGCTACGTTCAAGTAGTTCGAAAATAAGGGCATACCAAAACCGTGGATGAGCGTAATGTGACAACATTCGATGCTTACGGCTTCTACGTACGTGACAGGTTTGGAATGTTGTTCAAGGAGCGAAGCGTGAGACAATAGTGGCTTTAAAAGCAATTTATAAGGTGCTGATAAACAATTTTTATACGAAAATGTGAAATGCTAGCCGACAAAAAATTAAATACATTTATTTAGAAGAAACCGGCTCCACAAATACTTCTGATCGTGGGGGACATTTATGGCCCGGCCATCAAATTTTAAGGGACAAGTCGTCGCTCAAGGGGGAGAATGTCGCAAGTTCGCGCTCTGGCTCAGACACTGAATTTATCAACAAAATGGTGGCATCAATCGCGCGCGTACGTACACTTCTGTTGTTAATGAAGTCTATTTATTTTCTAAAATAAATGAATTAGGAAATGACTCACGCTGACGGCATTTCTGTTCACATTCCTTCTTGGTCCTGAAGTTATAACCGTTCCCTAGACACCCTCCATAAGTGAACCTCTTGCACATCCGTTTATGTTTGCTAAAATACCACCTTTTATGGGCAGCTTGGCAGCGACCGGTAGATTTGGGCAGTTTACAAACAGGATGATTAAACGCTTCAAGAACAACAATAAAGTAAGTTTATTACCGTCTTATGGTCCCCGTCCACGCGTATAAAGTTTTTACTCGGCTGTATTTGAAAACGAAGATTTTCAAAAAGTTTTCCGTACACACGTATCACTTCACAAATGGTGTAAAGCGGAGATTTCTGACTGCTCATTTTTAAATGTTTTACGCCAACACATAATTTTTTTCCACTTTTACCATCCACATGCAATTATTGAAAACAATCGAAATTATATTACTTCGCACTGACTATCCCAATCTTGTAACGTCTTTGTTTTGAAAATGACCTCCGTTTTCGATAATTTTTCTGTCGTTAGGCATATCCGTATGACAAATCTCCGTTTTCAGAGCAGTTTCATACGTGTGGCGAAGGCCTAGTAAAGGCAGTAAAAAGCCACAGTTTTCCCATTAGTTGCACAGGAGCTTTCTCAACGGTTTTCGTTCTTTTATTTGTGGACAGGACGTCTAACTGTGTTAAAAATCTCTACAGCTAAAAACAATTTAAGACGAATACACGTGCGCGGGGATTAATATTTAGACACTGAAACCCGCAGAAAAGTATGGGCGTGCCTTGATTGTCCCAAAAATAGCCATTCAATTCTGCCCTATTTTTGCCCAATTCCTCCACACCAAGCTTTACCATGCTAATCAGAATGTTAATCCCGATGTCACTTTAGCATGCTATTAAAAAACTTGGCTCGTGAAATTTACTTTTATTCTTTGCTCATGCTTCCCTACAACCCCCACCCCCAAGAGAAGATTCTGCACATCGCTTCCCGTCATGGTATTTTCGTTCTGTATATAGGCACCCTTAAAATTCTATTTGTCAGCATGCCGCCTCAATTTTAAGCCTCATCTCGGATCCCGCCAAAACTTGGGACCTGGTTCCCATTTTCAAAACCTAGCTAGTAATACGAAGTTCTCAGTCCATATTGCTTTATTATCTTACCATTCACTTGATACAGCTGGTACCTGAGAGAAAGATATATAGTTACTTTAAACTTAAGGACGGTGCCTCCTTTTGTTACTGCGCATACGTTCTGCGCATCTCGGGATATTCGGGTTTCTTAAGGAATTTGTACACTAATACAACAATATTTTATCGCGGTAAAAGCAGATCTTAGCAAGGGCTTTCGGAATCCAAAAAGAAAATTGGGGATAACCAGGCATTTTTCAGAGATAATTAACCGGCCGTCGCCATATGGCGGCCGCCAGTTTAGACACAGTTTTTTTTTTTTGCGTCAGTTGGCTTAACATACGAACAAAGCGCTGTAAAGCTTGTGGTACGGATACTCAGACGCATGCGCATATAAGTCTGCTGAATGTTACCTTCGTGTGTTCTGGTCTTTTAATTTACAGTATTTAAGATATGAACAGCGAAGGGTTGTTAAGTATGGGGTTTCAGTATTTGTCTTGTATAACGCATGCGCAACTGAGTAAAGCAGCTAATAGGATTGAATACGAAATTGGCTGTGTCGTCTGATCTAGCTAGTGGTTCTGGTGAAATGTTTTTTTAGCGCAGGTGTTTTGTTATGGGGATTGACATTTTGAGGGCTGTAAAAATGTGGGAGTGGAAGGATTTGTGAATGTGAGGAGCATATCACGCTTCTGTGAATGTGTTTTGCTCAGCCTAGTACCCAGGCGTCCTCCTCCCGCTCACTCGACTCGACTTGGTGCGAAATGTCGTTACGTCACCGAATGAGGTCCCTGGAGAACGCCTAGGAAAAAATGCCAAAACACCCCCCAAATTTCACGTTTTTGTCCCTGATTTCAATCCGATATTTCTGCCCTCCGAGAGCAGGCACAGGGATAAGAAAAGCTTTCTTCGGAAGTACTAACCTCATTCAACCTAACTGAGGGGCAAAGCTGCGGAATTTTTATGTAGTTTGAAGAAAAATCCGTTGGAAGAAGCGAAGGGTCCCAGAGACTTGATCGACTCAAGTAAGTATATTTTTAAAATAGTTTCAACATTTTAATTGTATCTTTTCTTCCTGAATTATTGCTGAATCTATCCTTTCTTTGGTGCCTCGATGTACTAAATCTTTTGCTCCAACTGAATGCCATAAAAATTACAGTCCGGAAGCCCTAAACTTAGTGGAGAAACAGCGAAGCTATAGATATTTGCCCGTCGTGTCAGGTGTCTTGTTCATAGCATAACTTAGCATGTCGGTAGATATTTTTCTTATCATTTTTACGTAACGTGTGGAAAATTTCAACGGCAACTTAAAATAACCTCTTTAGATCTGGCACAGTTCTGTTTCCAGTTTTTAAGTGTATTTCATTAACATTAATCACATGTAATAACTTGAATGAGTCAATCATTTGACGCTAATTTTGTTCCACCTCGACAGGCCGGCCGGATTCTGAACAAACAGAACAGCTACTGTAAAGAGAAGAGTTTCTGACACTACCATGCAACTATGTCAACTATACTGCAGGGGGTAATGAGTTCACTCTTATAAGTCCTCCACTCATAGGTAACAACTAAGACTAGACTCAAGTGTAGCACAAATCAAACCCATTGTATCATAAGCTTCGATTAACTATATGTGAAATCAGTAAAGCACATTTCTGAATAAATTTATAGGGCTGCTGTTTATTAAATTGTCTCTTGAGAATCAAGTGTATGGACATCTGTGGAGGGAATATCACAGTCTTGTAATGTCATGTGACAGCCTAATATCTCATTTTACTTCAGAAACTTTTCTTAAGCCCTTGCCATGCTCCAGGTTTATGACCTGAAATTGAGCACCTAAAAGGCAAATGATACTGTGCACAATTTGCCCAAACTATTGTGTCCACATCATGCCAAAAAAAATCCTTTCACTTTGCTCTGTTCAATACAATTAGGAAGTAGCGAGAGGGATGGAAAACTGTCAAGAATATAGAAATTAGGCAGAGTTTTGAACTTTTGATATAGTACTTCTGTCACTTGCATGCTTGGGTTATTACTTTGGGATTTGTTTAGCATATTCCTTAACTTCCAATTTTTTAAATGTTTTCAGGCCTGACGTACATCCCAGTTGTAAGAGATTCACAATCTCACCAGAATAAAACAAAGCAAAGGTTATATTTTATTATTTGGAGAGGTTGCAGCATTTATTGCGTTGGCCAAAAAGTCACCTTTTGCTTAAAGAGTTTATTACCTTTAGGCCATGCTTTCAGGTATTATGTTTGGTGACTAGAGGTTTCCATCTTGCACTATTAAAGTCGTTGTAGAGCCAGACAATTAAGTTACAAACCTGTCCTCTGTCGACTTTTGTCACACAACATAAGCAACTCCAAAAAAGCAAAAATCAGATCCTTGGCTGCATGAAAACATACTCTGTCTGCTGTTCCAAAAAAGGGACAACATTGTTTTTTGAGCACTCATCAACACCATAATTGGAATAACACTGGGGGCAGAACTGAACCCCCAAAATACCTATGGGTCAGTGCTAAAACCTCAAAAATACCATGATAATTTGTTAACTAAATGATGCCCAGTTTTTGTTTATCTCAGCAAACCCAAATTTACTATATTGTACTCCAAAAGATACTTGGCATTTTTTTTTAATTTACAAAATGTCACAATCACAAATTCCAAATCCAAAAAGTGTTCACACTCCCCTCACTCCATAGCCCATGTATGGGACATCCTGTGGGCATTGTTCACATTGTCTGAAGGGCTCTTTTCAGGGCTATTGCAATTTTGATACCAGTGAAATGATAAGGGAAATTATTAAAAACTGGACTAGGTATATTGGATTTCCAGCATTTTGATTGGCTGAACGGAGCTAGGCTATCAGCTCATATACCTGCTGCGACAAATATGGTCAATGAACACTCAACAACAAAGTGAGCTGAACGTTTTTTCCTCGCGAGCAACCCGACGAGAAAAATGGACGAGAAAAATCACTTGGCAGCGAATTTAAATTAAGCAGAAATTCCAACATCGTCACCAACAAGCATCACCAACAGCGTCGTCTAACACAAGTCAAAAATGTTTGAGGAAACTGTGCAGAAATAGAAATTTAAGCATTAAGCGTCGTGCTTACAATTAATTTCTTTCATCGATCGTCATGTCGATCATTGGAATTGAACACGGTAGGTTTTATCAGGAAAGCTTTCCACTTCAAAATATCAAGACAAGACATAAAATAAAACACAGTGAAATGGGGCAGGAGCATTTAATAAAAACTATCACACATTCATGGCGAGTCGGTGCGAAAATCATGAAGCAGTCTAAATAAGAACTAAAAAAATACAGCGGCAAACTACCAAGAAGGAAGGAAGGGCGAGATTTTTTTCGCCTTTAACACGCAAAATTGACACTGGTTTACCTGCACTCGTTGTAGGTCTGTGTTCCAACAGGTCCAAATGCTCAGATAGAAACCGGATGCCATGTAAACGGAGTTGAATCGCTTTTCCAGTTGTTTGAATGTTGTTTTTAAGCTTACCGTTCCGTCCGCAACCTCTAAACCGAGAACAAGTGCATTTTGCACTTTGCATTTAACAAACTATGATGGTGACTTCTAATGTTCCTCACTACAGTAATCTTGCTTCTGAGCTGCATGGAAATTACCTCTTCAAGTTCAAATTTGTTCTGTCTTCAGTTCGATGAAACACGCACATGATGGCTCCGTTGTGCGAACAGATTACAAACTTGTTCAGTTTCAACTCCAACAGCTAATATGGTAAAACTGTACAGCTTCAATCCGCTTTGAACGATGATAACAACGTTTCAGGAAAAATCAAACATGTACCATATTTCAGAGGCAATAATTAGAAGATTTCTTTCCAAAACTTGTGCTACTTCGTTCACTTTCGAGCAGTTTTCATTGATTCATTCAGCTTTGCAATGAAACGCTGCAACACTTCGCAAGGTTTTGGCGCCCTTTTTGTTCAGTCATGTGAGCGATTCTTGTTCCGTTTAAATTTCTTTTCTCATTTTTCCCGTTCTTTCTTGATTTTTTTTTAATAGTGGTTAAGTTTTTAATAAAACAATTATTCTACTCGGGCTTGCTGGATATCAAATGATTATAACCAACTCGGCGCTACGCGCCTCGTTGGTTATCTATCATTCGATATCCAGCGCGCCCTCGTAGAATAATTGTTAATTATCTGAAATCTTGATCAAATGCACAGGATTCCTTAAGGCCATCCCACTGGGATGGATGCCAATAAATGGTTTATTTATCAGCCAATGAAACCATTGAAAGACTCGACAAATTAAACACTGTGGATAGTGTCAGTCTTTCTGAAGCCCATCCAAACCCATCTAATAACCTCTGATCACACAACTGCTTTATTTTCTTATTATTCACTAAAACGTTGTCTCAATTGTGCTGAAGTCCTAGATTCTCATAGATAAATTTTTTTTTAGTAGATGAAGGATAAAGGTCAATCCGAGTAACAGCATTTCGTGCCTAATATATAGTCAACAGAACACAGGTGTGATGGAAGATTTGGAACATTTTTGGGGGGAGACTGCTACTTGCAAATGCTTGCTAATTACGTTCCTTATTGAGCTAAAAATCGTAGAAATAAACTTTTATAAAGAGAGAAATTACCCTTTCTGTGTACTACAAAGCCCTTTTGTCAAGTAAGCTTAAGCTTATTTCAATTTTAATTAAGCTGGATTGATACAAGTCCAGTCATTTTGAACAGAACTTTAATACAAAATTTACCTCGGCTGAAGTAGTTTCCCAAAGAAATCTTTTGATCTTTCTTTTCAAGACACTGCTCAATCGCTAGCAAGTGCCACGAGAAACTAGCGATCCCACGTTGTAGGCTATATTTCTTGCTTCCTCTCCACCAATATCTGCATCCAAACAAAACATTGCCTGTACAATCGGAAAAAGAACATGGAGTTCCAAATGCTTCGATTAATGGTCATGTATACGTATGCAAAAGCACAGAAAACACATGAACCATTCCCGGTAGTTTGAAATTATGAAATGGTATGAGTCATGATGCGATATCGTGCAGCACTTCTGCTCAGGTCAGATAAAATCAGCGGCCAAGCCAAAAAATCAACGGAAAAATAATTGAAGAGGCATCTTTGAATGTAGGTGACCCTAGATAGTTCCAAATGCAAGAATAGCACGCTAGATACTATTCCCGCTAGGTATTAACAGCAAAATTTTGAAGAGTTTGATGGCCCTCCTTCAATCAGACGGCGCCATCTTGGACTTGGCATTATTCACTAGGCGTTCTCGCGGTATGCCATTCGGTGACGTCACGAAATTTCGCGCCAAGTTGTGCTGGCGAGAAGAGATCGCCTGGGTACTAGGCTGTGTTTTGCTTTGAAAGTTGCGCTTTGTATAGCAGCGGTGTAATATTGTGCTGCGTGAGAGGCAGTTTTCCTTGGCGTTTTATGGGAGGACGGTTTCCGAAGTGGATTGTAAGTTTTCTCATTGGGTAACCTGTATTTCGCAGAGGGTCTGTTTGCAGCTTATTAGCACGGTAAGAAACGGTGGCTTAGGAAGAGAAGGGATTGGCACTAGTATGATGATGCAATTAGTGGATTGCACCATCGATACATCATAGTGCTTGAGAAGGGAGAGAGATGAGTGTTTATTTGAGGCGAGAAGTTGATTTTAATTGCATAAAGACGAAGGAATCGGTCATTAATAAGGCGATCAAATAATAAGATAGCTGTTACGAGTATTTAATTTAGAAAATAACTGAATATTATCAACCCGGTGCGTGTGGTTTGCGTGTAATGTTGGTTGGGTTTGAGGTAATTTTGTAAGTGCATAGTCTGGCACGTAGCCGTTCCGAGTCAACTTGTTTACTTTGCATGGGGATTCCCGGGTTAGCAAACCGGATTTAAACATCACGTCATGAGATATGCCTTAACGTGCCCAAGACTCTGACGAACTGCTCGAGTTCGTGTTTATCAAGCGTTATATTTTGATTCTACTGCTATGTTGACTGTTTGTAGTCACGGTCTAGGCACAACAGTAAATATTTCGTCATCCCTTCGTAAGCATCCTCAGTTGCCGGTAAATTTATACCGACATTCAACGTTTGAGTGAATTTGCGTTTTTTAGCAGAAATAAAAGCGATAACCAAGACAAGCTGAGTCATCAGAGTTGAAACATTTCGTCAACCAGTAACGCTAAAGTCAAAATATTGTGTCACACAATCACACTTTTCGTCACGCCGGTTCGTATAATTACAAGATTGCGCTACCATTTGTGAACCCTAGGGGTGGGGAGGGTCAGAACGGCCGGTTAAAATGCCCATTGGGCTTTCTTGTTGAGCTTAAATTTGCAAATAAATTGCCATACATTCTTTGTATTTTTAACGCGTTTTTTAGAACTATGGTTGCTTAATTATCTCTGAAAAATGCGTTGTTACCCACATTTTTCTTTTTGGATTCCCGTAACCCTTGGTAAGATCTATTTTTTCCCCATAGTGATAAGCTTTGCAAAAATACATCTATATTAGGAGGCACAATCTTTAATGTCTTTACGAAAACAAATGAGGTTAACGAAGATAAAAGTGAAAAACACTGAGCTTTGACAACGAACACCCTTTCCGAGACAACGTTGATCGCATTGTGTCCACAGTGGAGTATCACGATTCAAAGAAAAACGTTTAGTCAAGAGATTATGATCATTTAAACTGACCAATCAGAGATTGTCCTTAACCCTATTCAGACCAGGCTTTTTTGGGTCTTGTGGGTCCGGGGGAGGGGCGGATTCCGTCCCACCTCTTAACTCCGAGAATATTATAAAGCTATGACAACGAAACTTAAAGGACAGATAGTACCGTCCAAAAATGTTTCCATTGAGGTCAACAACCTCAGCTGATGACGTCATATGACGTCACAACAGCGCTTTGTTCTCAATTGGCGGCCATCTTGGATCCGCCATCTTGAATTTCTTAAATTTTACAAAAACCTTCAAAATCCGCCAAAATTCCTCAGGAAGTGATCAAAATCAATAAATTAGCATGGAAATGATCTAAAAATGTAAAATTTGCTTCAGAAAAGTAATGATTTTTGATTTAAAAGTTTAGAAATTCAAAATTATGAGAAAACAGCTTGTCAAAAAGTGGTTGCCATGGTAACGTCAAACTTAATAGACAATGACTTACTACACCAAATTGTTCCCAGTTAAAATTTAGGAAAAGTCATCAAGTTCGTTGGCTTTAGCTTGCTTATTTAAAAAGTTATAAACTACCAAAGTCCGTGCGGGCAGAATCCGCCCCCCCGGTCTGAATAGGGTAAAATAGTGACGCAGGAAGACTGTTCTTAATTTAGATTAAAAACGAACTCGCCCATGTGTGGGAGATTCACTGCTCTCTCACATCACAATCTTACTTATGCCTAGTTTTTAACTATGTCCTACCAATTTGACAATAACACATGCTCAAAAATCAGAGAATGACGTGTTTTCGGGTATTTGAAAGAATGTTAGACTTTCCTTGAAAATGGAATTTTAAAGCAAAATTCTAACATTTCGTTTGGGAGAGTTAGGCAAAAATTCTGCCAATTCCCAAGATCTTTAAAAATATTTTAGTATTAACGGGACAGTTTTTACTACGTCCGTTTCATTTGTTTCTACTTAAACAACTTTTGAATTCTTTACAAAAACCTTTGCTAAAACTCATGACAAGACGCAAGTGGGTCTGAACTGGAAGTACCCGATTTCCGAATTAATTAAGTTGCGGTTTACTCGGTAATTAAATTTCTGTCAACAAAGCGAGGTTAATGGGGATCAAATAGGATACATGTCAGGCTCAAATTAAGGCTTGACGAGTGACGAATTTCATGAGTCACATGTTTAGGTCATTTGAGAATACGGTCTCTTCGAGGTTAAAATAGAACTGCCGGTCGATGGCTCCGAGGAAAGTGCTGTTCGTCCACTTCTCGGATAAAAGCCAGGAATTGTTAGACTGTAACAAACAGAAAGAAGTTCCCCGCCCGCTTTCCGGATGATATTATAACAACAACAACAATTTATTTCGATATTCCCACATGGGAAGCAAAGTGAAGCGCGCGAAATGCCCCGTACCAAGGAAAGTACGAAATCGTGTCTTCTTCGTTTGGTTTGTTTGCGATATTTCTTCGCCATGCGCCGAATTTGCGGTTATTTCAAGAAGAGACGTTTGGAAGGTTTTCAGCCTTGGCGGGTGAAGCTGTCGGCTTGCACTCACATGGCCGTGAGTTCGATCCCTGCAATTGCCGTTTGGTGACGCCACTGCCATCTTCTATTGTATTTTCTTGCCGATCTCACCAAGCAGCTCCTCAAAAAAGGTAAGCCCTAGCTTTGAGTCAGCGTTGAGTTCACTACAATCAATTCTGACGCTGTCTTATGTAATCACAACACAAAATGAAAGGAATTTGGAAAAAAAATTCTAGATGTTGTGTTTTTGAAAGTGATTTGCGATCGTTTTATTAGGTCGCGTCTTTTGTAGCAAAATTGTTCTTTGATACGATCCTTGCGTTGCAAGGAATAAAAGATAATGAGTTGTTCATCGACCCGCGCTTTTGCGCCATTGTCACACAGTGGGCTTTGCGAGAATGGAAACACTTTGAACAGCGGTTTTCCAATGAGAATTCAAAATGGCGTACATTGCGAGTACATTGCCCAAAACAAGAAAATTACTACTGGGAGATTTCATTTTGGCGCTAAATTTCCGCTATTCTAAAGGCCGAGACAGACCTCAATGGAAGGTAATTGAATGGCGATGACGTAGAAATATAATTGTTGATGAAGTATGTCCAGCTTATTCTGACCGTGCTGAAATTGGGAGCCTGAAAGTTCAACCTCAATTCTCAATTACAACCTTTCCTGAGGAGTTAATACTTAGTGTTATAATGTAATCTTATTTTATTTTATTCATTTTTTTTTTGGAGGAAAGATCCAAGATTGCTGTTGTCTAGGAGATTTTGTGACCGAAGCAATAGACTGGGTGATTTAATTTAATTTTTTAAATTTTTGGGTATCCAGGAGTCTAATCAGTGTAGAACTATTTGACACTGTTTCAGGTATATATTAACATATGATGATTTTTCTTCCTTGAAAATGATATCAAGATGATATCGAAAGGTTGTATAATTTCCAATTCACTTATTTTTATCTTGGGGTCTCACAGCTACATCATGATGTAGAGTTGACATGCATGCCTACATCTGCAGTGTTGGTTGTTGTAGTCATGAATTCTTTTAGATAAAATTGGTCTTTTTGGTCGTAATGGGATTCTTGAACATGACTTTTTTCAAGCAATTTTTATTCTTTCTTCTCATTATCATGTTTTTTATCCTGCTGAATATAACATTTTCCTCCTGTTTAGGTTCATAGCTACTTGATCATTTGACTTACATAACATCTAGCTATAGTAACACAAGAAACAGCAAAGAACTAAACCCCTGAAAAGGTAACATTGGTGTTCATATTAGACCTCACCTGAGAGTTTGATTACAGCTGTAAGAGAGTTTTATACTGTTAAAATGACATTGTTACTTTTTTCCTCTAGGTCAACTGGAATTTAAGATTATTTGGAGTTTTTACTCAATGAGGAACTTAATAGTATCCAACTTTGTGCATTGTATATGTAACTGCAAAATACTCAAACAACTTCTGGATTCTACTGGGGTGGTTGCCTACAAAGCTGATTCACCACAAGATGCAAACGATGGACTGAGAAGTTAAGGCCCATCAGTTAACCTTGGCGTCAGTGTAACTGTGTAAAAGAAGGAAGGACATCAAACAGCAGATGCAAAACACAGTATCTGTGTGAACCCAATGTCAGGTGTGTAAAACTGATCATGTTTTTTTTTTTTTTTACAAAATAATTAACATGGCACTGCCTTTTCAGGATTTGTTTTATTGTCTGTACCATTTTTGGGACATAAGCTTAAGCCTGCAAGAGTAGATTTAAGGCCTAAGGCACATTGTTGGTGAAGTTGGCAGCCAAATGAGTTTACCATCATAGACAAAGTTTGCTAAAATGCTATCACTGAATTGTGGTTTTCAGTGTCACCATTTTAGACCAATTAAGAAATATCAAGTCAAAATGTTCCGCATGTAATTCATTAGTAACTTAATATATATCATTGCTTAATGCATGCACTGTCATTTTTCAGGTCCCATGGAAAGAGACCTTAGGAAATTAAAAAGATACCATGGAACATGCTCTACCAATATTAAATATATGAAGAATGCCTACTGAGATTTGAATCCTGCCAAGAATATGACTCGCACACTACATTTTGCCTTAGTGGTGTTGAAGTAATGCCAGAGTGTACTGCATTTTGCCTTATTTTAACAGTCCCTTCCAACTTGAAAACTACAGTTAGTAACAAAGTTAACATTAGTGTCCCAGAGATAGGTCACCTGTCGACAACTGTTACCTTTAGCAATCCCTTAAACTATTTTAAGTCTCAGTTACTAATAAGGGGAACAGTAGCATCCAGATGTATTGTCGGAGTGTGCGACTGTTACCTTTAAAAATTCCTTTCCATTTTAAGTCTCAGTTACTAATGAGAGGAAGGGTGGCATCCAGATGTATCGTCGGAGTGTGCGACTGTTACCTTTAACAATCCCTTTCTATTTTAAGTCTCAGTTACTAATGAGAGGAAGGGTGGAATCCAGATGTATCGTCGGAGTGTGCGACTGTTGCCTTTAGCAATCCCTTTCTATTTTAAGTCTCAGTTACTAATGAAGGGAACAGTAGCATCCAGATGTATCGTTGGAGTGTGCAACTGTTACCTTTAACAATTCCTTTCTATTTTAAGTCTGAGTTACTAACAAAGGGAACAGTAGCACCCAGATGTATCGTCGGAGTGTGCAACTGTTACCTTTAACAATTCTATTCTATTTTAAGTCTCAGTTACTAATGAAGGGAACAGTAGCATCCAGATGTATCGTTGGAGTGTGCAACTGTTACCTTTAACAATTCCTTTCTATTTTAAGTCTCAGTTAACTAATGAGGGGAACAGTAGCATTCAGATGTATCGTCGGAGCGTGCGACTGTTACCTTTAACAATCCCTTTCTATTTTAAGTCTCAGTTCCTGATGAAGGGAGCAGTAGCATCCAGATGTATCGTCGGAGTGTGCGACTGTTGCCTTTAACAATCCCTTTCTATTTTAAGTCTCAGTTACTAATGAGGGGAACAGTAGCATCCAGATGTATCGTCGGAGTGTGCAACTGTTACCTTTAACAACTCCTTTCTATTTTAAGTCTCAGTTAACTAATGAGGGGAACAGTAGCATTCAGATGTATCGTCGGAGTGTGCGACTGTTACCTTTAACAATTCTTTTCTATTTTAAGTCTCAGTTACTAATGAGGGGAACAGTAGCATCCAGATGTATCGTCGGAGTGTGCAACTGTTACCTTTAACAACTCCTTTCTATTTTAAGTCTCAGTTAACTAATGAGGGGAACAGTAGCATTCAGATGTATCGTCGGAGTGTGCCACTGTTACCTTTAACAATCCCTTTCTACTTTAAGTCTCAGTTCCTAATGAAGGGAGCAGTAGCATCCAGATGTATCGTCGGAGTGTGCGACTGTTACCTTGAACAATTCTTTTCTATTTTAAGTTTCAGTTACTAATGAGGGGAACAGTAGCATCCAGATGTATTGTCAGAGTGTGCGACTGTTGCCTTTAACGATTCCTTTCTATTTTAAGTCTCAGTTAGGGTACTAATGAGGGGAACAGTAGCATCGAGATATATCGTCGGAGTGTGCAACTGTTACCTTGAACAATTCCTTTCTATTTTAAGTCTCAGTTACTAATGAGGGGAACAGTAGCATTCAGATCTATCGTCGGAGTGTGCGACTGTTGCCTTTAACAATTCTTTTCTATTTTAAGTCACAGTTACTAATGAGGGGAACAGTAGCACCCAGATGTATCGTCGGAGTGTGCGGCTGTTACCTTTAACAATCCCTTTCTATTTTAAGTCTCAGTTACTAATGAGGGGAACAGTAGCATCCAGATGTATTGTCAGAGTGTGCGACTGTTGCCTTTAACGATTCCTTTCTATTTTAAGTCTCAGTTACTAATGAGGGGAACAGTAGCATCCAGATGTGTCGTCGGAGTGTGCGACTGTTACCTTTAACAATCCCTTTCTGTTTGAAGCCTCAGTTACTAATGAGGGGAGCAGTAGCATCCAGATGTATCGTCGGAGTTTGCGACTATTACCTTTAACAATTCCATTGTATTTGAAGTCTCAGTTGCTAATGAGGGGAGCAGTAGCATCCATATGTATCGTCGGAGTGTGCAGCTGTTACCTTTAACAATTCCTTTCTATTTTAAGTCTCAGTTACTAATGAGGGGAACAGTAGCATTCAGATGCATCGTCGGTGTGTGTGACTGTTACCTTTAACAATCCCTTTCAATTAAAAGTTAGCTACTAATGAGGGGAGCAGTAGCATCCAAATCTGTCATCACAGTATGTGGCTGTTGCCTTCTGCCTGGCAGTATCAAACAATTAAAACCAATAGTCAATATAATCAATAATAATCAATTCCAATTAATTGACTGGTGATGGAAATCAATACAATTCAAAGCTTAAAAGTTGAATGACTATTAATTGTTATTGACTATCATTGATTAATATTGATTTTGATTGGAATTAACTCTCGGTTCATATTTGCACACAGCATGTTAATAATTTATTGGCAAATGATAATAAAGTTTATTTTTTCTAAACATAGTTCTTAGGTTTAGCATTCCTTAGATCACTATTTACAAAGAACATGCTAGTTAAAAAAGCCTTTGATGGTGTCACAATGATGTCATTTCATGACCTGTTTCTATAAATCCTATTCCTGGATCTGTACTTATGCTAGTGTAGGTCTAGAGAATTGGGGCAAACAATGATATGTACAGTTGAGTGAGGAAAGATTAAAAATAAATTGTTACTAGCTGTAGCAGGTATTTTAAGGTCTGCATTTTTGTTATGTTATGTTATATTTTGTTTTATTATTATTTTTTTGCGGGGGGGGGGGGTTGGTGGGGAGGCATTTCACTTTCCCATGTGTCGCAATTATTAGAAGTCCCTGGATGTTTTTCTATAACAGTGATAACAATAACAGTTTCGTTAAACTGCAGTTTAGTCCATTCGGTACAATTTTAAATTGCCATATACTATAATATTTGAGTTCAACATTGTGGTAGAACAAGGTTGAAATGCTGCAGATTTAATACCAGTTTTAATACTGTGACTTCGGCATCATGCACGAGGCCAGAGTGATGGTGAAGGAAAGAGAACCGTCAAACTCCCGAACTGAACAAATGCCAAAGGCAAGCCCGTAAAGTGACATTTCTTCGTTGGGACGTTATTCTTAGGAGACTTTTAGATGTTCCTGTTAAGCGCCCGGAAACCACTGCTTTTCTTGGGCAATCGAATTAAGTGCTGTGAAGTGAAACTTGCAACCAGTAGCATGGCCAACAATTAGAACGCTGAGGATGAAATCACGATGTCAGCAAGGGGAAACCGGTCGTTTCGCCTACGATATATTTTGTTATTGTTTTTATCTGCTAACGTTTTAAATGCCGAAAGTAAATGAATTATATACAATTTTTCGTTCTTAAAGCGTGCTACCCTAGGAAAAGAAAAAGCAATATATTTAATTTCTCGTTCTCGAAGCGCGTCAAAGGTTAACCAACTGGCCTTGGGCGAAAAGACTCGTAGGCGAAACGACCGCCAGCCTGCGCGCAGACGTCTGGGAGACTAAACGACGGCAAGCGTAGGAAACAATAGTTTCCTCAGTCTTAGTGCAAATTCAGACGGCAAAGCGAATGGCCTGTTCAGAGGACAGATTATTAGACTGCGAGCAGACTCTCTTTTGCTCTAAAATCCGTGCAGAACGAAGCGCAAATAGCGAGCGCGAGCGAGCACGATTTGAGACTGCTCGCAGTCTAACAGATCATGTGAACGAAAGTTTTATCTTTTTTGTTACTGTTACTGTTTCTTTCTTTCGTAGAGAAAGCGTATCAAGTTTCTGTGAATAATTCTCGATATATTCGCGATTTTGTTATAAGCGGGAGAAAGACCATGTTGTATTTATAGATTCTCTTCAAGTATTTCTCTCAGAACATCCGATCACATACCAACAAATGACCTCTCCGGAGAAAGAAGAGGCGGTGAAACCGCTCACGAGCGCTACGATCCTCTAGAGAAATAAGAGGCTATTCATAGCCTATTATCTTATTGTTTGTTAACAGCCACAAAAATAAATTTGCCGTTGCGATCAACTTGCAAAAAGGTCTGTGATATTTATTCAACAACAGTGTGTTTCCGGTAACAGAAAAGCTTTGTTGACAGCGAAAACGGCGGATTTTAACACCTATTGCTTTCGCGGCGCCTTCATCAAAATTCAAATATGAAAGGAATGCGGGGTCCACAACCCCGCATTCCTTAATGAACTTCCAGTTAGACCCCGTAGCGTCTCGTCATGGAAAATGGGTAATTTTCAAATAATTCAGGCGTTTAGAGACGGATTGATTTTTCAGCAAAACTTTTGAACACAAAAGAACATTAACCTGAACACACAAGTTATGTACCGACAAGCCCAAGGGTCAGCGAACAGTCAGTAAGGCCAAGCTGAAACGAGTCCTAGTGGGTAAATTGTAATTTTGAACATCATGTAGGGTCACGAATTCAATAAACAATAAATGTGGGACTTACATTTGCAACACGAATGCGAATAGAACGAACAGCCGGCCAGCGCGCACCATCTTCGAGCGAAGACGTTCTCACAACCGAAAAAGGAACTGTTGACTGGTGAAAGAAGCAGCTGAAATAATGGCTAAGTACGTCTACAATATAGAAAAACAAGAAGACGATGTTGATGAATTACTTTAGCTTGTTTTGTAAGCAAACGGGTGCTTTTGTAGCTTTCTTGAATATTTCGTTGATTATTTCTTTGATGCAATAATCTTAGTATTCACTTGGATTCTTTGCTTTTCTCTCAATCATCATTTCTTTCAATCTCTTTTTTTTTTTGAAAGTGTGAAAACATAGGTTTTAGAAAATTTCTAAAATTCCCGCTTGAAATAATAATAAAAAATTCAAGGAAAGAAAAGTTCTCTTTTTACGGTTTAAACAGTAAACAGGAAGGGAATACATACTAGCTTTATTTGAATGGATGCAATTCATGATCAAGGTTTCAACTCCTAAACTCAAAGTACAAATCACCTTGCTCGGGTCTACAATCAGAACAGTTTTCAGTTTGAATTGTCATAATAAACGGCTTTTATAATTAAAGTTTGATCATAGAAGGGGAAGGATTGAGACAGGGAAACATTGTTTTCTATTCTAGAATTAAAACATGTCAAGGTGTTTCCAACATTTTCTGAGGAGGTGTAAGTTATTTTATTTATTTATTTATTTATTTTAATTCGTGATCAAGGTTTCAACTCCTAAACTCAAAGTACAAATCACCTTGCTTGGGTCTACAATCAGAACAGTTTTCAGTTTGAATTTTCATAACAAACGGCTTTTATCATAGAAGGGGAAGGATTGAGACAGGGAAATATTGTTTTCTATTCTAGAATTAAAACATGTCAAGGTGTTTCCAACATTTTCTGAGGAGGTGTAAGTTATTTTATTTCGTAAACATTTGTGTTTCTTTCTTATGTTTAAAGGAATTTCAAAAATGATGTTTTGAGAATTACTGTGATTACAGTGCAACGCTTTTCTATAATAATAACCTATTTAAAACAATCCCTGTTTATTACTTCACTCAGAAAAACTTTGCAGCAGCCAACAGACCGTTTTGCAGGTCCAGCTATCCCACCAATTTTTCTGTCCGACTCAGAACGTTTTAGTTGTTACCAAACTCCTTCACACCCCGTGAAACATATGGCCTGAAGAAGGGTAAAGATCTCATTTAAGAACTCTTATTTGCTAAAATCCTATTCTTAGCAGTAGTAATTTTTAAACACTAAGGCCAATTCACGACTCTGTTGCTTTTTTGTCTCCTTTAGTATCCTCTTTTGTTGTTCAAAATGGTTACAGTTTTTATAGGACCGAGGTAGCCATTGCAATTTTGCATCTTAGTGTTTTTTAAAAAAACTGACCTCTAGGGGGAAAAAATGACAAGTTTAAGTTTGGCTGCCAGATAAAAATTTAATTACGGTCAGATTTTCAGACAATGTTTTTGTGAATTTTCTTTCGTTCAATTCGTTTTATTTTTGTTTCACTTTAGCTGGTGCTTTAATTTAACTATAGCTGGTGCGAGGAAAAACTGACGGGTAGATTCCAATGCGCGTTTACCACTTTAACAAAAAAGTCGGTCTGAATAGAACGTTGTCCTTGGTACGGAATTTTCCGTCAAAGTGGTTCGGCTCACAGCGCGCGCACGTCCAGGGAGTAATAGGTTTCCTATGAGGCTAAGCTCACCAGAAAAGAATAGTTATTTACTCTTAAACAAGCATTGGGACCTATCAGTTCTTTTTTTCCAATTATTTTTCACCCACTAATCATCCTCTTTTTGTTCAAAGAAATAGAAAACAAAACACATGTTCGGAAAAAAATTATTACTAGAAACGCATTACTCACGGAGATGAAATCACGACCTCGAGAACAAGCACGTAAGGAAGGTTTTAAGTCAATTTCGTCTTATGCTTCGAGCATCTGCCATAAAACTTCTAGTAAATTGTTCCTTGACATCGATATTTTACATCTAGTACATTATTTCAAGATTTGCTTTAATCTTGTGCTTCCTCTTCCTACGAAAAGTAACGTAAACTGATCAAATAAGCATGTGTTCGTTAGGCGAAATTGCAAGGAATTATGGGGTAACTTGAGAATATGATATCTCGTAAACGAACATGAGGACCTATTCTTTTTCTTTTATATTTCAAAATGTTGCACGATAGATAACAACTTGTGAAAGTTTGACAAAAATCGTATGTTAAATTATATTTTGGGGGAATGACCTTAAAAAGGGGAAGTTTAGGGTGGTTATTCAAAAAGGGGCAGTTTAGGGTGGCTATTAGGGTGGCTATAAAGGGGCAGTTTAGGGGGTGTTATTAGGGTGGTTAAAAGAGAGCAGTTTAGGGTGGCTGTTAGGGTGATTAAATAGGGGCAGTTTTAGGTGGTTATTAGGGTGGTTAAAAAGGAGCAGTTTTGGTTGGTTATCTGGGTGGTTAAAAAGGGGCACTTATTTTACAGCTAGTACTTAAAAGATATCTCTTAAAGGCCATGATTCAATTGTAAATAAAGACCCCAATTATGCAGTCTTCCATCGAAAATCGAAACTTTCACAATTTGGCAAAACGTTTTTCTTGATAACGTTGTTGTCCCTATATGTCCAGTAAAGTTTTCATGAAATCGCTTAAACCCAAGAATTTGATGCACTACTTCCTCTATACAAAATTCTGTGGCCCCTGTTTATGTCACATAACGTAACCATAAATCTCCTTTATACTGAATCAGATACGTATACGTGTTAGAGATGCTGATTTGTGAAAAGACATCAAATTACTGTAAATTAAAGTAGAACAGATTTTTCAAGGCTAGAAATGTATTGAATTCAATTTCTTTTATTGAAAATCAAACATCACTGTGAATTAACATCACCACCGTACAATAACAATCTTTCCAAGCTACTTTATTTCTTGCGTTACAAGCTTTGTACTTTGAATCCCCGTGCCCATGATAATTATCTGAAATTTATTATTAGTTCACACCCATGCTGCGAAGGTTATTTTTATCTGTTGTTTCCATCTCAACAATCTAAAATTACATGACGTCATGCAACTGACCAATGAGGTGTCGTCCTCAAAATAAACACGCAGTATAACACAGAAACAAAAATAGATTTCAAATAATTTTCATCGGAAGAAGCCCATGTTACGTATGGAGAATTCGCTCTCTTCCTTCATCCTCTCTTGATATATATCACAGTTCCTGTTAAGGCGAATATTTTTGATGAGTTAGTATCATAATGTTGGTATGATGCCCGGAGGACACGATATGCGGCTAAAGAGGACAAGTTCGCGGAAGAAGCTAACATCTCGGTAGTGGAAATTTGGAAAAGCAGCAGCATAACGTGGATTAAATCCACTAATTATAAATTTGTGACTTGCAGCTGTTTGCGTTTTCCTGCTAATTAAAAGCCTATTTTTTCGATTTCCAGCCATCTTCAAGGGGGTGTGAAAAGAAAATTAGACAACAATTCCGAGTTTCAGAAAAGAAAAGAAAGGAAAAGCTACTCGCAATTTTTGTTGAATATACTGCAAGTTAAAAAAAAACTCGCACAAGCTGCTCATACAACTCTTGATGAATAGATACTCGTCAATATGACCTTTGCATTTTGTAGTAATAGTTTTCTTCGCAAGGTAAAGGGACATGTGTTCACGTTGATACATTGCATTTTCAGTCAGCAGCTTCAGCTTATTTTTAAAGCCAAAAGTGACAGAAGTAAAGAAATATGAACTAAGGAGACAACATAACGGCCAAAACACTCAAAGTCCCATCAGAATGGCAATTTTGATGTCTAGGCCGCTTGTCACGAGATCCAAATTTTATGAAAGGCAATCCATTTTCATTCTTGTATATAACCCTGCGCCTTACACCAAACTAATCGTTCTGTTTTTATACGTAATCGTACCTTTTTGGTACGCTTTGGCGACATATCAGGCGAGTTTGGTCGAGCCATGGTTCGTATTTTGGCGAGACGCAGTTGGTATGCAGTTGGTATGCTGCCGAAGCGTACCAAAAAAGGTCCCATTAGGTATTTACCGTACCCAAATTCGTCCTAAAACCCGGCGTTATTTTCTCAGTTACCGTGATCAGTCAGGTGTTCTAGTCATATGGCGCGTGAACCGTGAAAAGAATAGTGCGAGTGAACAAACGGCGGCAAACGGCAAAATACTTCTGAATGAAACAATTTTAATAATTTTCAGTAGGGAAAAAAGACAAAAGATGTGCAAAAACCTTCTTTGCTGAAATATCGACTGCATTTCAAAATGAGTGCAGTGCAAGACCAAACGATCAAATGTTAAACTTGTTTGGTGCAAAATTGTATTTTTTTGTCCGTTACCGTTAAACAAATTACTTTCTCGTGTAACAAAAGTAACAGTTTCACGTTTCGTTGTATTTCTGTTGTAATTTTCATCTCTAAAGTCCGTAAAAAAGTGCGAGTTTTAGAAACTGTCCATGATATCGTAGGACATCAGGTCAGTGACTTGATATAGCAGAAAATCATGACAGTAAACAGGGCTTCTCATTGGCTAATTCACAATTTGGGTACGGTTATGCTCTGTATGATATTTCTATCCTGTTCAGCTGTATACTTGATGGCATTTAGCAATATAATAACACGGAAATTACCCCTTTAACATATTAACATGATCAAATACCCATTACCTTAAGCGTTAAAATAGAACAATGTTGCAACGACTCAAACTTTAAAATATACTACCTATATATCACATGACGTACAAAATTGGTAAAAAAACTCTAAAACAATAGTTATCTAAAACTTGTTCATCTAAGTAAAATTGTTTGTTATTTTTAATTTTAAGAAACGACCTTTAAATATCAATACAAAGAAGACATTACTTGGAAACTGTCTTTTTAAAAAGACGAGTTTAACAACCCAACTTTAACCTGGGTAAAGGTATGTATCCTAGTTTATTGTCCGGGTCCGCTGTACCCCAATATGCTGATTTTAGGGAAAACGATATCGATTCCATCTTGGAGGATGGAGGATGTTCAAAAACGAAATTGCAAATTGTTTTTCTGTCGTTGAAAGGCAGAAGCTATGTTTTAAAGGTTTATTTCAAGTAATGGAACTAGCAAGTATAACATATTCCATGTACTCTTTTGTGCTAATGATAAGGGTCGGACGTTTGTGACGTTAGGCCCTTTGGCTTTGTCTGCAATGGACCACGTCACAATGAGCTAGATCGAAGAGAGATGCTAGAAAAGTGAGGACTGTTCAAAAACAGTATGGTGTGGTCTTTCCACTTTTCGTGAGTGGAGTGGGTGGTGTAAATGGAGGAAGGGGGGGGGGGCTGATTTTAATTGGGACAAGTAAACTACAAACTACAAGAGATGAGGGATTGCGGATCTCATCTGCACAGCCCACCTAGGCCTGTGAATCTGCTATTTCGTAAACATCTTCTCCTGGTACCGGTTCTTGGAGTTTATCTCTATTAACGCTTCGATTGTAGTAGGCGGGATCTGGTTTTTCGATCTTTTTACGGTGAATGCTGCGATTGTAATACCCAGGAGCTGGGTCTTTGGCTTGTAGGGAATCTTTTCCCGGTTTTCCTATCTTTTTTCTGTTGCTGCTGCGATTGTAATACCCGGCTGATGGATCTTCGTCTGGTAAGGTATCTTCTCCTGATTCTACGTTTTTTTCATCGAAGCTTCGATCGCAATACCCGGAATCCTGGTCGTCTTCTTGCAAGGAATCTTCACTTGATGTTTGGATCTTTTTCTCGCTGAGGCGTCGATCGCAAGACGCAGGATCCGGGTCTCCTACTTTCAAAGACTGGTAAGCATGTAGCTGCTCTTCCTGAGAGCCGCGGTGGATCTTCATATATGAAGTCGGCTCTGATACCTGCTGATCCACTGGCACTTCATAGGAACTTTCACCTCGTTTTTCTTCCTTTTCTCCGTCTAAGGTCACATAGTCAAACACGGGATCAGTGTTTTTGTCTGGTATTGTCACGTCCACAAGAGATGTACGCGATTGCTCTTCCGGAGGCCTGGGGTGGAGCTCAATATTCGCACCAGGCTCTGACACGTAATCATCACGTGGTTTGTCACTTCCACCCTCTTCATCAGGGGCACTGATTTTTCGTTTCATTTTTTTATCTGACAATGGTCGTCTTTTTCGTCTCACCAACAGGCAAATTACAAAAATAAACAGGACAACTACACCGGCTAAACCAAAGGAAGCATAACGGTAGATGTTGAAGATGATGTGTTGAGCTGCGAAAAACCAAGCAAAGAAGAATTTAATGTCCAAGAATATTAATTTTAATTTTAACCTAATTTTAATCTAATTTTAAAAACGTTTCCAGAACTGCTTTAAGGGGCTAGTGGACAGCTGTTAAGAATCACTTTGTAGTTGGAAGCCCAAGACATATTGGAAGCATCAATTGAATGGAAAATAGTTCTCTAAATAAGTACACTCAAAACAGCTGACTTATCACATGACCAAGCACCACAGATATTGACCTAATAATGGTCCAATAATGAACGATAGCAGCGATTCTAATTTCTTCCAGGCGTTGTTTCGAGGAAAAACCACCAGAAGCTAATCATGTTTTCTTCATGTTGAGGAACAGCGGTTAGTCGGTACTTAAATGCTTCCTATGAATTTGTTAAAAGCAATGAAATATATAATATATTATACACGACCTAAAATATTTGTGTTTGGCTGCGAAAAAAGGTCATTTGTTCAAGTTCTTCTTCTAATTCTTGGAAAAAAAGTTTAAAATATTGTTATGGTTTATTCTCCTTTTCAGAAAGTCAATTGATCTCTTTTTCTTGATATTCTGGGAGAATTTCGTGGCCTTTCGTGAACGGCAAAAGCGCAGTTAGTCTCAATTTCAACACAGTTTAGACCTAGAAATGCAAAAATCCCTTACATGCGTCCCCTTGGACATTTACAGCAAAGATAACAAAGAACTCACTTCCATCTCCTTTCATCATTTCTGCAACACTAGAAGACTTTGTACCCTCTGAAAGGGTGATCTTATAAGCTGTAGAACCAAAGTTGTTTGTAGCATTGCACACATACACCCCATAATACTTTGCATCGCGGGTCCTGACGGCAATGATGTTGTTCATGATTTTTACATCATCACTCTTTAGAGTCTCGCCATCCTTTGCCCACAAGTATGTTACTGGATAATCACTGATTGCAAGACATGAAAGGAAACACAGGTTGTTCTTTTCACATATCACTGAGGATGTAGAAGAGTCTTCGACCATGTTGGGTGGTTCTAAAATAAAGAACAAGCACAAGTTAATCAAGGAATGCCCACCACCACCACCACCATCTTTGGTTATTCACTGAATTAAATGAGTGCCGACAAAAGACAATGAATCCGTTACCACAATTTATTTTAAGGAAATAAAAAGCATGACTTACTGTCAAGGAGTATTTTACAAACTTTATTTTCGACGGTTCAACTGCTTCTACTTCTCGGTATAGAGAAAGTGATTACGTGTAATTTTAAAATCAATGTTTATAGATTATAGTTTATGTTCTTAGCTTTGTATTAAATATTTTGTGTATATATTTTATTGTAATGCGTTGTAGTTAGGCACGACCCCACAAGCTTCTAGCTTTAAACCCTATCATGTTAGAATAAAGGCCTCATGGTATGCTATATGTGTAAACACATGCCTGAAGTGAACTGGCTTTCTAATAAATTAAATGTGTTAGCATCAACATTTCATTGCAATGCTATTTAGACTTGTTCACTTGGTAGTTAAATAATACTGTTTCCTATCTCCAAGAAGTCTACAGAAACTCACGGAAAATGGGCTTTTACTCAGGTAGGTTTAATTACTGGAAAACGGATTCTAAAGATTTTAGTGTTAATGTAACGATATTGTATGTGATAGTCGCTCCCGGCTTGCGTAATGGCTTGTGATACCCCGGATGTATATGTTCGACCCCCGCTCTGTTTCACATGTAGTGCATGATTAGAGCGGATTTCAATAGAGCGGTGCGAAAAGTAATTTGAGAACGTTTCTTTTTTAACTTTATTTTGCTCCTTAGTTGGATGAGAAGTTGTTGATGCTGATGTCGCTAGATGCTGTATTGTCTACAAACATTTAAATGGAAATACGCCATTATAGATCGACACCTTACTAAAGTTTAACAACCAAGTTCATTCACGCTGCACCAGATATTCTAATTTGATTTGCCCTCTAACAGAGTGACAGAAGGGGGTAGGAACTTTATAGTGAAGAGTCGTAATTTACGCCATTAAGATTGAGAAAAGCCGAATCTAATAAGTCTTTTAAAAAGGGTTATTTAAGGAATTTTTTTTAGTAAACAACAATAAAACATTTTATATTTTTATCATTTTATTCTTAGTCTTACAAATTTTTAATCTGTTATAGTAGCTTTTTTTAATAACTTGTTTCGTTGTGTATATAGCTTTGTCAGTGATTTCTATTTTATTATGACTAGTCTTTATTGTAATGTTTACTGAAGGGCCTCAAGTTTATTAGCTTTGCTATTATGAGCTACCCTCCCTCCCTAACTTACTTACTTACTTAAGGCCAAATCTCATCGTAACGAGCTCGCACGCGTTTCTCTGTGATTGTCCTTTAAGTTACATGTATTTGTTTCAAATGTTTTACAACACTCAGCCGAAAACCTCTCAGTCTGAACTATAGTATTCGTATCACATGTCTTGGCCTCAGTTATCGTGGCTAGCGCATTCTCTATTAGCTTGTATTAACGGTACAGCTAAGTCAGTGACTTACCAACTCTTGTCCTCTCAATTTGCAAGGGACTCTTTGGGCCATCCCCTAGTGAAGTGAATGCTAACACTTGAATTTCATATGCTGTGTTTTTATCAAGCCCAGTAACAGTCTTAGTGAGTGTTGTTCCATTGTTAATGGTGAGTATGGTCGGTGAGCCTACAGAGCCTTTCTTTTTGTAGAACAGTTTAAATCCTTTAGTGATTCCATTTCTAGAGTCTGCTGGTGGCAGCTGCCAGCTTGCAGTGAGGCTGGTGAAAGTGTCTGCGGTCACGGTACAGTTGGTAGGAGCTTGTGAAGGGACTGCAGTCGAGTAGTTAAGTAACATAAAAGGTCTTTAGTATACCAAGATATGAAAAGCAACCAGTGAACAAACCACTGACAAGTGAAGCATATTGCATAATTATCTACAACTAGTGGGCTAATGCCTCCGTCCCCCGCGGGGGGGGGGGGGGGGAATTCTTCCATTTTTTTATGGACTAAATTCTAGGTCCCTGTTAAAGACAAACGGCAAAATACACACTCTCTTGTTTCGCATAATTTTTAACTTTTTTCAGAGACCGACAAGCGCCTCCCATCAAGGTGAGTACTACAGTAAGCCATATTTAACAACGACAATCGTGCAAACATACCCTGTTTGGGAGAAGCTCAGAACCCTGTTTAGAGGTCAAAAACCATACCCTATCCAGAAAAAACAAGGCACCCTTCATGACTGATGCTATGACTAATCGAATTTTAGTGTAGGTTATTTTTACCGATACTTGTTTCTCAAGCATATCTTCGACACCGTTGAAGCATGCACCTTCTCAAACATTTCAGAGCATATGACGAAGGTTTCCATAATGCCTCCCGAGCACTAGTTTTCGACTTAAGCTCCTTTTGAGGAGGCATTTAAGCTAGGGGGCTTCAAGACCACGTTTCATGACAGAAAAAGAAACAACAACAACAACAACAAAACAGCTTTCAATAACATTAATATTTCTAGTCCTGCTCGTTATCTTTCAAGAAAAGAGCCATTCACATTTGACTTTCCTTATTTGTAGTTACAGTAACGTGCAAGCTCTCACTTGCCCTTGTACTCGTACTATCATGATTGCCAATGCTAATTTTCAAATTTCCAAGAGTACTGTAAGACTACCTACGCCGTTACTGACGCCTTACCGTCTTCCTTGGTTCTTGCCACAATTACTGAACTCTTCTGTCCATCACCATCAGAAGTGAAGGCCAACACTTGAAATTCGTATTCCGTGAATTTTTCTAAGCCGGTGACATTTTTAGCGAGAACTGTTGCGTTGTTTATTTGTAGCATGGTGGTTGGTGAACGAACAGGGTGTTTCTTTTTATAGTACAGTCTAAATCCTGAGATGATTCCGTTAACTGAGTAAAGTGGAGGTAACTGCCACATTGCAGTAGCACTGGTGGAAGAGCTTGCAGTAACAGTTAAATTCGCTGGAGATTGTAAAGGAACTGAAATAAAAATAAAAACAAGTTATCTGATAAATACTGTCACGGCAAAATTTACCTGTCTTTGTTTCCGTTACATGTGTACTGTTTTAGTTTATAATTTATTTATTGCTTTGATTTATTGGCAAAAATTAGGTTTTTAGAGGAATTGCATTTTCTATTTTCTACTTTGAAATTGTAAACATGTGTTAATTCACACTTTGTGCCACAACATGTTTTTTTTCATAAACCTTCATTATTATGATGATGATGATGATGATGATGATGATGATGATGATGATGATGATGATGATGATGATGATGATGATGATGATTTTGGCAATCGTATCCACGAAAACTGGTGGCATTTTTGTTTCTAGTCTGGTTCGAAGCCTTGAGAAATTTTGCTAAATTTCGCAAAATACGACTGAATTCGTTTGTTCAAAGTATATTCCAATTAAAATATTCCCTCTTATGAACAGAGTGAACAAAACGTCACGCAAAACAATTTACCTGTAGGTCTGAGAACTCCATACACTTCAACTCTCAGAGCCTTGCGAGTGTAAAAGGCAGTTGGCTGAAATCGGATAAATCTTGCTGGTGTGATGCTCTCAAGGTTATGCTTGATTATGTTATGTCTTTTATCGTTACCGTCAAATATCTGCAATAAAGGTCTTCAGTTTAATAACAAGCGAAGAGGGGTAGATAGGGCAAAAGGTAGTATGAGAGAAGTTCATTTGAGAAGAGTGGAGTAGACTAGAAGAGTAGAGTGGAGTGGAGTGGAGTGGAGTAGAGTAAGGTAGTGTAAAGTATGGAAGAGAAATGAAGAGAAGAGAAGAGAAGAGAAGAGTAGAGAAGAGAAGAGAAGAGAAGAGAAGAGAAGAGAAGAGAAGAGTAGAAAAGAGTAGAGAAGAGAAGAGAAGAGGAGAGAAGAGGAGAGGAGAGGAGAGAAGAGGAGAGGAGAGAAGAGAAGGGAAGAGAAGAGAAAGAAGACAAGACAAGACAAGAGAAAGAAGACAAGACAAGACAAGAGAAGAGAAGATAAGCGACCCCGTTAATTGAAAGGTCCATATTTCGTTATCCTAAAATACATAACCGGAAGTGATCCTAACACCACAGCAAATGTATGTAATTTACACATAGCAATTTGAAATAAAGTAAAAAAGGGTAAACTGGTGCTGAAAGCAGAGAAGAGTTCAAAGAATTTAAGCAAACCTTGTCAACATTGTTTTCTTGGTAGGTGACCCAATCTTTATTGTTCACTGATAAATGGACTTTGAACTTCTTTGTCCAGTGATCAGCGTTTGGATTTCCCTGAGTAGCTATAGCGCAGATAAAGAACTCGTGTTGCAAATCCATTTGTAGGTAGTCATTAGCGTTATTGTCAGTGCTTGGTGACCATGCCTTAGGCCCAGTCAGTCGCCCTTGTAGAGCTTCGTTACCGACACGTGATGACGAGGCTGAGAAGCTGCTGTCTGGTAACCCGTATTTGCTAGTTAGACCGATTGCCTGAATCTGACAAGCTAAAACAAAGGAATGAGCTTTCAATATCACAAAGGAACAAAAACAAATGTGTCATGCCAGCATTGTTTTCTTGGTAGGTGACCCAATTTTTATTGTTAATCCCGGCAATCAATTCTTCTCTATGCATTCCGTAAATTGAAGGGAATAACTGGCCCGGGCGGGGGAGGGGAGAACTTCCTTTTATAAATTTATATATATATAGGTATGTGTCTCACGAAGGGATGTGGTTTACGAGTGGTTTTGGACTGAAATTAAAGTCTGAAAATGGGTATAGATCACATGGAACAGGTCTTAAAATAGCTATAGATTTTATAGACCGGGTCTAAAAATTGGTATGGATTTTAGACGCGAATTCTTTAAACGGGTGTTGGAAAATTAGGTATTTTGGCCTGAAAGAGGGCCCAATGGGAGTAATGGGCGGCACATCTCCATAAAAAATTCCAGGTAGTCCAACCCCCGGGAGATAAATGGTCCTGAAAAGAGAGAAAAAAAGAGAAAAGGCGCACTTATCGAAACCGATGACGCCAACCTCAGATAACAAGCCACGGACATATTTGTGGGATGCGAAAGTTCTCAATATATTATGCCAACACTGCTTACTTTAAGATGGAAATAAATGTCTTGTCCAGGATAAGAGAGCAAAACAGAGAGACCATACCTCTTCTTGCAGAATACACTTCAACTTCACAGAGTGTGAGCGGAACAGCCCGGCTTTTGGTAATTCTAATGGACACATATCTTCCGAACAAACTTGGGCGACAGAAGAAGGATATCCCTTTTTCTGGACCAATCCTGTAATTACCATCGCCGCACTTAGGATTCGTGATGCCTCCATTACTGGTGTTTGAGCCTGAAAAAAACCCAAGCCATCTTAGAGTGAGCTTGCAATTATTGCATGGCATAGAGTTTAATTCTGGAGTCTAATTCTGGAGAATATATAGGGAGTCCATGGCCATAACCTGAGGCGTACAACTTCTATACTAAACAACGTCTATGCTACACTACACAGGCGGAAAGTTGGGTTATTTTAAGATGAACTGAAGTTTTCAGAAGACGTCCGGAGTCTTCAGAAGGTATCTGAAAATTTGGGGAGATGACCCGAAGGTTTATCGCAAGATTATAGGTACGTGGAATGTGGACGCTCCACTGGTAATGGGTTGCTGATAGGGAACAAGGAATACCTCGGAGGCATTAAACCCGGCCGTCATCCTCACACGACCCTACCCCCAGGGTAAAAATACTCTTGCGTCATTCAAGAAACGAGTCTACGTGAGGAACTTACATAAGTTACACATGCGTTTCATATAAGGTACAAAGACGATTAGCAACGCGTGGGGGA
This sequence comes from Siderastrea radians, assembly GCA_964017195.1. Lineage (NCBI taxonomy): Eukaryota > Metazoa > Cnidaria > Anthozoa > Scleractinia > Rhizangiidae > Siderastrea > Siderastrea radians. The sequence continues at coordinate 29,483,759 of OZ024896.1, read as the reverse complement.
GTAAGAGGCCATACATTTTTTGTTTTGGCATTTTACGTTTTAAGAGGGAGAACCCGCTGAGCAAAGCGGCGTGTAAAAGAGGGCGCTCAGACGATTTTCTCGTTGCCTTCGTCTGCAATCACTTCACTCAGGAAATTTACCTTCTCGTCCTTCGGAGCCTCGATTGGCAGAGGAAAGGGCAACTAACCAAAACGCCATTCATGCATGCAAGTAGCCAACCAGCCAGCCAGCCAGCCTTCGAACAGGCCGCCATCAATCAATGTACTTTTTTAGAGAGACAAACTAGTGCGAAATTTTGCATATCTTGGTCAAAAATTTAATTGAAATTAAACCTGTTGCCTTTTCTTGTACACGTGATGCTGTTAGAATACGAGGAGAGTGTCAAGTGATTTTCTTAAAGGGAACCTCCATTGTTTCAACAAATGGACATTGAATTGTTGGAAATAAAAGTCTAAATTTCAATTTTTAAAGTCAACAAGTGGAAAGAAAGTTTTAGTGTACCGATAAGTTAGATATGAATATCACCTATTTTTGGTTTTGAATTTCCGGCGCTGCCATTTTGAATTTTATGACGTCAGATGGTTGCCGCTGTTGTTATTAAGGAACTTTCTTTTGTATTGACAATAGTGGCAACCGAACTGACGTTATAAAAATTCAAAAAGGGAGCACGCGGGAAATTCAAAAGCGAAAATAGGTGATATTCAAATCTAACTTATTGGTACACTGAAGCTTTCTTTCCACTAGCTGTTAACTTCAGAATTGAAAGTCAGACTTTATGAACAACAATTTAACGTCAATTTGTTGTAACAGTGGAGGTTCTGTTTAAAACGAGAACATTTCATAAACCTTTCATAGCGATTTTCCGTTAACACAAGAGAAGATCTTGGAAAAATAAGCCCAACTTTTTCAGCAAGCGATCCCTTTGCATCGTCCTTCTTGTAAATCAACAGCCAAACACAGTTAACTGTTTGCTGCTTCAGAAACTGACTTGTGCAGTAATTTTAAGCAAAACTGAACAATCATTTTTGATTTAATACGTATTCTTGCTTAGGAAATTTTTGCCATTAGTTCGTGATAACATACCCACTCTGATCTCAAATGGATTCAGTCTATCCCAACAACAATTGTCTGAATTGTCTCTGTTGACTATGTAAACCTCTGTCACAGGCTCCGCTCGTCCCAGGTCCACTCGCCACCAGGGATTAACAGTGTCATGTGTCGTGTGAGAACAGGACTTGCCGCTCAAACGTGTGTTGCTATTGCCGTCTACTGCATGCCTGCTATCACCCCACCACTCCCGGTCTGTCGTTATCTGGTCTGTAGGCTTCCCATAGGCGAGATTGTCTTGAAAGAATAAGGGATAACAGCATTTCAATTAATTTAGTACCTCGCAATTGAATAACCTGTTGATAGAAAACACAGACGATTGGTCTAATTCTTTTAGTAGATATGATATTATTTTAAAAACGCCAAGTTGGAAGAGCGTGTTGCTGTCGTTTTAACAGACAAGGACGTGAGGCGATAAAGAGGTGAAAAAAGAGACATCAAAAGACCGATAGCTTCCTACCCATTAAACGGATTGTGAAGAGCGCGCTCCTTCAAAGTTTCAGGGTAATATAAATTCAATAACCTTCATTGATGGGTTTACTGAAATACAAGTGCAGATATTTCTCCTTGGACATTTTGTTGTTCCTCGAGGCTTAGAGTTTTTCTTCGAGTATTTATCCTTAAATTTGGCTGATTCTCGGAACACGGAACACATACAGCTGTTCACATACAGCTGTCCATGCCAAAATATTCCGTGTGACATTAAAGTTTTTTTGTTAAAGACATACGTGAGTGAGCCAATCACATTAATTGTGTATTCCGTAAATATCTGCTAACAATTATTATACCAACATTCGAGACGACAGGTTTATTTATCTTTGTTGAATTACCTCGTGAGTAGATTTCGACCTCACATAGTGTGAGAAACTGTTTCTTTGTGGTCATAATGCCAACATATCTGCCAGTCTTCACATGGTTCATGTAACAAACAGCTGATGCTATATAGCCTGTGAAACTGTATCGTCCAACGCACTCAGGGTTGGCTTGCACATTTGGGTTATTACCTGCAATTCAAGCGTATTATTTACGCATGTCAGCTGAGATGTGCAGCCGCGGTCACACTATTGTCGCACCAATCTTGAACAGTTTGCCATGATCATATTTCAGGCCCCAATATCCATTTTGGCGACAGTCCGCTAAATGTCAAAAATGTGTCAAAAACTTAAAACAGAACTTTACTTAACTGGGAATGGTAGCACTTATAACAATAAGTAGGAGATATTTAGGGGATCACTGACACGAGTCATGAGTTTTCTAATAGGTAAGCTCACCGATTGTGTTTGTATAATTTGGTTTCCTTCACTGTAAAGTATTCTTCTAAAACTAGGGGTGCGTTTTTTGGGAAAATCCGAATCCGGATTCTTGAATCCAAAAACGGATTTTGAGTTTTTTTTTTAACTAAAATCCAAAAACGGATCACGAATCCGAAGAATCCATGCACACTCCGAGTGGATTCTTCAGATCAAATCTAAATCCGGATTTTTGAGATTCATGATCCGAGCATTTTTTTGGACAAGGATTCGAAAATAGTACATCTGTCAAGCGGTCTTCCATGCAAATTTACTTGTCTCGCCATATTTTCGCGATCTTGCTTAACAAAACACTCGATCGTGGAAAACAAAAGCCGAGCCACCAGAGCCACCAGAATCTTCTTCATCAGACTTGCATGTATCACTGCGACGCTCTAAAAGAGAAATTAAATCAGCATTTAACAGTGAGAATTTCATTAGGATCCACAGGTGAGATACGGGACTTTTTGCAGCATACTGTACAATATTTCTTAACATATTATTCATCCAAAGTATTTCTAAGGTAGTCTGATTGGAAGAAATCACCTGGTGAATTCTATATAATTAGCTCGCTGTGATTGTTGAATATTTTCGGACTCTCCTGTATTTTTCAAGACCATTTGGGCAAGCAAAAATGTTCAGTGACATTGCTCACTAAAGTGAGCACTTTATTATCCAACATCTCAATGTTTCAAATTATAAGGTCAGAAACCAGTTAAGAGCATCAACCTTATTCCTGAAATATGTGTAACCTCTTACTTATTCCTGAAATATGTGTAATCTCTTGAATATGTTGGACAATTAATACTTAATGGTAATGCAGCTATAATTATGTTGCATATTAACTTGCTAATCTTTCTACAGCTGCCTTTCTCATTTCCTCAGCTTTCTGTCTGTCATTCTCCTCTTTCTTTCTCTTTGCCTCCTTTTCTGTCTTCCTCATCTCCACTATATCTCTTCTGTACGTAATTATGTCCTCGCAGAGCTGCTGTAACTCAGTCAGCTCCTCTTCTGTGCCTGACCTTTAAAATCGAATTAAATGTAGAACACAATTTTAAGAAAAAGTAACCATGCCTTTATTGAACTGAGGTGTTGGGACATACCGTCTCAAAGCCTTGGCATCCTCCAATTTGTATTTCTCAAGTATTCGGTCCACCTTTTCTCGGCACCCTCTCCCATTTGAGTTCTACTTGTTTATCATCACTAGAAAAAGCTTTGCTGAGCGTTTTGGCTACTTCGTCCCACTCTTGGGGCTTTTCGGGAAAATACTTTGCCACCTCTCTTGCAAGAGCTAGTTCGTGCTTGTTTTCTGGCCATCGGAAGGGTGCCATGATACTCTGCAATCATAAAATTTTAAGCTTTCTCAGTTATCATATCATGCTGCTTGGATCGAAAACCTTAAAGGTGAGATTAACCTATGTTTTATGAGCTCACAGAAGGCCACTAGTGACCGAAAACCTCGAAAAAGCATTAAAGAATTATTTCACTTGAAGAGGCCGCCATATTGGATTTCCACACGACAGCAGTGTTTGATTTTCAAATTAAAACAAAAAGTCCTATTTTTACTCATTCGCTAGAAATTTGATCTAAACTTGCACTAAAAAGACTGGTTTACATAAATTTTTTGTTAGTACGTGGCATAAACAAAAATTCAGGATAAAAAACGTTCAAGTAAATCACTTAGGTGAAAACCTACCTCTTGGCGTTGAAAACTCGCGTTGACAACTGCGAACGTGACCGATGGTTCAGGTCATTGTTATTTAAGGTCTTCCGTAGGAATGTCGATGGATCTCTTTGTATCTGTTTTGAATCTCTTTCTGTTCACAGAAACTCTTTTTCCCTCGGCATTCGTGGAAGGTAAGGTGACTACAAGTTTCAATTTTTTTCCTTCATCAGTGCACAGGGAAACGAATGTTATCTCGCACACGTTCGAGAGCGGTCTTCGGCCTGACGGAAGAAAATATAAGACAAAAAAATGTGCGCCTGACAGGGCGTGCGAGAAACGAAGAGCCTCCGGTAAAAAAATCGCGGTAAGGAAACCCAATTAATGTTCATCAGGCTAAGCTGACAAAACTTAAAGAGAAAGGAACGAAAACGAAAAACCAAAAATAAAAGAATTCGCTTTCCCCTCAGTAACTGCGGAAGGGACTCAATTTGTGCCAAGAAGAAAGAAACAGTTAAAGTCACGTTTCATTAAATTAAAACTTCCCTTTCAGATAAAAGGAAAGTTTTTAAGAGTAGCAAACGCTAAGGCTCGCAGTATGCCTTACATGGCATTTGCCAAAAAGGTATAAATTACGATCCGCGTCTCAACAACCCTCACATCAGTCGAAATAGCGCGCCTGTGGTCTTTAAGTATTTGATGTTTTTACCGTTTACTGACTTCAAAGGAAAAGTGCTTGCTGATGATGAAGGTAAATTGCTACAAAGTTTGTGCTTGGAAATTTTTCTTGTCAATATTGAATTTGAATTTTTGCCATTTTCTCTTTAGTTCCTGCTAATTGTTGCAATTGTCAGCATGAAAATTACTGTCATGAAAATTGATTTCTCTGCGAAGCTTTCTATAGCTAGCCAGAGGCCCGGAAGCGGAGCAGAGGTTTATGAATTTGTCGCTCGGAGATAAACCATACCACCCGTCTGGAGTTATTTCACATTTCCATTTCAAAATTTCTCCTCCACGGTAGATCGCAAAAAAAAGGCTGCTAACGAATCACTCGGCCGTGTCTGGTAACTAGCCTTCTTTCTCCATGTAAGCGTCACAAAACAGGCATTTCTAGTTATTTTTTCGATTCCTGTCCTTAATTCCTAATTGAGTTCCTAACTGGGATTCCTGACTGGGGTTCCTAACTGGGGTTCCTAACTCGGTTCCTAACTCGGTTGTTAGTTTATCTCGAAATCTTCCGGCTTGTTAACAAGACAGAAATTGTGTTGCCAAACTTCTACGATGAAAAAAAGGAAAACCCGTAGAATGATTTCTGTGAGTTGTTTGAAAATGTAAGCCTAACTGGAAAATACGAAAAGAGATTCGATGCAAAGTAAATGCTTGTAACCAAATAGTTGAACTGTGTGATATGTGTGAAAGAGTTTGGCATGTGTATAATACCAATAATTTATTTTGTAGTAGTAGAAGTACAGATTTTGATATCTGCTGAATGCCTTGGAAGCGTAAAGACAGTCCGTTTAGTAATGCTTTAAATAAACGAAAGGAAATGCTCAGAAGATTTTTCAACGTCTCTCCAGTTTTGATTTCAGGCATTGCGCTTAACCATCCAAAAAAGTTGCGTTTTGGGCATTTTCTGTCTTTTTTTCGAATGAACTTCTTTTCCGAAGCCAAAATATTTCCCTGAAAAGGCTTTCACCGGGTGTCGGGTGTCAGTTTATTTTTAGACGAGTAAAGACTGTCTCTCATTTTTAGATGAATTCCTACATCTTCCTCATTGTGTTCTGGACAGTTATTCAACTGGGCTCTGCTCGGGGAGCATGGGTGAGTTAGCAACTTATATGAGACTTGAAAGTAAGATAACCCAGCTGGTGGAATATTAAGACATCAAACATTTCATACCTTTGCATTCCTCTTCTTATTATATTTTTTGTGCGTGTTTCTTAACTCAATGTCCTTAGTAGCGTTTATAAGACGTTTCAGCAAACAGAATAATGTCTACATCAGTGAGATCCTTGTAACAAGTTTATAGTTAAACCAAATAGCCCTCACTACACTGAACTGAGATTAGTACACAAATTCTGATACAACGAAAAACTCGTTGATTTCTCGTGCTATCAAGCTGATACTCTACAAACAATAGTTCTTTCGCTACGTTTTCACCAACTTTCACTTTCTTTGACATCGGATTTTAGAATATAGATCACAATGGATTTGCTAGTATTATAAAGCATTGCATTGTTTTTAAAGACGATTAATCAAATCTAATTACTTATTAGTCCGGCTAGTAGCTCAAAGGTCACAATCTTTATAGAATCAGTTTTAGACTGCCTCAGAAAAATAAAATAGAGACTGCAAAAATAGAAAACAAACTGTAACTTAAAGAAAATATCTACTCCTTTAAATGGAGCCAATGAGACAGCAAAAAGCATCCTGCGAATACCTTTTTAATCCTGGCTTAATAGTGGGACACCGCAAAGACGAGACCTTTCAGAAAGTGAAAATAAAATAAAAGCAATTAATTATAATTTATGGACTTTCGGGCACGTCGCCTTCATTTAATTCTGTGCGATGTGATCCATCGGCATGAACCGTGCTTTAAGAAGTGATGTTTTCATTTCAGCTTCCCAGAAGCTGCAAGGAAATTAAAGATAAGGGAGGAGTGAGTGGGGTTTATAAGATCCAACCGTTACCATATGATTGGTATATTACGGTGTATTGTGAGATGGCTGCTGGTGGCGGTGGCTTCACTTTCCTTCCGCGCAGCCTCAACAAAAGACCACGCGCCCAGACAATTGTCAACGCCCTCTTCAAAGACAAGAAAAACGTCCTGCTGAAGTTGCAGAAAAAATCCGACCGCACCGAGTTTTACACCCTGATCCAACCTCATCCATTATTCGCGAGCACTAATTTTGCAGTCTTGGTCAACAGCTTCTCTGGTTACACTACACCATTGAACGCCTTCATGAGATATTACATCTTCCTTGGCATCATTCCGAAATCTGCCGCTCAAAATCGTGGTCTTCAAGGTTTCAAAGCCAACGGGCACACAATCCAGTTCAGAAATTGCGACGCCAATCCCAATAGCTTGTTTGCGTTCATGCCAAACTACAACCTTCAAACTCCAAGAGGCTATGGCCCGATCTCCGGCATCGATGCACAGTGGCGTTCTAAGGCCATTCCCATCTCCAATCCTGTTCGCACGATGCCAAACGAGTTCTTCTTCCTGACGGAGCTGCATTTTGGAGGCTGTGGTTGCTACTCGTCCAGCAACCAATGGGCTAATTTTGAAGCTACGGCTATCGGAATTCGCTAAAACTTAGTACCTTAGTTTCCCGCTTATAAATTAGGAAATAAGATCACGCTAGTGAATGTAAGTTTAGTCTGGATAGCTTTCACTAGTTTTAAATGACAGAACAAAAAGACAATCTTAAGTAGAGTAGAATTTCTTGTCAGGAGAATAGCTCCTTTGAGTTTAGTACTGAAGCAAACTCTTTGCCAATGGCAGGAGGAATAAAACTAAGCGTAAAAAGCGGGAAAAGAGTGATAATAAAAGATGTAAAAAACGTTTTAAGTTGTTATTTTTTCCCGAATGATATACAGCATTATTTGTTAATATTCCGTCATTTCCTCTGTTCGAATTAACCCCCGGAGAACCCGGAAGGTGTCCGGATTTTTCAAGTGACGCGGAGGTGCGAATGGAGACATAAATTAAAATCCAAAACAATCCCTCGGGCTTGAAGCGAAACCCAAAAAATACCCTGGACCAAAACGAAACCATCAAAGCTCAAAACTTCCGTGCTGTGTGCTAAATATGCCAAAGACTCTCAAACTTGTGCTTTACATGATTGACAAGCTGTGTTCATACACTGCATTATTAAGCTTGTGAGTAAATGTAGTTATTGTATCCGTTCTGGCGTAAAAATGGCGGTCCATTAAATCGGAAAATTGCAGTAAAAAAAAAAAACAGTCTTCTTCTTAAAATTATGGCTTAAAATTTCGCTTAGGGAGTGTCTGGTAAACGTAGTTTCAAAATCCCGGGAGAGTTTTTTGGAGATCGTAGTACCGCTGTGAGTGTTACAAACATCGCGATTCGGCTAGTATACACAAGCTCGGAAGACTTGTCAACTTCAAAACCAAAATACTTATCAAATCGCTTGGCAATTGTAAACAAATATCGAATACTTTAAGAACGTTAGAAAAAGCATTCCCGTCGAAATCGTTCGAAAATGTTGGACTGCCGGGTATTTAGTCTCGAAACATCCGTTGCCGGCTGCCGCGTATCTAAACACGGCCTTTAACAAACTGACATTCAATACGGTGTGCAAAGTTAATTTGTTACTCTTAAATTGTTATTACCTTACCAAGTAGAGATGGCGTCTATCTGTGTAAGAGAAACTTCAGACCTCTAAGTCCTTTAGGAAAATGGCCTTTCCGGCGCTATTTGATATTTGTCACTTGTCGACTGCCAATAGTAAACTGAAACTTAAAATAATTTAAAATAAGACTCCAAGAAAAGTGTCGTGTTGTTAAACAAAAGAATTTAAGTTAAACTGCGCTAAACTTGCAAGCCCTTATAAAGCTTTTACAAAGAGAAAACAACGCTAAGCTTTTGCCTTTATTGTGGTACAAATATTTAACAATTATCCTGCGAAATCGCGCGGAATATCACCTGATACTTAGCCAACGAGGCCGTAGGCCTCGTTGGCTAAATCAGGGGATATTCCGCAAGATTGAGTAGGATAATTGTTTTATTATTCAACAAATTCCCATCGACTACCATTTTCAGAACGAGAAAAACTACGGCTCTATGATAAAAACGCTAAAAGCTAGTAACACATAAAGCTTAATAAAAATCAAAACAGAACTTCAAGAAATCGAAGTTTACTACCGTTCACTTAAAAAGACTTATTTACAAACTCATGTTTGGAAATGACAAGACAAAGGAAAAAAATATTGCTACCTTACCGAGAATAAGTCCTCTTCCTGTGAATTAAAATCTTTTCAACTTTAGTCTTTACAACTTTCTGTGAGCAAGTGTGCTGCTTCTTTCGCAATAGCACTTTCTTGGTTGAGTTTTCACTATGAAAATTCCAAGTCAACCGCTGGATATCTTTGTGAGCTGAAGCACATACTTGTTGACATTTTGAGAGCATTTAATCGTGGAAAGTGTCTTCCAGAGAGTTAAAACTTACGGAGAACACTGCTAAAACTGCCTCGCTTTTCAAAATGGCCGCCAAACAAGCAATGAAAGAAAATCTGCAGTGCACTTCCAAATATGGTCATTTACGTATATCGCAGGATATCTGTCATGTAGGATGACAGATATTGAGGGCTTCCTTACCATATATGGGCATAGTGACAATTTGTTGAATAATAAAAAAGTTTACTTGACAGATGACTTGACTCGGGATCTAGACAGTCACAGGTGTAGTCTCGTCCATTGTCCGAGAACTCTGTAACCACTTTTGAGTAGTAAACCACTAAAAGAAGCAGTCAGTGAAACAATTTTACGAGCCACTTTCCTTTCCTTTTGGGTCTATTTACATTTGGGTAGCGGGTACAAATACGCTTATCGAGAAAGTTCAAGAAACTGACCCCGACACTAGACACATGTCGCCTGGCATAAAGATAATCAACAATGACAGAATTTCACTGGGCCTTAAGAGTGGCAAAAAAAGAATAAGAATGGTGAGAAATGGACAAAAGTCGAGTTAACTGAGTCATGCCTTTGCATGAATTCGTTGTGTCTGGCGAAATTAAATATTAATGATCAAAACAGATAGACTGAAATAAGATGTCGCGCAGTCTAGTAGCTCTAAGCACATAGAGAAAGAGCCTGTTGATTCGATCTAGCAAAATAGGAAGTGATATATAATAGTGAAATTGAATAATGGTACTCGTTGAAAAAAATCAACACAGCTTTGATACACGTTCACATGGGAAGTGTTGTAAACAACATAATTAATTTTGCGTGTTCCTTTTTTAATCCCATAAAGCTAAGTTAAATAAAGTTAAACTTCCTTTGGTGCTGAGTTGGAAATAACCATAGCAAACGTGACAAGTAGAAATAAACGTTAGCACCTGTGCGGGGTAACAGAACTTAAGTTTTAGTGAACCGAAGGGGAAGTTAGCTTTAAAAAAAGAATAATAATGTATTGAAGAGAAACTGAAATTCCCAAATGAAGAAAATTTATGCGAGTCTAGAGGACTCAGGTCGGTTTGATTATTCCAAACCACATTTTGTCCGAAAAGGCGCTGGACAATACGTTGAGAACGACACTTATAAGGACGAGAGATGAATGAATCGAACATGGCGAACTTCAAAATTGTCTTGTAAACAAACTTAATCCTTGCACCTCCAACGTGCCTATCGGCGGCTTAAAACAATTCTAAAAAGATCAATTGAACTAACTTGAACAGCGAAATACAAAGCCAACCATTGGAAATTACGAATCAATAAATGGTCTCACGTTTTAGGATTTCATCCACACACCAAAGTTAGAACCACTACGACTACTTTCATTTGAATGGCCATTGTTCGATTTCATAACATATACTCAAAGGTTCGGACCACCTTGTACAACATTTAAAACAAACAGCACCGCTGGAAAATACTAAATCAGCTGCTCAAAAGTAAGGCGTTTGGCAACCTTGTGGAATACAAGCTCGTTTGGCCACCTCAGTGGAATACAAGAACTCCAGACACGCGTTCCTCAAATTTGTAAAATCTTATCTTCTCTTCTGCGCTAACTTCCTTTATTTATTTCGAACTAATTTTCCTGAAATTCTCTTTAATTTAAGGCCCCATTTATATGGAGAAAAGTTGTCTCGGGTCGACGAGACAAACTTCCCCCCGAGACAATTTTACCGAGCGTTTATATGACAAAAAGTTGGCCCTCCTAACTGAGTCAAAATTGACCCACTTCATTGTTCCTAAGTCTCGCCTTGATATCCATGACCTCAGTGCACCTTTTTCCTTAAGATTTCTTCGTGGATTCGATCACTGTAGCCTCTGTTTGTTTATAAATACTTTGTCTCACTTACCCGGGACGATTTTTGCGTGCCGCGTGTCACGGAACGTCTGGTTTTTGGCTTAAAAACGACTGATTTAGCAGAGTTGACACCAGAGAAAAATTATTTAAACAGAGGCAAGAGAGGACATCCTCTCTTGAAAAGAGGCTACAGTGATCGAATTAACGAGTAAACTTTAACTAAAAGGGCGTTTTGAGGGCATGAAAATAAAGGTAAAGTTGTCTCGGAGGGAGGGTTGTTTCGGCTACCCGAGACCATATAAATGAGGCCTAGGTAGGAATGTCGATGGATCTCTTTGTATCTGTTTTGAATCTCTTTCTGTTCACAGAAACATTTTTCCCTCGGCATTCGTGGGAAGTAAACTGATTACAAGTTTTAAATTTTTTCTTTGATCAGTGCACAGGGAAACAAAGGTTATCGCGAGAGCGGTCTTCGGCCTGACGGCAGAAAATGTAAGACAAAAAAATGTGCGCGTGACAGGGCGTGCGAGAAACGAAGAGCCTCAGGTAAAAAAAATCGCGGTAAGGAAAACCAATTAATGTTTGTCAGGCTAAGCTTACAAAACTGAAAGAGAAATGAACGAAAACGAAAAAACAAAAAAAAATCGCTTTCCCCTCAGTAACTGCGGAAGGAACTCAATTTGTGCCAAGAAGAAAGAAACAGTTAAAATCACGTTTCATTAAATTAAAACCTCCCTTTCAGATAAAAGGGAAGTTTTTAAGAGTAGCAAACGCTAAGGCTCACATGTATGTCTTACATGGCATTTGCCAAAAAGGTATAAATTAAGATTCGCGTCTCAACAACCCTCACATCAGTCGAACTAACGCGTGTGTGGTCTTTAAGTATTTAAGTATTCGCTTGATTGATAGTTTGATCAATTTCTGTGTAGAGGAAAATACTTCAGGCTTTCTCCTTTTTCTAGATTTCGAAAAAGCATTTGACACTTTAGACTGGTCCTTTATTAGAAAAGCCTTGCAGCATCTTGGTTTTGGGCAGTCATTGATTCACTGGATAAATGTCTTTTACAGCGGTGCCGAAAGCTGCGTTCTGAACAATGGATGGGCGGGAAATTTCTTCAAGTTGTCCCGGGGTGTAAGACAAGGCTGCCCCCTTTCCCCCTACTTATTCATTATTTCAGCTGAAATCCTGGCAAATGCTATCCGAGCTAATCCAAATATTAAAGGTATTATTGTTAAAAACACCTAAATTAAGTTATGCCAATATGCCGATGACACCACTTTAACACTAGATGGCTCCGAGAAGTCCTTCCAGGAGGCTTTGTCGATGTTAGAAACATTTGGAAACGTGTCCGTCCTCAGGCTCAATTACAAAATGACAGAAACTTTCTGGATAGGCTCAATGTCTAACAGTAAAGTCATTCTCTTTCCAAAAAAGAACCTCAAATGGCCGGAGCAAAAAGTAAAAGCTTTAGGGGTCTGGTTTTCAAACGACCCACAAATATCCCTATCATTGAATCTTCTCGAAAAATTGGAAACGGCAAGAAAGTGCCTTACCTCGTGGAGTCTCCGAAGGTTAAGCCTAATCGGGAAAATCGTTGTTTTAAAAAGCCTTGTGGCATCACAGCTAGTTTATGTTTTGACATCCCTTCAATCAAAAGAGTCTGTTATTAGGGAAGTAAATAGCCTTTTCTATGATTTTCTATGGGACGGAAAAAGCGATAAAATAAAGCGAAAAGTTATGATAAACGACTTTAAAGATGGTGGTCTTAGAATGTTGAACATTGAGTCTTTTAATAAAGCCCTAAAGTGCTCTTGGATTAAAAAATATTTGGACGAGAGGCAAATGGAAACTTTTCCTGGATTTGGAATTGGAATGTTTTGGGGGGAAGATGTTTTTTACTTACAACCTCAGCAAAAATGACCTTCTAAACCGCGTTCAGTTTAAGGACCCTTTCTTAAAAGAAGTTCTGAATATCTGTACCGAAGTTAACTTTGAACCCCAGTTAAAATCGGTTGAGCATTTCCATTCTCAAACTCTTTGGTTTAATTCGGTGTTTAAAATCGCCAAAAAGACTTTTTCCTATTCTGACTGGTCTAGGAGTGGCATTAATCAAGTCAGGGATTTGCTAAAAGACGATAACTCCTTTCTGTCGTACCAAGAATTTAAGGCAAAATTTAAATTCACACCGTGCCCTCTTACCTATTGTGGCGTTATTTCTATGCTTAAAATAGTCAAAAAGTCTCTGGGAAGTAACCCAACGGAAACGATGAAGCACGAACCAATGACCTCTAAGCTAGAAAAGGCAAAAAAAGCAAGTCAACTCGTATACAAGGTCCTTGTAGAAACAAAGGGATCTTTACCTGCCAAGAGTCAAGAAAAATGGATGTCGGATTGTAATTGTACCGAGATAAATTGGAAAGCAGCTTATCTGTTCACCCGCCAGTGTACTAATAGTTCAAGGTTGATTGAGTTTCAATTTAAGCTTTTACATTGGAGAATTCCCACAACTGATTCCTTCTTGCAAAAAATTGGCTCAAAGGAAAGCGGCAAATGCTCTTTTTGCGGTGTTGAACTTGAAACACTTACTCATCTCTTTTGGGATTGCGATGAAACCCAATGTTTTTGGTCTAAGGTTGTGACTTGGCTGAAAGAATGTAAAGTTGTTCAGGAGTCTTACATTCTAGAGATAACGACGGCTCTGGGCCTGAGGCCAGATACATCGAACTTGAAGCTACAAATTAACTATTCTCTTCTGCAAGCAAGGTTCTTTGTATGGTGTTGCAAGGTGAAGGGGAAAACTATAAGTTGGATCAATTTTAAGCAAATTCTCAAAAGAAACTTTGAAATAGAAACAGCAGGCCACCCAAATAAATTGGAATTGAAAAAATGGACCCTTTTGTCCCCCCTCCTGTAGGCTTTTTTTTTACTTGCTTTTCTGGACGAACGTGACCCCAAGCTCTCTCGCTCTAAACAAGAACGTAAGGCAATATATACGGTGTCTATAATGAAAAGCATGACGCACGTCTTGCCCCCTCTTTTCTCTTCCAAATTTCTTTTTTCCTTATAATTTAACTTCCTTCTTGTTTCTGCTTTTTGTATTTTTGTCTATTTGTGTATTTAAGCTTAAAAAGATATTTTTGTAAATATTTGTAAAGCCTTGTTGTGTAATGGAATAAAACATCCTATTATTAAAAAAAAAAGTATTTGATGTTTTTGCCGTTTACTGACTTCAAAGGAAAAGTACTTGCTGACGATGAAGGTAAATTCCTACAAAGTTTGTGCTTGGAAATTTTTCTTGTCAATGTTGAATTTGAATTTTTGTCATTTTCTCTTTAGTTCTTGCTAATTGTTGCAACTGTCAGCATGAAAGTTGATTTCTCTGCAAAGCTTCCTATAGCTAACCAGAGGCCCGGAAGCAGAGCAGAGGTTTATGAATTTGTCGCTTGGAGATAAACCATACCACCCGTCTGGAGTTATTTTACATTTGCATTTCAAAATTTCTCCTCCACGGTAGATCGAAAAAGAATGGCTGCTAACGAATCACTCGGCCGTGTCCGGTAACTAGCCTTCTTTCTCCATGTAAGCGTCACAAAACAGGCATTTCTAGTTATTTTCTCGATTCCTGTCTTTGATTTGTAATTGGGTTCCTAACTGGGATTCCTAACTGGGGTTCCTAACTCGGTTGTTAGTTTATCTCGAAATCTGCCGGCTTGTTAACAAGACAGAAATTGTGTTGCCGAACTTCTACAATAAAAAAGGAAAACCCGTAGAATGATTTCTGTGAGTTGTTTGAAACTGTAAGCCTAACTGGAAACTACAAAAAGAGATTCGATGCAGTGTGTTATCTGTGAAAGAGTTTGGCATGTGTATAATACTAATAATTTATTTTGTAGTGGAAGAAGTAGCAGATTTTGATGTCTGCTGAATGCCTTGGAAGCGTAAAGACAGTCCTTTTAGTAATGCTTGAATTAAACGAAAGGAAATGCTCAGAAGATTTTTTAACGTCTCTCCAGTTTTGATTTCGGGCGTTGCACTTAACCATTAAAAAAAGTTGCGTTTTGGGCATTTCCTTTCTTTTTTTCGAATGAACTTCTTTTCCGAAGCCAAAATATTTCCCTGAAAAGGCTTTCATCAGGTGTCGGTTTTCAGTTTATTTTTAGACGAGTAAAGACTGTCTCTCATTTTTAGATGAATTCCTGCATCTTCCTCGTTGTATTCTGGACAGTTATTCAACTGGGCTCTGCTCGGGGAGCGTGGGTGAGTTATAAAGACTTTTGTTCCTGGGCCATCGTAGCTTGATCAAAAATAAAACACAAGCAGCGGTAATAAACATTATAAACTAACGCATTTTTATATAAACTTGACGTTTCGTATGCATACCAAACGTCAAGTTTATATAAAAATGCGTAAGTTTATAATGTTTATTACCGCTGTATGGGTGAGTTAGCAACTTATATGAGACTTGCATTGAAAGTAAGATAACCCAGCTGGTGGAATATTAAGACATCAAACATTTCATACCTTTACACCCGTCTTCTTATTATATTTTTTGTGCGTGTTTCTTAACCCAATGTCCTCAGTAGCCTTTATAAGAAGTTTCAGCAAACAGAATCATGTCTACATCAGTGAGATCCTTGTAACAAGTTTATAGTTAAACCAAATAGCCCTCACTACACTGAACTGAGATCAGTCCACAAATTCTGACAAAACGAAAAACTCGTTGATTTCTCGTGCTATCAAGCTGATCCTCAACAAACAATAGTTCTGTCGCTACGTTTTCACTAAGTTTCACTTTCTTTCACATCGGATTTTAGAGTATAGATCACAATGGATTTACTAGTATCTCCTGAAAAAATAAGCATATTTATAAATTTCAAAACCAATGATGACAAAACAAAAAAAAAACTACACAAATATGTCTATACATAATATTGTACATATATACAATGGTTCTTGTTTGTACGTAGTTAGACTTGTATTACTGCAGTAAAGCATTGAATTTTTTTTTCAAAGACGATTAATCAAATCTAATTACTTATTAGTCCCTAGCAGCTCAAAGGTCACAATCTTTATAGAATCAGTTTTAGACTGCCTCAGAAAAATAAAATAGACTGCAAAAATAGAAAACAAACTGTAACTTCAAGAAAATATCTGCTCCTTTAAATGCAGCCAATGAGACAGCAAAAAGCATTCTGAGAATACTTTTTTAATCCTGGATTAATAGTGGAACACCGCAAAGACGAGACCTTTCAGAAAGGGAAAATAAAATAAAAGCAATTATTTACAATTTATGGACTTTCGGCCACGTGGCCTTCATTTAATTCTGTGCAATGTGATCCATCGGCATGAACCGTGCTTTAAGAAGTGATGTTTTTATTTCAGCTTCCCAGAAGCTGCAAGGAAATTAAAGATAAGGGAGGAGTGAGTGGTGTTTATAAGATCCAACCGTCACCACTCCTTGGTATATTACGGTGTATTGTGAGATGGCTGCTGGTGGCGGTGGCTTCACGTTCCTTCCGCGGAGCCTCAACAAAAGACCACGCGCCTGGGCAATTGTCAACGCCTTTTCAAAAAACATCCTGCTAAAGCAGCAGAAAAAAATCCGACCGCACCGAGTTTTACACCCTGATCCAGCCTGATCCATTATTTGCGAGCACTAATTTTGCAGTCTTGGTCAACAGCTTCTCTAGTTACACTACACCGTTGAACGCCTTCATGAGATACTACATCTTACTTGGCATCATTCCAAAATCTGCCGCTCAAAATCATGGTCTTCAAGGCTTCAAAGCCAATGGGCAGACAATCCAGTTCAGAAATTGCGACGCCAATCCCAATAGCTTGTTTGCATTCATGCCAAACTACAACCTTCAAACTCCAAGAGGCTATGGCCCGATCTCCGGCATCGATGCACGGTGGCGTTCTAAGGCCATTCCCATCTCCAATCCTGTTCGCACGATGCCAAACGAGTTCTTCTTCCTGACGGAGCTGCATTTTGGAGGCTGTGGTTGCTACTCGTCCAGCAACCAATGGGCTAATTTTGAAGCTACGGCTATCGGAATTCGCTAAATTTCAGTAACTTAGTTTTCCGCTTATAAATTAGGAAATATAATCATGTTAGTGAATGTGCGTTTAGTCTGGATAGCTTTACTAGTCTTAAATGTCAAAATAAAAGGCAATTTTAAGTAGCGTAGAATTTCTTGTTAGGAGAACAGCTCCTTTAAAGTGTATATGACACGAAAATTTTTTCTTCGGTTTTTGATTGTTTTATGTGTATAAAAAACGATTCTAAGCTTTAAACCGGCATCAAACTTTTCAAACGTACGTTTTTCGCGGTGAAAATAGCGCAAATCTGACTTCAAAAGTGTCGCCGTCTCGCGCGGCCAAAATATCACGTGATTAGCCAATGTGACGTCAATCGACTTGATAACAAAACCAACATGGCGTCAAAGTGGAAGGAACTTGGGAGAGTTGGCAAAGGTTTCTCGTAGCTGAAGCGCCTAATAAGCGGTGGGTTGCGTGTTCCTTTTGACGAAATGGAGGGGAAGTACTCAGCATTCCTCGGATCCAGCATTTTGGGACAAGGGAGTCGAAGTAATTGTGTTGAAGGAGATGCAAGGTCGAAGCACTCGGGCTACTCGAGATTTTGATGTTTGCTATGTTTTTAACTTGAAGATATGGTTACGAACGAGCATTGTTTTATAAGGATCTGTCTCGGTAAGCAAAGAAGTTTTACTGCAAAGCCCAGAGATGCTTTTCATTTGCAAAGCAGGACAGGTACGATAGCTTGGTCTGACTTTCGATTGTACAGGCGAACAGAGCTACCAGTACGGTCTTAAATGAAATTTGCTTTTATTCTTCTCTGGACTTAAGTTAGACATTATGATCAGTATCAATATAATTTCAACGACGATCGCCTACTCATAACATTTGTACACTGGACGGTGCATACACTGTCTTAACCTGACTGCACTGGATGAAGGATTTTAACTTAAATAAATCACCTTTTTAGCAAGACAAGAGTTCAGGATTTTGTTTTACTCTTCCTATGAGGAGGGTGTAAATGCCTCGTTGTTAGAGAGTGAAAATAGAAAGAAAATCAAGAGGCTGCTGAAAGAATTCCAGGAAAATGTCTCACTCGGGTATATTTGTTTATAAAGACAAACATTTTCTAGGAGTTTGTTTAATCCTATGTTTACATATCAAGGTTATTACCAATCAGGCTGAAATAAATTCCCTGCCTTTTCACTGATGACCACGACCTGACCTGACCTGACCTGACCTGATTTACATCAGCTTGCCAACAACAAAAATCTCTGTTTATACCAATAGCTGTAACTAAGCTAGACCCATCCAGGCCTCGAGTGATCTAGATTGGGTGGTTGTTGATACTGAAATAGGGCAGTCAGACCCCCCCCCCCCCCCTTGCTTTTTGGTCAGATGAAGTAAACATGGAATCATTATTTCTGCTTTATGTTTGGTGGTGGATCAATAAATATCAACTATCAAAATTGAAGATCAAGTGATGATGACAGAAGGACATTCCTTCTGTTGCAATGATTGTGACCTATTGTTAACAGGAATGATACATTACATTGTATTTAATTTACTATTTTAGAAACTTCCCATATAGGAATACTTAGATAAATTGTTGTTGTTGTTGTGCTGGCACTCTTTGTTGGCTGTGACAAAACAGGTACACTATGACATGATATTACAAACACAATAATCATTCCTAAGTAAAAATTGACTGGTGATTTACAATGATGTTAATGATGCCACAAATGCCCCAAGCTCACTCCGTCTCCACTTGTTAGGAAATATGGTATTAATTTAGGTGCTCCATACAGGGCTTCCACCTCTCTCCATCAGAATCAGGCTTAAGCAGATTAAGCTTGTGGGGCCAGCCCTGTGTCAGGAACCTGTATTGTGTGTGTGTTTGTGAAGCGGGGGGGGGGGGGGGAGCTGCTGCAAAAAATAATACCCACAAGTATCTACAAGGGATGTATGGATCCTCATCACTGTGTCTGAGTGATACATATGCTTTGGTAATTGACCACTTAATAATTATTATTGATGAAGATCGATGTTGATTCCCGTTATTCACAGGAAAATTGTTTGAGAAGGAGTCAATAGGGAGACCCACTGTTGATTTGCAAATTTACTCCTCAACTGTCAATTCTTGTTGGTTTATTCATAATTAACTGTTAGTTTTAGAAGAGTTTGATGTGTTGCGCTCCCCTTCCGTGGTATTAGAAACACCAAAAGCTATTTAAGAAGCTCAAGGACACCAGTTATTTTAAAAGCTAATGAACATGGTTATGATTCAATAACAGTTCTACAATATTGGAAAACCATACCCACTGCAAAACAAAACAAAATTAATTGTATTTTAATGCAGAATGTGGCACTGCCTTAGCTTCATGGTACTGAGTTGATTGAAAAATTACTGAGCCAAGATTAGTGTTAATACCCTAATATTGATACTCTAGATAGCAACAGTCTTAAGCTGCTATATTTGCTTAATCAGCCAGTGATATGGCAACTAGCATGCGAGCTGAAGTCAGTTTCAGTGCCGTTTTTAAAGTAAAGCGTATATAGATTCTAATTGCAGGATAACACGACAGTGCAAATAAATGTCTTTTCTGGCCTGTAAGTACATTGCGTACGGTCATATTATCAACAAAACGATTTTGTCATTGGCTTTTCTCTACACTCTGTAAAAACACTTTTGCTTGCTGCAGAAAGCACTGAAACTAATGCCAGGCTGGGAATAAACTCTGGGAACTCGTTCTTAAATCGAAATGAATCGAAAATTCAGCGCACTCTCTATAAGAACGACGACATTTTTGCGGTATTAAAACATCAAAACAATCGGCACTTTCGGTTCTCCTTAAGTTGATGGAAACAGTAAGCTGTTTATGTGAACACAAGGGCTTTGATGTTCTTAATAAACCCTAAAAGAACTTAACAAAGAAATCTCACAACTGAGGTGCTTCCACTGATGTACAGTCAGGATAAATCATCGACTTTGAGATAAACATCCTCACCACAGTACGAAAGAAGAGAAGACATCGCAAATGTTCGTCGTTGTCTGGTTTAATAAGACCTAAAACAGCTCTATTTTTTCTCCTACTTGTTCTTTCTCACTGTAGGTCTTGGAAGTTTCGAAAAGATCACCGATACTGATGAACAGTGTCAACATTTTGAGACGATTTGTAACAAAAACACTGCGTTCGCGGGAACGCAATCAAGTCAATTGACGTCACAATGCGGTAAATTCGGTCCCAGTCCCCGGGACAGTTTTTAAGTGAAAAATAGGGTCTTTTGCCCGCGAAAAAAAGGTTTTTAAAAATTTTAGACAGGTTTTAAGTTTAGAATCGTTTTTTATACACATCAGACTCTTGAAAACCGAAGAAAAAAATTTCGTGTCATATACATTTTAAGTTTAGTACTGAAGCAGTCAAATGCTTTGCCACTGGCACGAGGAATAAAACTAAGC
Organism: Siderastrea radians; assembly: GCA_964017195.1. NCBI lineage: Eukaryota > Metazoa > Cnidaria > Anthozoa > Scleractinia > Rhizangiidae > Siderastrea > Siderastrea radians. The sequence continues at coordinate 29,463,208 of OZ024896.1, read as the reverse complement.
GAAAAAAGTGGGAAAAGAGTGATGATAAAAGACGTAAAAAACGTTTCAAGTTGTTATTTTTTTCCCGAATGATATACAGCATTATTTGTTAATATTCCGTCATTTCCTTCGAATTAACCCCCAGAGAACCCGCAGGTCTCCGGATTTTTCAAGTGACGCGGAGGTGTGAATGGGGACATAAATTAAAACCCAAAACAATCCCTCGGGCTTGAAGCAAAACCCCCAAAATCCTCTGAACCAAAACCAACCCCCAAAGCTCAAAACTTCGGTGCTGCGTACTAAATACGCCAAAGGCTCTGAAACATGTCAGTGTTTTACATGATTAACAAGCTGTGTTCACACACAGCATTCTAGCTAAAGCTCGTGAGTATGTAGCAAGAGAGGATAAAGGGGTAAGAGAGTTATTCCCTCATATAGGCCCTATCCCATTCTAATCCCTCTCAAGTTATTTTTAGAAGGTATCGAATTCACGCGGAGAATGTTACCTCGCGCGTCGCAAGTTTCGTGGAGGAGGAATCCATAAACATGGCGGGGATTGTCGAATGCGAAATGAGAATAGCGTTGTTTATTCTTTTTTCAATTTTTACATGGATCAATCGACATCAAGGAAATGAAATGGGTTGAAGATTCAACTGCGGGAGCAAAGCGGAACAAACAAAGTTTAGTTTCATTTTCTGGAGATGATTTACAGCGCGAGATGAAATTCAGATGTCCGTATAAAAACCGACCCTATCGAAAACTAAATTGTAACTTGTATTCCTTTTGCTTTTAGCTAGATCGCCCTGGCCGAGGAAATACTCCACGAAGGTCCCACGTTTTTCAACAGAATGATTCTAAGTCATTCCATGAGACTTTACCATAGAAGCAGCTGATGAGGTTCACTGAAGAACCGAAACTCGAGTCTTGCTTGTGAAATGTGCCTACTTTTTGAAATCTACAGGTTCTAAAATCGTTGTTGGGCCCGAAATCTTCCACTGCTCCGACATCGAACGAAGTAATGGAAGCTGACGACGACGAAGTGGAACTAAAACTAAGGCTCAATTTGAGCCTACTGTTTAATTTAATTTACAAAGCGATCAGTACAGGCGTTAAAATAATTTTCTACTCAAACTTTAAATACAATTACGATTACGTACTGCCAATGTACCTTCCATCTTGTTTTCCGATTCCCGATGCTCAACACAACAAATACACTCTTTCGGCGTTAACATTACTACACATTTTCGGCAAGAACACCATTCATGTGCTCTTCATCCGCTCGTTCAATCCATTATCTTCACTGCTTTCATCATCAGCTAAATCGCGGACACGTTCTGGCTCAAAACGGTAAGGTTCAAGCGCTGCCATTTTTATGTTGGCGAGGCGGAGAAGACCCCTCCGACGCAATTTCGTTCCCAGAGCCCACGTTACCCGACCGCTGGTCTCGTTAAACAAATTGACGTCACGGATAAGCGGCCAGGCTGTTCAGTATGATTTAAAATGGCGGCGCGCAGTGTTGAATTTTGGCCCTCTTTGGAGAGGAATTTCAGTGGGATCGGATGCACTTTAGAAGCTAAAACCACGGTCAGTAACTCAACTTAGTGTTATCTTTTTATTGGCGATTTCAAAAAATACACCCTTTCTGGAGTGACCTTCTCCTTTAAAAAAATAATTCTACTTTTCTTGACCGATAAGACCGGATTGTCATAGCATTGATTCTTTCCTTGTGTTTTAATTTCCTCCGACTGAAATTATTTTTCTCGCTTAATTCGTTTAATATTTTCTTATTGTTCCTGCATTCCTCGTACCTGCTCGCTAGCTAGCTAGTCGTTGTTATTCGCCAAATGGATTCATCATCAGACGGTTCTTTGCCAACAGCGGAATACTAGTTTGAAGGATGTAAGTATTTGTCATTCTACTACACTAGTAAAGCAATGGAAAACAATACAAGTCTTGCATAGGAGGCAGACCTAATAGAGGGCACAAACTAAAACCAAACAAAACGAAAGTGTCACTATAGGAATGCGATGCTTACCGCTGTGTTTACGGATATGTTGTTTCGATACCAAAAAATTGCATTGAGGCACGAAATGGGGATCGTGTCTAAAAGTACACACGAGTGACCACGAGTGAGAATGCATCAAAATCTTTTGCTGATGCCATGATGACGTCATCATTACATCATTTTATCAAATAATCACTATTTCACGAGAAACTGACCGTTTCTTGAGACCTTAATACCTGGATTCGACATTTCCGCCACTTCTGACTGAACGGGGGAGGGGCTAGGGGACAGACAGGGAGGGAGATGGGGGGTACAAACTTCCCGTCACCCGCACCCTTTAATCTCGGTCCCCGCCACTTTTCTTAACTTTTTCTTCCCTCGCTTTTTTCCGCCTCCCGTACACCTCCCTCCCTCTCTTCTACCCGGTGTCCCAAATTCTGCCAGTGACTAAGGGCGAAAAAAGGAAAGAAAGTGAAAATGACATAAAAATTAACAAAAAGGTTTTTTGTGAAAGTACGTGATTTAAGGAAATATTTTAACAAGAAAAAAACCAAGCCTGGAGAAAAGCACAGAATTGACAGGTAGTGAATGACAATTTCAACAATCTTTAATGCTTTATGATTCTTATATGTGAGAGCCCAATTTCCCCTGTAATATGACATAATTCGTTTAATAGTTAGAATTTGGGACTCCGGGTAGAAAAGAGGGAGGGAGGTGTACGGGAGGCGGAAAAAAGCGCGGGAAGAAAAAGTTAAGAAAAGTGGCGGGAACCAAGATTAAAGGGTGCGGGTGACGGGAAGTTTGTACCCCCCATCCCCCTCCCTTCAGTCAGAAGTGGCGGAAATGTCGAATCCAGGTATTAAGGCCTCAAGAAACGGTCAGTTTGCCGTGAAATAGTGATTATTTGATAAAATGATGTAATGATGACGTCATCATGACATCAGCAAAAAATTTTGATGCATTCTCACTCGTGGTCACTCGTAGTCACTCGTGTTCACTCGTGGTCACTCGTGGTCACTCGTGGTCTACTCGTGGTCACTCGTGGTCACTCGTGGTCATTCGTGGTCATTCGTGGTCACCCGTGGTCACTCGTGTGTACTTTTAGACACGATCCGAAATGGGCCCTAAGATTGAAATTTTCTTCTTTTTAACTACAAAGTCACGATTCCATGTAATCTTGAATCTTTTTGTCTTTGTTATTATTTTTTGGACCTGATATTGGATTGTTGAAAACAAACGATTCAGTATCACTTGTAAACAATGGACTTACAATTGGCTTCCGGTTATCCAACCAAGTTGCTTTGAATGATATTTTGCTACTGAAAAAGCTTTGGGAACAAATACATGTTAGATTCCAGATAAATTGATTTTAGGTTCTGATTTGAAAGTATTCTTAAGTTTTAAATAAAGAGGCGACAACAGAATCATCAGAGAAATATTGTGAAGTGATATTAAAACACTTTTAATTGTGCTCTTGTATAACGGTTGGAGAACCGTTACCACGTAATACCCCAAATTGCTGTTTTGATACCAAATAATTTTCTTAATATATTAACTGAATTGATCACTTGAAGGTACCGGCGAGAATAGAGAGAGAGAACGAGAAAACATTTGTAATCGCAGCAACCATTTCTGGAGTGAGTTGTAAGATGTCGGGCAAACAAGACGAGTTAAACTCAAGCGGAAAAAACTAGAACAACTAACTTTTAGTTTAGGCAAACTCAAAGCTGTTGAGAAGAGTTACAAGAATTCAAAGTTACACAGGAACACAACTAAAAGTGTTTTGATCATGTGATATCATATTTTCCGAACGTCACGAAACTCATTTGTGATACAATGACAACGAATCTTTAAAATACCTTCAGTGAACGGTGCAATATCTGTAAAAGGCAATAATGTAACCACTTTAAGCCGCTGATCACAATGTTTCTCCTTGTATGAACTCGTTTTATTTATTTGTATGTGTCGACTGCAATATCCACCGATAATTTGTATGCCATCTAAATTCAAGAGCTTTTGAAAGCAAATTAACACCAGACTACATCTATGCCAATTGAACCAGTCCACTGACATGGTCTTCAATTACCCCCATCATGTCTTTCTTTAATTGTTATTTTAAGCCCCTTGCTTATCATTACGTTTCACATCAGAAGTGAAACGAAGTCTTCCCGTAAGAACCACGCACAAAACAGCCAGACCTCTGTTAAAGTGTATATGACACGAAATTATATTTTACGTTTTTCCCTTCACTGATATGTGAAAAAAAAGGTATGCTGTTTAAAAATTGCAAAAAAAATTTTTTTCCACTAGTTTTGGCGGCCGAAATGCGCGTTTTTTCCCTTCGAATTTGTCCCGGAGACTGGGTACGAGAAACGGACTTGTGACGTCAGTCGACTTGACTGCGTTGTTGCTAAGGCGAAAGTTTGGGTAGTTTCTCTGCTAGTATCTAAGATTGTGTTTTACCTTTCCTTGCCCGAAAATGTCAAGCGACTCTGAAATTTGCGAGTCAATTGACTCCGTGGAAAGTACAGATGAAAACCAAGATTCTGAGGAAGATTGGGGAGTGTTAGAAACAGAGATAATTCCCTACCAAGATGAGCCGCTTGCCGATGCCGTAGACGAGGAAACGATGGCAGTGGATGGTGAGTCCGATGAAGAAAAAGACGTCGATGGCCTAACTCCAGCCGTTTTGGAGCAGCGATATGAATGAACAGTTACTCTTGACTCTTGGTTAGTAAAGTTGTTAGAATTAATTGCTTTTCTCCATGTACGTGCCAGGATTGTGTATGACGAGATCTTTGTTTATTTCAGGTGTCGTTGTCACCCCTGCAACACAGAAACACTAGTTGGGTCTCTCGAATTTCGGTGTTGTAGAGAAGTAACAAATGCGTCAGGAAAAATGGTGTTCGACGGGTCGATTGAGAGAATTAGTTGTATAACGGAACACGACGATTACGACGCCATTACGAACCGGGCAGTTCTTGTTCAAGTGGCTCCACTGTTGAGGGATAAAGATGGCAGGACTTATCGTCGACGAGCTGGAGTGTCCGAAAATGAGTAAATAATATTTGTTCTTTTTTCAACTGTTATATCCAGGTCTTGTGGACGTGAATTAAGTCTAAAGCATAAGAATAAACAGTACGTTCATGACAAACGTTTTGTTTTTTGTCGGCCGGGGAAGTAGATTTTAAAGGCTCGACAGTTGTTTCCTACGAGGTCCGCGTATTGAACAGAAATGTGACAGTTTAGCTGTAGGAACAACAGCCACAGAGCTACTTATTACAGTTCATTATCATTTTAGAACCCTCTAGGAACTTTTTGTCTTTCTACTTTTTAATCCTTGATCAAAGTGGCTAAACCAGGAGATCATAGAAAATATCCCAGGAGCTGCTTAATTTACCAAAAATCTGTTTGTATCCTCTTTTAGGTTTATAAGAGCTGTGGCATACCGATGGACAACACGATGGCTTTGTGGGTACATGGGGTGGGACAACACCAGGCCATTGCCAGCCTGTGTTTATCATAACATTAGAACAAAGTATCAATCCCGCCAGTCAAGAGGATATGCATCTTCTCAGGAGAGAGAAAATTGACAGAGACAGTGTTATGAAACATGTCATATTTATTTGCTTGGTAGCTACTTAGTGAACTTTGTAAACAAGAGGGTCTGTTGTGTATGTTTGGCATGAAAGGTACTGTGGAGAAATAAGAATACATTTAACTGAATGTAATCAATCTAAACCTTGTTGACATTAGACCCTTGAATCCCATCAGTCTCAAACTGAAAGCTGCTTTTCCCATTGAATGTTATACAGTAATTTGCTTCTGGCCATTTAAACTTTCTTTACACTTCTTTGGACAATATTTTATTTCTCTTGCAGTTCAAGATAGCTGGAGTCTACTGTAGTCTGTATCGTAAACATGAACAGCTCGTACTATTTCTATACAGGAATCAGATGACTTCTTATACACATTACTTTGCTCCTGGATTAAGGTCTTTATTCAAAATATGAACCCACAATCTGTATGTGGGCAAATAAGCAGTTAAAATTGAGTTACTCAACTGAAATCTTAGTGATACTAAAAATATAAGGCAAAATCTTGGAAATTTTGTAGACTATTTCCAACTCTGTTACAATTTAGTTCTGCCTGATACACAAGGTTTTATAGTGGCTACCATGTAAGCAAGTTTCAACTACCACTATGTCTTTTCTTAAAACAAACAAATGAAAAAAATGGTTGACGTTGAAAACCAAAAGAAAGATATGCAGTGGGTATCATTTGTAAAATGAATTTGTACATTGCTCTATAAATCACTTTTAAAATTATTCAAAGAGCATTTTATTTTTTGCATCGACCTTTATGGCCACGTAATGGTTTTTTGCATATGCTGCAGATATAAGGCCTCCTTGATGTAAAATTTGATTTCTGGTCTGGGTGTCATCATCATTAGGTTGTAGGGAAGACTGCTCTGCTTCTGTAGAAAATAAACATGTACACGTAGTTACTTATTGATATTAAATATTGTGTACAACTGTGATAATGGATAACTTTGAGATGCAACATGTACCAGCAAATGTCAGATCATATGCCCAAAGGAAACAGTAAAACAACATCAGTACATGTAGACAAGGTTGGACAAAATATGTGAAGCTAAATGAAAAATTGTTCAAGACCAAAATGCAAAGGATGTCTTTCTCTTGGTGAGATGTCAACTGTCCACTCAACTAAATGTTACAGTTCAGAAGTGATGCTGGCTCATTTCTAAGGACAATCACTACTTTACTAAAACTTTGGAATTGAAGGATTAAAGCTAGTTAACACACCAGATGGAAACAGTGGTGTTCTCTTCATTTTCTTTCTTTCTCTGTAGCCTTTCACAGCATCCTCTTTACTCTTCCTTTCTTGGAACTGTCTGTTGAGAGACTCAGGCGCCTTGCCAGAGTATCTGTCTAGTACCTCCTTCATTTCTGACTTTGGTAAGGTGAACAAAAGTTTCTTCATTGTGTCAACATAGCCTGAGAAATATACATGTTATATTTATAAATGTATGAGAACCATGAAACATGTTGCAGTCACCCCTTTTAAGCCACCAATCTGATCTACATGTATAAGTGCACCTTCAAAGACTCTAGTCTTCTAACATCAGTTTCTGAGAGATGACCTGGTTTTCTTGTCATAAGATGAAAAAGGGTGGAGGGAGAAGGGGTTTGTACTTCAACTTGTTAAAATGGTGCATAAAATTTCCACTGAAGCAATTGCACAATATCTCTAATCATGTTATCATACCATAAGTAGGAGGGTATGCCACTTCTCGAACAATTTCTTCTCCCAGTTTGAATTTAGGGTATGTCACACGTATGTACTCGTTTCCATCCCTTGACAGTTGTGTTTCTCTTTGGATATTTTCATTGAAATGCAAGCTTGCAAGTATGTGTCTGTAAAAGAGGTAACAATACACAATGAATAGTAATCGAATGTATGATTGGCCTGCATAACAGGTGCATGAAAAGGATAAAGAGTGGGGAGCGCAACGGAGGAAGATGCGAGGGGAGACTACTTCTCCCCATGCGTGTCTTCCACCCTCGTGCATCCTTCTCTTTCATGCTTTTCTACTTGTACTCATTTCCATGCGCCTGCTATGCAGGATATCATAAGATAAACCTTGCATCATATCAAAAATGTCCAGGGTAATTTCAAAAGTACCCTTTGTACATTTTTATGCTTCATAAAAATTTGGCTAGTGGGAATGTGGGAAAACGGGGAATCGAGGAGATGCCACTACAACTTCTGCTGGGCTACTAGCATAAAAAGGAACTCTCAGTCACCAGGAAAAGTACAATTTTGGATCAGATCTGAATCTATGACATACATGTATTAATCAAACCAAATTTCTTTTCCTAGTAAGGGTTACTTTGAAAACAGGAGTAATATTTCTATATTGTCATTGCCACAGTAAGACAAAATACCTGCAAAGTGATCCTAGCCAAGAGTAACAAATCATCTTTGGATGCCAGTAGTTTAGAGTGGCATGGAAGCCTTCCAGGCAACTTGTCTGGGCATCGGGTGACAACTTTTTTATGTCATTTAGTAGTACCTTCTTAGTCAGCAAAGCCTTCAGTTTGTCATAAGCTGCAGTTCCTAAAAAAAAAAAATATTACATTGAATCAATAATTACCCCTCCGTCAGGACGGGGTCTAGTGATATCAGTGGTTTTTAATTTTTTTTTTTTGTGGTCACTTGCCCCATACTCCCAGTTTTCGCTCGGCCAAACAAATACTCGCCGTGTCTTTCACTACACAGGCTAGGACTTGTATCTTGAGTGACCGTAATATGTTTTACACCCTGAGGGGAAGGAGAACAACGGTGGGGAAAAATGCCCCTGGGGCTTTTCTTGTTAATACATGAAGAACACGAACTGTGACCCAAGTTGCTATAAATAAATAAATTAGTTGAAAATAAAGTTATGGGCCTCCTTTTTCTAGGGTGAGCTAATAGTGGTATGTCTACTAGAGTGTACGCTGCTGTTACTGTTCATTACCAAGTGGGAAAGGATGTCCACATACAACTGTAATGTAAAAAAAGAGATAAGGTTCTAGAAGGAAAAAGATGAGCCCATACACAGAATGGTATATTACATATCAATAGGAAATCATGGAAACAACTTCATACCAACTTTTATCCACTTTCTAGGTTCAAGATCTCCATGATGGCACTTTTTGTAGAGTGGATCTGGGTGGTTATCATGTTTGTTGCAAACATGCCGCAAGAATGAATTCCACTTAGCAAAAATGAGAGCCTCAAAACCAGCTGCAGTCGATGTAGCACACCAATACACATGCCTACGAATCCCTTTCATCCAGTGTTTGATAATTTCACATCCCTTCTCTTTGCTCAAAGCCAACAACCTCTTCGAGATTGATCTTGCCACATGCCAGGTAGCAAAATAATGCTTGGTATTGGCACAGTTTTCGCGAATCCACTTTGCAATTCCTCTATGTCGATCTGAGACAAAGACAGCAATTGACACACCAAGCCTTTGTAAATATGCAAAACACCTCTTAGCCCCCTCAAGTTCTGTCTGTTGATTCCCTCCTGCTTCGTTTGCCTAATAAAGAATAATGACGGGTGATTAGTGTCTCCCCTGGCATTGGGAAAAAAATGGCAACAGGTATTATTTGTATTTTTAATTTATTTAAATCAATATTTATACAGGAGCTTCCAGCCTAGCATAGCTACTTTAAATGGAGTCCTGGTATAACACAAATTTACAAGCAACATAAATGTACTAGACATAATATGAAACTAAAGTTAATGTATGGGTTATGACTACAAATAAAAATTAATATCAATGGTAACAGGTAATATTGCTTATTACTGTTTCACGAAAGCTGTCCCATTTAAATCCTATAGACAATGCAAAGGGCAGTTTAATACACAAATTACCAATTGCAGGAACTTGTTCACAACATTAATTGTGAAAATCAAAATTAAAATATGAACCTTCTCTTTAAACATGACTCTGCTGTCTACAATCCCAATTTTTTAGAAGTATGAAATGTTAACTGCTCTGTCAATAGCAGTATTGGTAGTTAGGTTTCACTCACCTGAACTAATTCAAAGTGGACTACTTTCATGATGGTTGTGCAAAACATCGTATACACACCATATTTCGCTGAGTGTCCCACAGAATCAAAGCGTCCATCCCCTGTCCAAGCTACGTCTTTCAAACCCTTGATCTTAGCAATGAGGCTGGCTCGATAAGACTCCCAGTGATGGAGGATGACAGGAAATAGGAAGGACTTCTGGTGCCTGAAATAGGTTCGGGCAGAATAGACATGGAGTCCCATGTGTCGAAAGACAAGCAGTATCTTGTTGATTGATGCTCCAGCCATTAAGATTGAGAAACTCAACAAGATATTCCCCACAGGATATTATTTCCCAAGGATTGGCAGAGGCTGCGATTTCCAAACATACACACCCTGGCATTTGGAACATTTCTGTGTAACTGTGACAATGGTACCATTTTGCTTCATTGTAGCTGATGGACTGCTCTCTTTACACGTGAAGCAGAAGAGGGTAAAGAGTTGGACAAGCATGCTATAAAACACAATAAACTTTGGTTCTTTGTACGCTGGTGTATCTTGATCAACTCTGCAAAATTCAATACAAAATTGTTTCACCTGGTTAGTTTTACATAATTATGACTCCATAGTATACAACAACTTCCAGACATGACATAACAAGATAACAAGTTAGTTTTTGTTACCCCGGCGTATTCAGCATCATACGAAAAAGGAATTTGAGAAACAGTTGTACATGTATATAAAATATTATGATATGACAACAAATGCACCAATTTTACTTTGATTCACACCTTATATCTTTCTCTGTTGTTTCATCTGAAAGATCCTCTTCCACATCATCATCCCCTGTGCTTTCACTTTCATGGTCCTCTTTTACCAGTGATTCCCAGCTGCTGTCTTCATCTGTTCCTGTAGCTGTTCCAGTACCAGACCAGACAAAGAAGTCTTCTGAAGTTCCCTCATCTTTAATGATACACTTCATTGAGCTAGTGAATGTTTTTGTGCTTAGCACTCTATGTACTTGAACTCAATATAGCATTACCTTTTTGCTAAAAGTAATGGAGCAAGAAATAAGTGAAATAAATTTGGGGGAGGGTGGCTATTCACTTGTGAGGTACATACTAAAGCAATATTTCCTTCTATTCACAATGCAACTACCAGCTGTTTCAGCATTTGGCAAATAATTACCACTTCTCACATCAATTTTGACAAACAATAATTATTATTCACTGAAGTTAGCAAATAAAATAAAATAAAATTCATCCAAGGTTAGTAAGAAATACATAACAAATTATACTAAAAACAAAATAATACTTCACATTGTACAAGGGTGACCAACAAGGATTCATGGTATTATACATGAACAGAAAATTATAAAACAATGTAAGATAAGAACCAGGGCTGGCACTAAGTTTGAGTCACCTGTTGCCTTGATCTTCACACCCATAACATACTTGTTGCTTTGTGAGGAAATTATTCCAACAAGAGGTCAAGTTCCCTCTAACAAATTATGAGGTCTCCTAAAATTTACACATCTGTATCAGGTGAGGTTTACACACTGGCCACTAATGACAGCCCCAACAACGAGAAGCCTCCATACTATACTTACACTTTTAAGTTCTCTCACATCCTGTTTCACCTTAGAAATAGTTCTCTTGAGACGCTGATTTGTCTTTTGAAGACTCTTGTATTTACTTTTGTCAACAAACGTACCCTTACGGGAACTGCTACTCTGGGGAACTGATGGTGGCAATGCCGTGACTGGAGTTTCATGTAGTACAGGAAGTCGTACAGGAACAGTAGCACAATCAACTGTTGTTCCAGGGGAGGTGCTACCAGTTAATTCTGTGACAGTGAGACTGGAAGCAGGTGGAGGAGACACTGTGAGAGGGGAAATAGATGTGGACACACTGGCAGGCACTGTTATAGATTGGACATCAGGTTGTATACTGGAAGCTGTACTGGTGATAGTGGATGTACTGCTAGTAACAGCATCATTGGTAGCTGACATGGCAGACAGTACCTCAGTGGGGGCAGTAGTCATAGTTGTGTTGCAACCATCAAGAGAATCATCTTCGCCAGCAAGAACATCTGCTTTGCTTGTTGGATGTACTGAATCAATCTTTCTTCTTTTGGGGTTGCCCGATTCCCCTTCCAACTCCGAATAGGCATCTCGCAATAGCTAAAGAAATAAACATTAAATTAAAGTTTAAATTAAAGATTAAATATTACTATTGAGAATTCGAGGTTTGAAAGACATAAAAAACTTAAGCTTACTTACATAAGCTCACACACGCCAAAGAGAGTGAGACCCAAACACATAAACAAACACCACATATAAACACATGAAATAAAGTGAAACAAAACAAAGTAAAATTTAGTGCATGCTCCTTTGCAATAAATTATTGGCAATGAAATACATGTCCGTGCAGGTCAGAACGATATGTGAATCAGAGTGAATACATGGAGCCGCTTTCACTGCCAATGACGACTGAAAAAAGTTTTGGATTCCAATACTCTATAAGAAAGCTGAACTCAACAAACCTAGCTAAAACGAATGCCCTAGCTGCAAACTGTAAAAATCGTAATTTAGGAATATAAACATATGGGTGCTCACGAATATTTATATGACCTTGAGCAATGTCAATTGATAACAAAGCCTTTGCACGTGCAAAGCAAAATCACGAAAGACTTACCTGTCGCTTTTCCCTCTCCGTTAAAACTTGTGGAGGCTCAGGCACAAAGGAGTCTCTTGTTGGAATGGAACCTCTGATCAAGTTTCTTTTTAGTTTTATCCCTTCCATTCCTTCCAGCGAAGACGCCAGGCTATTTTCGAAGCAACTTTGTTCAAAGTGTGCCGAGCTCAGCGATGTATACTTCCCAATCGGTTCTTTGAAATCAACTCGGTGTCGCTGGACGAATTTCACCCATTTCGCTCTCACAGTAGGGTCTGACGGAAAGAGATGCATGGAAATTCCCGGCGTGTATCCTGTGTTCGTACAGCTTTCCTTGTTGGGCGTTCCGGCCGCACAAAATCTCCCTCCTTTTCGGGTAGGTTTTCTCTTATTTTCCGCCATGATTTGTTGTGAATCAAGTCGATTGACGGCACACATACAAATCACGTGACATTTTGGCCGCGCGCTTCTGGCGACACTTTAACACGAAACAAGCTTTTTTCCGCCACAACGGATATAGAATCTCACTTCGTTTCTAAAACACAAAGCAAAGAGACACTCTTAAAATTCTTTAAAGTCGGCAACAAGGGATAGCAAAATCTCCGTACGAATAATCGATGTTTTCTCGAGCGCTGTACATCCTACCTCCGCCGCTTGTGTTTGTAAGTGGGCTTCAAACTGTGTCTTGTTAACAAACATGAAAGTTTTCCCGGAAACTTCTTGTGAAAAGTCTTGTAAAACCCTTTATGGAATAATCGATGTTTTCTCGACCGCTTTACATCCTAGGTACGCCGCTTGTGTTTATAAGTGGACTTGAAACTGTGCCTTGTCGAGAAACTCGAAAACGTTTCTAAAAAACTCAAAGAAATTAACATAACAAATTTGCTCTTGAAACCACGATCTTTGGGTTTACACGCTAAACTGACCGTTTGGGGCCTGGGCGTCATGAAAGCGAGGCCAAAGTCCATACCAGTTTCCGGTCGAGCACAGGCCCCTGCAAAAATCTTCGAGGGGGGGGGGGGCTAATTTGGCGTCGACGACGATTACAGAAAATCTCGAATTTTTCTGCCTGCAAGAGATCGATTAGGACTGCGTTCTCCTTCGTTGAACGCAATTAGTGTCTCTGGGCTTGAAGTAGAAAATCCTCAGACGTGTCGAGACACGCGACAGCCTAGCCTCTGTTATTTTTGACGCGAGCAATTTTAAGCGAGTGAATCAATTTGTCAGCAGAGACATCAAAATGCTTCTTGATACTAATTAATCGTTGTTATGTTCTGCTTGAAATTTTCTTGTTAATAGCTTGTTATTCTGCATACCTTGATGGTCATTTTAAAACATATCACTGGCAAATTCATTTATGTAAGGTCGTGCAAAAACCATCATGAATTGATTACAGTTATTTTGTATATTGAGATGCCTGCCTGTGACGTTGTAGAGCCCAAAGCCCCATGCACACTAGCACATTTTCTATGGCAAACCTTATTTACTAATGTAGATGAGAAAATTTTGTCAATTTGTTTCGCTACAAATGTCTTTGATTATTTAACTGGCATGTCAGTTTCATTTGTCATAGAAAATTTGTCGTGTGAATTTGCTCTTGTAAATAGGTAATCAAAGATTGCTGGACTGATTTAGTTTCAGGCCCTTTGTTAGTACATGTTTTTGGAGCTTTTGTGCTGGCTTAACCAGGCAAGCGATAATAGCTGAGTTGGGCACTCGCTGTTCCACTGACTGAAACACATTGTCAGCACATATTCAAGGACATTTGTCGTCAGCAGAAAATTTGTTCACAGTGGTCAAATCTTTTCACAGTAATTCTCAGTCAAAACAATACGTAAACCCAAGCTCAGAGCCATGATATCATATATGGGAAAGCAGAGGACATCAAAGGCTTTCACCTCCTTGGTGACAACCTGGGAACCGGAAGTGTTGGCTATCGAACGCACTCTCTTAATCTTTGATCAGTGCTGAACTAAGACGCGAAAAAAATCCGCCCCTGGAGCTAATAAGCGGACTTTCATACACATTGATATCGATGTTGATGTTACAAAGGTCATCTACTGGTTTTGTTTTTGAAATGGCTGATTTCATGATTCTATATATATTTCGACAAGGAAAAAATATTGGCGATTGTGTGGTTTGGCCATAGTAGCCTATAAAATTATCACTTGTTCGTCATAGATACCAACCACGTGAATAACAGGCAATTTCCATAACTCCAACGAGCGTAACTGAGTACAGTGTACTTAGCATTCCAGGCAAAATTTTTTAGTCAATAAATTACAATTAGGCGTAGAGAGATGGCATTCAGAAAGCATGAATTAACTGTTCAGTTTCTTTACCGTTTGCGTGAAATCTGGTTGCAAAGGAGATTTTAGTCTGTTGATCCATCACGTTTTGTTGCTCAGTCTTAAAATAGGACAATTTAGAATCAAACGTAAATATCCAGTCGCTTCAGCAGTTCCATGCGCACCTTAATCCTTGTTTTCTACATTGCCTCACTGATACCAAAGAAAGTTGCATTGTGGCAAGAATGGGTCCTGAGATTTACTTTCTTTCTTGATCTACAGAGTCATGGTTTTAAGTACAAATCAATTGTTTTCTGTTTGTTATTGTTTTAACCAAGTTTATTTGAATAATGTATTGCTGCTTGAACAAAAAGCTTTGTAAACAAATCAGTGGATTTTTTATAAATTCTGGATTTATATATTGATTTGAACGTATTCCTACAGTTCTGAATTAGAAAGAGGCGATAACAGAGTTATCAGAAAAATAATGTGAAATGATCAAAACCCTTTTAATTGTGACCCTGTCTAAGGGTGAGAGAACCAACCACATAATACACAAATTTGTTGTTTGATGTGGGATAATTTGCTTGGAAAGCTGTCTGAATTGATCACTAAGAAGTATTGATGATTTTTATGTCAGAAAAAGATGCTTTGAAATTCCCAATGAAGTAAGGCAAGAGAGAAATGGAACGAGAAAAAACTATTTTTATTTATCTACCTGAAAACAAAGTGAAATTGCTATGGTGAGAAGAAAGTTGTTGGATAGACAGGAAGAGTTAACTCAAGCGGGAAGAATTAATCAAACTGTGTGATATTGAATGAGTGCCGTTTAGTTTAGGTATATTTCATGTACATTTGAATCGAAGCTGTTGAGGAAATATTCATATAAATTACGCAGGAAACAATTAAAGTGTTTTGATCATGTCATAATATTTTTCTGAAGGTCACGAATAGAAAGCTGTGATCCTATGACAACAAATTCAAGCCGTACTTGACTGAAGGGCCTCATCACGTAACAGGAAGCCGCCGTTCTCGTGCAATTCGATTGGATTGTCTCATTAGTTCTTTGTTATAAAAAGTCGTGCCCTTTCTTGTTGTTATCACATGAAGCTCTCTTTCTATGAGTTTAAGAGGCGAGCACAATTGAGCTAAGTCCATGTTGTCTAGGTTGCTAAAAACGTTTAAGATATAATGGTACAGAAGTAACAAGCTGTCTTACGCTGTAAAACATTATATGTTGAGAGTATGCAGGTTGATTGTCAGTTAAAATAGTATTGCAACAAGCTGCTCTGGTCCAGCTGTCTTGCCAACAGCAGGTTAAGCCGGAGGACTAAGTAATTCGTGTTCAGTTGCGACTAACCGGAAATTGACGACTGGCTAATGCACAACAACAACAACAACACTGATTGCAATGAAACTTGCTTTAAAACCTGACAACGAACTCTGTCGACAGCATGAAAGACGATGTAAATTGTGCCGCCGAACTTCTGCAGTAAAAAAAGAAACTCGTAAAATGATTCAGTCCGTAAGTTGTTTGAAACTGTAAGCCTAACTGGAAACTACGAAAAGAGATTCGATGCAAAGTAAATACTTGCAGCCAAATTTAACTTGAACTGTGTGATATCTGTGAAACACAAAAAAATCCTGCTGCATCTTTGCCAATTGACTCAGTTTAGGTTTTTAACTACCATCCTACCTACCAGTTTTGTGTTCAGTCTTGTTAAAAAACGAGCGAAGTATTTAAGTCAGTGTGAGATAACTCATTCAGTTTGAAAATAAAGTGATTCTTTTCAGTTCTGACTCGGTGGAGGATGGCGAAGAACAATTACACAGAACACAATAGATAGCAATAGCAACTAATGGATTTTAAAACTTTTATTTTAAAACCACGCAACAAGCTAATCCAATAAAAGTAGATTTGCTCGTCATAGACTAACCAACCACGTGAATAACAGGCAATTTCCTTAACTCTGACGAGAACGTTGGTGCGAGTGCGTAATAGGGTACAATTTGCTTAACAACCTTCAGTTTGTTAGAGTTTGCAAACGTAGTTCTCTCTGCAAGATAGCAGACAAATCTCATGTCGTCAATAAAATACAACTTACGTGAACTGTTCAGATTCTTGTTTACTTTTGCGTGAAATCTGGTTGCAAACGGGAGTTTTTAGTCGGTTGAACCACTTTTGCTGCTCAGAACCAAAACAAAACGCAAATATCGAGCTAGAGTCTGTTATGGTTTAAAGCGTCCGTGGTGTCAAGCTGCTTTAGTTCAACTGTGTTGTTAATAACAACTCAGAAGTTTGAAAATGATGCAATTCGATTTCATTTGCGACTTAATACCACTGGCGTCAAATAAGTTGTATTTTTGACAATAGATTTCCTTTGTAGATGCCACATTTGTTCTCAAATGCCCGGCGTGTTTTATGAGAATACAATGGCCTGTAAAACCTGGTTTTTCCTTCTCAGTTTTTATAGCTCCGCCCGCCTCGATTAGCTTGTGGTATTTGGGGGCGGAACCAAATCTTCATTTATGAGTATTTAGTACTTAATAATTCTTGTATTTCTCTTCCCGCTCACTCGAATTGGCGCGCTCACGAAATTTCGTTCCAAGTGGAGCGAGCGAAAAAAAAGACCACCTGGCTACGAGGCTTTAATACTGGCTTATCGGTAAAGAACTGAATTTTTCCTTATTAGTAGTGCTTTAAAGCAATAAATACATTTAGCATGTAAGCCACGTGAGAATGACCAGAAGTAATTACTGGTTTTCTTTTTGTTCAGTTTACTAGTGGACACAGCCTGACGCCATTGTTGAAGATTCAAGACCGCAAAGAAAGATGTTGCCGTTGTTAGGTTTATTTCTCATTCCAGGGTTGCTTAGTAGTGCAGGTAAATGTTTTATTTATCAGTTATTTAAAAAAATGTTCCTTTCTTGCGAATAAACCACACCATTAGGCAATTAACGACAACTGAATTAAATTCTTTGCACCTTCAGAGGGATACTTTTTTCACCGAGTTTGTGAAAACCATAAGGTGTCAATCAACTGCGGCTCCAATGAGATCGACATCCGGAGTGCGAGTTATGGACGCACTCGGAAAGGCGTGTGCGTGTTCGTTGGACATGACAGCAACACACATTGTCATGCTGGCAGCTCTCTTACTGTAGCAAGGAAAGCATGCCAAGGTCAGCATAGCTGCACTCTGCACGCTACAAACGCAGCTTTTGGAGACCCGTGTTATGGCACCGAGAAATACCTTGATGTATGTCAATCGTTTCATTTCTTTTGATTAAAAACCCCGGCATTCGGATAATCAAAGCGGTCAGATTTTTTAAGGACGGTGCCTCCTTTTGGTACTGCGCATCGTTCCGCGCATCTCGGGCTATTCAGGTTTCTTAGGGAATTTTCACACTAATACACCAATATTTTTGTGCAGTTTAAGACTACGTGGAAAAAGCAGATCTTAGCAAGGGCTATCAGAATCTAAACAGAAAATTGGGGGTAACCACGCATTTTTCAGAGATAATTGAGCCTAAACTAGGAAAGAACTTGCCATACATACATTCTTTGTATTTTAACGCTTTTTTAGAATTATGGATGATTTCTTGTCTCTGAAAAATGCGTGGTTATCCACATTTTTCTTTTTGGTTTCCAATAACCCTTGCTATGATTTACTTTTTCCCCATAGTCATAACCTTTGCAAAAATACATCTGTATTAGGAGGCACCGTCCTTAACAGTCACCTCAGCGTACGATAGGGTCTGTTAAAAGTGAAATTGATCCATTCCCACCAAAAAAATTGACTATCTGTTGAGAAAGGTCCTTTTAAATGTGTAAAATGTTTGAACATTAAATTGCAATGGAATCGGATAACTCCCTGAAAACAGTATTTGGCATATTCCAAGATTTTCGTCCTGGTCTCTTTTTTTTTTTCGATTTAGAAATAGGAATGAGGAAGACTAAAAGAAATTTAAAATTTGATATAATTTAAATTTACTGTGAAGGCAAGGGACGAATATTTAAAAAAAAGATTCATTGAAAAATAAAAATAAACAAACAAATAAATAAATAAATTACAAATCGTTTAAAAGTAAGATTTATGACAAACTCAATTCAATGTTTTGGCTGAGGCGCTGTTTCATTTTCGTTTCACATACAGGTATCCTATAGCTGCGTGTCGCCCAGACCAAACGTACTCGGTCACGTACAAGTTTGTGAAGACATTTCACACAAAATCCAGTGTGACGGCTCCAAGATCTATATCGAGTCAGCGAACTACGGTCGTAAAGTTGGCGGACCCACCTGTGGAGGGCTGATACGTACTCATAACTGCGGAGCAGCAGGGTCACTTGGTAAAGTGCGAGAACATTGCCAAGGACGATCGAGTTGTGTTTTGCAAGCGACCAACAACAAGTTTGGTGACCCTTGCGGCGGTACAAAGAAATACTTGGAGGTAAATCCTTTCCCTGAGTTTAAAATATCTAGTTTGTTTCAGTCAGATGGCCATTACTAACGTTGGCTATTAATTACAGATCTACAAATTTGGTAGTACATCAAGACATTCTTCCCTTCCCCCTTCCCCCCAAAAAAGACAACTGAAATGCCCTAGTTGATTATTTTCTTTAGTATTCCCACTTGTTTGCTTGAAAGCGTACTGATATTCTTAGCAGAACTTAGATTTTCATTGTAGTCACAACATATCGCGTTTATAAGTTAGCGCACCCCCACCGCCATGCACCGGGAAAGTAGATTTATACCGGCATTCATCGGACGAGCGCTTTGTCAAGATTCCATCCTTTTGGAGGCAGCACTCCCGGTTAGTGGAATTCGGATATAATGAAGTGCCAAGGGAGTGTGAAAGTGTGTTCGTTATAACGGGAGTTCGCTATATCGGGCTGCTTTTCCACACATTTTACCATTACTGACCTGAAGAATATCGCTCTTTGTAAAGTGGTACCCCGATATAACGAGCCACTAAACAACGAAGACTCCGGTATAACAAACGATATTCTTTAGCCCAGTAATAGTCCCCGATCAGTAACGAACCCCCGTCGCAACAAACACATTTTCCCAGTCCCCTAGTACTTCGTTTATATATCAGGGTTTCACTGTGTTGCGGTCTTCGTTGCATACTGGACTGTAGTATCTCCGGTCACATTTGGTTCTACAATTCTCATAACTAAGTCCTAACCAGCGATAGAATGAAATTAAAATATGGTAATAAAAATTCAACAATGAAAGCTCTATTTTCCTGTGGGCCTTTTTGTCTTTCAGTATAACAGAATAAAATCAAAAAAAAAAAGGAGATCTTTTAAATTTTATTGGACCTGACAGCACGAGGTTTGATATCGAAAGGATCACAAGAGAATGTTGCCTCCCGTTCTCACAGGGTAGTAATCTTTACTGATATGGTTACAAAATCAACAGGTTCGCTACAGATGTCACTGAAACAAGGTGATCTGACATTCGCCGTGGGAGCTGGTGCCTGGGATACGCTTCAGTAGGAACAAGAACTTGTTTAAATAGTGCAGCAGAAAATGCAGCTTGCTAAGATTAAAGTGTAACTTTTTGAAAAGAAGATTATTAAACTTCTTTTCACACTAAACTTTTGTCTCGAAATGTTCTTTTTTGTCTTTCGTTTATTGATTTATTGATTTACCTACTTATTCATTTATTATGATTATTAGTATTATCGGCAGTATTACAACGTCTAGATGCTTAAAAAAACCTTCCACATAGGGCGCAAAGGTGTAGCTTATGAGGAGTCAACCAAAGTTGGCTGAATTACCATAAGGTATGCTATACTCTTTAGAACAAAAAAAATTAACGAAATAAATGAATAAATAAATAAATAAATAAATAATAGATAAATAAATAAATAAATAAATGAATAAATACGTAAATAAATAAATAAATAAATAAGCATTCGCTACTTTAGAAACGATGATGCCGGAAAAAAGCGGAACTGTCAACCCGAAAAATGGATTTAAATGGGGAAAAGATAGAACATTAGAAAAAAGCATCGCTTAAGGCATTAGAAGTTCGGCTCTCGACCAACCCCAAATCACTTCAGAAGCTAACTATAGCAAAAAACTTACTAAAGTAAGAAACAGTCTAAGCTGCTTGGAACTACGTTGTCTTAAAGCCTACTTAGTCAAATAACAGTTCTAAAATGTATAATTCCATCCCGCCTTATTTACATTTTGTCCCCTCTGCCAACAAATCATCGTGTTAGGAGTGATAAGTAATATATTTTTTAACTTATTATGGAATGGCAAGGACGGCAAAATAAAGCGTGGCATAATGAACAGTGACTACGAGAATGGAGGGGTAAAGATGATCGATATTAAATTGTTCAACAAAGCCCTAAACTCAAGTTGGATAAAAATACCTTGACAGTGGAAACCATGAAAACGGGAAACTTTTGTTCGACTAACTTCTTACGAGATTAGCAGTAAAGCTTTTTTTCGAGGCAATCGACGATTTGGCAAAATTCACTAAGATGTCAGACACTTCACCTTAGAAATACTACAAACCTGCACAGACATCAAATATGATGATATTTCATCCATTGAACAGCTCAAGACACAAAGCTTGTGTCAAGACTCTCTTATACGTGTTGGAAACAGACCAGTATATCATAGTTCATGATTTCAAAGGGCGTCAAAAATGTAGGTCATTTGAGGAGAGACGGGACCAATTTTCTTTCTTTCTCTGGCTTTACAGAACGCCTTATGGAAAACCTGGTTAGATAAACGTGCAGAGCACTCAATTACGATTAATTTCTCACTATCTTTTGTAGTAAGGTTAAGGCCGGACCTTTTACCTCACAAGTACCTAAACTTCTGCTTCGTGGTCGCTAGATTCTTTTTTTGGGTATGTAGAGTGCGAAATATTCTCCCCAAAATAAAAAATTTCACCCCTTTACGTTCACGTTATAACACAACAAAAACCAAGTCTTAATATGCATTTCAATAGAAAACCATGCAAATACATTCAGAGTTCTTTTTTCTTTTTATTTTTCCTTCTTTTATTTAGTATTTAATGAGTAACCAGTAATGTCGATAATAAAAGCCTGTAAAATGATATAGAGCGAAACTTACATGTGTATATATATACTGTACGTAAAATGATACTAGTCTAGGATTACTCACTGCTGTGGATTTTTGTATCTGTTTGTTGAACTGGATTTTTTAAACGTTTTTTCTTCTGTTACTCACTGTTGTGGATTTTTGTAAGATTTTGTGGATTTTAAAGGAACAGAAAAAGAAATGGTCCATCTCATAGAAAGAGCTTGTCGGAATTACCAGCCTGCCCAAGTTTGAGAACGTTTGGAGGAAACGTCTCTAAACTACGAGTTTTAAAATAAAGGGAAAATCCCACACAGATGACTCTGCTTTGAAAGCCACCCACCAACCATACAAACTCTGTAAATTATCCGATTTTTGGAAGCGATTTATTTTGTTTCTAATCAACCGATTGGTCCCAAACTTGGCATGATTGCTATTTTTGAGGTGCGTTATCGGGCAAGGAAATTAATTTTAACCAATCACTAAATTTGAAATTTGAAAACATCTCTTCTTTCTTCATAGGATTTTAAGTTGACGCTAGCTTTTCCTGGATTACTGCTTTGAACAGCCCCGCCCATAGCTTTAAGTAGTAAAAACACTTCATACTGTGTTAAAATGAACTTTTATTTCTCGTATAATTTACTTTTATTTCTCATATAATCAGTACATTAACTGCAGCTATGAAGGTTGTTTCAGAGCCGATTGAACTACTGGCTGGCTTGATTTGGCTTGATTTGGCCCATCGTTATTCAGTTATACTGAATCAACAAGCGGTGTAGAAAATAGGCAGATTGCCGGCTGTTTACGATTGTTAGTATATCTTCAGTCTACTCATTTCGTGCGCAAATTTCCTTTGACGTTTTGTGACTTTGGGCGAATCATGACAGACGAATCATGATTCACTGACCAGCCTGCGAACGGATTCGTCTGTCATGATGCACCCGTGCTAACAAAGTGCTTTGTGATTCTGAGCGAGTCATGACAAGCAAACCATGATAGCCAGAAACACGCCTAAAAAACTCGGGTCAGCAAACAACACTAAAGACTTGAAGGGGACTTGAAGGGGACTTAAACGGGCTCTGTCACCAATATTTAGGATTGCAAAACTGAAAGACATATGGCGATCACAGGAAATCCAAGCTATTGGTTCACTTTTGTTTAAAATTACTCTACCAGTTTTCTGAAACTATAATTTAGTGTGATTAATTGGATGCAGATGGCTTGGATGGAAGTAGATTGCAACTTGAAAAAATAAGGCTAATGTCTTAAATTTTTCCCTTGTTTCTTGGTAAAATCGCTTGAACCTGTATGGCTTGTTCTTCCTTTGAGAAAAAAAACCGTTCGTTTTCTTTTCCCTTTTGTTCAAGGAACATTTCGTGTACGAGAAAAGGTACTAATTTGAATTTTAGCACATTTTTCACCCAAAAATATATCCCCGTGACATAGCCCTCTATTTTTTTTGGACAGTAATTTGATCATTATCACCATTCCTTTGCTAGGGAAAGATCTCCATGGCCCCATTACTTTAGATGTTCTTCTTCAGTTTGATCTTCTTGGGTGGAAAGCTTAGCTTCTGGGCTGGATAGAGGCATGTGATGCTTGCTTCTCTGTGGTCGAATGTGCTGCGAATAAAAAAAAGCCGAGGCATTGGGTGGGGAAGGGACTTAAAAATAGGAAACAAGCTCCAATACGTTTCAAAATGGTTGAAGGCTCTCTAATCTTATCCTTACTCAGACCGATAAGGGCGGTGAAACTGCTTGCAGGGATCGAACTTTGGACGTTTATATCTTTCGCAATATGCAAGCTCAAGCCACCAAACTTGGTGAATTTTTCTGAAACTTATCTGGCAATAATTTGCAATAGCCAATCCTTGTTCCTCAACTTTGACGTTACCATACTTGGACAGGCATTTTTTTCAGAATTTGTAAAATGTCCTGTTTTTTTAAAATGTAATTTTCTTGCGGTAACGTTTACATTCTAAGTCATTTTTGTGTTCTTTAGTGATATTGATTTCTTTTGGTTAATTTGTCGCTTTTGGAGGTTTGGAAAAATCAAGAAATCCAAGACGGCTGCCGTTTGAGAACGTAACATAATTTGCACATCAAAGGACGTCAACAGCTCATGTAGCGGACCTCAAAGGAAACACTTTTGGACGGATTATTTGCTATCTAAGTTTCATTTACATAATTACCATATTCTCGGAGTTAAGGAGGAGGGGTACCTGCCCCACCCCTGTCCCAGAAGACCAAAAAAGCCTGGTCTGATTAGGGTTATAGATCATTACGAGCCCAGTAAGCCGGAGCTAATCTCAGCCAGTCTTGTGTGAATTAAGGTGATTCCCCGGAAAAAGAATCCGCCATAAATTTGTAATGAAACTTGGCACAAATATTCAACAAGTCATGTAGGGTCTAAAATTGCAATAAAAATGGGGGGTCACGATGCTCGTTTTAGGGGTATACTGCTGACGAATACAATGTTCAAAGGCATTTTCAGGCAATAAACGCGAGAAGCCAACATGTTCAATATTTCCACTGCAGATTGATATTTCATGTATAGGTTGACTTTGTACATATGTATGGTCATCTGTGTCATGCAAAACATGGCCGAAAAGCTTCAAATTTACTGGACACTCAAAAAGTAGACGGTGACGACGGTAGCTCGAAAATCTGATCACAGATTTTTGCAAACTTTGTTATTTTGTTTGGGAACACTGTCCTGATTGAGTTTATACAATAAAAAATGGGGGTCACAGTGCTCGATTAGGAGAAAAGACCATTTATTTCTCTGAACAACTCAGTTTTTATAGAAAACCTACCAAGTTCTGAACATGCGCAAGCTCGTGCGCTCCCTAATCACGCAAAAAAGGATGCCAAGAAAGGATGCGCAATGCAATTGAATGGAATCACCTTAAGCGACTTAGAGTACCACTACTTCTCCATCGATCGGAAACTGGAGCACTGTAGGGTTAGAATGATTTTCACACGAGGATTATCAAATCAGTAACAAAGCAATCACCCTGGTCATTGAAAACAGATGCCAAAAAGAATTTGCAACAAGTACATGTAATTGATGCCAAGCATGAAAAAACGCGGGCGAGCAAGTCACTATTGATTTCTTTTCCTTCTGATTGGTTTAAAAAAGTGGTACGAGTTTTGTGGCTAGTAACAAAGTACAATAAATCAGAACCAACGCAAACGTCGCAAGTGGAGCAAATTATAAAGTGTGATAGTCAAGGAAACTACGCGATGTCTTTTTGGTTAGGCATTATTCATGGTCATATCAAGGACATGGGCCAGTCCTGAACTGGGGATAAGAGTGAATATTTGCAGTTTTGGAAAAATGAAAGAAAAGAAATAATTGAATCTTCTTGCAATTAAATGGGCAAAACCTCGGCTAGAAAGTCTGCTGTAAGTAGCATCGATTGCCATCCCAAGGTTACTCCATATTTTTTGTTAAGTTTTCCAATTTATTCAACTGGGTGGACGGAAACAGTGTGGCGTAAAGTTTCTTGTCTAAGAAAACGCCACTACAAGATTTGGGGACCAGCCTTGATTCATCCACCCTCCCCACCCTCCCTACTCTCCGGTCCTCTAATAGAAATTCTGGTTGACAGCCCACAGCGCTAATCATTACATGAACGCGCCACAACAAACGTGCATGAAACTAAATAACATACCGTCTTCTCACGTATTGTCTTCGCAATGAAGGGCGCTCTGTCGACCAGCTTCTTAAACGAAGGAACAGCAAACAGGAAGAAGTTCCTTTTCCCGCGGGTTTTGTATTCGAGGAAGGTATTAACGTTTCGCACTCGATCATAAGACTATCCTACAGCTGCGAGAAAAAGCTTCACACCCCTCCGTCTGAACTGTCCTTGGAGTTTTCTGAGGAACTGGTTTTTAAGCCGGCGCCTGTTATGGGGTTTGAACATTTGCCCAATCTTCGTTTGCGGTCTTGCATCGATAACAGCCACCAAAATCTTGTGGGAAAACCAATTGGATTTGAAGGGCAGCGATGTTTTCAAAGCCTTTAAGACATTTTTGTTGCTCTCTCGTGGATAACGGATTAGATTTATTACGTAAAGAACTCGTTCCATAGAAAAGTACTTTCCTAAAAGGCTTTTAGGGCGCGCTGTGTTACCATATGTCAGCACACCAGTACGTGATTTGCGCCATTTGAATCCGAGGCGTCGAGTAGTCTACTTGACAAAACTCTTTACATAACGACGAAAGTTTCTAAGTCTGACGGAGCCATCGAGCAAGAACTTAATGTCAGCTGTAACAGGGTTGTGTCATGCGTCTATTGGAGATTGAAAAGAAAAACGGTGTTACAAAGTCATGAAATGGAACCACAACAAAGGACTTTCAACGTTCATAGCTTTTTCCAAATATCCGGGTACAATTAACCAATATTCA
Organism: Siderastrea radians; assembly: GCA_964017195.1. Lineage (NCBI taxonomy): Eukaryota > Metazoa > Cnidaria > Anthozoa > Scleractinia > Rhizangiidae > Siderastrea > Siderastrea radians. Next base: position 29,437,198 of record OZ024896.1, on the reverse strand, counting down.
TGGCTCTACATGGAGTAGAGTACATGGCAGCAATTTCAGGTGACATATTGTGCATGGGATCTGAAGTTTCCGTGGGATTAACACGCTCGCCATTTTTGTCTCCCAAATTCAGTGAATTTCTCGTCTTTTCATGAACATTTTTTGTTTTCCTTCGAAAACTTCTTCTTGATTTTTACAGAACGCCAGAGAACCATCAGGATTGAGTCAAAAGCAATCAAAACAACAGAAAAATAAGACGGCTTAGCCGTACGGTGAAACAATTGTGTGTAATACTGCCTGGTAGAAAGCAATTCCGCACATGCAAAAATGCGCGAGTAAAAAAATGCGCGCAGTATTTTTTAGGGACAGAATCACGTTGCAGTTAAGGAATTGTATGCAATGCTCCAAGTTCTCTCCGGTGTTAAACTGAATGTCACTTTTCCACAGTATTGAAATACTGGTAAGAAAACCTAAATCGCTACGGGTGTAAAAGTTATCAGGTTGTATTGACCTCCCATGAAGATATTTTCTTTTACAGTCTTGTCTTTTCTTGTAAGTGATCCTGGAAGTAATTGTGCTGCAGAGAAAAGATGACACTTTCAAAAGTTTATTCAAGCCTGGTTTTGAACAACGAAAGTAGATCGAAAGGGAAGCATTATGATGACAACGAAAAGACACACAAGCATAGCTATGCAAATTAGAGTAACGTATACACACTTATTCTTATTCATATTCTTCTTGCAGTCGTTCAAACTAAATTTGTAAGTCTCCGTTTCCTTTTTCTTTTTCAAAACCAATAAACGAACACGAAAATCATCTTAAAATGTAAAACTTACTTTAAGAAAGTTCATTGAAAAGGGTAAAATTCAAAATTCGGAAAAACGGCCTGTCAAAGAGTGGTTGCCATGGTAACGTCAGACTTAAAGGACAAGCACTTGGTATGCCAAATTCAGTTCCTTCATTTTTTTTTTAGGAAAAGTCACCAAGTTTGTTGGCTTTAGCCTACTTATTAAAAAAGTAATAAACATCCAAAGTCAGTACGGGCAGAATCGCCAACACCCCCCCCCCCCCACCCCTTGTCTCTTAAATTCGGCGATGTTTATCCAATAATATGATTTACAAAAAAGTGATATCTGGTACCCATTCCCAATTTAGAAGTCTCTAGGAAGCAGTCATTTCGCAGTCATTATTTATCTTTAGTTTACTTACCATTTGCTTGACACAGTTGGTACCTGAGCGGAAAAGGTAAACAGTTAATTTGAATGGCAATACAAACTGTCTTACAATTTCCATTCGGTGAGTATCCCAAATCAAAATTTTGAATGCATTCTTCTAAGTTTCTAATCTGAAAAGCAAACAGTACACCAGGAAAATATTACTAAAGAGCTTTGACTTGAAAGGTCAAAAGCACCCGTCGAAAAATTTAAGCAAATAATACTTAAAATGTCATTTTCTGCTTCAATCCTAGATCATAATTTAATTTCATAATAATTTAACAAAGACTGATCTTCTTCTTCCTTGAAGTTCCACCTCTTTCATGCGAAGATTCTCGTGAGGGTCTTTTTTTTTAAACAGTATTGTTAGCAGCTAGCAGTCAATATTACCAAGTGTGTGTGTGTGTTTTTAAATTTTCTTCTTCAAACTTCGCAGTTTAACAGTTTCCTCGGGCAAAATTTTGTTCGCTGTTTTATCTGAAAAGCTGAATATGCTGAATACTCTACGAAACAAAATTCTTTATCCCGAGCTGCTGCTGGCTCTCCGAATATTCCACACCGTGGCTGGACTTACTTTGCATTCAAAACAAAAATAAAAGGATTCCTTATCCCATGTTTCACGAAAGTAAATTCATTTTTGTCCGTCTTGACAATTACATTTGAATTCTTAGGTGGTTAAGGCCTCGCAGGGACACCTTACACGAAAAAGAAAATCAGCAAATGATTGATTGAAGGCGCGCCTTTTAATTTTAAGGGACTGTGCAATAATTACCTGGAGGGGGGGTTGGCAAACCAGAGGGGGGGGCATAGAGGAAAATGGCAACTAGCGAGAGGGGGGGTTGGATGTAAAATTAATACATACAGGGGGCAGGCATTACTTTTTTCGCTCTTTTTCACAAACTGGAAAAGTGGTAGAAGAGCTATTAATTAGAGTTTAACCATTTATACTTGCTTACACTGGAATTAAACTGGGAAAATATCAACTCCAGGTGCTTTGATCTCTGAACTGGCTGATTATTTAATATTTTCCTATCTGCCATGCGGTAGGAAAGGAATGCCTCTGTTATATATTAAAACAGTGCTACTTTATTGGTACCAGGAATTCTGTGAAAGTAAGTTTGGATTTTGATTATGTTTGGCGGAAAATACCACCAGGAAAGCGCTAAAAATGGCATTTCCGAGCGTCTAGATTTCGAAATTTTCTGGGGGAGCATGCCCCCAGACCCCCCTAAAAGCTCGCGCCTTTGCCGCAGTTCTTGGATGTAAAGGTGAAAAAAAAGAGTAAGAGAAAGGAAAACTTTTCCGTCTAATATTTCTTGGAAAAATGAAAAAAAATGTGGAAGCGCTTACGAACAACCAGCTGAAAATGTATTTGAAACAACATGGTCTCAAGATAAGCGGAAGTAAGGCTGATTTAACTAAACGGAGTTCTCAGCCACGCACGTGGAAATGCTGCCAGAGATGTTCTGGAAGATGAAGAATTTAATGACTCGTGTGAAGACGACACAATTTCAGAATCAGAGTCAAGTGATTCCAATGAAGAGAACACATACGTTGAAGAGTCATTTGAAGTACTTTTGTGCCTGAGGAAGACATCCAACACGTAAATCAGGTATGAGGGAACCAATGCGGGGAGGAAGCAGGGGAGGGGGTCGACCTTAATATTATCAGTAGGTGAGGGGAGGGTTAAAGTTAAAATTCGCTTAGTGAGAGGGGGCGCGACTTAATTTTGAGCCTTATTTTACCCATTTCCCAACCCCCCTTACAGGTAATTATTGCACAGTCCCTAAAGGGGATGTTTGTGTGAACCGCTGAAAACAGATTGCTCTATTAGGATTCTTTTCCTGCAAATTTAGTTGCAGAAAATCTCTACGCAAAAGAATCTACTTTCCCGAATTGCCAATTGCTGTTGGCATACCGAAAGTGCAAGTTGACCTTATTGCGCATGACTCTAAGCGACCCATTTGTCCCTCCAAAAAAAAAATCATAAGAAATAAATAAAAAAAAAACATAAAAAATAAAGAAATAAATTCCCCACCTCAGGAAAGACATTTTGCCAAAGAAAACTGTTGTTTTTACAGTCACAACTAAATCCGAGTTTCTGGAGCTTATAAAGTCTTTTTAACAGATGTTCCGTAGAAACGATCCGTTGGGTGCTTAAGATTGGTCACATTAAAGCCCCAATATCAGCATGCATGTTCTCATTACTGTTTTTCATATATTTCTTATGGCATACTAGTTGGGAGTATTTGGTTAAGCATCAAGACATTTCCTTGGTTATCATTTCCTTTATTCTCATGACCTGTATGTTTAACCAAGTAGTGATATTGTAGGGAGAAATTAGATGCTTGTCACTATTGACAACGTGTTTTCAGTACAGTCTTTCAGTTTACTAGATAATTGTTAGCCTTGCTAGAAATCAATTTCTTGGAACGGCATAGTTGCAAGATTTGAGAAGGTGCAAGCAATTCTGAAACGGCGACGGCTATTTCCCTTTCTTAAACGGTCGTTGCCAATTTTGACGGTCGATGCCATCATTGGTAACCAAGCCTTTAGTCATGGTAGAAGTAATATATGCTCTGGATTAATGTACAGTAAGGCAACAAATATATGTTTGAATAGTCTTAGAAAGAGCAAAGTTTAAGCCCAAGTTGAATTTACGTAAAAAGTTCGGGAAAGGGCTAGGGTGACCTATTAAAGATGTATCAGTTATGAAAGACAGTTAATTATAATATATACTTTAATTTTTTGGAATTGTGGCGGATTGGCGTGGTAGTGTAGTGGTAAGGGAGAGAGATTAGTACACGAAAGGACCAGGTTCGAATCTGGGCTATGAATATCTTGCTTTTTAGTAGAAAAACTTTCAATAATAGTTCAAAAATTTTTTTAAGTTTCTTAAAAATGGCAACGACCGTATAAGAAAGGGAAAATTGCAACGGCGACAAATCGAAATCACCAAAAAGGCCTTAAAACGGACTTTGGGATGTCTAAAAATTATGTATTCAGTAAACTTGCAATGTGATCATCATACCGGGGATTAATGATTGACGTCAGTTTTTTTTGGTATACTTTACATTTATATTTATGCAACTATTTCTTCCCCTTTATTTTGACATTTTTCTCTATGACATCCATATGTTTACAATTAAGTAGCCATTAAAGGTTTTTAAGACATCTCCGTCAGTATTTTATTCAGGTACGACTTAAGTTAATTCGGTTGAATTCGGGTGCGACTTTTGCATTCATACAGCTTGAGGAGTCGATATTCGGTGTTCTTAAGCTTGAACTACTATATCCGTACCCTCAAAACGCTATTACGTTCCCTAATCTGCTTGTTACAGAAGTTGCCCCTTCGCTTTTTTTTCCTGAAAATAAAATCCTCTTTTTCTCTGAAGGTTCTTTTGGATAACACAACCTTTTTAAAAAAATGGTTCCAAAACTCCGACGAAGGTGGAAATATAAAACCTATAGATGGCGAAAACTATGTGCCATTTAAGCCTTACGAAATCATTTTTATTTTATTTTTTAGAAAAAGTATATAAGTTTTGGTGCCTCTTACAATACGCCAGTAACATTTCTATCAACTCTTTCTATCCCAAATCTAGGGGATAACAAATAACAAATGTAACAAATGACAACTAAAATGATCTTTTAAGTGATGAAAATTACTTAGGGGTTAAATCTTTTAATAAAACTTTCCTGGCTGAATCAGTAAACAAAGCCTAACTGGGAAAATTGTGCGCTGACAAAGCCCTTGTTCTCCACAAGAGAACTGACTAATTAACTTTGCCCCGTTGAACGATTTCCTTAAAAACTGGCTCTGTTTTCTACTGATCAGTCAAAACTTCATGTAGGGTTAGAATAATTTGCTCCAATTTGCAAAAAAGAAAATTTTATACATGATACTTACATCTGAAGAACAAATGCGATCAAGACAAACAGTTGTGTGCGCGCCATGATGTTGAAGTGAAAACGTTCTCAGAGAAAAGGAACTGTCGACCAGTTGAAGAAACAGTTATTGACGCTAGCTAAGTATGGGCGGAGATATTGTCAACTAAAAAAGCAGTGTTGGTGATGTCCTTTTTGTTTTAAGCAAATGTGCATTTTTTAAGCTTTCATTATTGTTTCGTAACTCTTGAAGAATTTTATTTATCCATTAACGGCACATGTCATTGATGCAATGGTTCGAGGATTCACTAACATAAGTTTTATTTTGCCAAACTTATTATTTATTCAACTATTTGCCACCTAAGAATGAATAATTTTTCCAAAGTTTCTGCCAGGTGGAAATTGAAAAACAAACAGCACCACAGAAAAGTACTGCTCAATAGCTTTCATTTGAATGATCACACGTGAGGATTTCATCCGCAGGCTCAAATTAAAACTTAGAATCACTTTGTACAGCACAAAAAACGGCACCACAGGAAAGTACTGCTCAAAAGCTTTCACTTTAGGATTTCTTCCACAGACTCAAATGTTAGAGCCACCTTGTACAGCATAATAAACAGCACCAAAGGAAAGTACTGCTCAAAGCTTTCATTTGAATGGCTATACTTAAGGATTTCATCCGGCACAGACTCAAACGTTGGAGCCACCTTGTACAGCTCAATAAACTTCAGTACAGGAAGATATTATTGCTCAGGAGCGTTTATTTGAAAGATCACACTTTAACGGGTTTCATTCAAAGATCAAAAGTTGTAATCACCAAGTGTACAGCGTAACAAACAGTTACACAGAAATGGATCTGGCAATTTTTCAATATTTTTCATTAGCTGCCATAAAAAGATTGATTAGGTAAACAATGTTGTTCCTTTCTCGATTTGAAGTAATTCCAAAAATGTTGCTGTTTCGATAATTACTGTGAAAATTAGCTAGTACAATGGCACATATTTTAATAACAAAATATTTATGAAAACAAGAATTTTCACCTTATTTTTCAGTTTGGTAAGTTGTCTTTGTTCTTTTTCCTTTTAAACACAAATGTGTGAAAGCTGTGGCGGCTTTAATAACAACAATTGGGAGAGCAGGGCTGAAACCGCATCAGCAAAACAAATAAATGTATTTCTCCTCTTTACATTTCCCCATTTCCCTGTCTTTGTCCGTTTAACCCTTTAACTTCCAAGAGCGCCTAAAATCAAAATTCAAAACAAATCCCAAACTTCATTTTGTAAGTACTTAAATGTCACTATGCAAATGTACTGCTGAAAACAACTGCTGACAAGCTTTGAATGGTCACCCCATAGGATTTTGTCCACAGACTCACAAGTTAGAGTCACCTTGATGTATCCATAACTGACTCTGGGAGTAAAAGGGTTAATGGATGATTGCAAAATAACATAATAATGGAAACAAGACCATTTTTTGCAATCACATTCCTACTTAAAAACTACTAGAAGTTGATCCCGGCCACTGAATATAACAATGCTCGAAATAATCACACCTTGATTTAAATTTCGAGAATTAAATAATAAGACAAGTCTCACTTTACTTTTAACTGAAACGTTTTTATTTTTTCTGTTTTTCCCTAAAAAAAGCGCTTTATTGTTTTGATTTTGACGGCAGGGTATCAAGTGAATTTATCACCCACCAACTCGCTACGCGTAAATGACCCTTACTTTTTTACCTATAAAGATCTTTGTTTATTGCCATTCAACTTAAGCAATTCAAAGTGATTCATTTGTTCCAGTCAAGCCTTTTTTCAGTATCAGTTCCTGACTCTGGAACGTACGGATTTCAGTATCAAAACCTATAACCACTGATTTTAACTTTTCCAAACACGTATAAATCAGATCTACCGACCCTATGATTTTCCCGTGTAACCGTAGCATTTTATTAGTTTTGCCTCGTTACCACGTGTGAATAAAAGATGGTACCAACACAAATAAGCGAATAATCCGATGACGTCATAAACAATACCAGGGTGGCTTATACTAATTAACCGACTTTTAACTCTTGCACATTAAATCGCTGATAATCTCAAAATTCTAGTTCAAAATTACAAACGTCGGAACCGTCTAGTATACAGCCTAACAAAAACTTCCACAGCAAAGTCCTCCTCCATAGCTTACACTTAAAGTTAATCCGTCAGTCATCATTTAGTGAGTTAGTCAGTTGGTCAGTCATTTCAGCCAGTTAGTCAGTCAGTCAGTTGATAGGTCAGCCAGGTCATTCAGTCATTCAGTCAGTCAGTCAGTCAGTCAATTAGTCGGTCAGTCAGTCAGTCAGTCAGTCAGTCCATTTGTCTGTCTGATCGTCCGTCAATCAGTGAGGCAGCAGGTCAAGTCCTCCATCCGTTCGTTCGTTCATTTTTTCTTAAACTCGATCGGTCTGTTGGTTAGTCAGTCAGCCTTTCAGTCAGTCATTAAGTCAGTCAGTCAGTCAGTCAGTCTGTCTGTTTGTCTGTTTGTCTGTCTGATCGTCCGTCAATCAGTGAGGCAGTAGGTCAAAGTCCTCCATCCGTTCGTTCGTTCATTTTTTCTTAAACTCGGTCAGTCTGTTCCGGTTAGTCAGTCATGATGAGCCATTCAGTCAGTCATTAAGTCAGTCAGTCAGTCTGTCTGTTTGTCTGTTTGTCTGTCTGATCGTCCGTCAATAAGTGAGGCAGTAGGTCAAGCCCTCCATTCGTTCGTTCGTCCATTTTTTCTTAAACTCGATCGGTCTGTTGGTTAGTCAGTCAGTCACCAGCCAGCCAGTCAGCCAGCCAGTCAGTCAGTCAGTCAGTTACTACCTCGGAGACCGAAATTAAAGTCTCGGAAAGGTGTCCTATTTATAAATGGATAGGCAACGGATAAAAATAATAACAATAAAAAAAAACTTTTAAGTTAGCTTACAGAGAAAATATGTCGAGAAAGATTTATTTGTTTTATTTCCCGTCATTGAAAAAAAAGCGGATAACAAAATACTTGGAGAGAGGCTGTACTTTAAAGGAGTCCTCCTTTTATCCACTCGAAGGAGCGTAGCTTGAAAGGGTGAAAGGGGTTATAGCAGGTTTATGAGGGGAAAATAAGGCACGGTTGATCAGTTAGTTGGTCGATCTGACGTTATATCTTATTGGTATTTCTGCTGACTACTGCTGGACTATGAAATCACAACACTACGTAGTGCTGAGGGCGCATATATTGATAGATAAACAAAAGGGTGTCCTTCGCGGGGAGAATACTCCCGTACTCTACCGCCGTAAAGACCTTAACCTATACACTTTCAGATTCATTTTGCAACCCTATTCTAGACTAGACGCCAAAAATCCCTGCTCCATCCTAGACTAGCTATCTTCCAGTAATCGTCCCTCCAATGTAGCAACCTAGTGTTTTCAAAAAAAAGTTCTAGTTCAGGGGCCGATTCAGGAATTTTTCAAAGAAAGACTTGTAGCTTGTACCAGGAGCCATACTCAACGTATAAAGGTACTTTTAGACAAGAAATTGCGTCACATTAGTCGTCACAAGGTTACCACACAACAGCGGACCACTTTACAATCTTGTGTCCCAGAAACAAGTACTGTGAATGTACGCATGAGGGGACTTAATTGTTTCAGGGACAATCCAATTTGGTATTTGATTAGTGTATCTTTTATTTGGTCGCCGGGAGTTTGTCGCTAGAACAGTGCAAACGAAGGCAGAAACACGATGAGGGGCAGATGTTTTTGACAAAAATGATTAGTTCACACGAATTGACTTGGTCGGCCTGACGAGACGCAGGGATTAGTCCCTTCGTGTATGCCGACTTTAATGACTGACGTTTATATTCTTGGACGTTTAGTTTTGACCCAAATTTCAGTAGGTTTTTTCTAAACATGGGCCAAATATTACTCTCTATGTTTCTCCGTTCGGCAGTGTCTTTTTACAGCTCAGTTTTTACAGGTCACAAGTACAGGTCACTGTGTTGCTGATATATAAACAAACTGAACAGAGTCCCCTGGCATTCTAGATGATGTTTTAGCCTGACATAGGGTTTGGAGACACTGTTTAGCTTGTTTATTTATCAGTAACACAGGGACCTTTCTTGTGACTTGTGGAACGTGACTTTTAACACCAGACGTTTCAGTTCTGGATTTTGTAGTACCGTATTTTCTCAATTAAAAGCCCCCGGGGTTTATTTCAAACTTGGCATGGTGGACCCGGCGTTTGTTTGAATCAACAATTTATTTGGGCTCGCCATTTTTGAGGAAAGGCTTATTATTTGTTTTTCTTGGCAGCCGTGTATTTTGCCCTTAAATCGTAAGTTTATTATACAACAAATAAACGTCGGAGGGGATTATTTACAATTCTCTCTTTGATACCCGGCGTTTATTCGGGGCTCGGCGTTGAATCGAGAAAATACTGTATGCAGTAATAGAAAAAGGCTTTTTAAACAAGCTTAAATAAACCTATGGTACAGACTTACAGTCTTGGGATTTGAATGTTCGAGATTGGCTCTCACATGGAATGTGTTTAAATCTCATTTGAATTGCAGATAATTATTCATGAATACATCATTTATTATTATTTCTCACATTTACCACGAGTGGAAAGCGAAGAATACACAAAGACTAAAATGTGCCTCGATTTTTTTCTAATCGGCTTAGAAACCTTGAAAGCCACTACCATAGTTACCCACCTTCCCCTAAAAAATACAAGAGTGGAACATATTACGTTGGTTTGCCCGATACTCATTCCTTGCTTCCCTTTATGTTGTACGTCCAGCCAGATTATTGTTGTTATTTATTAATATAGGTGGAGACCTTACTTAGCATGTCAAAACACATTCCTGCCTCTTTTTAGGTAAATGTCTGGGATAGGATGGGAAAACCAATGACCAATGGCTGGATTCATTTGTGTTTCAGTTTTGCGTGTTTAATTATTTTATTGGCGAAAAAAAGGAAAAGGGTATTTTTCTCAGTTTTTTTCTTTGTACCTGAAAACGAAAGGAAAACTATAAACAGTATTTCCGTTTTCATAAATTTCAAGTTATAATAGTAAAGGCATTCTCTTGAAAAGCCCTTTAATATGTGCCTCCTGTTTAGGGGCTGTGGAGGTTCAAGAATCTCAATAAACTCTGGCCATTTTTGTAAGCCCCCTTTTGCTGAACCCTTCCTGTTTAGGACCTGTGGTGCCAAAGGGTTTCGCGGCGAAACTAAACTCAGGCAAGCACTTGGCTACTGCATGTGCTTTCTATATTTCTGTTGTGTTTTTAGACGCCATTCTTGTTTTATGAGATCATAAAAGATGGTTTTGGCTTCGTAATTTGGCAATTAAGGTCGAATATCGGGCACGTATAAAATTGATTCCACAAAATAACGGTCATCTTTTCTTTTCTTTGTATCTATTAACTAGAAATCGAGATTGAGACTTTTAGTGGTCGGCTTGATTGTTTACTCAAATGACGTAAAGCTACAAACTAACGCCGCGTCTGGCCTCCACCGCGGTCAATTAACGTCTGAGGCAGTTTTTTGTTTTGTTTTAATTCGTAATATTTATTAACGACGCCGTCGAAACATGAGAAAGGATATATAAATTAGTGGGTGAGTGTAAATATATTTTCATTTTTCCCAAATAAACGAGTTTCTTTGCTATTTTTTAAAATGTTCCGCACCTGAACAAAATTACTCCGCCGACAAATCCGTTTCCCGATTTTCAAACACTTAGAAAATTTTTTTAGTAAAGTTCGAAAAATTTTAGTAAATCCACACGATACTGGTACAGTATCAAACTTTAAACACTAAAAATAATTCCCTTATCTTTGAGGTACTTTTCTTATTTTTCTCGTTTGACCGCGATGAACGTCTGGCCTCTTGCCTGTCTTGAGCAGATTCCCAAGTCAGAGAAGTAAGCCATCATGTTCTCGTGCCTGGAGGTACGAATACCGAATACCAAAGAGATTTTGCTGGATGCCTTCTCCAACAACAAGTCTCTTTTCTCCCATCGATTATATAACAAACTGTTTCAAAAGAGGAACGTCAATGGCTTCGCACAAGAGACAAAGACTAACTCCTTCTATAGCTTGGCCTGAAAAAAATAAAGTGCCTTGGGTCACTTGATAATAGAAGTACCCCCTATTTGGGATGAAACGAATCAAAGCCATTTTTTTTAATTTTTGTGTCAAAAAAACCGAAAAACGAAAAAAGTCCGAAAAGCAGATTTTTAGTAATAGGCTTATTTTGTCAACGCTTCAATTTAGTTTTAAATAAACGGGAAAAAATGAAAAATCGTGCAAATTTTTGTTCCTTGATTGTTGTTTTCGTTATTTCCAAAATACACTTGAAACAGTTAAAATATGCAAAAGCTGATTTTTTCCATTTCACTGAAGAAATTAAAAATTGAATCAGTCGAATGTGAACGGATTTAAGGTTTTCGCAAAAGCGCTCAAATATGCAAAAATTACCACAAAGTTACCATGCGCACGATGATCTTTGTAATAGAACTCGTTCTCGAGATCGCGAAAACCAGTGCCAATACAACAAAATAAGTAAATATAAGTTAAGAACAAAGCTCAGCAATATTTTCTAGCCATTTAATTAAAGCATCGTTTATGTTTCGTTGCATTTTCTTTTATGATGCAAAAAACAAAGGCTTATAATGTTCTTCTGCTATATTTCAAAACAAACATACATATTTTTTTTATTCTTACATATTTTGTTTGCCATACACTACAGTGGAGATGTCGGTGTTGACTTTTCAAAGTGTTTTCGAGGATTTTTGTTTATCGTTGGCATAGAAATATCGATTTTCATAATATAAACCATACTAAAGTTCAATTCAAAACCAATATCTGCTACAATTTCATCGTCGATCCGACAAGGAGAAGACTTTCTAAGAGCCGATTGCAAAAGTTAGGTGTGGTCCAGCTTCGAAGGCTGTTTTGAAATAACTTCACTTTTTCTTGATAGTCATCAGCTAATCCTTCATATAGTGGTCCACTGCTGGTAAAAGCGCTGCATTTAGGTCCATTAATGTATGGGTTCTCCTTTAGTTTGATTTCCTCGGGCGTAGAAAGTCACAATCGGTAGTCTACTCGGGGACTGCTTGTTTCTTCGCTGTTCAATGCGCTGTAAATGAATATAGCTAATATGGATTAGATAATTATGTACATAGATTAAATCTCAATAACCCAGGTTTGATGGGAAAGCTTAGGCCTGTAGCAATAAAACGCTAAATAACGACTTCATAAAATTATGGGATTAGGGTTAGGCCAAGTCAGCAGCATATATACACCTAATTGAAAAAAACCATTGTCTGGTAAAAAGCATAAACTAAAAAGCTATACGACCCAACTCAATGGTTTTCTGGGAAGCGAGAGAACCTGCTTTGATTCTCAGACACCGTGCATACCATAATGGTGCGAATAAAATAAAACCGATAGATATACTCCAAAAACTCTTCATGAATTAAAAAAACCTTGAATATCAATAAGCGGAACCGAGTAACAAGCTCGCCGTGCTGTTTTCCCAGAATTCCATTATGTCGCATCGTTCATGGCTTATGCTATTTACCAGACAACGTTTTTTCAATCAGATGTATGTACATTGAGTCAAAAGAAGTAACTTTCCTTTGCCTCTATGTTATATTCATATTTAATCTTTTCACTCCTCAGTGCCAAGTTTCGGTTGACGTCGTAGTGCTGCTGTGATAGTGTTTATTATGCTGTACAAGGTTCCTCCTACTTTTGAGTCTGTGAATAATCACTCGAATGAAAGCTACTGAGCACTGCTTTTCTGTTGTGATGCTTATTATGCTGTAAAGGGGGGTTCTGTATTTCGAGTCTGTGGATAAAATCCTTAAGTATAACCAGGAAGCGATTATGTGGTATTAACTTTTGGTGCTGTTCATTAGTTATTGTCATGCCTGTTCAAGTTGTCTTTATCTCTTGAGTCTGTGAATAAAAATCCTAAACTGTGACCACGGAACAAAAACCAGAGGGGAGTCTAGGGGGAGAGGTTCCAGGAGATACGGACCCCGTCCTCGCCGTCAATGGAACCTTTACTTGACTTTTTGATTTTAAAATAATCGAATACACCAAAAACAAAGGTGTCAAGTACAAGTTTCCATTTAGACCTCTCCTATCGATAATTTCTGAATCCATTAAGAGGTACGAAGGAGTACTTTTTTGTTGTGTTGTTTATCGAGCTGTAAACGCTAGTTTTGACCTTCGGGTTTGTGAAATAAAATGCTGACGCGTGAGCACTGAAATTCACAACGACGACGACGACCATGATGATGATGATGATGATGATGATGATGATGATGATGATGATGTCGATGATGATGATGATGATGATGATGATGATGATGATGATGATGATGATGATCATGATGTTGATGATGATCATGATGATGATGATGATGATGATGATGATGATGATGATGATGATGATGATGATGATGATGATGATAGTAGTTACATCCTTCATATACATGTATATCACATGCGTCTTATGGCGTCGGCTTACCAATCAATTAAAACGATGAGATTGGATGTGGGCTTACGCGTTTGTGTTGTTTTGTTTTTACGGTAAGTGACGAAAAGTAATATTTTGCAGGCTGACAGTTTAACATGTATACATGAACACAGAGATCATACCGTCTTCTTCCGTATTGCCTTCGCCAAGAAGGACGCTTCGGTGACCAGATCGCTGAACCAAGGAACAGAATCAGGAAAATGTTCCCTTTATTTTGGGCGATGGATTTGAGATAACGGTTCATGCTAAGCGCTTGATGTTTCGGCAATCCCACAGCAGCGACAAACAGCCTCACACCATGGTGTTTGAACTGAGACTGAAGATGGCTCAAGAGAGACCACGATAACCTGATGTGCCTTGCATCCACAATGGACACCAGAATCTTCCGGGCAAAACATTTGGAGAAGAAGCGTAGGGATGTTTTCAAAGCCCCGTAAACGTGCCTTTCTGTCTCTTGTGGATAGCTGACTCGATTTATTGCCTCAAGTGCTCTTCCCAAGCAAACGTGTTTTCTAAAACTCACGCGAAGGAGCGCCCGACTACCATAAGTCGCGACTCCAATGTGCGACTTGTGCCAGTTAATCTTAAGGCGCCCAACAATCGACTTGATAAAGGTCTTCTCGTTGTAAAAATTGGTCTGACCCACGTATTGGGAGCCATCGAGCAGGAACATAATGTCAGCGGTAACTCTCCTTTGGTGTGCTTCTGCCAGAGGATAAGTGGAAAACGAGTAAGTTGTATATCTTTTCAAATCGATATTGAATAGAAGAGGTTGTTCTGGTGAAGTAAATGGCACATCTTATTATGCCATGAATGTACTATTAGCCTTAAATTGCTAACAGTGCATGGGAGCAGATTTTAAAATTTCAGTTTCATTATCACAACCGTAACAGGGTTAATGTATGCATTTGTCAGAGACAAGTGAGATGCGATATGTTTCAGCACAAGTTATGGTAAATTTTCGATCTGACCAGTTTTCTGTGTCGATATTGTTTTGGCTAGTCAAATGCTTTCGTGACAGCTAAGTGTCCTTGTCTGAAAGTTGCTCCAGATCACTGTGTATTATCTTGTAGGTTTCTGTAAAGTAATGTTTTAGATACACAGATGTAACTCGAAAATAAATGGCATCACTGGTGTCCGTGGTTATTTCTGCGGTTAGCCTTAAACAAACGAGATGCTAAAAGTAGAAGAAAAGAACAAAACAGTAAAGAAGAAAAAGGCAAAGAGATAGGAGACATGGCACTAGAGTTACCCTAGTTCCTCCTAAAAGGCCATAACTCTATCTAATATTTTACTGTGTATTGTACGCCTAGGCTCTCTCTGTGTAGTAACAGTATCGAAGGTTGCATTGGTAAGCAAAGATAACTTGCGAAAAAAAAATATCAGTTCTTGTTACCTGGTAGTAAAATTTTGACTTGCACAACAAGAGGTGGTCTTGCAGTTGAGGGTAACATTGGGCGTATTCGTCGTCGTGCTGGAGAGGAAAAGTGTACCCTTATAAACTGTCATCGGCGAAAAAGTAATTACACATTTCTTAATGTTTCTCATCGACCTAGTTAAAGTTTGATTTTGACACACTGTATCGATTTTGCACATCGTCACAGGGACACTGTAGCTAACGCCTTTACATGGATGTACATCATCCCATAACTTTACTTGCGATTTACGTGCATAAATAAGAAGCTCTCTCCGCTGCAGAGGCCCCTCAGTGTTAGCAAACAAGAGTGTAAGAGAAAACGGGAGCGGGAGCGTGGGGGAGAGAAAACGGGAGCGCTGGGAACAATGCTATCCAGCCTGAGCACGTTTTTTCTCAAGCGTGCAGTCAAGGTGCGACTGCAGGAGGCCTCTTCGGAGGAAAGAGGATAAGAAAGGTTTTATAGAGCGGGGGCTAGAGTAAAGGTAAGAAAAATAAGCGCAGTTCAACCTTTTCCGTTTACACAAGCATTTCACATACTGTTTTATTAAAAAAAATGTGATAAACTTACATGCGCAGTTGCCCCATTTACTATCCCGACGGTAGTTCGGTGTTATTGCACACCACGGGTGGGTGTGGTTTATTGTTGTACAACTGTTGTACGACCAACCACGGTATCTGAACGGAAATACACAGCAATGGTTGTCTTTTGTTCGTTGCCTGCAAGTGCCTGAGAATGACAAAACAATCGGGATCACGAGCGTGTATTGAATAACAAACCGTCTAAACTTTATAAATACTTCATTAAGCAATGGCTCTGGCTAGTAAATCAGCGGTATTACAAGTGCATTTAATTCAAATATTAACAACAATAAACAAACTTCATTTGTAAGATTTATGGAATTGTTTTACTTAACCCTTGAAATAAAGTATAGAAAGTAGTACCTTTTAGACCAAAACCAATAAGGGACACCAAAATATTTAGGACGAAAAAGACGTTGCAAGTTGCAAGTTTCTGATATGAAGATATTTCAGTACATGTTTGAACACCAGCCTTTCAGATGAAACTTAGCAATCTAATCAGCCATTGCCGACCATTTTCAACACATAGTGTGGCCTGAAACTTCACAAAAACTCACCGGATACACTGCAGACGTCATTGGCGCCACTTTTGTAACTTCCCTTGCCGTTCTGACATAACCTGGATGGTCCATACCTGTTATAAGTCACGTGAGCTCTCGGCCCTGTAGCACACAGTCCCTGGCGACGAATCCCAAAGACTTTGTAGCCGTGCCTTGCGACAATCAAGGCACATTTTCTGATAGCGTTCCGTCTTTGTTGATAATAGTCCCTTGTAATGATGGTTTCGTTGCCTTCCACACTGGGAAGGGCTCGACGACGGACGGCTTGGGGACTGGTGGCTCGAGGTCTTTTGTTTCGAAAGCAGCCAATGGATTTTACTGAAAGAATAATCATTACAAAAATGTTGAACTCAATATGTTATTCTAGCAGTTTCCATTCAGGTATGTTATAGCCACCTTCACACGACAAAATAAAGTTTACAAACAAGAAAACTGTAATACTGCATCGGTGGGGAAGTAAAACACAAAAATTTGGATTCATCAACTGAGTTGATGAGGTAAATTGGCCACCTTAGAGAAATTTTAAAAAAAGATGACCTTTTCAGCGTTAGCCCTTGGTCAGAGCAAAGCGAAGAATACGGAAGCGGTCACTATCTTTAATACACGTGACAGTCATGGGACTGTTACTTTTACGCTGCTGTTTCCATGGCAACTAACTACATGAACAATTACGTTTTTAATGGACAGGTAAAAAATGAATATTCCTTCAGTGGCCTAAAGAATGACCCACTGTATGAACTTTGTAAATTACACTTCTCGCCCCGAGTATCCCTGTAGCTATGGAGTAACCGACTGACAGATTGAACGATCATGGGTAAGACTCCTGTCTGGAACGCGAGCGTGAATTGTGATTTAACAAGCAGAAAACAAAAACAAAAACAACAAAAACTAACACGTGCTTATGCAATGATTTTTAATTTGTCAACAAAATTAAACAACTCTCACGATGCACTTACCAAGAACATCAGGTGTTACTCGTACAGCTGGAGCATGTGGAGAAATTTTGGACATTCGGAGGCGGGGTCTATTTTGGGCCATTTCGTGACGTGCCAATCAAGCGTGAAATTATCTAGCCTACCATTGGCTGGAATTCGATGCGCGACATCACAGTAAGATGGCGGACAGTCACGAAAGAACTGACTTTCGTGCAGAGACTCTTCCGAACGCTCTTTGATCGTGTTTTCTCAGCGGAGATATCTCATAAAATAAACAAATGAAGGTCAGATAGTTGACAGCGATTCATAACAAGCCGGAAAATGATAACTTGTGCGGTTCGAATCCGTGCCAAAGCAAATAAATTTAATTTTTATTTTGCATTTGGCGCTTTGAAATTTCCAGTTCACCTCGGTTGAAGAGGCTGTAAGCCGCAAACAAGCCTGGAAACTACAAGAAGCGGTTACAAAGGCTGTTTCAAAATAAATATGGAGCCCAGAGGACGAGAAAGTGAGGTTCGAGGTGACATTTCTTCGCCGAATTTTCGCATTGTACTGAACTTTATGGCCGTGGACGCTGAAAGATGTTAGCCAAAAATATATCCCAAAACCGTGGCGGATATTTATTCCAACGGATTCTAGCTAATTGTCGCTGACAGAGCATCCTTTTGGAAGCAGAGAGCAGATGCAACTTTTTGGATGGGTCTCCAAATGGCGATGGGACTTGGATTAGAAGTGACCTAATCTTGGCGCCAATACAGAGAATAAGTCAGCCATTTGTCGCTAGAAGCACGTCTTCGATAGGGCTTAAAACCGTGTCAGTTACGTCCTCTCGGGTCGTAATATTTACAGCACGATTTACGTATTTGAACGTTCGAATCGATTAAGATGCAACTTTGTGGAATATTTGAAATAAAAAGAGGTAAGAACCACCAGACGTTTTTCTCTCATACAAAGTCTCTAAATAAGACGGCCATTTTTGTTGCGTTAGACGATCTCAATCACCTATCTATTGCGCCTGCGTGTCCAAAATTCTTCGCAATGATGTGAAAAAAAAAAATCAGTTTGAGTTTGCTTCGAGTGCGCTTCGAATTCAAGCAAGTAAAAAGTGTTTATAGTTTATCGCTGATTATAGGATTTAAATTAAGCACTTATTCAAATAATTAAACTTATACACTTTATTTGGGTACTTTAAGCCGAAGCACTGATTTCAGTATTTAGGTTTATCTACTACTTTAAACGAGTCGTTTTCAAGTAAGCTTTGGGAAGCTTTCTACTATCATATCCTACTGAGTCGACTTAATGTTCAAAAGTTGGCATTGAAACATGGACGAGCCGCAGACTATTAAGAGACTAAGAAACAATCTGCACAAATCGCGCTCTCATGCAAAACTAAAAACTGTTTTAAACCACGGTTTTCTTAAGAGCTGCCTAAAGGCCATTTCAACAATCGACCTTTAGAATCTCATACCTTAGCATTTGTACAGCTACCTAAAATAATAGTCACTATTACATTACTGTAACTTCATAGCTAACCAATACTTACCAACAACATTAGGCGTTGGTCTTATAGGAGCTAAAGATGTTAGAAAGAAAAGAAAATCACTGCAAATTAAATATATGGGAGCCGACGATGCAATCGCATTTTCTAAAGCCCATGTTCTACTTGATTTTCTTTGTAGGATGATGTTTCTTAGAGGCATTTTGTGTACTTCAGCGACTTAAAAGTGAACGACGGTCACTATTTTAAAAAGGTTGAACTAAAAAAGCAAAAAGGATACACAGGAGATGAGATGAGAGGGGAAGGTGGTTTGAGATTACAAGCTTATCGAATGGTGCCTAGGTGGTGGTTGTTCGCAGGCTTACCAACTTTTAGTTATCCTGTGCACAAACGTTTTGGAAATATTCTTATAAAACTAAAACTAGAGTTCAATAATTTGACGTAAGAACAGGGCGGGGAAGAAGGTTGATGCTGTTTGGCGCCTAGTAATGGATATTTGAAGCTTGAGCGAGAAAATAGCCCTCTTCACGTATTTGAACGTGGATGTGAGGCAATTTCGGGCAATTCTGCAGTAAATTGTTGCCCGAAATTCCCTCACTTCCACGTTCAAATACACCATCATGTAAATAGAAAAAAATTAGCGTGAACTGTGAAAAGAGGTATTTAGATTGTATTCCACATACCGTTTGAATTTTATGATAACGTTTATCAACAAAATGGTGGCATCAATCGCGCACGTACACACACTTCTGTTGTTAATGAAGACTGTATTTATTTTATAAAATAAATGAATTAGAAAATGACTCACGCTGATGGTATTGCTGTTCACATTCCTTCTTGGTCCTGAAGTTATTACCATTCCCTAGACACCCTCCATAAGTGAACCTCTTGCACATCCGTTTATGTTTGTTAAAATACCGCCTTTTATGGGCAGCTTGGCAGCGACCGGTAGATTTGGGCAGTTTACAAACAGGATGATTAAACGCTTCAAGAACAACAATAAAGCAACTTTATTACCGTCTTATGGTCCCCGTCCACGCGTATAAAGTTTTTAATCGGCTGTATTTGAAAACGAAGATTTTCAAAAAGTTTTCCGTACACACGTATCACTTCACAAATGGTGTAAAGCGGAGATTTCTGACTGCTTATTTTTAAATGTTTTACGCCAACACATAATTTTTTTTCACTTTTACCATCCACATATAGCTATTGAAAACAATCGAAATTATATTACTTCGTACTGACTATTCCAATGTTGTAACGTCTCTGTTTTGAAAACTGACCTCCGTTTTCGATAATTTTTCTGTCGTTAGGCATATCCGTATGACAAATCTCCGTTTTCAGAGCAGTTTCATACGTGTGGCGAAGGCCTAGTAAAGGCAGTAAAAAGCCACAGTTTTCCGATTAGTTGCACAGGAGCTTTTTCAAAGGTTTTCGTTCTTTTATTTGTGGACAGGACGTTTAACTGTGTTAAAAATCTCTACAGCTAAAAACAATTTAAGACGAATACACGTGCGCGGAGATTAATATTTAGACACTGAAACCCGCAGAAAAGTATGGGCGTGCCTTGATTGTCCTAAAAATAACCATTCAATTCTGCCCTATTTTTGCCCTATTCCTCCACACCAAGCTTTACCATGCTAATCAGAATAATCAGAATAATAATAATAATAATAATAATAATAATAATAATAATAATAATAATCAACTTTATTTAAAGAGGGTAAACACGTAACAGTAAAAAACTGAAAAACCAGTGGCCCTCTAATATATAATACAATTAAGAACCCGATGTCACTTTAGCATGCTATTAAAAAACTTGGCTCGTGAAATTTACTTTTATTCTTTGCTCATGCTTCCCTACAACCCCCACCCCCAAGAGAAGATTCTGCATATCGCTTCCCGTCATGGTATTTTCGTTCTGTATATAGGCGCCCTTAAAATTCTATTTGTCAGCATACCGCCTCAATTTTAAGCCTCATCTCGGATCCCGCCAAAACTTGGGACCTGGTTCCCATTTTCAAAACCTAGCCAGTAATACGAAGTTCTCAGTCCATATTGCTTTATTATCTTACCATTCACTTGATACAGCTGGTACCTGAGAGAAAGATATATAGTTACTTTAAACTTAAGGACGGTGCCTCCTTTTGTTACTGTGCATACGTTCTGCGCATCTCGGGATATTCGGGTTTCTTAAGGAATTTGCACACTAATACAACAATATTTTGCGCGGTAAAAGCAGATCTTAGCAAGGGCTTTAGGAATCCAAAAAGAAAATGGGGGGTAACCAGGCATTTTTCAGAGATAATTAACCGGCCGTCGCCATATGGCGGCCGCCGGTTTAGAAAATGGACACGGTTTTTTTTAAGTCAGTTGGCTTAACATACGAACAAAGTGCTGTAAAGCTTGTGGTACGGATACTCAGACGTATGCGCATATAAGTCTGCTGAATGTTACCTTCGTGTGTTCTTGTCTTTTAATTTACAATATTTACGATATGAACGGCGAAGGGTTGTTAAGTATGGGGTTTCAGTATTTGTCTTGTATAACGCATGCGCAACTGAGTAAAGCAGCTAATAGGATTGAATACGAAATTGGCTGTATCGTCTGATCTAGCTAGTGGTTCTGGTGAAATGTTTCTTAGCGCAGGTGTTTTGTTATGGGGATTGACATTTTGAGGGATGTAAAAATGTGGGAGTGGAAGGATTTGTGAATGTGAGGAGCATATCACGCTTCTGTGAATGTGTTTTACTCAGCCTAGTACCCAGGCGTCCTCCTCCCGCTCAGTCGACTCGACTTGGTGCGAAATATCGTTACGTCACCGAGTGAGGTCCCTGGAGAATGCCTAGGAAAAAATGCCAAAACAACCCCTGAATTTCACGTTTTTGTCCCTGATTTCAATCCGATATTACTGCCCTCCGAGAGCAGGCACAGGGATAAGAAAAGCTCTTTTTCGGAAGTACTAACCTCGTTCAACCTAACTGAGGGGCAAAGCTCCGGAATTTTTATGTAGTTTGAAGAAAAATCCGTTGGAAGAAGCGAAGGGTCCAGAGACTTGATCGACTCAAGTAAGCTTAAGTATATTTTTAAAATAGTTTCAACATTTTAATTGTATCTTTTCTTCCTGAATTATTGCTGAATCTATTCTTTCTTTGGTGCCTCGATGTACTAAATCTTTTGCTCCAACTGAATGCCATAAAAATTACAGTCTGGAAGCTCTAAAATTAGTGGAGAAACAGCGAAGCTATAGATATTTGCTCGTCGTGTCAGGTGTCTTCTTCATAGTATAACTTAGCATGTCGGTAGATATTTTTCTTATCATCTTTACGTAACGATGTTTGCTTTGTTAACTTATTTACTTACATATTAGAGTTGTCATATATCCAAAACCAATTTCAACGGCAACTTAAAATAACCTCTTTAGATCTGGCACAGTTCTGTTTCCAGTTTTAAGTGTATTTCATTAACATTAACCACATGTAATAAGTTGAATGAGTCAATCATTTGACGCTAATTTTGGTCCACCTCGACAGGCCGGCCAGATTCTGAACAAACAGAACAGCTATTGTAAAGAGAAGAGTTTCTGACACTACCATGCAACTATGTCAACTATACTGCAGGGGGTAATGAGTTCACTCTCATAAGTCCTCCACTCATAGGCAACAACTAAGACTAGACTCAAGTGTAGCACAAATCAAACCCATTGTATCATAAGCTTCGATTAACTATATGTGAAATCAGTAAAGCACATTTCTGAATAAATTTATAGGGCTGCTGTTTATTAAATTGTCTCTTGAGAATCAAGTGTATGGACATCTGTGCAGGGAATATCACAGTCTTGTAATGTCATGTGACAGCCTAATATCTCATTTTACTTCTAATCAGAAACTTTTCTTAAGCCCTTGCCATGCTCCAGGTTTATGACCGGAAATTGAGCACCCAAAAGGCAAATGATACTGTGCACAATTTGCCCAAACTATTGTGTCCACATCATGCAAAAAAAATCCTTTCACTTTGCTCTGTTCAATACACTTAGGAAGTAGCGAGAGGGATGGAAAACTGTCAAGAATATAGAAATTAGGCAGAATTTTGTCACTTGCATGCTTGGGTTATTACTTTGGGATTTGTCTAACATATTCCTTAACTTCCAATTTTTTAAATGTTTTCAGACCTGACGTACATCCCAGTTGTAAGAGATTCACAATCTCACCAGAATAAAGTGAGTGATAAACCTGTTTATCAAGATGAAATATATATTACGGAAATGCCGAGCCAAGCCCATGTATATAAGCTGCAGGCCACGTGTAACCTCATCATTGCGATTCTAGCGAGCTAGCGCGTGTAACACAATTGTACAATTTTTAGTACAAGTATACTCTTTACCTAAATGGCAACTTTCGACTTTAACGCGTGGTGTACGACCACTCAATTGAAAGAAGCTACCGTAGAAGCTTTAAAAAAAGAGGACATCGATAGCGAAGGGGCTTTGAAACTCCTGACTGGAAAAGACGTGGAAGAGTTGGGGCTCAGTGTAGGACAAAAACGCGTCCTTGAAGCGGCCCTGAAGAAGTTAAAGCTTGAGGAGCAAGCGAAAACCGAGCCAGTAGACGTCACCGACCCAGTGACCACGAAGTCCTTGGCAAAAGACGGCGGGCTGGAGGAGATCCTCAAGAAAATTGAAGGAGCTGGATCACTAGAGGACTCTCTTCTGGCCTTAGGATCGACGGACCTATTTCCCGGGAAAACGCCAGCGGCGGAAAACTCGTCCACGCTAAATAGTACTCTTCCTAGATTGGACAACGACCCGCACGTGTTTCTTGGCCGACATCAAAAGGCAATAGGAACTAAACAAGGTGAGAAACCATTGTTAATACCAGACTTTGTAAACCTGGGAACTTATGACAGTAGCGAGGAAGAGCAAGAGATCGGAAACAATTCAAGCGGGGCAAAAATATTTTTCCGTGCACCAAAGGCAAAACCTAAACTGGAACAAATCACCCTTTCTATGTGGGTCGCCGCAAACTCGCGAATTATGTATCAGCTTCTTAGAAAAGGAAAACTGTCCGCGACCACTTCCGACATCGCGGATTACTTGGCCTACACAGTCAAATTCGCAGAGCTCCTCGAGAGTCACACTCTCGCCTCGGCACTCATGTACGATAATGAGTACCGTAAATTGCAGTGCGAGTATGGATTTCACTGGGGGAGTGATTCACAGCACCTTCATACCAGGTTTCTCGTTAAACGTCGTTCTTCTGTACTAACCACAAACGCACCAAACTCGCAAAAATCTTCCCCACGCCCTAACCGCCAACCACAAGCCTCCCACGTAACCCCTATTTGCCGCCAGTTTAACTCTCTCACAGGATGTCAGTGGCCCAACTGTCGTTTTCAGCACGTTTGTTTGGTGCCCAATTGTAACCAGGGACACCCACAGCATGAGCATCACACCATCTCTCCTGCATGACGTCCACTCACCTCACCGGCTATTAACTCCCCTTTGAATAAACAGGCCTGGATACGGAACCTCGGAAATGATCCTGACAGAAACTTTATCATTGATGGACTCACAAACGGCTTTGAGATTATTCCCAGCGAAACTGTCTTAGAGAAAGCGGAAACTAGCAACTACAAATCCGCCACCGCAAGCCAGTTCCGCGATAAAGTAGAGAAACAAATTCGCGAAGAGATTAGCAAAGGCAATTATGTTGTAACACAAGCGAAACCTACTATTGTTAGCGCTCTTATGGCCATCCCCAAACCACAATCTGATAAAATCAGACTCATACACGATTGTAGCAGACCGCAGCACTCCAATGTTAATTCCTATGCCACGACGCAACACTTTTCTTACGTGACTGTCGAACAAGCTGTATCAATGATTAAACCCAATGCCTATCTTGCAAAAATTGACCTAAAGAGTGCTTATCGCCCCGTCCCAATGCACCCCTCGAACTATTCCGCAACTGGACTAGCATGGCAGATTCACGGGGAAAACTACATTACGTATCTGTACGACAGCAAATTACCCTTTTGGAGCTTCCAAATCACCAGAAATCTTTCACCGATTAACTCAAGCAGTCACGCGCATGATGGCCAAGCGAGGATTTCACACAATTCTAGCGTATCTCGATGATTTCCTTATTATTGGCGATAGCAAGTATGAGTGCGAATTAGCTTACCAGGAACTTATCCAACTTTTGAGCGAACTTGGTTTTAGCATCAACTGGGAGAAAGCAGTTTCTCCTACCCAGCGATTAACGTTCCTAGGAATAGAGATTGACACAGTGCTTAGGCAACTTTGTTTGCCCGAAAGCAAGCTATGCGAACTGCGACAATTATTAAGCGATACTTTAATTAAGCGATCAGTCACAAAGCGAGATCTGCAGAGCCTTGTTGGCAGGCTAAACTTTGCGGCTCGGGTGGTTTTTGGAGGCCGCACATTCCTGCGGCGGACAATTGATGTCATGAACACTTTATCGCGACCTCACCACCACATCCGTGTAAACAAACAATTAAGGGACGATTTATCGTGGTGGGCGAGCTTTCTGCATGTTTTTAATGGCAAAACATTCTTCATTGATTCGGCGCCAGTTTCTTTTGAAGAATTCTCCACTGATGCGTGCCTTATCGGTGGTGGCGGGTTCTTTCAAGGCGATTGGTTTTACACCAACTGGGCAATTGATCATCCCGACCTAGCGGGCGCGCATATTAACCTTAAAGAAACCTTCACTGTTCTGCTTGCATTATGCCGCTGGAAATACCAGTTGCGTGACAAATGGATTGTAGTGCACTCAGATAACTCCACGACAATCAGCGTTTTAAACAAAGGAACATGTCGCAACCCGCAGGTCATGCAATGGCTTCGCTCCATATTTTGGCTCTCAGCCAATTTCAATTTTCAAATCACGGCGCGTTACATACCATCAAAGGCTAACACAATGGCAGATGCTATCTCGCGTCTTCATGATCCCGCATTCTGCCACGCGTTCAGTGCACAGTTACGCAGGGTACAAGAAACAAATGACAGCAGT
The DNA here is from genome assembly GCA_964017195.1 of Siderastrea radians. NCBI lineage: Eukaryota > Metazoa > Cnidaria > Anthozoa > Scleractinia > Rhizangiidae > Siderastrea > Siderastrea radians. The sequence goes on along the minus strand of OZ024896.1, from coordinate 29,411,552 downwards.
CAGCCTCACTTTTCACAACTGGTGTTTTCTTCTTTGCCACGGCAGGTGCAGTACATGCTCAAGAGCAGCTACTCCAAGAGGAATTGAGAAAGTACCGTCGCCATGCCTTTGCGCTATCAACGTCAGCTACATACAAGTCGCAATTACGAGCCGGTTCCTTCGTTTCTGTCTCTCCTTCGGCTACACCCCGGTTCCCTGCAGCGCTTTACACCTTCTCCAGTACATAGTGTTCCTCGCGAGATCTCTGTTCGCTAGCAGCATCCCTAATTATCTCAACGTCGTACGTCTATTGCATCTGCAGTATGGGTATCCTAACCCCCTTGAGGAGCCTCTCTTCAAACACCAGAAAACCCTACTCATGAGAGGTATAAAACGTCTTCATGGAGCACAGCTGTCGCAAAAACTCCCTATCACACCTGATGTTCTCTACAAAATGCAATGTCATCTAAACTTTGCTTGCTCGTTCGACGCAACCTTTTGGGCAGCGTGTTTGGTCGCATTTTTCTCGTTCTTCCGCAAATCAAATCTGTTGCCACCTTCAACCGCAAAATTTGACCCCCAGCTTCACCTACGAAACTGCGATGTTAGATTGTATCCGTGGGGCAATATACTCGTCGTTCGTTGGTCTAAAACGATTCAATACCGAAACCGCACACTCCTGGTCCCAGTTCCTAAAGTGGCCCACTCCTCGTTATGCCCTTGGTCAGCGGTAACTCGCGCTTTCAAACTCGCTGGCGTATATCAAAGCACCGAGCATGCCTCAGCACCCGCCTTTACATACCGAGAGGGTAGCGCCCTTAAGGCACTAACATATGCCTCCTTCACCAATAAACTGAAACTAACACTAGATAAATGCGGTTTGGACAGCGCGCTTTTCTCTGGACACTCCTTCAGGAGAGGGGGAGCTATTTTTGCTTTGCATTGCGGTGTACCTAGTGACTATATAAAGCTACAAGGAGACTGGAAGTCAAATGCATATGAACGTTATTTAGACCATTCACTGCGCTACAAACTAGAAACTGTTAAACAGATGTGTGAAGGTATCACTCACTAACTCCCCTATTCTCTCTTTGGGGTTTGGAGGGTGTAATCGAGCGCGCGGTGGTCTAGGCAATAAAGACCCACAGAACCCCAAAGAGAGTTGTTGTGTATTTAGTGAGTGATAAACCTGTTTATCAAGATGAAATATATATTACGGAAATGCCGAGCCAAGCCCATGTATATAAGCTGCAGGCCACGTGTAACCTCATCATTGCGATTCTAGCGAGCTAGCGCGTGTAACACAATTGTACAATTTTTTTTCTTTCCCTACCCACCCTTCCCTGGGTGTAATCGAGCGCGCGGTGGTCTAGGCAATAAAGACCCACAGAACCCCAAAGAGAGTTGTTGTGTATTTAACAAAGCAAAGGTTATATTTTATTATTTGAAGAGGTTGCAGCATTTATTGCGTTGGCCAAAAAGTCACCTTTTGCTTAAAGAGCTTATTACCTTTAGGCCATGCTTTCAGGTATTATGTTTGGTGACTAGAGGTTTTCATCTTGCACTTTCAAAGTCGTTGTAGAGCCAGACAATTAAGTTACAGACCTGTCCCCTGTCAACTTTTGTCACACAACATAAGCAGCTCCAAAAAGCAAAAATCAGAGCCTTGGCTGCATGAAAACATACTCTTTCTGCTGTTCCCAAAAAGTGACAACATTGTTTTTTGAGCACTCATCAACACCATCCTTTGGGATAACACTGGGGACATAGACTTATGGGGAAGGGTGGGCAGAACTGAACCCCCAAAATACCTATGGGCCAGTGCTAAAAACCTCAAAAATACCATGATAATTTGTTAACCAAAAGATGCCCAGTTTTTGTTTATCTCAGCAAACCCAAACTTACTATATTGTACTCCAAAAGATACTTGGCATTTTTTTTTTAATTTACAAAATGCCACAATCACAAATTCCAAATCCAAAATGGTTCACACTCCCCTCACTCCATAACCCATGTATGGGACATCCTGTGGGCATTGTTCACATTGTCTGAAGGGCTCTTTTCAGGGCTATTGCAATTTTGATATCAGTGAAATGATAAGGGAAATTATCTGAAATCTTGATCAAATGCACATGATTCCGTAAGGCCATCCCACTGGGATGGATGCCAATAAATGTTTTATTTATCAGCCATTGAAATCATTGAAAGACTCGACAAATTAAACACTGTGGATAGTGTCAGTCTTTCTGAAGACCATCCAAACCCATCTAATAACCTCTGATAACAGAACTGCTTTATTTTTTTGTTATTCACTAAAAAGTTGTCTCAATTGTGCTGAAGTCCTAGATTCTCATAGATAATTTTTTTTAGTAGATGAAGGATAAAGGTCAATCCGAGTAACAGCATTTCGTGCCTAATATATAGTCAACAGAACACAGGTGTGATGGAAGATTTGGAACATTTTTGGGGGGAGACTGCTACTTGCAAATGCTTGTTAATTACGTTCCTTATTGAACTAAAAATCGTAGAAATAAACTTTTATAAAGAGAGAAATTACCCTTTCTGTGTACTACAAAGCCCTTTTGTCAAGTAAGCTTAAGCTTATTTCAATTTTAATTAAGCTGGATTGATACAAGTCCAGTCATTTTGAACAAAACGTTAATACAAAAATTTACCTCGGCTAAAGTAGTTTCCCAAAGAAATCTTTTGATCTTTCTTTTCAAGACACTGCTCAATCGCTAGCAAGTGCCACGAGAAACTAGCGATCCCACGTTGTACGCTATATTTCTTGCTTCCTCTCCACCAATATCTGCAAAACATTGCCTGTACAATCGGAAAACGAGCATGGAGTTCCAAATGCTTCGATTAATGGTCATGTATACATATGCAAAAGCACAGAAAACACATGAACCATTCCTGGTAGTTTGAAATTATGAAATGGTATGAGTCATGATGCGATATCGTGCAGCACTTCTGCTCAGGTCAGCCAAAAAATCAACGGAAAAATAATTGAAGAGGCATCTTTGAATGTAGGTGACCCTAGATAGTTCCAAATGCAAGAATAGCACGCTAGATACTATTCTCGCTAGGTATTAACAGCAAAATTTTGAAGAGTTTGATGACCCTCCTTCAATCAGACGGCGCCATCTTGGACTTGGCATTATTCACTAGGCGTTCTCGCGGTATGCCATTCGGTGACGTCACGAAATTTCGCGCCAAGTCGTGCTGGCGAGAAGAGATCGCCTGGGTACTAGGCTGTGTTTTGCTTTGAAAGTTGCGCTTTGTATAGCAGCGGTGTAATATTGTGCTGCGTGAGAGGCAGTTTTCCTTGGCGTTTTATGGGAGGACGGTTTCCGAAGTGGATTGTAAGTTTTCTCATTGGGTAACCTGTATTTCGCAGAGGGTCTGTTTGCAGCTTATTAGCACGGTAAGAAACGGTGGCTTAGGAAGAGAAGGGATTGGCACTAGTATGATGATGCAATTAGTGGATTGCACCATCGATACATCATAGTTCTTGAGAAGGGAGAGAGATGAGTGTTTATTTGAGGCGAGAAGTTGATTTTAATTGCATAAAGACGAAGGAATCGGTCATTAATAAGGAGATCAAATAATAAGGTAGCTGTTACGAGTATTTAATTTAGAAAGTAACTGAATATTATCAACCCGGTGCGTGTGGTTTGGGTGTGGTGTTGGTTGGGTTTGAGGTAATTTTGTAAGTGCATAGTCTGGCATGTAGCCGTTCCGGGTCAACTTGTTTACTTTGCATGGGGATTCCCGGGTTAGCAAACCGGATTTAAACATCACGTCATGAGATATGCCTTAACGTGCCCAAGACTCTGACGAACTGCTCGAGTTCGGGTTTATCAAGCGTTATATTTTGATTCTACTGCTATGTTCACTGTTTGTATTCACGGTCTAGGCACAACAGTAAATATTTCGCCATCCCTTTGTAAGCATCCTCAGTTGCCGGCAAATTTATACCGACATTCAACGTTTGAGTGAATTTGCGTTTTTTAGCAGAAATAAAAGCGATAACCAAGATAAGCTGAGTCATCAGAGTTTAAACATTTCGTCATCCAGTAACGCTAAAGTCAAAATATTGTGTCACACAATCACACTTTTCGTCACGCCGGTTCGTATAATTACAAGATCGCGCTACCATTTGTGAACCCTAGGGGTGGGGAGGGTCAGAACGGCCGGTTAAAATGCCCATTGGGCTTTCTTGTTGAGCTTAAATTTGCAAATAAATTGCCATACATTCTTTGTATTTTTAACGCGTTTTTTAGAACTATGGTTGCTTAATTATCTCTGAAAAATGCGTTGTTACCCACATTTTTCTTTTTGGATTCCCGCAACCCTTGGTAAGATCTATTTTTTCCCCATAGTGATAAGCTTTGCAAAAATACATCTATATTAGGAGGCACAATCCTTAATGTCTTTACGAAAACAAATGAGGTTAACGAAGATAAAAGTGAAAAACACTGAGCTTCGATAACGAACACCCTTTCCGAGACAACGTTGATCGCATTGTGTCCACAGTGGAGTATCACGATTCAAAGAAAAACGTTTAGTCAAGAGATTATGATCATTTAAACTGACCAATCAGAGATTGTCCTTAACCCTATTCAGACCATGCAGGCTTTTTTGGGTCTTGTGGGTCCGGGGGAGGGGCGGATTCCGTCCCACCTCTTAACTCCGAGAATATTATAAAGCTATGACAACGAAACTTTAAGTCCAAAAATGTTTCCATTGAGGTCGACAACCTCAGCTGATGACGTCATATGACGTCACAAAAGCGCTTTGTTCTCAATTGGCGGCCATCTTGGATCCGCCAACTTGAATTTCTTAAATTTTACAAAAACCTTCAAAATCCGCCAAAATTCCTCAGGAAGTGATCAAAATCAATAAATTAGCATGGAAATGATCTAAAAATGTGAAATTTGCTTCAGAAAAGTAATGATTTTTGATTTAAAAGTTTAAAAATTCAAAATTATGAGAAAACAACTTGTCAAAAAGTGGTTGCCATGGTAACGTCAAACTTAATAGACAATGACTTGCTACACCAAATTGTTCCCAGTTAAAATTTAGGAAAAGTCATCAAGTTCGTTGGCTTTAGCTTGCTTATTTAAAAAGTTATAAACTACCAAAGTCCGTGCGGGCAGAATCCGCCCCCCCCCCCGGTCTGAATAGGGTAAAATAGTGACGCAGGAAGACTGTTCTTAATTTAGATTAAAAACGAACTCGCTCATGTGTGGGAGATTCACTGCTCTCTCACATCACAATCTTACTTATGCCTAGTTGTTAACTATGTCCTACCAATTTGACAATAACACATGCTCAAAAATCAGAGAATGACGTGTTTTCGGGTATTTGAAAGAATGTTAGACTTTCCTTGAAAATGGAATTTTAAAGGAAAATTCTAACATTTCGTTTGGGAGAGTTAGGCAAAAATTCTGCCAATTCCCAAGATCTTTAAAAATATTTTAGTATTAACGGGACAGTTTTTACTACGTCCTTTTCATTTGTTTCTACTTAAACAACTTTTGAATTCTTTACAAAAACCTTTGCTAAAACTGAAAATGGGTAATTTTCAAATAATTCAGGCGTTTAGAGACGGATTGATTTTTCAACAAAACTTTTGAACACAAAAGAACATTAACCTGAACACACAAGTTATGTACCGACAAGCCCAAGGGTCAGCGAACAGTCAGTAAGGCCAAGCTGAAACGAGTCCTAATGGGTAAATTGTAAATTTGAACATCATGTAGGGTCACGAATTCAATAAACAATAAATGTGGGACTTACATTTGCAACACGAATGCGAATAGAACGAACAGCCGGCCGGCGCGCACCATCTTCGAGCGAAGACGTTCTCACAACTGAAAAAGGAACTGTTGACTGGTGAAAGAAGCAGCTGAAATAATGGCTAAGTACGTCTACAATACAGAAAAACAAGAAGACGATGTTGATGAATTACTTTAGCTTGTTTTGTAAGCAAACGGGTGCCTTTGTAGCTTTCTTGAATATTTCGTTGATTATTTCTTTGATGCAATAATCTTAGTATTCACTTGGATTCTTTCCTTTTCTCTCAATCATCATTTCTTTCAATCTCTTTTTTTTTGAAAGTGTGAAAACATAGGTTTTAGAAAATTTCTAAAATTCCCGCTTGAAATAATAATAAAAAATTCAAGGAAAGAAATGTTCTTTTTTCACGGTTTCAACAGCAAACAGGAGGGGAATACATACTAGCTTTATTTGAATGGATACAATTCATGATCAAGGTTTCAACTCCTAAACTCAAAGTACAAACTACCTTGCTGGGGTCTACAATCAGAACAGTTTTCAGTTTGAATTGTCATAATAAACGGCTTTTATAATTAAGTTTTGATCATAGAAGGGGAAGGACTGAGACAGGGAAATATTGTTTTCTATTCTAGAATTAAAACATGTCAAGGTGTTTCCAACATTTTCTGAGGAGGTGTAAGTTATTTTTTTTCGTAAACATTTGTGTTTCTTTCTTATGTTTAAAGGAATTTCAAAAATGATGTTTTGAGAATTACTGTGATTACAGTGCAACGCTTTTCTATAATAATAACCTATTTAAAACAATCCCTGTTTATATTACTTCACTCAGAAAGACTTTGCAGCAGCCAACAGACCGTTTTGCAGGTCCAGCTATCCCACTAATTTTTCTGTCCGACTCAGAACGTTTTAGTTGTTACCAAACTCCTTCACACCCCGTGAAAAATATGGCCTGAAGAAGGGTAAAGATCTCATTTAAGAACTCTTATTTGCTAAAATCCTATTCTTAGCAGTAGTAATTTTTAAACACTAAGGCCAATTCACGACACTGTTGCTTTTTTGTCTCCTTTAGTATCCTCTTTTGTTGTTCAAAATGGTTACAGTTGTTATAGGACCGAACAGGTAGCCATTGCAATTTTGCATCTTAGTGTTTTTAAAAAAACTGACCTCTAGGGGGAAAAAATGACAAGTTTAAGTTTGGCCACCAGACAAAAATTTAATTACGGTCAGCTTTTCAGACACTGTTTTTGTGAATTTTCTTTCGTTCAATTCGTTTTATTTTTGTTTCACTTTAGCTGGTGCTTTAATTTAACTATAGCTGGTGCGAGGAAAAACTGACGGGTAGATCACAATGCGCGTTTACCACTTTAACAAAAAAGTCGGTCTGAATGGAACGTTGTCCTTGGTACGGAATTTTCCGTCAAAGGGGTTCGGCTCACAGCGCGCGCACGTCCATGGAGTAATAGGTTTCCTATGAGGCTAAGCTCACCAGAAAAGAATAGTTATGTACTCTTAAACAAACATTGGGACCTATCAGTTCTTTTTTTCCAATTATTTTTCACCCACCAATCATCCTCTTTTTGTTCAAAGAAATATAAAAAAAAAACACATGTTCGAAAAAAAATAATTACTAGAAACGCATTACTCACGGAGATGAAATCACGACCTCGAGAACAAGCACGTAAGGAAGGTTTTAAGTCAATTTCGTCTGATGCTTCGAGCATCTGCCATAAAACTTCTAGTAAATTGTTCCTTGACATCGATATTTTACATCTAGCACATTATTTCAAGATTTGCTTTAATCTTGTGCTTCCTCTTCCTACGAAAAGTAGCGTAAACTGATCAAATAAACATGTGTTCGTTAGGCGAAATTGCAAGGAATTATGGGGTAACTTGAGAATATATCTCGTAAACGAACATGAGGACCTATTCTTTTTCTTTTGTATTTCAAAATGTTGCACGATAGATAACAACTTGTGAAAGTTTGACAAAAATCGTATGTTAAATTATGTTTCGGGGGAATGACCTTAAAAAGGGGAAGTTTAGGGTGGTTATTTAAAAAGGGGCAGTTTAGGGTGGCTATTAGGGTGGCTATAAAGGGGCAGTTTAGGGGGTGTTATTAGGGTGGTTAAAAGAGAGCAGTTTAGGGTGGCTGTTAGGGTGATTAAATAGGGGCAGTTTTAGGTGGTTATTAGGGTGGTTAAAAAGGAGCAGTTTTGGTTGGTTATCTGGGTGGTTAAATAGGGGCAGTTATTTTACAGCTAGTACTTAAAAGATATCTCTTAAAGGCCATGATTCAATTGTAAATAAAGACCCCAATTATGCAGTCTTCCATCGAAAATCGAAACTTTCACAATTTGGCAAAACGTTTTCTTGATAACTTTGTTGTCCCCATATGTCCAGTGAAGTTTTCATGAATTCGAAATCGCTTAAACCCAACAATTCGATGCACTACTTCCTCTATACAAATCTCCTTTATACTGAATCAGATACGTATACGTGTTAGAGATGCTGATTTGTGAAAAGACATCAAATTACTGTAAATTAAAGTAGAACAGATTTTTCAAGGCTAGAAATGTATTGAATTCAATTTCTTTTATTGAAAATCAAACATCACTGTGAATTAACATCACCACAATAACAATCTTTCCAAGCTACTTTATTTCTTGCGTTACAAGTTTTGTACTTTGAATCCCCGTGCCCCATGATAATTATCTGAAATTTATTATTAGTTCGCACCCATGCTGCGAAGGTTATTTTATCTGTTGTTTCCATGTCAACAATCTAAAATTACATGACGTCATGCAACTGACCAATGAGGTGTCGTCTTCAAAATAACCACGCAGTATAACACAGAAACAAAAATAGATTTCAAATAATTTTCATCGGAAGAAGCCCATGTTACGTATGGGGAATTCGCTCTCTTCCTTCATCCTCTCTTGATATATATCACAGTTCCTGTTAAGGCGAATATTTTTGATGAGTTAGTGTCATAATGTTGGTATGATGCCCGGAGGACACGATATGCGGCTAGAGAGGACAAGTTCGCGGAAGAAGCTAACATCTCGGTAGTGGAAATTTGGTAAAGCAGCAGTATAACGTGGATTAAATCCACTAATTATAAATTTGTGACTTGCAGCTGTTTGCTTTTTCCTGCTAATTAAAAGCCTATTTTTTTCGATTTCCCGCCATCTTCAAGGGGGCGTGAAAAGAAAATTAGACAACAATTCCGAGATTCAGAAAAGAAAAGAAAGGAAAAGCTACTCGCAATTTTGTTGAATATACTGCAAGTTAAAAAAAAAACTCGCACAAGCTGCTCATACAACTCTTGATTAATAGATACTCGTCAATATGCCCTTTGCATTTTGTAGTAATAGTTTTCTTCGCAAGGTAAAGGGACATGTGTTCACGTTGATACATTGCATTTTCAGTCAGTAGCTTCAGCTTATTTTTAAAGCCAAAAGTGAAAGAAGTAAAGAAATATGAACTAAGGAGACAACATAACGGTCAAAAAACTCAAAGTCCCATCAGAATGGCAATTTTGATGTCTAGGCCGCTTGTCACGAGATCCAATTTTTATGAAATGCAATCCATTTTCATTCTTGTATATAACCCTGCGCCTTACACCAAACTAATTGTTCTGTTTTTATACCAAATCGTACCTTTTTGGTACGCTTTGGCGACATATCAGGCGAGTTTGGTCGAGCCATGGTTCGTATTTTGGCGAGACGCAGTTGGTATGCTGCGTACCAAAAAAGGTGCCATTAGGTATTTACCGTACCCAAATTCGTCCGAAAACCCGGCGTTATTTTCTCAGTTACCGTGATCAGTCAGGCGTTCTAGTCATATGGCGCATGAACCGTGAAAAGAATAGAAGAATAGTGCGAGTCAACAAACGGCGGCAAACGGCAAAATACTTCTGAATGAAATAATTTTAATAATTTTCAGTAGGGAAAAAAGACAAAAGATGTGCAAAAATCTTCTAGGCTGAAATATCGACTGCATTTCAAAATGAGTGCAGTGCAAGACCAAACGATCAAATGTTAAACTTGTTTGGTGCAAAATTGTATTTTTTGTCCGTTACCGTTAAACAAATTACTTTCTCGTGTAACAAATGTAACAGTTTCACGTTTCGTTGTATTTCTGTTGTAATTTTCATCTCTAAAGTCTGTAAGAAAGTGCGAGTTTTAGAAACAGTCCATGATATCGTAGGACATCAGGTCAGTGACTTGATATCGCAGAAAATCATGACAGTAAACAAGGCTTCTCATTGGCTAATTCACAATTTGGGTAAGGTTATGCTCTGTATGATATTTCCATCCTGTTCAGCTGTATACTTCATGCCATTTAGCAATACAATAACACGGAAATTACCCCTTTAACATATTAACATGATCAAATACCCATTACCTTAAGCGTTAAAATAGAACAATGTTGCAACGACTCAAACTTTAAAATATCATAATTCGGTAAATTGTGATCGTCCGGGTGAGTGTAGTCCTGAGAAGGACTGTTTGAGGTGACGTTGACTGACGTTTCGACAACCTGAGAGGAAGTCATCATCAGAGTCAAGTGAACTGTGAATCGTCAGTAGATGTTATAAGTCTGGTCGTTGTCCTGATTGGTCGACGATCAATCAGGATCAATATCGTCGACCAATCAGGACAACGACCAGAGACTTATAACATCTACTGACGATTCACAGTTCACTTGGCTCTGATGATGACTTCCGCTCAGGTTGTCGAAACGTCAGTCAACGACACCTCAAACAGTCCTTCTCAGGACTACACTCACCCGGACGATCACAATTTACCGAATTATGATATGACTCCTGGGTTCAAACCATTTACACTTTAAAATATACTATCTATATATCACATGACGTACAAAATTGGTAAAAAACTCTGAAACAATAGTTATCTAAAACTTGTTCATCTAAGTAAAATTGTTTGTTTTTTTTAATTTTAAGAAATGACCTTTAGATATCAATACAAAGAAGACATTACTTGGAAACTGTCTTTTTAAAAAGACGAGTTTAAAAACCCAACTTTAACCTGGGTAAAGGTATGTATCCTAGTTTATTGTCCGGGTCCGCTGTACCCCCATATGCTGATTTTAGGGGAAACGATATTGATTCCACCTTTGCTGCTGGATGTTCAAAAACGAAATTGCAAATTGTTTTTCTGTCGTTGAAAGGCAGAAGCTATGTTTTAAAGGTTTATTTCAAGTAATGGAACTAGCAAATATAACATATTCCATGTATTCTTTTCTGCTAATGATAAGTGTCGGACGTTTGTGACGTTAGGCCCTTTGGCTTTGTCTGCAATGGACCACGTCATAATGAGCTAGATCGAAGAGAGATGCTAGAAAAGTGAGGACTGTTCAAAAACAGTATGGTGTGGTCTTTCCACTTTTCGTGAGTGGAGTGGGTGGTGTAAATGGAGGAATGGGGGGATTGATTTTAATTGGGACAAGTAAACTACAAACTACAAGAGATGAGAGGTTGCGGATCCCATCTGCACAGCCCACCTAGGCCTGTGAATCTGCTATTTCGTAAACATCTTCTCCTGGTACCGGTTCTTGGATTTTATCTCTATTAACGCTTCGATTGTAATAGGCGGGACCTGGTTTTTCGATCTTTTTACGGTGAATGCTGCGATTGTAATACCCAGGAGCTGGGTCTTTGGCTTGTAGGGAATCTTTTCCCGGTTTTCCTATCTTTTTTCTGTTGCTGCTGCGATTGTAATACCCGGCTGATGGGTCTTCGTCTGGTAAGGTATCTTCTTCTGATTCTACGTTTTTTTCATTGAAGCTTCGATCGCAATACCCGGAATCCTGGTCGTCTTCTTTCAAGGAATCTTCACTTGATGTTTGCATCTTTTTCTCGCTGAGGCGTCGATCGCAAGACCCAGGATCTGGGTCTCCTACTTTCAAAGACTGGTAAGCATGTAGCTGCTCTTCCTGAGAGCCGCGGTGGAGCTTCATATATGAAGTCGGCTCTGATACTTGCTGATCCACTGGTACTTCATAGGAACTTTCACCTCGTTTTTCTTCCTTTTCTCCGTCTAAGGTCACATAGTCAAACACGGGATCAGTGTTTTTGTCTGGTATTGTCACGTCCACAAGAGATGTACGCGATTGCTCTTCCGGAGGCCTGGGGTGGAGCTCAATATTCGCACCAGGCTCTGACACGTATTCATCAGGTGGTTTGTCACTTCCACCCTCTTCATCAGGGGCACTGATTTTTCGTTTCATTTTTTTATCTGACAATGGTCGTCTTTTTCGTCTCACCAGCAGGCAAATTACAAAAATAAACAGGACAACTACACCGGATAAACCAAAGGCAGCATAACGGTAGATGTTGAAGATGATGTGTTGAGCTGCGAAAAACCAAACAAAGAAGAATTTAATGCCCATGAATATTAATTTTAAGTTTAACCTAATTTTAATCTAATTTCAAAAACGTTTCCACAACTGCTTTAAGGGGCTAGTGGACAGCTGTTAAGAATCACTTTGTAGTTGGAAGCCCAAGACATATTGGAAGCATCAATTGAATGGAAAATAGTTCTCTAAATAAGTACACTCAAAACAGCTGACTCATCACATGACCAAGCACCACAGATATTGACCTAATAATGGTCCAATAATGAACGATAGCAGCGATTCTAATTTCTTCCAGGCGTTGTTTCGAGGAAAAATCACTAGAAGCTAATCATGTTTTCTTCATGCTGAGAAACAGCGGTTAGTACTTAAATGCTCCCTATGAATTTGTTAAAAGCAATAACATATAATTATAATATGTATTGTTATCATTGTTGTTTTAATTTAATATACACGAACTAAAAATTAAATAACTAAAATATTTGTTTGGCTGCGAAAAAAGGTCATTTTTTCAAGTTCTTCTTCTAATTCTTGGGAAAAAAGTTTAAAATATTGTTATGGTTTATTCTCCTTTTCAGAAAGTCAATTGATCTCTTTTTCTTGATATTCTGGGAGAATTTCGTGGCCTTTCGTGAACGGCAAAAGCGCAGTTAGACTCAATTTCAACACAGTTTAGACCCAGAAATGTAAAAATCCTTTACATGTGACCCCTTAGACATTTACAGCAAAGATAACGAAGAACTCACTTCCATCTCCTTTCATCATTTCTGCAACACTAGAAGACTTTGTACCCTCTGAAAGGGTGATCTTATAAGCTGTAGAACCAAAGTTGTTTGTAGCATTACACACATACACCCCATAATACTTTGCATCACGGGTCCTAACGGCAATGATGTTGTTCATGATTTTTACATCATCACTGTTTAGAGTCTCGCCATCCTTTGTCCACAAGTAAGTTACTGGATAATCACTGATTGCAAGACACGAAAGGAAACACAGGTTGTTCTTTTCACATATCACTGAGGATGTAGAAGAGTCTTCGTCTATGTTGGGTGGTTCTAAAATAAAGAACAAGCACAAGTTAATCAAAGAATACACCACCACCACCACCACCATCTTTGGTTATTCAGTGAATTAAATGAGTGCCGACAAAAGACAATGAATCCGTTACCACAATTTATTTTAAGGAAATAAAAAGCACGACTTACTGTCAAGGAGTATTTTACAAACTTTATTTTCGACAGTTCAACTGCTTCTACTTCTCGGTATAGAGAAAGTGATTACGTGTATTTTTAAAATCAATGTTTATAGATTATAGTTTATGTTCTTAGCTTTGTATTAAATATTTTATACGTATATATATTTTATTGTAATGTGTTGTAGTTAGGCACGACCCCACCAGCTTCTAGCTTTAAACCCTATCATGCTAGAATAAAGGCCTTATGCTATGCTATATGTGTAAACAAATGCCTCAAGTGAACTGGCTTTCTAATAAATTAAATGTGTTAGCATCATCAACATTTCATTGCAATGCTATTTAGACTTGTTCACTTGCTAGTTAAATAATACTGTTTCCTATCTCCAAGAAGTCTACAGAATCTCACGGAAAATGGGCTTTTACTCAGGTAGGTTTAATTATTGGAAAACGGATTCTAAAGATTCTAGTGTTAATGTAACGATATTTTATGTGATAGTCGCTCCCGGCTTGCGTAGTGGCTTGTGATGCCCCGGATGTATATGTTCGACCTCCGCTCTGTTTCACTTGTAGTGCATGATTAGAGCGGATTTCAATAGAGCGGTGCGAAAAGTAGTTTGAGAACGTTTCTTTTTTAACTTTATTTTGCTCCTTAGTTGGATGAGAAGTTGTTGATGCTGATGTCGCTAGATGCTGTATTGTCTACAAACATTTAAATGGAAATACGCTATCATAGCTCGACACCTTACTAAAGTTTAACAACCAAGTTCATTCACGTTGCCCCAGATATTCTAATTTGATTTGCCCTCTAACAGAGTGACAGAAGGGGTAGGAACTTATAGTGAAGAGTCGTAATTTACGCCTTTAAGATTGAGAAAAGCCGAATCTATTAAGGCTTTTAAAAGGGTTATTTAAGGAATTTTTTAGTAAACAACAATAAAACATTTTATATTTTAATCATTTTATTCTTAGTCTTACAAATTTTTAATCTGTTATAGTAGCTTTTTTTAATAACGTGTTTCGTTATGTATATAGCTTTGTCAGTCATTTCTATTTTATTATGACTAGTCTTTATTGTAACAGTGTTTACTGAAGGGCCTCAAGTTTATTAGCTTTGCTATTATGAGCTACCCTCCCTCCCTAACTTACTTACTTACTTACTTAAGGCCAAATCTCATCGTAACGAGCTCGCACGCGTTTCTCTGTGATTGTTCTTTAAGTTACATGTATTTGTTTCAAATGTTTTACAACACTCAGGCGAAAACCTCTCAGTCTGAACTATAGTATTCGTATCACATGTCTTGGCCTCAGTTATCGTGGCTAGCGCATTCTCTATACTATTAACTTGTATTAACGGTACAGCTAAGTCAGCGACTTACCAACTCTTGTCCTCTCAATTTGCAAGGGACTCTTTGGTCCATCCCCTAGCGAAGTAAATGCTAACACTTGAAATTCATATGCTGTGTTTTTATCAAGCCCAGTAACAGTCTTAGTGAGTGTTGTTCCATTGTTAATGGTGAGTATGGTCGGTGAGCCTACAGCGCCTTTCTTTTTGTAGAACAGTTTAAATCCTTTGGTGATTCCATTTCTAGAGTCTGCTGGTGGCAGCTGCCAGCTCGCAGTGATGCTGGTGGAAGTGTCTGTGGTCATGGTGCAGTTGATGGGAGCTTGTGAAGGCACTGCAGTCGAGTAGTTAAGTAACAGAAAAGGTCTTTAGTATACCAAGATATGAAAAGCAACCCGTGAACAAACCACTGACAAGTGTAGCATATTGCATAATTATCTACAACTAGTGGGCTAATGCCTCCCTCCCCTGCGGGGGGTGGGGGAGGCACTCTTCCATGTTTGGGTGTTGGGGGGGCCGCTTAGGGTCTGAAACCCTGACCTTGTTTAATAGGACAAAAAATGCCATAAAATACCAACCCTGTTATGGACTAAATTCTAGGTCCCTGTTAAAGACAAACGGCAAAATACACACTCTCTTGTTTCGCATAATTTTAAACTTTTTTCAGAGACCGGCAAGCTCCTTCCATCAAGGTGAATACTGCATAAGCCATATTTAACAACGACAATCGTGCAACCATACCCTTTTTGGGACAAGCTCAGAACCCTATTTAGATGTCAAAAACCATACCCTATCCAGAAAAAAAACAAGGCGCCCTTCATGACTGATGCTATGACTAATCGAATTTTGGTGTAGGTTATTTTTACCGCTACTTGTTTCTCAAACATATCTTCGACACCGTTGAAACGAACACCTTCTCAAACATTTCAGAGCATATGACGAAGGTTTCCATAATGCCTCCCGAGCACTAGTTTTCGACCTAAGCTTCGTTTGAGGAGGCAGTGAAGCTAAGGGGCTTCAAGACCACGTTCCATGACAGAAAAAGAAACAACAACAGTAACAAAACAGCTTTCAATAACATAAATATTTCTAGACCTGCTCGCTATCTTTCAAGAAAAGAGCCATACACATTTGACTTTCCCTATTTGTAATTACAGTAACGTGCTAGCTCTCTCTTGCCCTTGTACTCGTACTATTGCCAATGCTAATTTTCAAACTTCCAAGAGTACAGTAAGACTACCTACGCCGTTACTGACGCCTTACCGTCTTCCTTGGTTCTTGCCACAATTACTGAACTCTTCTGTCCATCACCATCAGAAGTGAAGGCCAACACTTGAAATTCGTATTCCGTGAATTTTTCTAAGCCGGTGACATTTTTAGCGAGAACTGTTGCGTTGTTTATTTGTAGCATGGTGGTTGGTGAACCAACAGGGTGTTTCTTTTTATAGTACAGTCTAAATCCTGAGATGATTCCGTTAACTGAGTAAAGTGGAGGTAACTGCCACATTGCAGTAGCACTGGTGGAAGAGCTTGCAGTAACAGTTAAATTCGCTGGAGATTGTAAAGGAACTGAAATAAAAATAAAAACAAGTTATCTGATAAATACTGTCACGGCAAAATTTACCTGTCTTTGTTTCCGTTACAAGTGTACTGTTTTAGTTTATAATTTTTTTATTGCTTAGAGGAATTGCATTTTCTATTTTCTACTTTGAAATTGTGAACATGTGTTAATTCACACTTTGTCCACAACATGTTTTTTCATAAACCTTCATTATGATGATGATGATGATGATGATGATGATGATGATGATGATGATGATGATGATTTTGGCAATCGTATCCACGAAAACTGGTGGCATTTTTGTTTCTAGTCTGGTTCGAAGCCTTGAGAAATTTTGCTAAACTTCGCAAAATACTACTGAATTCGTTTGTTCAAAGTATATTCCAATTATTAAAATATTCCCTCTTATGAACAGAGTGAACAAAAAGTCACGCAAAACAATTTACCTGTAGGTCTGAGAACTCCATACACTTCAACTCTCAGAGCCTTGCGAGTGTAAAAGGCAGTTGGCTGAAATCGGATAAATCTTGCTGGTGTGATGCTCTCAAGGTTATGCTTGATTATGTTATGTCTTTTATCGTTACCGTCAAATATCTGCAATAAAGGTCTTGAGTTTAATAACAAGCGAAGAGGGGTAGATAGGGCAAAAGGTAGTATGAGAGAAGTTCATTTGAGAAGAGTAGACTGGACTAGAAGAGTAGAGTGGAGTGGAGTGGAGTGGAGTAGAGTAAGGAAGTGTAAAGTATGGAAGAGAAATGAAGAGAAGAGTAGAGAAGAGAAGAGAAGAGTAGAAAAGAGAAGAGAAGAGAAGAGAAGAGAAGAGTAGAAAAGAGTAGACAAGAGAAGAGAAGAGGAGAGAAGAGAAGAGAAGAGTAGAAAAGAGTAGAGAAGAGAAGAGAAGAGAAGAGGAGAGGAGAGAAGAGGAGAGGAGAGAAGAGAAGAGGAGAGAAGAGAAGGGAAGAGAAAAGAAAGAAGAGAAGAGAAGAGAAGAGAAAGAAGACAAGACAAGACAAGAGAAGAGAAGATAAGCGACCCCGTTAGTTGAAAGGTCCATATTTCGTTATCCTAAAACACATAACCGGAAGTGATCCTAACACCACAGCAAATGTATGCAATTTACACATAGCAATTTGGAGTAAAGTAAAAAAGGGTAAACTGGTGCTGAAAGCAGAGAAGAGTTCAAAGAATTTAAGCAAACCTTGTCAACATTGTTTTCTTGGTAGGTGACCCAATCTTTATTGTTCACTGATAAATGGACTTTGAACTTCTTTGTCCAGTGATCAGCGTTTGGATTTCCCTGAGTAGCTATAGCGCAGATAAAGAACTCGTGTTGCAGATCGATTTGTAGGTAGTCATTAGCGTTATTGTCAGTGCTTGGTGACCATGCCTTAGGCCCAGTCAGTCGCCCTTGTAGAGCTTCGTTACCGACACGTGATGACGAGGCTGAGAAGCTGCTGTCTGGTAACCCGTATTTGCTAGCTAGACCGATTGCCTGAATCTGACAAGCTAAAACAAAGGAATGAGCTTTCAATATCACAAAGGAACAAAAACAAATGTGTCATGTCAGCATTGTTTTCTTGGTAGGTGACCCAATCTTTATTGTTAATCCCGGCAATCAATTCTTCTCTATGCATTCCGTAAATTGAAGGGAATAACTGGCCCGGGCGGGGGGGGGGACAACTTCCTTTTATAAATTTATATATATATAGGTATACGTCTAACGAAGGGATATGGTTTATGAGTGGTTTTGGACTGAAATTAAAGTCTGAAAATGGGTATAGATCACATGGAACAGGTCTTAAAATAGCTATAGATTTTATAGACCGGGTCTAAAAATTGGTATAGATTTTAGACGCGAATTCTTTAAACGGGTATTGGAAAATTAGGTAATTTGGCCTGAAATAGGGTCCAATGGGAGTACTGGCACATCTCCATAAAAAATTCCAGGCTATAGTCCAGCCCCAGGGAGATAAATGGTCCTGAAAAGAGAGAAAAAAAGAGAAAAGGCGCACTTATCGAAACCGATGACGCCAACCTCAGATATCAAACCACGGACATATTTGTGGGATGCGAAAGTTCTCAATATATTATGCCAACACTGCTTACTTTAGGATGGAAATAAATGTCTTGTCCAGGATAAGAGAGCAAAACGGAGAGACCATACCTCTTCTTGCAGAATACACTTCAACTTCACAGAGTGTGAGCGGAACAGCCCGGCTTTTGGTAATTCTAATTGACACATATCTTCCGAACAAACTTGGGCGACAGAAGAAGGATATCCCTTTTTCTGGACCAATCCTGTAATTACCATCGCCGCACTTAGGATTCGTGATGCCTCCATTACTGGTGTTTGAGCCTGAAAAAACCCAAGCCATCTTAGAAAGAGCTTGCAATTATTGCATGGCATAGAGTTTATGATGGAGCTTCCTAATAAAAGATTGTTATTATTATTATTAATTCTGGAGTCTAATTCTGGAGAATATATAGGGAGTCCATGGCCATAGACTGGGGCGTACATCTTCTATACTAAACAACGTCTATACTACGCTACACAGGAGGAAAGTTGGGTTATTTTAAGATGAACTGAAGTTTTCAGAAGACGTCTGGAGTCTTCAGAAGGTATCTGAAAATTTGGGGAGATGACCCGAAGGTTTATCGCAAGATTATAGGTACGTGGAATGTGGACGCTCCGGGTAATGGGTTGCTGATAGGGAACAATGAATACCTCGGAGGCATTAAACCCGGCCGTCATCCTCACACGACCCTACCCCCAGGGTAAAAATACTCTTGCGTCATTCAAGAAACGAGTCTACGTGAGGAACTTACATAAGTTACACATGCGTTTCATATAAGGTACAAAGACGATTAGCAACGCGTTGGGGAGTAAGAGGCCATACATTTTTTTCTTTTGGCATTTTACGTTTTAAGAGGGAGAATCCGCTGAGCAAAGCGGCCTGTAAAAGAGGGCGCTCAGACGATTTTCTCGTTGCCTTCGTCTGCAATCACTTCACCCAGGAAATTTACCTTCTCGTCCTTCGGAGTCTCGATTAGCAGAGGAAAGGGCAACTAACGAAAACGCCATTCATCCATGCAAGTAGCCAACCAGCCAGCCAGCCAGCCTTCGAACAGGCCGGCCATCAATCAATGTACTTTTTTATAGAGACAAACTAGTGCGAAATTTTGCATATTTTGGTCAAAAAGTTACTTGAAATTAAACCTGGTGCCTTTTCTTGTACACGTGATGCTGTTAGACTACGAGGAGGGTGTCAAGTGATTTTCTTAAAGGGAACCTTCATTGTTTCAACAAATGGACATTGAATTGTTGGAAATAAAGTCTATATTTCAATTCTTAAAGTCAACAAGTGGAAAGAAAGTTTTAGTGTACCGATAAGTTAGATATGAATATCACCTATTTTTGGTTTTGAATTTCCGGCACTGCCATTTTAAATTTTGTGACGTCAGATGGTTGCCGCTATTGTTATGAAGGAACTTTCTTTTGTATTGACAATAGTGGCAACCGAACTGACATCATAAAAATTCAAAATGGCAGTGCGCGGAAAAATTCAAAAGCGAAAATAGGTGATATTCAAATCTAACTTATTGGTACACTGAAACTTTCTTTCCACTAGCTGTTAACTTCAGAATTGAAAGTCAGACTTTATGACCAACAAGTTAACGTCAATTTGTTGTAACAGTGGAGGTTCTCTTTAAAACGAGAACGTTTCATAAACCTTTCATAGCGATTTTCCGTTAACACAAGAGAAGATCTTGGAAAAATAAGCCCAACTTTTTCAACAAGCGATCCATTTGTATCGTTCTTGTAAATCAACAGCCAAACACAGTTAACTGTTTGCTGCTTCAGAAACTGGCTTGTGCAGTAATTTTAAGCAAAACTGAACAACCATTTTTGATTTAATACTTATTCTTGCTTAGGAAATTTTTGCCATTAGTTCGTGATAACATACCCACTCTGATCTCAAATGGATTCAGTCTATCCCAACAACAATTGTCTGAATTGTCTCTGTTGACTATGTAAACCTCTGTCACAGGCTCCGCTCGTCCCAGGTCCACTCGCCACCAGGGATTAACAGTGTCATGTGTCGTGTGTGAACAGGACTTGCCGCTCAAACGTGCGTTGCTATTGCCATCTACTGCATGCCTGCTATCACCCCACCACTCCCGGTCTGTCGTCATCTGGTCTGTGGGCTTCCCATAGGCGAGATTGTCTTGAAAGAATAAGCGATAACAGCATTTCAATTAATTTAGTACCTCGCAATTGAATAACCTGTTGATAGAAAACACAAACGATTGGACTAGTTCTTTTAGTAGACATGATATTATCTTAAAAACGCCAAGTTGGTAGAGCGTGTTGCTGTCGTTTTAACAGACAAGGACGTGAGGCGATAGAGTGGTGAAAAAAACGACATCAAAAGACCGATGACTTCCTAATCATGCATTAAAAGGATTGTGAAGAACGCGCTCCTTCAAAGTTTCAGGGTAATATAAACTCAATAACCTTCATTGATGGGTTTACTGAAATACAAGTGCGGATATTTCTCCTTGAACATTTTGTTCCAGTTCATGCTTGTAATTCGTTTTAGTTTTTAAACTCTTTTTATATAACTATTTTAATTACTAAACATTAGCTTTTAACTCTATTTTTATAACTATTTTAAACAATTAGATATTTTATATTTTTAGAAATTGTATTTAGCAGGGCCCCTCTGGAGACCAGCCACTGTGCTGAATGGGCCACCCTGTATAAATAAAGTTTTACCTACCTACCTACCTACCTCGAGGCTTAGAGTTTTTCTTCGAGTATTTATCTTTAAATTTGGTTGCTTCTCGGAACACGGAACACATACAGCTGTTCACTTACAGCTATCCATGCCAAAATATTCCGTGTGACATTAAAGTTTTTTTGTTAAAGACATACGTGAGTGAGCCAATCACATTAATTGTGTATTCCGTAAATATCTGCTAACAATTATTATACCAACATTCGAGACGACAGGTTTATTTATCTTTGTTGAATTACCTCGTGAGTAGATTTCGACCTCACATAGTGTGAGAAACTGTTTCTTTGTGGTCATAATGCCAACATATCTGCCAGTCTTCAGATGGTTCATGTAACAAACAGCTGATGCTATATAGTCTGTGAAACTGTATCGCCCAACGCACTCAGGATTGGCTTGCACATTTGGGTTGTTACCTGCAATTCAAGCGTATTATTCACGCGAGTCAGCTGAGATGTGCAGCCGTGGTCACACTATTGTCGCACCAATCTTGAACAGTTCGCCATGATCATATTTCAGGCCCCAAAGACCAATTTTGGCGACTGTCTGCTAAATGGCAAAAATGTGTCAAAAACTTGAAAAAGAACTGTACTTAACTGGGAATGGTAGCATTTAAAACAATAAGTAAGAGATATTTAGGGGATCACTGACACGCGTCATGAGTTTTCTAAGTGGTAAGCTTACCGATTGTATTTGTATAATTTGGTTTCCTTCACTGTAAAGTATTCTTCATAGATTGGCTAATAATAAAAACTAAAACTAGGGGTGCGTTTTTTGGGAAAATCGGAATCCGGATTCTTGAATAAAAAAACGGATTTTGCGGTTTTTTTAAATTAAAACCAAAAACGCATCACGAATCCGAAGAATCCACACTCCAAGTGGATTCTTCAGAGTAGTTATAGAATTGAGAGTTTCAGCGCATTTTTGGAAATTTCTGATGAATTCATATAATTAGTACTTCAGTCAAATTTCCAGTCAAATTTGACTGAAAAATTTCCAGTCAAATTTCGCTAAAGAGAATTGAGAGTTTCAGCGCATTTTTGGAAATTTCTGATGAATTCATATAATTAGTACTTCAGTCAAATCTTTTGTCAAATTTGACTGAAAAATTTCCAGTCAAATTTACCGACCCAAAAATTCAACCGTGACCGTATGCATAACTTGTTACACCATTTTTATGAATATATCTTTTATCGTCGAAGCAGCTTAATGATATTTTATTCACCATATAGCTACCAATTCGATGTTTTTCACTTTTAATTAGTCTCATCTCATGACGCAACTGCTTTTTATTGAAAAGCACGTCCTTGTAATTATCATGTTGCAACTGTTGTTTTATCACATTCTTTTTTATTCCCTTTGCTGTGCGACTACCCTGTTCATTGTTTTTCATAAGAGAATACATTTTAGATCTCAAGCCAACAAACTCCACGATTGGCAAACCGGCCGCTTCATCCTTGAATTTTCCAATGACTTTCTTATTTGTGTTATCAAAAAAAGGGCTATCCTTTGGGTAATCACTGTTATCGAATAGATGTTTGTCTTTCCAAAAATCTTGGTAAACATCATCTACCTCAATTTCATAGGTTAGACTGTCAGTATCTGTGAACAGCAACCGAGCTTTGTCACCATATTTACTTTTGATGTAATTGTAATGAAAATCATACATTAATGTTTTTGATAAATCTAGGATGCACATTCCAACATACGCCGGTCTGTTTAATGTCAAAGTTGGTTTCATTTTATGAACGGCGACTAAATCCTCATTGAAAATTTTAAAGCTCACGAAACTCGGTTTACTGGTCCACTTTAATAGATTTTCTTCATCAGTTACAAGTTTAATGTCCTGTCGCTTTCTCAGATTTTCCATTGTCTTCCCAAACACCGAATTGTTCATCAACTTGAAAAAATCCTTTTCAAAAGAGTTTTTTGCCTTTGCTCTCTTTTTTGTGTTGAAATCAATGTAAGTTTTCAACCATGGACTCTGATTGAATTCAAGAGCTCTGTGAATTTTTGTTAGTTTTAATCCTAAAGACATGTATAGTTGCAAGTTGCGATAATGCAAAACATATCTCTCTTTTTTCGATAATGTTGGTACTAACTTTTCAACCAGTCCGACCTTTACTTTAAATTTTTCAGCAATTTCTCGGCAATAAGGGGATAACATATTTTCAGTTACTTTGATTTTTTCAGCGGCCAGCGGATAGTCGTTGTGGAGATTATGCAACTCTTCTGGATATTCCAAATCAACCTCCAATATCAATCCTTTTTTAGACTCATCATCGAACTTGGATAAATCCACCTCTTCTTCAGTTAACCATTTGAATCCACCAGTCGGAAGATATTGACTCATTGCCCAACCATATAGATTGTTTGCATCCAGATACATGATGTATTTTGGCGCCTCCTCCGGATTGTAGTTTTCCATATACTTGTTGTTTCCCTTTCCATATCGATTGGCAATGTAACTGATCCCCCCACGCATGCCTTTTTCAATGAATAGAAACATATCAACATCACTCATTAACTCTAATTTAGTTTTTGTCATTTTCAACATTGCATCCCAACTCAAACCGGGTGTTGTGAAATAATGAGCAGGATCCAATTCATAGTATTGTTGACATGCTTTGCGGAAATTTTCAAAAACATCACTCAACAACAAAATATCCGATTTGAGATACAGATCATGATACTCCCCCATTGATGATAAACCAAATTCATTCCAAACATTCTGTGCATGTTGGTACTCTTCATCTGTAATATGTTCATTATTCATGACGCTGAAAAAATCTTCTTTCTTCGGTAACCGGCTGTCCTCAAACTTTTTAAAACTATTCATATAATCATAAGGATAAACACCTTTCTTTTTCATCAAACTCAATTGTTTACCTTGAAATACTTGCCCCATATATTTGAACGCTTCGACCGGAAGATTATTCACCAAATTACTCAATGACGAGCTCATGAATTGAAAGCTGTCGACGAACAAAAGGTATCGGCCCAACATGAAGGCTAAGTATTTCTCCATGTTACAGGGAATGACATTTATTCTCATCTCACGTTTATTTCCTTTTGAATCAACATGCGCACGCTCTTTCACAATATTACCAATTTCTTGCATTATAAAGTGACTGTCATACCCCTTGAGATTGTGAAACACCACAGGTATTTTATCAGTCAATTGGAAATTTAGATTACAAAACTCATGCGCAGAGCCTCTATATTTGCCGGTGACATGACAGTGATCTCTTACTATGTTATTGAAATTATCATTTGCGCCATACGGTATCTTGCAAATGTGGCATTCTTTTGCTGATCGAAAACTTTCCTTATCCTCATTTGTCATTTCGATAGGTTTGTGAAATGGTCTTTTGCAATCTTTTTACAGTATTTAACTTCATCCAACATATCTTTTATGAACTTGTGAATGGTCATTTCTCCTCTGTAAATTTTAGTGGGCTTTGAAAATTTATCATCATAACAGCAAACAACTTTATAACCATATCCACAAGCTGTATGTTTTTGATATTGTTCGGTGTGGGATTTTTTTTGTGAAACTTTTTCGGTAATGGCCTCAAAATCAGCATAAATCACAAAAGGGGCCGGCAACTGTTTACGATAATTTTTGAATGTAATTGTCGATCCAGGTGTCGGCATTTTAATGGATTGTTTCCCATTAATTTCAATACAATCAACTTTGTGATTAATTAATACCCTTTCAGAGCTGAAACCTTGAAGACAGTGCATACAGAAATGCTTTCTTCCATTGTGATTTGTTTGATTATGCATGAATTTATTGAAATTTTTTAATAAACAATAATGTTTCTTTTCTCCTTCGGTTATTAATAGCAGATTCAAACAACAGTTGAACTTTTCTTTTGAAAGGTAAATCGGATACTTTTGCTTTTCCTCATAACCGAAGACATTTACACGAATATTATTCTGTTTCTCTATTTTGTTGTATTGCTTTACAGAAACTGGAAACTCTATTCCTGAGTAATCTAATTTTTCTACATATTTTTTATCACACTTTTTTATTCTCTGTGGATCTTTGTTTTGTGGTAAGAGGTGTCGAATATGACACCAACGAAAACATTCATCATCATTATTTTTTATGTTTATAATTCCTTTAGCTGGGTGACGCAGCTCTTCGGGTAATGGAATATATGTAGAACCCTTGAGTGGTCTGTACTTTGCAACATTAATGAAATGACCATCAACTGATTTAATAATCCATGCTGAGCCTTTTGAAATCCATCGATCAATCTTATTTACAATCTCTTGTTGTGTTGTTTCCAAAAAGTTTGTGATCTCTACCTCATTTGTTAATGTTAGTTTCTTTGTATTGAAATAAGGTTTTTCTTCAATCAACTCATTTCCTTTCTGTTTTTCAAACGTAATTTTCAACACTTCATTGAATTTGAGACCTTTCATCTCTTTCAGAACCTTCAATAAATTGTTCTTAATTAATAAACGGGTGTTCTGAAGTTGAATTAATGGATCTTGTCTGTTAATGAGGCTAATTTCATATGATCTTGTAAACCCTCGCAAGGCCTTTTCTTTCTGCGCGAAAGTCGCTTCGGTTTGTGGTTCAATCACTTCAGTTGGTTCTTCAGTTGGTTTTTCAAACACTTTATCAGCATTTTTCGACCACTTCAACCAATTAACAACTTTTTGGGTCGTTTTTCGGATAAGATTTGGTAGCTTTTTGAGTGTTGTTGTGACAAATGTTGGTTTTAGAATGGGAACTTTTATCTTTTCAAACAAGCTTGGGGGTTTCATGACGAGAGGTTTTCCGAAATTATTTGAAATTTCACCAAACGCTTTTCTCAAGAGTGAATAATTTCTTTGCGAATCCATATTTTCTTATATATACAAGAATTTTTTAAATTTACTTTTATATATACAAGATTTTTCATTTCACGTTTCATGAAATGAAAAAGTTTAAGCAAAAGACAATCTGACTTTATTTCCATCCTTATCCACAAACGCATTTCCACAATTTACGAAATAATGAACCGAACCATACCTTTTACCCAACACTTTTGAACACTGATAGATGCTTTTACATTTTGTGACAACCTGTGTGTCAACATTGGTAATCAACACCTCCATTGCGTTACTTGGTTTTTTATACACTTTTTCATCAAGATTTAACATTTTTACCAGCTCTGCTTTTGAGAGTTTGTTTGGAAATTTAATATTTTTTTCTACAGCCATTTTTCGAATTTCTTTAAGAGTTAAAATTTTCGTCATTTTTTCTTTTTATATATACAAGATTTTTTTTAAATTCATTTTCACATCAAATCATTAATATCTACCCAGGAATTAAATTTTTCTGGGTAACCGCTCCACTTTACCAAAGCTTTACCTTTTCGAGCATCTCGTCGAATCACTTTCTCAATACGGTAAACGTCTTGAACAGCCTTCTGCATCTCCTGTTCATAAAAAGAACCTGATATCTCCTCACCACTGAGATCTTTGAGTCTGTAAGTGATCGGATTGGTGTATTGTATCTTGTCGACTGTAAAAACTTCTTCTGACCAATTGGCTGTGTATCCTTTATCAAAGACAGGACGTTTGTACTTAGATATTCTGACCTTATCACCAACTTTGAACTTTGGTTTTTGTCTTAATGTTTCCATATCACCGAAAAGGTTAAAGTAAACAACTCCTTCATTTTTCTTTTTGCTTGCTTCCATGGGCGTCATCTTTATGCTTGAATGTCTGGTATTGTTATACTGTTTCACTAATTTGGGTAATATTTCAAGATACTGTGTATTACCTTGAACAGTAAACTGCTTCCACATCTTGGTTTTGATTGTACGGTTCCATCTTTCACAAACTGACGACTTTTCCTCATTCTCAGTTGAGTACAAGGTTATTTTATTCTTATCCAGTAGTTCCTTAACATGCTTGTTATAATACTCTTTTCCTTTATCTGTCCAAAGATATTCCGGTTTTCTGCCTTCTTTTAAAATGGTTTTGAATGCTTGGGCAACGGTTTCACCTTTTTTATCCTTCAAAGGAATGATCCAACCGTATTTACTAAACACATCGAGTACCATGAGAAGATATCTATAACCCTTATTCCATCGACTGAATTTTTGCATCTCAACGATATCTGAACACCATGTCTCGTCAATATGGTTTACAATTACCCGCCGCCGGGTGAAGTTACGCTTTATCGGTTTATGAAGCTCATCAGCTAATTTTTCTTGCCAGTTTTCTTCACTCGACGGCCTTTTCAGTTTAAACCAAGACCAAGTTTTTGCTTTGTATTGATCATATTTCGCGCGATCCAATGGCCCCATTGTCTCTCATTATAAGGAACAGAATCCAATGATTTGACCATTTTCCTATCGGCTTTGTTTTTGCATTTTTTATCATCTTTGCAAATAGAATAATCGACATCGTGTTGCATCGCTATGGCATCGGTCCTACCGGTCGGTTCATCATATATCTCGAGTATCTCCCCTGTTTTTTCATCCCATCTCACCTGATTTTCAAGATCGTTGTAGGGGCCTGTGTATTTATGCCCTGGAAGAGTCCAGCCACCTTTTGGTTTAGGGAGTTTTCCAATGGCTTTATGTATATCTAAACTTCCACCATCCAAATCCTTTCTATCGGTTTTATACTTTTTATTCGGTCTAATTTTAGTGGATAATTGATCAAGCATTTCCGATCCTGTTTTTTGAATAAAAGGAGCCGCTCTTTCCAAAGCATAATCGAGAGCCTTTTTCTGCAGTTTTGGGTTTCTCAAAGCTTCTGATCCATAATATCTTCCCATTTCAACTGCTTTTTTCCCAAGCCAAGGAATACCGTGATGAATTAACATATCAGTACCAGTGGATGCCATCGTATCCAAAATGCCCGCCCCTTCGGACGGGCCAATTAGTTTCCCGTTTGTTTCACGAATCTAGTTTTAGTTATTCCACATTCAGCACATGTGCAATAAAACATAAGTCGACCGTTTTTCGCATATTTATATCCTGAGGGTTCAACACACTCAGTTTCTTTTCTTTGTTTTACGCAATACGTTTTCATTTTACAATATGGCGGGAAATTTTTTCAAAATATCTTTCAATGAATCTCTCATTTTTCATGGTATCATGGACATCAAAAACTTGCAAAAGGTCGAAATACGATGAACCTTTGTTCATCTCATTCAAAAAGTATAAACAAAAGTATCCACAAGTGGTTGTACCCAAATCTTGTATCTGGTTATTTTGATGAATCAGAGTGAGATTCTTTTTCTCTGCATGATTCACAATTTCTTGAAATGGTGGCAACCCAAAACTGTCGAAATAATTGATTCTCCCATTTTTTACAAATGTTGCAACCCAATGACTTCCACTCATGTATGACGGCTCAAGATTGTAAATGAAAAACGCCATTTTGTGGTTGTGTGGAACAGTTTGTTCTCTTGACAAAACACCACCTTTGTCAATTGGAATTCCGAGATGGCGACACCATTTTATCAAATCGTGATTGCTCAATGGCACATTTTTGAGGAATCTCAAAGAATTGTTCCCAACAGTGGGATCCCATTGAATGGGCTGTTTTTCCCAAGGAGTAACCCTTCCCCCGACTTTTTTTTTTTTCCTCCACCATAGTTTTCCCATGTTCCAAAAAATGGAGGGGGTGGTTGATATTTTCCCATTCTGGGAGCCGATCCACCATCTTTCAAAGGGGGTTTTCCAATTCTTGGAACTCCTCCTGAACCACCGCCCACCATCTTTTTGAAAACTTCAAGAGCCATTGGAACACCGATCGATGCAAGAAGGGTACCGAGAAAACCACCAGTTTGTTTTTTTGTTGGTTTTATATGAACACCGGAACTGGTTTTAATGGCATTGATAATATCTCTTTTTTGTTTTTCACTCAAGAGATGTTTATTTTCGATGAGTTTATTTATTTTAGAATTTGGAATGAGGAAACCGCCAGTTTGTGAACCACCGGATATCTTTTTCACAATCTGAGATGCTCCTTCGGAAGCAACACCGGCGAGAGCTGATAATCCCAGTGTTTTTGCCAATGTTGGTCCGAAAGTTCGACCGAGTGACAAAATTGAACTCAAAAGTGAACCACCGACCTGTTTTCTGATATTGGTCTTAGCTAGTTTTATTTCCATTCCTTTATTCATATTGCGGTTTTTTTCCAACCTTTTAACGATCGTTGAAGGAACAAGAAGAGTATCACTTCCGCTGAGGGCATCATTTTTCAACCTCAGTTTGATTGTTTCACGGTTGTGAAAAGCTTTACTAAGTTTCATTTTCTGAAAATCAGAAAGTGTGACATTTATTTCATATAGTTCTGTAGACATTTTATTTTATTGATGAAAATAAAATAAATTCACGATTTTTTCAAATCAATGGCAGTCGGTACCACTTTCAATTAGTTTTTCTATATTCCGAGTGACAGAATCTTTTGTCAAGTCAGTTATTAATGAATAATCCAAAAATATTTCCATTCCTTTCTCATTCTTTCGTTTACTTTCCAACCTTTCAACAACCGTTGGATAAAAAAGAAGACCATAATTTTCCATCATTTCATCAGTCGTTGAATCTACAAAAAGAGTACCATTTTCCAACCTTTCAATTAAAGTTGATTTGTCATCTTCCATCTTTTTTAATGACTTTAAAGGAACAAGAAGAGTATCACTTCCTCTGAGGGCATCATTTTTCAACCTCAGCAAGATTTTTTCACGGTTGAGAAAAGCTTTACAAATTTTTTCTTTCTGATACTTTGAAAGTGTGACATTGATTTCATGTAGTTCTGTTTCCATTTATTTTATTCAACAAAATAAAATAAATTCACGAATTTTTGAATTAAACAACCATGAGTTCATTTCCAACCTTGTTGACAATAACCTCATCTTCGTAAAATACAATGGCATGAGCTCTCACATTAGCCGCCGGTGCTGCATTCAACCTATAGTTTAAAATCAGTTGTTTTGGATCCTGAGTAACTGCCTCTTTTTGGTAGGTTAGATTGAAATAAATAAGACCGTAAATGGATGTAAAATTGTGAATGTTCAACTGTGTTCCAGTGTTCAGATCATTCTTTCGATAAGCATAAGACATTAAATCGTTGAAGATTCTCACTTTTGAATCTGCATCGTACTCCAATTCGGGATAAAAAGTACTGTTTCCATACTCCAAACGACATGATGCGAGAGAACTGTTATTATTGGCCGAATTCAACTTGAAAGTATCAAAAATATAAGGAGTTCTTTCAGATTCATCATTGTTCGGAGCATTGGTTCTCTGCAAATAAATCAATACATGTTTGACATTGTCAATGGCCGGACTGATCTGAAACATGTTTTGAACGGCCCTTGTATCTGCACTCTGAATGTACATGTCTTTCATGTATGTCCATTTGATGGGTTTGAGAAAATCTTTTATAAAATCACTATATTCACTATCTTTGGGGATCATTCTTGGAAGCCAAAGATAAAATCGAGTCACTACAACTCGTCCATCGTCGGCGGCATTCGCTTTATGAATCATTTCTTTATCATCATTCAATCCCAGTTCAAAAGTGAGCTGCATTGGGGGAAGCATTTTGTCTTCCAATTCTTCAAAAAAACTGTATCTATTCAATGGAATGGTCTCATTAATGCTTTTAGCCCCACCATTACCATCGTTTTGTCTCGCTTGAGTCAAAACTCGTCTCTCTTCAAAACCCAAATTTGTATTGGCCGTTGAATCCTCTGTGTCAAGATACCAAAAACTATTTTTAGCCACCGATCTGCTGAAATCATCACTGTACTCCAACAAATTTTTGACATTCACAGTTTTATGAATGTTATCAGTTTCATAAACTACTTTACCGGCCGATGAAATTTTCATGTGTTTAATGAGAGAATGTGATCCATTAATGATTGAAATTCGATCGGCCGCTGCATAACCGGATCCATCGGCTTTCTTTTGAAGCTCTTTTCTTACCTCAAAATATCCGTTGAAATAATCAAAAAGAGTGGATCTGTCCGTTATCGTGAATTTATATCCTGTTTTCTTTTGATAAGTGTCGTTTGCAGGTTGTTCAATAACACTATTAAGAGAGAACCTGACCATTTCATATCTTTGAAGTTTATCACTTGTTCTAAAACTCATTTTATTTATATGTTTAAAACTTTTTTATTTTTTGTTTTTTTTGTTTTTTATACCCCTCTCCAGAAATCATTCTATTCAATATCACGTTGTAATCTTCTTCTTTGGGAATTTGTTTCTTGGAAACCAATCCATTCAATATTGAGTCGTAATCTTCTTTTTGTTTCTCTACAGTTTTGGGAATTTTTTTCCCCAAAGACTGAAGGTCTTTTATGAAAAGATGTCTAGATTTTTCAGCAACTTTTTCAACAACTTTTTTACCAATTTTGTCACCAGCACTTTCTATTCCAGATTTCAAAGCTTTTTTAGCAATGGGTTTTAAAACTTTATTCATGACCATTTTAATGGGTTTGAAGATATTGTCCACAATCAAACCTGATCCTTTATGTTTGTAAACGAATCTCCCAAGACTTGGATGAAAAATTCTTTTGTAATTGTATGTTGGCATTTTTATAATTATCTCTTATTTTTTTTTTCTCTCAAAATCAGAGAAAATGAGGTATCGGCGTCGTTTAAATCTATTATTCGTCGTTTACCATCGGTGATGTAAATTCGCAGGGTGCTTATCATATACTTGTTGACTGAATAATATTGAACTTTCAAAGGCTCTTTGGTGAAAGTGTATGATGGTTGTAAATCATTGGTTCCAAAGGTGTAAATAATATCAGTTTCATCCCCATTAACAAGACTCTCTGAAATTAGATCACAATGTATATTTAAAATCTCTCTTTCTTGACTGAGATTCGGTGTGTAGTCACCGATATTTTCAGAATTGGTTAAAATTCTTTTGTTGAAACCAATCAAGTCTCCAAAATTTGATGTTGTTAGGTCCAGTCTATAGTTTGCAGCTAAATTTATTTTTGTTTTGAAAGTTGTATTGTCAAATTTCAATGTTATTGGATATGTAGTAGCGTTTGAAGTCTTTACTTTTGTTTTTTCTTTGATGAAATTATTGAAACTGACGTAATTCCATGTGCCCGGTGGAAAGATAATATCTTTCCAAGTTCTTCCATCATCGGAAGAGTATTTTATTTTTTGGTTGTCCAAATCTGATGTAATATTGAACCATGTGAAAGACATGGATATAATTCGGCCCAAACCAATTTCATATTGTTTGTTGGGATCAAGTATTATCGGTTGATTGTACCAAATTGTAAAATCACTAGGTTTATTTTTTTTATCTTGCTTCTTCGCAATGTTAGAAGATAGAACTAATGTCGTTTCCATTTATTATATTTACAAGAAAAAGTTTTTGTAAATTTTGTTGTAATGATCTTTATTGATTATGTAGTTTTTCAATAAAATATCGAGAATGGCCACTCCTGTGTTTCTTAGCTCAATGCTATTATTACCGGCACCGATCGATCCAACGATTAACTCTAACTTTTTAACAGCTTCTTTAGGATTGATGAAAACTGCTTTTACATTCCCACCACGCTTTGTTGTCTTTCTTTTGAGACCAGAGCCTTTGATACTCTTCAACTTATTTTTGTTAAAGTTGATATAATCATTGAGAACTTTTCGAGCGTCGTCGATGACCTTTCTTCTGAACTGTGCTTCAGATTGGCTTATCAAACCTTTGTTCAACTGCTTTGTAATTTGTGTTTTATAACCTGGAAGTTGTTGTCTTTTCTTGACAGCATTTTCGATTTTCTTTGACAAGAAAGAATGCCTTGTTTTTTCTGTCATATCTTCTCTTTCGAGTTGTGCTTCAATGTCATCATAGTTGGCCAATCCAAGTTCATCTAAAGTCTCATTTATTCTATCTTCTTCAAAAATCTCATAATCTGGAACTTCATATTCTGGGGGGTCTTCAAGTTGTTGCATATACTCAGGATTGACATATATTTGTTTTTTACCTGTTTCCAAATCTTTGAGAACCTCATCATAAGAAGGTGGTTTTGGAACAAGCTGTTTTGCAGTTTGTGGTTGAACCACTTCATCAAACAAATCTTCAAGATTGTAATCTGGTATTCCTTCATCTTCAATATTGATACCATAATCTGGAACCTCTGCTTTTTTCCTTTGCAACCGTCTTTTAATAGGTTGAGGTTGCGTCAACTCTTTCAAACCGGATGTTATTGGTTTGAAAAGCTTTTCTGCTTCAACGTCACTCATTGCATCGGTTATTTTCTTTTGTTTCAGCGTTTCCCTGATAGTATTAACATCTCGACCAATTTTCGATCTTTTTTCAGCCATCTCTTTCCACTTGAGGAGACTCATTTTATTTAATCAAAAGAAAAATATTATTTTCTGAATAAAAAATGGGTTATTGAATATAAAAAAGCTCGCATAGCGTGTCGCATAGCGTGTCGCATAGCGTGTCGCATAAAATTATTTAGAAAAAATTCTGTTGTGAATCAATAAAATGGAAATACCAAACTATGATGTAAAAGGTGATGAAGACAGTAATTTCATCCAATTATATCCTTATATGCCGGATAGATGCTTTAGAATGTTAATCTGCGCTCCCAGTGGGAGTGGTAAAACCAATCTTTTACTCCACATGATAAAAAAACCCCTATTGTTTTACGATAAGATTCATCTGTACGCAAAAAACTTGCAGCAAAACAAGTATCAGCATTTGTTGAAAGAATTTGAGACTCTTTCGAAAAAATATGGCTATAATATCATTGAAGGGAGCAACGGTGAGATAATTCCTCTGGATGAAATGGCCGATGGGAACCAAAAATTGATCATTTTTGACGATTACTTGAACACCGGGGCCAAAAATGATCGAGAAATACGAAACTATTTCACAAACTCGAGAAATAAAAATTGCAGCTGTATCTATCTGTCTCAGTCTTTTTACAATACAGATAAAACCATCAGATTGAACTGTTCCCATCATTGCATTTATGATTTTCCGAGCAAGAATGAACAGAGAATGATATGTCAAGAATTGAATGTTGACAAAAACGACTATCTCTTGGCAACAAACGAACCATATAGTTTTCTATATGTCGATAAGCCACGAAAATTCAACGCAAAAAATTTTACAAAAATAATCTGAAGAGTTAATAAATGAGTTTTAACAGTGGGGTTCTAAATTTCAATCATTTTACGAGTAGAGGTCTTAGAGGTTTACCAGGTATTGGGTTTAAATTGGATGATAATAATGATTATGATATTCAGAATAAAAAAATGGTGAATGTGAAACAAGGAACCCATAATAATGATGTGGTTACAAAAAGCCAGTTAGATAGTGAAATAGCTAAGATTCCAAGTGTAGATACAACTCAGTTTGTGAAAAAGACAGGGGCGATCATGAATGGAGACCTAATTTTACAACCACAGCCGTACCCAATTCAAGGAAACACCAATAAAGTCATCTCTTACAACACGACTAGGGATATATTCTTGAGTAAAAAAGAAGGCGGGTCTATGCTACAATCTTTAGATATGAACAACCATTTCATAACAAATATCAAAGACCCAGTTAATTCAGACCATGGAGTAAATAAAAAATATGTTGATAATCAGCTTGCTAAAAAATTGGACAAAAACGCCGCTATTGATATGAAAGATAAGGCAATCACCAATGTTAAATTTCCAGTGAATCAAAAAGACGTTGCCACTGTTGAATATATCACTCAGAGAATCACTAACTCACAAAAAAATTATCTCAAACATGATGGAACAACAAGTATGTCGGGAGACTTGAATTTGAACAATAATAAAATCATTAACTTACAAACCGATTCGAAAAATTCGAAATCTGCAGTTAATGTTGAGTTAATGGAAAATGAAATAACAGATTTGAGAAATCTTATCACTCAAAAAATTCATGAATCTCAGATTATTAATTCAGGACAAAAAAAAGACGCCTTCAGATACTTGATGGAAAATGACGACGAATCTTCAAGTGAATCAAATATTCAGGTTTTGGGTATTGTTGATTTTTCCAATTCTCCACATCAAATTAATAAAAAAGCTTACCAACTTAAACTCCTGTTTCAAAAAAGCTCACCAAACCAGTACCAATCACGCCTCGGTTTTAACCTTTATAAACTTCCAGTCGGTTACTATACTTTTGTAGTTGAATGGTTTCCGCCGGAAATGAGTGAGTTGAGTGTGACAGTGCAAGGCACTACAATTTCAATTTCCAATTATGCAACAAAAACATTCGAAAACTATACCAAAACAGTTGTCAATTTTCACCGATGGGGTAGCTCGCCTCCACAATTTATTTATCTCAATCTAAATGGTACAGTTACTTTTCCATCACTTTTAACAATTGGACATCTTATTGTTTATGGTGTAAAAGAAACAATTTCAAACGTTGACCCAAGTGTCTATGACACCGCTTTTGCTATTGAGAATGGTAAGATGGTGATGGAAACGGATTTATCTTTAAACGGTCATCATTTGAGTGGTTCAATTCATTACATAAACGGGTATTTAAATACGAAAAATGGATACGCATTTTTATTAAATGGTTTGGATAAAATACTCTTTTTAAATGATGTTCAAATAATGAATATAACAGTTTTCTATCTCAAACGCAAAAATAAATATCCACTTGTTAATTTGAAAATTAAAAAACACACTCTAAATTTAAATGATTCAATACAATTGTTCTCTTCAAATAATGCAACTCAAACACAAAAAATAAATATTAATTTAGATGTGTCGCTCAGTTATATAATTGTGGAAATGAATACTTTATTTTCATCAGGAGAAGAATTCTTATTATTAATGGAATACTCTTACGTGTAATATTGAATCTGCTTTATTAGTAGCTATAGTACCTTTGCTTATTCATACCTTCTCTCCCAAAAACTGTCTAATGCGTTAGACAGTCTATTGAAAGCGTCTGTATTTATTTTCTAAGAACAAAGAAGTGGAAGATGCATCTGTCAGCATGTGATTAGTTGTTATCCGCGGGAAAGCCCCTAACATATGAGATCATAGTCTTCTTGTTTTCAAGACAAAAAAACTGTCTAACGCGCTAGACAGACAATGACTCATTTCCTCGGGAAAGTTCCTATAGTATTACATCATAGACTTCCTGCTTTTCCGAGAAAAAGGGGCCATACCAATACTTCGATGAATGGGTAGCATTAAAGCAAGTGTGTATGTAAATATTTGACTAGATGCGCTTGAATTTGCAGCTGTGGTTTTTAAGACAAAAGAACTGTCTAACGCGTTATAAAAACAATTGAAAAACTTAATGACTCATTTCCTCGGGAAAGTCCCTGTGGACTAATTAAAAGTGAAAAACATCGAATTGGTAGCTATATGGTGAATAAAATATCATTAAGCTGCTTCGACGATAAAAGATATATTCATAAAAATGGTGTAACAAG
This sequence comes from Siderastrea radians, assembly GCA_964017195.1. Taxonomy (NCBI): domain Eukaryota; kingdom Metazoa; phylum Cnidaria; class Anthozoa; order Scleractinia; family Rhizangiidae; genus Siderastrea; species Siderastrea radians. Next base: position 29,375,066 of record OZ024896.1, on the reverse strand, counting down.
TTATGCATACGGTCACGGTTGAATTTTTGGGTCGGTAAATTTGACTGGAAATTTTTCAGTCAAATTTGACAAAAGATTTGACTGAAGTACTAATTATATGAATTCATCAGAAATTTCCAAAAATGCGCTGAAACTCTCAATTCTCTTTAGCGAAATTTGACTGGAAATTTTTCAGTCAAATTTGACTGGAAATTTGACTGAAGTACTAATTATATGAATTCATCAGAAATTTCCAAAAATGCGCTGAAACTCTCAATTCTATAACTACTCTTCAGATCAAATCTAAATCCGAATTTTTGAGATTCATGATCCGAGGGTTTTTTTGGGCAAGGATTCGAAAATAGTACATCTGTACATGTCAAGCGGTCTTCCATGCAAATTTACTTGACTCGGCATATTTTTGGGATCTTGCTTAACAAAACATTTCATCGCGGAAAACAAAATTCAGGTGATTATTCTGTTCCGTATATATTTAAAGTTTTCTCCAAAAGTACAGAGAGAAGCTTTAACACGTCGGAATAACTTCATTTGTGCACCATTTCTGTAATTCAGGGACCTATTTTGATAATTGTGAAAGCAAATAGCGAGTTCACTTGAACTACTGCAGATAATGTGTTTGTTTATCATTTGTATTCCATTCTAGTCGAAGGCAGTTCTAGAGAAATTTCGTTCTGATAAAAATATTGCGTACCTCCAGCCTGTCTTGTCGTAACAATAATCTTTTTTGGATTTTGAGTTGTTGTTTTTTTGGTGTCAAAGAATCCACAATTCTCTCCAAAAAACGCACCCTTCATCAATAATTTTGTCCAATAAAAGATATTTTGGAAACGATGGATTATTCAGTTGTCAAGAGCGGGTGAGAAAGAAAACAATCTGAGCCCCCGACGGGAATCGAACCCATGACTTCCCTTTCACCGGTCGGGCGCTCTAACTTCTATGCTACTGGGAGACTCCTGGCGGGTGAGGTCATATTTACTGAGGTTGATGTGATACTCGTCACTTCTCATGTTTGTTAAGTTCAAGGGGCAAAGAAGAAAAATTGCTGAGGATGAGGATGAGAATGATGATGATGATGACGATGATGATGATAATGATGAAGATGATGATGATGATGATGATGATGATGATGATGATGATGATACTGTAAATGATTTGAAAATAGGAGTCATTTCATAGGTCGGTGAAGTATGATTGACCGGGTGAGTGTAGTCCTGATAAGGACTGCTGTTTGTGGTGACTGGGATGTTAAGCTGTGATGTTATGTAAAATGTAACTGGTGCGAATGCCAGGTCGCTTATATTGGTGGGATCCGCAGAAAGTTGAACATCCGACTGAATGAACACAGACGAGCGACTAGAAATGGTGATGTCAACAACCACATTGCTGAGCACCATTTAGAAAGAAACCACAGAATCGACTGGGACTCTGCAAAATGCGTTACCTACAATACGGACTACAACCAACGAATTGCTCTTGAAAGCCGGTTTACTAACTTAGAACAAACACCACTGAACCGTTGTCAACAACAACCTGCACCTTTCAAAACGACTTATTGACGACACCAACGAGACAGGAAAACAGTAGACAAACTGACTAATCTTACTAACAATGGACATTTGACTAAAGACGGATTGATAAGCGCCAAACATGTTTTACAGCCTTCACAGCCAATGACATCACGGCTTAACTGACAGACGACCCATAAATCGTGAGTTCTTCGACCAATCAGAATAACGACCACTGAGACTTATAACACCTACTGAGAATTCACAATTTACTTGACTCGGATGATGACTTCTGCTCACGTTGTCAAACGTCAGCCAATGTCACCACAAACAGTCCATGTCAGGACTACACTCACCCGGACGATCATACTTTATCGACTTATGATGATGATGCTGATGATGATGATGATGATGATGATGATGATGATGATGATGATGATGATGATGATGATGAAGATGATAGCGATGATAGCAAGTGATAGTCTAATAATTGTTTAGAATTTGCATCTTAACTTTATTTTGTGGGTTAACAGCATACTGCCAAGGTACGTACCTACTGTTATTTTATAGTCCTTATTTCGTTTCCATACGTGATAGTTACCCGAGAACCTGTTGACTATGTGCACTTCAAAGACTGGCACGTGATCTGAGCCCAGGTCCACCCGCCACCAGCTGGGATCGTCCTCATTTGTGTGTGTACAGAAGCAGCACAAGACATCGTTATCGTCGTTAAAAGTAGAAACCCCATCTACGGCGCGCCAGGGATCACTGTGACAGTAGGAAGATGATTGTTGTGTGGGTTTTTTGAAGGCAAGGTTTTCTGTTTGATGATAAAAGTACGATGTTCTATTATTTTAGCATGTTTCTTTGACGGTCGCTCGTTCTCTCTCTCTTCTCAGAAGGGAGTGAGTGAGAAAGAGCAAATGTTTTAGATTGGTGGTCGGTGGCCTTTATTCATCGATTTACTTTATCTAGTTTATCTTATTACCTAGTGGGACGATCATACGATATACGACCTCACCCGTCGCAAAATATTATGATTTATCACCGTCTCTCAAATCCACTTCCTCAGCTCTTAGTCTCAGATTGAAATAGTTTACCCCTCGTGACGATACGTATGTACCACGTTTTTGTTTCAAATTAAATGTTTGTAGCAGTGAAATTTAAACCACAGGGAGCCCTCACCTCAATTCAATTGTTTGATGTCTTTACTTAAAAGCAGTCGGTCGGCAGGAGAGGGGTAAAGAACAGGGATTAGTCGCGAGGTTTCGGAGCGACTGATAGAGTTTAGAAATTTGCTTGAGTTACGAACAGTTTCCGTAGGTTACTCGGTTCCGGAATCTTATTCAAATTGGCGGCATGCGGGTTCCAGACCTAATTGCTAAAAAAATAACCTTTGTTGCTGAAAATCAAAATGGCGCCCTTTTGAAACAATGATCTGACTTGTTAATTTCGTAAGCAAAACTGTAATATTATAGTTTCAAATAAACGACTAGTGTTTTGAAAATAATCCATTGCAAATAATAAAGATCTCATATACGAGGGTACTAATACACTACCTGGTTTTTGCTTGACTCCAAACACTTCAGCTCTCAAACAAAACCCATTGTAGCTAGTTTTTCCAACAAATCGCAACCACCTTGTTATCAGTACTCCAAAGATGACGTTCTTGGTCTTAGCGTCTCTGTCGCTATTTGCCGTAAAGGTCTAAAATGAAGAATAATGTGACTCAATGTTTGATTATGACTCACAAGTTAATTCCTGACTCCCATCTGGCGCAAGCTATTAATACTGGAAGATCTTATAATGACAATGACATTATTTTAAAGAACAATCTTCGGCCATTTTTTTTTGACAACTTGATGACCTCTGTTTCAGCTGACTAATTAAACACATGACAAACGTGCTACTTTTAACTCTTGTTTTCGCTGTTGACAAGGAAGCCACAAAAAAGTTGTCAAAATGTGTCAGCAAGTTGTACAAAACTAGTAAAATACTTCTTCAAGTGGCAAAGTTTTTAAACGCAGCACTGCAATATCATACCCGAGAAAAATTACTTTAAAACTATATAGATATAAATAAGATGAAGTTTTCTGTTAAAACGTAAGTGCTGGCAAATGTTTACGCAACAAGATCAAACGACCTTTTCAAACATAAGATTTAGATATTGACACGTAAAGTGTGATTATTTTAGACCATACATAAAGAGAAAGGTGATGTCCCAAACGGCCCACGAGGATAGCACTAAATCCTGATCGGTAAGAGTAGCTGCATACATTCGCGCCCCCTGCATGCTACTTAGGGAGATAGCATATATACGTCTTACACTGCTATAATAATAATAATAATAATCATGATGATGATGATGATGATGATGATGATGATGATTCTATAGCGCCATTTCTACTAATAAACCAATAGCCAAACAAAACTACTCAACTTATATACAAACCCTACGTCACTTTAGGTTACTATCCAACGTTGGTTTACCCCTAGAAGTTTCTAAACCAATACAAATGTATACACCTGGATTGAGAGAGACTTTGAAGTAATGTTTCTTGTCCAAGGAAACAAAACAGCATGATACATCTATAAACCAGCCTTTGACCCCCGAACCTCCAATCTTTCAAGGAAAATTCCGTCGTGCTCACTACTTCATTAACGCAGCTCCAAAGCAACCATACTAAGGCATGCATTACCTTCACTTGTCCATCTTCCTCATAATCTGTCCAAGTTGTCCCATCTGTGGATGACTGTAGGATGTAGGTCTCCACCCATTGATCGGCTTGTGAATTCCCCTGAGTGGACACAGCACAGATGATATGCAGTTTCTGTAGATCAATCTGTAGATACGGATTGCTGTCGTTTATGGATGCACACCATGACGACTCCGCTGTGTAATTGAGTCGGCTATTCTTGGCTGGTGTGCTGGCATTTAATACAGTAGAAGCTTCTATCTCGTTGTCAGCAATTGCTCCACTTTCCATTCCAAGGTCCAGATTGACACAATCTCCTGCAGTAAAATGGTAATTCTGTTAGATCCACGCAAGCTTATGTGAACCCTCGAGCTCGGCGCAGAGCGGACGACATCACTACCTCGTACTAGGTTTTTTTTTTTTTTCAATTCTTGCACACATCATCTGTAGGGTAGTCTACGCTTATACCTTAGACAAATTTGGGGAAAGTTTAAGGAGGATCGGTTGCTATGGTTGCGAGTTATGACGTCAAAAGCAGCAGGAGGTAAACCCTTTTTTCCTGTATTCTACAGATCTAATATGAAAATATTCATTTTTGCATTTTAAAGGCAGTACCGAGGAAAGCTAAGCGCGCTGACCATGAATTTGCATATTGTACAATTTTTTCCTTTTTTATAATTTTGGAAAACCAGCTAGTGGAGTAGTTTTTAACAAAGTTGGACCATACTTTGAGGTTTCCTTTGCACTTGAAGACATTGACGTCAAAACGTTGTTGACCTTCTTAAAGTACAAACTAAAAATGGACGAAAGTCACCACTGAAGTAAGCAGAAGTTCGGATATTTTTTACATTTTGAGGTCTATATCACTGCTTCGAGTATGCGAGATAGCCTTATTAATACCCCATTCAACCAACCGATGCCTTGAATAGCAAAGCATGAGTTCCAATGCACAATACATTTGACACGAAAATTGAGTACCTACAGTTTGATTTGGGAAATAAATGAATTCCAAACATTCTTCTCACTGTCAAGGAAATATATCTTTCCATTATTTTTTTAACTGGACATCCTGTAGTTATTTTACATATCGGCTCGTGACAATTTTTCCACCACTGAAGTTAGCTGAAGTTCGTACATTTTGGGTAGATCGTTTGGAATATGAAAAATTGAAGAAGAAATGAGACTGGAATCGAGAAACCCGGAGCTCTATAGTTAAGTAGTTTGTATAAGAGAGATACACATGGATCACATCTGAAGTGTGGCTTTGTTTTACTTATGTGGGCTTTTAGCAGGCAGCAGAACGTAACATCCATGTCAATATTGATTAAAAAGGCGAACATCTGGGTTTGGGAGGATGACGGTGAACGAAAAAAAAATGTTAGCTGCTTTATCGCGTTAATGCAATTGCATTAATTATTTTAATAACACATAACCGTGACTTATATTATATGATCTTTGAGATTGTACACTTATGTAGCCCTTCATTTCTGTATTACTAATTTGTTAGTGGCTGAACACGGTCCCGCATAACATACAAGCACTTAACTGATAGACCACTTGCATTAGCATGAAAAGCGTTCTTTCAATCTGATTGATTTCGCAAAGACATTAGGATCATAAACGTTTAGTAATATTGGCGTGATGACAAACTGTTTTTTATCAACTAAATTTAGCAGTCTGAGTAAATTTATTTAAAACACTCAGTATCATTTTGTATCTTCGAAAACTTCTCTTAAAAATAAAAAACACCAGCAGGAACAACAACTAAATTTATTGGGATGCTGCCTTCATTTTCCAACTTTCATGCTTTAGTCCTGTCTTTTGGCCTTTAAGAATACCGCTAACAATAAGCAACGTAGCCTCTTTAATAACTCATTCGACCAATTGTACCTAAAATAGCACAGCGTGCAGTCCGGTGCACAAAACACTTACCCATGCATGCGCACAGTGTGTTTTGGGAAGCACTTGCATTTCGAACATTCTTCTCACTGTTAAGGAACTTAACAATCCCATTTCATTCTAGCTGGACATTCAGTAGTTAAGTTCGCGGCTTACATTAGCCATTGCCCGGTCTTTTTTTGTCAGTTAAATTCGCATAGCTGGGGTTGGTCGTTTGTATTACGAAAGGGAACAAGAACAAAGGAGACTGGAATCGAAAGACCCTTTCGTGATTGTCAGATTATGTACAAAAATGTACTTGATAATGCATGTATGGGTGGCATTCCTTTAGCAGCCGGCAGGACTGCTGAATTGCTGTATTGACTGCTAAATAACTGTTATATTGACTGAGAAGACTAATTAACATCTGGCTAAGTAAGTTGACAACGAAAGGAGAAATTTGGGTTGCCTTATTATGATAAAGGAATTGTAAAAAGTCACTATTGCAAAGCCGAGACCAATGATTTTATAAACTTCCACACTCTAGTTTGCGTTTCAGTGTTCAGTATTATACACGCAGGCGTTCTTTACAAATGTCATAAGTACAATTTGAAATGATAAGTGCTTAATAATATTGGTGCCGACGATGCGGAATTGCATTTTTTTTACTTAATAAATTTAGTAGTGTACCGTTCAAGTTAGATGTTACGATCTGACTTTAGGGTAGCAGTAAACTAAAAAAAAACTTGGCACTACATTTAATTTAGTGGTCTGTGTAACGTTAGATTGTTAGGTGGGTCTTCAAAACTTCTACAGGAGAAAGAAGAAGAAGAAGAAGAAGAAGAAGAAGAAGAAGAAGAAGAAGAAATCGCTTATTGAGCATTAATAATTGCAGTTCAAGACTGAATTAACATTGATTTAGAATTTTTTAAAATTGTGTTAAAATCAAAAAGGAATAATGATGAAATTACTATCAATACAACCTCCTTAATATAAACACGTACCTATAAATATGCCGAGAGCAGCTACTTAGCAAATAACTTTATTTCATGCTTCAGTTGCATTAATCAAGTTTTCGATACCTTACTTATGAGTAGGTAGACATTTCGTGCCAATAAAGACACGCTTTTGATTGGAGATGACCGATTTTATTCTTGCAAACGTTCCCCATACAAAGTCTTATTCTTTAACAATGCTCATTATGTAAGGAGGAGAGAAAAATAAGAGACAAGCCTATCTCAATAGTTAAAGGCTCTGTTAAGCCCATTTTTTTACGTGTATATTTTGACTAGTAAGATGTGAGTCATTACTTTAAGTCGTCTTTTTTGGGGGGGGGGAGTGGGGTGACCTGATCTCTTTACCTTTCTATTGCTGTTATGCCTTATTTTAGTGTTTCGAATACACAGGTGGTTGAGGTGTCACGGAAAAAAATATATACAACTACTGTATTTGTTCAATCTTAGGAAATAAGTTTAAGCAAAGTGTGACCTTATTAGCTCGTGTATTAACTTAGCGGAATAAAACTCCAAGAGAACCTTGAGTGAAATCTCCACTAAATACATCTAGAGGGAATAACCACTGTGACATCAATTAAAATCTACAATGGCTTTAACCTCTGAATGCTTAGTAATATTGGTGCGATGCGGAATTGCATTTATTTACTTACTAAATTTAGTGGTCGGTGTTAAGTTAGACGCTAGGTCCAATTTTAGGGTAACAGTGAACTAAAAAAACACACCCGTCCGGCATTATATTATATTGTATCTTCAAAAACTTCTTCATAAAGAAACAAATAGCTATGCTACCGAGAGCAACAACATGTCTATATTTCGTGCTTCGGTTCTGACCTACATTAAGAAAATTTTGGATACCTTAGATAAGAAGGCGGAAAATTTTGTGTCAATTAATTCACTCGTTAAATAAAAGCTCTTTGGCCGCGCATTCCCGTGGTGCTGTTCATTATGTTTTTCAATGCAGTTGTAATTTTAAGTATTTGCAGAGTAAAATACTAAAGTGTGCCATTCAAAGCTTTCAAACAAGAGTCTCCTGTGTTCACTCAGCCGCTTATTTATAATGTTGTGCAAGACCTACATTTTGTTTGTAGAGCTAAACAAACTGATCAATGATTTATATTAAGGCTCGAAGCACAAAAAACTAAAACTGCTACGCTTAAGTTGTGAAATTACGATAAAACGAGCAAACACTTGTTAGCTTGGCCAAGTGATAATTTTTTATTGAACAGGAATACGCGAAATATATATGGTACTTGGTCCTTTTTGGGGGTTCCCATCTTATATATTCCGCGTTCAGCATGATAAATGGAGTTTTCCAGTGTTTATTTTACCCTCAACACCAAAATGACTGAAAACGTTTTGTGATGACCGTTGTATTTCAATGTTACCATATTTGTTCGTTTTGGATCTGTAGTTCTGTGTTGCAATTTCTAGGCATTGAAAATAAGGTCAATAAGCATAGTCAGAAAATTTCCAATGAAATAAATTTTAAATTATCCGAAGATATCGAGGTATTACTTACTTTGTATCATTAGTAGCAGTTTGAGCTACTTTGATGATTATAAACGAAAAGACAGTACAACGATAGAAAAGGAAGTTTAGACCAGATTTGTTTCCTCGTAAGAAAACAAAACTTCAAGGTAAGACAATTTTAAAAACATTTGTACTCACCAAAGGCCAGATGAAGAAGCAATGCGAAAAATACGACTCGGAGATATAGATTTCGGTTAAGCTCCATCTTCGTGAACAAAGTCTGTCCACAGTGGTAGAGTCTGATACTGACAAGGATTAATTGGCAGACCATTTACAGAAACATTAAATGCTATTTTTATAATGATTGAATGACAACATCAAACGGACAATGGAAAGTTATTAAATATTTTTGTTTGTTGTTCTATTATCAACGAAAAATAAAGAGCTTATCAGAAAAGAAATAAAATTTTTGCAGAAAAAATCGCAATAAATATTCCTCAAAAAGGATCACTTACGAATGACTGAATAAAATAAAGTCTATGTTATATAATATAGCGTTTTATGAAAACTCTGACCCTATGAATGGAACCAAATATCGTCTATAAATAACTACTGTGCGAGGCAAACGGAAAAACGACCAAACAGATGAAAAATGGATGATTATTGGAAACGTAATTGCAAATCAAGCAAATTAGATTGTGAGGGATTCATTTTAGCGTGCCTGCACTCTTCATTTCCAAACACACAAGGAAGAATAAGAATACTCCTTTGAATGGACCAAGTTAAGCATATATTTAGATGAACTGCTTTTGTGTCGTAATCTGCGATATTAAAGAAATGATAAACATTCAATTGTGTTTAATGTGCGTGCCCAGTGCCCCCGCCAAGTACAGGTGCGCTATGCACTCCATTTTTTGTTTATATAGCGTTTCTGGTTATGCGGCAGTTTGATTTGTTTCGTGAGAGAGTTATTAGAAACCACTTAAGCAGAAATTAAAAGCGGAACATGTAGTTGGTTTTTTAAGACAATGTACTGCTGGACGCTCAGGCTAGACATTTATTATATAAATAACCCTTTCACTTCCAGGGTCAGATATGAAGAAATTTAAGGTGGTTCTAACTTTTGAGTCTGTGGATGAAATGCTATCGTGTGACCGTTCAAGTGAAACCTCTTCAGCAGTACTTTCACACGGTACTATTTATATTTAGTATCTTAAAAAATGAATTTTGGGATTTGTCTTGAGTTTTATTTTTAGACACTTGGGAGTTAAAGGGTTAAAGTCGTTCGGTTTTCATACCAAATGTCGGTATCCTCCCAAAAAAGAAGTAAGGGACCTAGATTTTTTGGATCTTGGGTTTAAAATTGGCTTCAGCAAAACGGTAAAATAAATAAAGATGTATATAGAACAAATTTTTGTGGAATGCGGAGACGTTTTAGGAAATGCTAGAAGGACGTTAATTGTAAATGCGTTGCGTGTGAAAGGCAAGAACTTGCATGTGTTTTGTCAGAAAAGGATCGCAAAGTGTGACAACAGAACTGACTCCACTGTTCATTTTGCACTGTTGTACGTTTGAATTGTCCATATTTTCCTGTTGAACTTAACCTACAATTTTCAGCACAGAAACTAATGTTGTAATGTGCTGTTAAAGTAGGTAACATGTTTTTCTTTTGTTTAACCTTAATCCCTTGAATGCAGAACAAATATTCGTGGAATGCAAGGAAAATGCTGGAATGCAGGAAAATGCATGTTAGATAGATGTTGTAAAGGTTGGAAATGTGTTTTGCTAGTAATAGTATATAGCTTCAAATGCTTTTATTTCATGGGAAAGGCGAAAAGTTAGTAGAAGAAGAAGTTTAGTGTAAGAAAGCAGACTCTTAAAGTTATAGGTAGTTATAGAGTTGTAGTTATACCTACAATGTTTCGAGCAAAGAAACCTATCTGCGAGGGTGTCGTAAAAATATGTTTCTGCTTTCTCTTGATAACATTGTCTTTCCCAGATATATGTCTCAGATGCATTTGTCTACTTTTAAGCCCGTTCCGTCCACTTAACTTGAAGTAATATCCATCAATATTAGTTAGAATGCCGTTTAACATTCCTCTTTATTTCAGCTAGCCAATTAAACCTCGAGCTTATCGTGGCGACACGAAAAATGCTCCTACTCGGTCTGAACAGAAATGGCCCTGATCTGGCACGTACGGCAGAAATCTTTTCAGTAGGCTCTAAATTTTACAACTACTAGTTATTGACTTCCGCTTTGGATAGATTCTGCATGTTCACACTGTCCCTCGTGGCGGCACAAAATCTGTCCGATACATGACGATTCTCTCGCAAAATCCGTCAGTGGCCCGGCATCGCTCCGGAGAAAAATGCTGCCGAAAGCAGCATTCTATGTTTGAACAAAAGGCTTATCGGATATCGTTTTCAAGCGGGCACGTGTCAGAGCTATCCAGTCTAGTGTAGACATTATCACCAAAGATTCTCACTACATTTACGTATTCCTTGGATAGTCAAACAATGTCGTCATGTTTCTTTTTTTATTTTTTTTATTTTTGGTTTACATCAGTAAGTAATTACAACGGAGTGAAAATGGATGTCCATTTTTTTTACTTAGATAGAACCTAAAACCGAGCTAACTTGAACTCGTTTTACCAAATTCGGCTGCCTTGAGATAAGAACGATGGCCGACTCTTAAATTATAAAAAAATGTCAACAACGAAAAGAAAATTACCAAGAAGAACTTAACAGAGAAAGTCCCCAAAATATAAACAAGACGATATCGTACATAATATTGACTAATCGACTTGCAACAATAATAAAAAAAAATTGCAGACCTAAATGTGCTCAGAAGATGAAATGTCATCCTTTGACTGGACCTACCACTTCGCTAGATCTGAACGAAAGCGATCAGGGAGTCAAGATGAGTAGCTAGAATAGCATAAATTGATCACTTGAGAAAAGCGGTCGAGGCGCTAGCTGTAGGCAGCCTTTAAGCTGTAGCATTTTAGAAAACACCCCTTAGTGACATATTGTCCTACATATTAACCATGCGCCTTACCCAAAACTAATGGTTCCGTTTTGCTCTGTAGGATCTTCTCACCCTGTTCAGCTGTATATTTGATGGCATTTGGCAATATAACCCCATGGGAATTGCCCCTTTAACATATCAACATGATCAAATACCCGTTACCAAAAGCGTTAAAATAGAACAATGTTGCAACAGAAGACTCAAACATTCACTTAAAATATATATATCACATGACCTACAAAATTTGTAAAAAACACTAAAACAACAGTTACCTAAATGTATTAATCTAAGTAAAAATGCATTGTTTTTTTAATTTCAAGAAATGACCTTTAAAAATTATTTTAAAAAGATATTACGCGGAAGCTGTCTTTTTGAAAAGACGAGTTTAAACACCTAATTTCAACTTGAGTAAAAGTATCCTAGCTTATTGTCCGGGTCCGCTGTACCCCCATATGCTGTTTTTTCTTTTTTTTTTTTTTTAGCGAAAACGGTATCGATTCCATTTGTGCTACTGGATGTTCAAAAACGAAATTGCAAATTGTTTTTCTGTCGTTGAAGGGCACCAGCTATGTTTTAAAGGTTTATTTTAAGTAATGGAACTAGCAAAAATAATATATTCCATGTATTCTTTTCTGCTAATGATAAGCGTTATACTTTGTGAGGTTAGATCCTTTGGCTTTGTTTTTAACGGACAACGTCATAATAAGCTAATTCAAAGAGAGACGGCAGAAAAGGGAGGATTGTTCAAAAAGACCATGCATGGAACGTGTCTTCGGTGAAGTATGGTGTGGTCTTTCTACTTTTTGCGGGTGGAGAGGGTGGTGTAAACTGGGGTGGGGATTGATGTTAATTGGGACAAGTAAACTACAAGTAGTGAGGGGTTGTGGATCCCATCTGCAAATCCCACCTAGCTGACCTAGGCCTGTGAATCTGCTATTTCGTAAACATCTTCTCCTGGTGCCGGTTCTTGAATTTTATCTCTATTAACGCTACGATTGTAATAAGCGGGACCTGGTTTTTCGATCTTTTTTCGGTGAATGCTACGATTGTAATACCCAGGAGTTGGGTCTTTGGCTTGTAGGGAATCTTTTCCCGGTCTTCTTATCTTCTTTCTGTTGCTGCTGCGATTGTAATAATGGGCGACAACGTCTTCGTCTTCCAAGGTTTCTGCTTTTGATTTTCCTATCTTTTTTCTGCCGATGCTGCGATTGTAATACCCGGCTGTTGGGTCTTCCTCGCCTGGGAAGGTATCTTCTTCTGATTCAACGTCTTTTTCATTGAAGCTTCGATCGCAATACCCGGAATCCTGGTCGTCTTCTTGTAAGGAATCTTCACGTGATGTTTGCATCTTTTTCCCGCTGAGGCGTCGACCGCAAGACTCAGGATCCGGGTCTCCTACTTTCAAAGACTGGTAAGCATGTAATTGCTCTTCCTGAGAGCCGCGGTGGAGCTTCATATATGATGGCGGCTCTGATACCTGCTGATCCACTGGCACTTCATAGGAACTTTCACCTCGTTTTTCTTCCTTTTCTCCGTCTAAGGTCACATAGTCAAACACGGGATCAGTGTTTTTGTCTGGTATTGTCATGTCCACAAGAGATGTACGCGATTGCTCTTCCGGAGGCCTGGGGTGGAGCTCAATATTCGTACCAGGCTCTGACACGTATTCATCACGTGGTTTGTCACTTCCACCCACTTCATCAGGGGCACTGATTTTTGGTTTCATTTTTTTATCTGACAATGGTCGTCTTTTTCGTCTCACCAACAGGCAAATTACAAAGATAAACAGGACAACAGCACCGGTTAAACTAAAGGCAGCATAACGGTAGATGTTGAAGATGATGTGTTGAGCTGCGAAAAACCAAACACAGAAGAGACAATTTAATGTCCATGGATATGAATTTTAAGATGAATCAGCTTAAAAATGATTCCACGACTGCTTTAAAAAGCTAGTGGACAGTTTTTAAGAACCACTTTGCAGTTGGAAGCCGCAAGACCTATGGGCAGCGTCAATTGAATGGAAACATCGAAAAATAGTCCTCTAAATAAGTACACTGAAAACATCGGACTTATCACATCACCAAGCATTACCGATAATGGTCTAATAATGGCCCAATACTGAAAGAGAGCAGCGATTCTAATTTCTGCCAGGCGTTGTTTCGAGGAAAAACCACCAGAAGCTAATTATGCTTTCTTCATGTTGAAGAATAGCGGTTAGTATTTAAATGCTTCCTATGAATTTGTTAAAAGCAATAACTAATTGTAAAATGTGTTAGTTTATTGTTATCCTAGTTAGACATTAATCCCTTTCAACAAGAGAAGAAGAAAACAAGAAGAAGAGGAAGAAGAAGAAACCAGTACAAAGTTAAGACGACTGTAAATGTGTTTCCATTTGTTGCTTTAATTTCTTATACACGGACTAAAAATTGAATAACTAAAAATATTTGTGTTTTAGCTGCAAATTGCTAGGAGGGAAACGGATGCAATTTGAAAAAAAGGTCATTTTTTTCAAGTTCTTCTTCTAATTTTTGGGAAAAAAAGTTTAAAATATATTATTCTGGTTTGTTCTCCTTTTCAGAAAGTCAATTGATCTCTTTTTCTTGATATTCTGGGAGAATTTCTTGGCCTTTCGTGAATGGCAAAAGAGCAGTTAGTCCTCAACACAGTTTAGAAATGCAAAAATCCCGTACACGTGGCTCCTTAGACATTTACAGCAAAGATAACAAAGAACTCACTTCCATCTCCTTTTATCATTTCTGCAACACTTGAAGACTTTGTTCCCTCTGAAAGGGTGATCTTATAAGCTGTAGAACCAAAGCTGTTTGTAGCATTACACACATATACCCCATAATACTTTGCATCGCGGGTCCTGACGGCAATGATGTTGTTCATGATTTTAACATCATCACTGTTTAGAGTCTCGCCATCCTTTGTCCACAAGTAAGTTACTGGATAATCACTGATTGCAAGACATGAAAGGAAACACAGGTTGTTCTTTTCACATATCACTGAGGATGTAGAAGATTCTTCGACTATGCTGGGTGGTTCTAAGATAAAAGAGCAAGCATAAGTTAGTCAAACAATACACTATCTCCACCACCACCATCTTTGTTTATTACAGTGAAATGTGTGCCGGTACGTAAAGACAATAAATCCAATACAAAAAAATGCCTGGCGCCAGATACTCTTCTTTTAACTTAATTTGCTCTTCCTTTAACAGAGTGACAGAAGGTGGAAGGACCTTTACACTGAAGAGTTGTAATTTGTGGAACACACTTCCATTAACATTAACATTTAATACTGCCATTAACATGAACACTTGCCATTAACATTGAGGTTATTTAAGGAATTTATTGGTAAACAAAAATGTCAACGTCATTTCATATTTAAATCATTTTATTCTTAGTTCTAAAAATTTTTAATCTGCTAGTGAAGCTTTTTTAAATTAATAACTTGTTTTATTGCATAGTCTTTTTGTATATAGCTCTCTTTTGATATATATTTTATTATAACTAGTTTCATTGTAATGTTTAGTAGAGGGCCTCACGTCTATTAGCTTTGCTATTATGAGTTGCTCTCCCTAAATAAAGATTTTACTTACTTACTTACTTAGTTACTTACTTACTCGCTCACTTACTAAGGCCAATCTCATCGTAACGAGCTCGCACGCGTTTCTCTGTGATTGACCTTTGTTATATGTATTTGCTTCAAGTTGGTTTTACGACACAACCGAAAACCTCTCTGAACTATAATGTTCGTATCACAGCTATTGGCCTCAGTTATCGTGGTTGGTGCATTCTCTATCAACTTGTATCAACGGTATAGCTAAGTCAGCGACTTACCAACTTTTGTCTTCTCAATTTGTACGGGACTCTTTGGTCCATCCCCTAGCGAAGTGAATGTTAACACTTGAAATTCATATGCTGTGTTTTTATCAAGCCCAGTAACAGTCTTAGTGAACGTTGTTCCATTGTTAACGGTGAGCATGGTCGGTGAGTCTACGGAGCCTTTCTTTTTGTAGAACAGTTTAAATCCTGTGATGATTCCATTTCTAGAGACTGCTGGTGGCAGCTGCCAGCTTGCAGTGATGCTGGTAGAAGAGGCTGCAGTCACAGAACAGTTGGTAGGAGCTTGTGAAGGAACTGCAGTCGAGTAGTTAAGTAACATAAAGGGTCTTTAGTAAACCCAGATTTGAAAAGCAACCATTAAACAAACCATTGACAAGTGTAGCATACTGGTAAATAACTACAACTGGTGGGCTAATGCCCCCCCACAGGGGGGAGCACTCGACCCATGTTTGGGTGTAGGGATGCCGCTGAGGGTCTGAAACAAAAATGCCATGAAATACCAACCCTGTTTTGGACACACTCTCTTGTTTCGCATTTTTTGAAATTTTTCTTAGAGACCGACAAGCGCCCCCCATCAAGGTGAATACTGCATTAAGCCATATTTAACAACGACAATGGTGCAAACGTACCTTGTTTCGGACAAGCTCAGACCCTGTTTATAGAGGCCAAAAAAACATACCCTATCGGGGGGGGGGGGCTAATGATTCTTTAATAGTACGTACGGGATCGGAAACTGGTATGAAAAAAGAACCGTCACTAAAATTTTCAACTGATAAATTTCGGCACAGACTACTCGATTTTGTAATAAATGTCCCCTCACGTCACGTTCCCCCCACCATCCATCCAATAAAAGGAAAAAAAAACAACAACAACAAAACAAAACAAACAAAGCGTACAGGCACCTTTCATGACTGATGCTATGACTGAGCGAATTTTGGTGTATTTTTACCGATTTGACTTATCTTCGACACCGTTGAAGCGAACACCTCAAACATTTTGGAACATATGACGAAAGTTTCCACAATGCCCCCCGGGCTCTATTTTTTCGACCTAAGCTTCTTTTGAGGAGGCAGTTAAGCTAGGGGGCATCAAGATCATGTTTCATAACAGAAAAAGAAACAACAACAACAACAACAACAAAAACAGCTTTCAATTATGTAAATATATTTAGTCCAGCTCGTTATCGTTCAAGAAAAGAGCCATTCACATTTGACTTTCCTGATTTTTAATTACAGTAATGTGCAAGCTTTCACTTGCCCTTGTACTTGTACTATTGCCAATGCTAATTTTCAAATTTCCCAGAGTACAGTAAGACTACCTACGCCGTTACTGACGCCTTACCGTCTTCCTTGGTTCTTGCCACAATTACTGAACTCTTCTGTCCATCACCGTCAGAAGTGAAGGCCAACACTTGAAATTCGTATTCCGTGAATTTTTCTAAGCCGGTGACATTTTTAGCGAGAACTGTTGCGTTGTTTATTTGTAGCATGGTGGTTGGTGAACTAACAGGGTGTTTCTTTTTATAGTACAGTCTAAATCCTGAGATGATTCCGTTAACTGAGTATAGTGGAGGCAACTGCCACATTGCAGTAGCACTGGTGGAAGAGCTTGCAGTAACAGTTAAATTCGTTGGAGATCGAAAAGGAACTGAAAAAAATAATAATAAAAAATAAAATTAAGTTATCAGATAAATACTGTCAAAGCAAAATTTACCTGTCTTTGTTTCCGTGACATTTACCAGTACAAATGTATTGTTTCAGTTTGTAAAACCAATTTATTTCCTTGCATTTTCTATTACTGCTTTGGACTATTGGCGAAATTTTGCTTTTGAGAGGAATTTCGGTAAACCACGAAAACTGGTTGCATTTCCGTTTCTGGAGGGAGGAAGCCTAGTTAGGAATTTTGCTAAAGCTCGCGAAATACGACTGAATTCGTAAAAGTATAACTCAATTAAAATATTCCCTTTTATTAGTGAGGGCGTTTGTAGTGATTAGCGCGTTGGACTTCAGATATCTGATGGTCGGTGGTTCGAGGCCCAGTCCCTGCCATTGTGTTGTTTCCTTAGACAAGAAACTTTACCCCACATTGTCTCTCTTCACCCAGGTGTATAAATGGGTACCGGCGACATACTGCTGGGGGCAACCCTGCATGGACTAGCATCCCATCCAGTGGGAGAGTAGCAATACTCTCGGTTGCTTCATGATACAGTAACCGAGATAGGCTCCGAGGCTGTGTGGACCTCCTTGGCTTGTGTGTGACTTTACCTTTACTTTTATTAACAGAGTGAATTAAGCGCCACGCAGTAATTAACTAAACGAGTCACCTGTAGGTCTGAGAACTCCATACACTTCAACTCTCAGAGCCTTGCGAGTGTAAAAGGCAGTTGGCTGAAATCGGATAAATCTTGCTGGTGTGATGCTCTCAAGGTTATGCTTGATTATGTTATGTCTCTTATCGTTACCGTCAAATATCTGCAATGAAGCGAATTTAGTGAATTTAATGAGATAGTTATAGAGTGGATGTGTGATTCACGGTCAGTAGGGGTACGTAAAGGTAAATCTCGGGAGGAGGGGTAGATAGTATAAAAGGTAATATGGGAAGAGTAGACTGAGCAAAGTAGAGTAGAGTAGAGTAGAGTGGAATAAAGTATAGAGTAGATTAGAATAGAATAGAGTAGAGTAGAGTAGAGTAGAGTAGAGTAGAGTAGAGTAGAGTAGAGTGGAGTGGAGTGGAGTAGAGTAGAGTAGAGTAGAGTGGAGTAGAGTGGAGTAGAGTAGGGTAGAGTAGACTATGGAAGAGAAGTGAAGAGAAGTAACGAGAAGAAATGAGAAGTGAACAGAAGAGAAGAGAAGACAAGACAAGACAAGAGAAGAGAAGAGAAGAGTAGAGAAGAGAAGAGAGGAGAAGAAAAGAGTAGAGGAGAGAGGAGAAGAAAAGAGACGAGAAGAGAAAGGAAGAGAAGAGAGGAGAAGAGAAGAGGAGAGATAGGCGACCCTTTCGCTGAAAGCTCCATATTTCGTTATACCCTGAAAATACATAAGCAGAAGTGATCCTAACAACATATTAAATGTAGGAAATTTACACATAGCAATTTGGAATGAAAGGAAAAAGAGTAAACTGGTACTGAAGGCAGAGAAGATTTAAGAAGGGAACGTGTCAAGAAATCTCTTGTGTAAACAAACCTTGTCAACATTGTTTTCTTGGCAGGTGACCCAGTCTTTATTGTTCACTGATAAATGAACTTTGTACTTCCTTGTCAAATGATCAGCGTTCGGATTTCCCTGAGTAGCTACAGCGCAGATAAAGAACTCGTGTTGCAGATCGATTTGTAGGTAGTCATAAGCGTTGTTGTCAGTGCTTGGTGACCATGCCTTAGGCCCAGTCAGTCGACCTTGTAAAGCTTCGTTACCGACACGTGATGACGAGGCTGAAAAGCTGCTATCTGGTAACCCATATTTGCTAGCTAGACCGATTGCCTGGATCTGACACGCTAAAACAAAGAAATGAACTTTCATTATCACAAAGGAACAAAAAAGAAAAAAAGAAATATATGTCATGTTAATCCTGGCAATTAATTCTACTCCATGCATTTCGTAAATTGAAGGGAATAACTCGCCGGGGGTGGGGGGGGGGGGGGTGGCTTCCTTTTTTAAATATATGTGGGTATGCGCCTCCCGGAGGGATATGGTTTTCAAGTCGTTTTGGTCTGAAATGGGTACGGAAAATACAGATATCACTTTAGTCTGAAAGTCTGAAAATGGGTATAGATTACATGAAACAGGTCTTAAAATAGCTATGGTTTTTATAGACCCGGTCTAAAAATTGGTATGGATTTTTAGAGCCTGGAATAAGGACCGATTGGAATACTGGGTGGCACATCTCCACCAAAAATTCCAGGTAGTCCCCCCGGGGAATAAATGGACCTGAAAAGAAGGACAAACTGAAGAGTGAAAATAAACAAAAAACGGCGTACTCATCGAAACCGATGACGCCAACTTCAGATATCAAACCACGGACATATTTATGGGATGCGAAAGTTCTCAATATATTGTGCCAACACTGCTAACTTAAGGATGGAAATAAATGTCTTGTCCAGGTTAAGAGAGCAAAGCGGAGAGGCCATACCTCTTCTTGCAGAATACACTTCAACTTCACAGAGTGTGAGCGCAACAACCTGGCTTTTGGTAATTCTGATAGTGACATATCTTCCGAACAAACTTGGGCGACAGAAGAAGGATACACCCTGTCCTGGACCAATCCTGTAATTACCATCACCGCACTTAGGATTTGTCACGCCTCCATTACTGGTGTTTGAGCCTGGAAAAAGACCCAAGCCATCTTAGAGTGGGCTTATAATTGATTCAATGCATGGCAAGGAGTCTTTGAAGTCTCATTCCGGAGAATACATATAGAGAGTCCATTACACGGGGACAACACTACGTATGCATGTGAAACGAGCGAAAGTTGCCTGGGTTATTTTTAGATGAACTGAAATTTTCTAAAGATGTCCCAGGGTAAAAAATACTCTTGCGTCACTCAAGAAAAGAGTCCAAGTAAGGAAATTACATAAGTTGCGCCTATGTTTCATATGACACGTATGGCTACCACAAAGTTAACAGCGTTTGTTTATGACGAATAAATATGTTGTGTCATTAAAATTGTAGTAACGCGTTGGGAGAAAGACGTCGTGAATTTTTTGTTTTAGCACTTTACGTTTTAAGAGGGAGAATCCGCTGAGCAAAGTGGCGTATAAAAGAGGGCGCTCAGACGATTTTCTCGTTGTCTTCGTCTGTAATCCCTACACTTAGGAAATTTACCTTGTCGTCCTTCCGAGCCTCGATTTGCAAAGGTGAGGGCAACTAACCAGGAAGCCACTCATCAATGCAAGTCAATAAATCAATAAATCTACTTTTTTAGAGCTAGTGAAATTTGGAAATGAAATTAAACCTATAGTAGCTTTTCTTGTAGAAGTGATGTTGTTAAAATACAGGGAGGATGTCAAGTGGTTTCCTCAAAACGAGAACATTTCATAAACCGCCTCAGAGCAATTTTCCTTTGACAAAAGAGACGAACTTGGAAAAATATGCCCAACTTTTTCAACAAGCGACTCATTTGCATGCACCGGTCTTGTTCATCGACAGCCAAACACAGTTAACCTTTGGTTGCTTTAGAAACTGACTAGTACAGTAAATTTAAACAAAACTGAACCACTATTTTTGGTTTTAATATGTGCTAGCTTAATAAAAATAAGTGACAAAGAACGTTTAAAACGCTTTACACATTGAAGTGACTAATTTTTGAATAGTTCGTCATAACATACCCACTCTAATCTCAAATGGATTCAGTCTATCCCAGCAACAATAATCTGAATTGTCTCTGTTGACTACGTAAACCTCTGTCACAGGTTCCACTCGTCCCAGGTCCACTCGCCACCAGGGATTAATGCCATTGTTTGTGTGTGAACAGGACCTGTCATTCAAACGTGTGTTGCTATTGCCATTAACTGCATGTCCGCTATCACCCCACCACTGCTTGGCCGTCGTTATCTGGTCTGTGGGCTCCTTATAGGCCAGATTGTCTTGAAAGAATAAGCGATAACAGCATTTCAATTAATTTAGCACCATGCAATTTCAGAGTCAAATAACGTTTATAGAAAACACGGACGACTGTTCTAATTCTTTAAGTAGAAATGATATTATTTTAAAAACGTCCCGTTGGAAGAGCGTTTTGCCGCCATTGTAACAGACAAAGACGTATGGTGATAAAGTGGTGAAAAAAAAAACATCGAAGACCGATGACTTCCTACTCATGAAATCGTGAAGGAGCGCTGCTTTAAATTTTAAGGATAATGCACTCAATAACCGTTATTAATGGGTTTAAAAATACAAGTGAAGATATTTGTCCTTTGACATTTTTTGTTCCTCGAGGCTCAGGGTTTTCCTTTGTACCTCGATCTTGCAAATTGTTCACTTCTCGTAGCACTTAATGTCCACATTCAGCTATCCATGCAAATATGTTCTGTGCGAGATTTAAGTTTCTGTTTACATATACAAACGCGATTGAGCCAATCAAATTTAACTGTTTATTCGGTAAATGTCTGCTATTATACCAATATCCGAGAAAACAGGTTATTTTTGGAAATCAATCTCACTTATCTTTGTTAAATTACCTCGTGAGTAGATTTCGACCTCACATAGTGTGAGAGACTGTTTCTTTGTGGTCATAATGCCAACAAATCTGCCAGTCTTCAGTGGACTCATGTAACACACAGCTGATGCTATATAGTTTATGAAGCTGTATCGTCCAACGCACTCAGGATTGGCTTGCACATTTGGGTTGTTACCTGTAATTCAAGCATATTATTCACACAAGTCAGCTGAGATGTGCAGCCGCGATCACACTATTGTAGCACCAATCTTGAACGATTTACCATGATACTATTTCAGGGTACCAGATTCTGTCTCTAAATTAGTCGTCTGTCTCTTTATAGTAGTCCGGATTCGAGTTCACCAAGACTGCTGTACAAAAGACAAAAGACGCATTTAAACAGGGTTAGTCTCACAGTGAAGTAAACTATTCACAAAATACGTACCAGCGAAAAGATGAACTATTCTGTGTACTTGCCTTAAATAGAAAAAATTCAGCACTTTCCTACTGGTATTTGCAAATATGTACTTTAGACTGAGACAAACCCTGAATAAATGCGTCTTCTGTCGTTATACATATTCAGCGGTCTTAGTGAACGCGACTGCCGGCTAAATGTCAAAAAGTTGTCAAAAACTTAAAAAAGAACTTTGCTTAACTGGGAAAGGTAGCGCTTGTAGTAGAGTAATTGTGTAACAATTGAACTTACTCAGTAGGTGGTCACGACTTCACATAAGTCATGAGAATTCTAAGCGGAAAGCTCATCGATTGCATTTGCATAATTTTGTTTTTTTCATATTTTAAATATTTTTCATATATTGGTTGATAAATGAAACTAAAACTAGATCAATAGTTTTGTCCAGTAAAAGATAATTTCCTTTCAAATTTGAATTTTTGGCCTTTTGGTATCTACTTATGGATTTTAAGTCTTCTTCCACGTGACATACTCGGCATGAACAAATAAAGATATCTTTTTTCACCTCAATTTCAAAATATCGAACCGGCCATCTTCTTTCATTTCTCATGTTTATTTAGTTCAATGGGCAAAAAGAGAGAACTTGACGGTAACTAAGCAATGCCTTTTTGATCCAAAAAATGTTAAGATGATGATGATGGCGATAATAGCAAGCGATAATGATAAAGCAACTTTTGTGGAATAATTGTTTAGAAGTTGCATCTTTTTGTTGCGGGTTAACAATATACTGCTAAGGTACGTACCTACTGTTATTTTGTAGTCTTCATTTCTTGAAGATACCGCCGGGTGATTTGAAAACGTGTTGACTATGTGCACTTCAAAGACTGGCACGTTATCTGAGCCCAGGTCCACTCGCCACCAGCTGGGGTTGTCCTCATTTGTGTGTATACAAAAGAAATGATCCCCATTTACAGCGAGCCGGGAATCACCATGACAGTAGGTAGATGATTGAGCTGTGGGTTTTTTTAAGGCAAGGTTTTCTGTTCGATGATAAAAGTAAGACGGTACGTGATCGCTAGCTCTCACTCTCCTTTCAGAAGGAAGTGAGTGAGACAGAGCGAATATTTTAGTTCGGTGGTTGGTGGCCTTTGTAAAAAGATTTCTTTTATTTTGTTTATCTTAATATCTAGTGGAACGATCATACGACATGCAACTTCACCTGTTGCAAAGTGTTATGATTTATCAGCGTCTCTCAGATCACTTTCCTCAGCTGTTAGACGGTATCCTCAGAAATAGTCTGCCTTTCGTGACGATATGTGTGTCCCAAACTAATTAAATGGTGGTAGAAGTGACAATCAAACCACAAGGAGCCCTTAGCTCAATTCACTAGTTTGGTGTCTTCATTCAAATGCAGTCGGAGGAGTGAGGCATACAAGAGGGAATTCGCGAGGTCTGGGGCAACTGATAGAGTTTGGAAATTGGCTTGAGTTACGAACAATTTCCGTTGTTTACTTGGTTCCAGTCTCTTATTCAAATTGGCGATATCCGGGTTCCAGACCTCGCTCAAACATGACCTCAGTTACCAAAAATCAAAATGGCGATATTTCGGCACAATAACCTTATACCGGGGGGGGGGGGAGAGGGTTATCCCGTCAAGTTAGAATGGGTGGGTGCCGCAAAGGTTCTTAAACCTTCACCCTATTTAACGGTCAAAGATTCGAAAATTGAAGGCCTTTTTAAGGCCCAAACCCGGGTTTTACCTACTGCAATTTTAGCTAATAAAGAAAGGGAATCTTATCTAGGGATCACAACGGGATCACAACGGGATCACAACGGGATCACAACGGGATCACAATACCAAAAAATAGGGCAAAATAGATACCCTATTAAGGCCTGGCTACCTCATAAACCATACCCTATTCCGCGGCACATACCTATATAGCATATATATGGGGACCTTATTAGCTTTGCGTGAGCAACGCTATAAGATTACACTTTCAAATGGCTAGTGTTTTGAAATAATGCGGTGCAACTAATAAAGATCTCATATACGAGGGTACTAATAAATTACCTGGTTTTTGCTTGACTCCAAACACCTCAGCTCTCAAACAAAACCCATTATAGCTAGTTTTTCCAACGAATCGCAACCACCTTGTTATCAGTACTCCAAAGATGATGATTTTGGTCTTAGTATTTCTGTCGTTATTTGCCGTAAAGGTCTGAAATGAAGAAAAATTTGACTCAATGTTTGATTATGGGTAAAGTCGCACACGAGCCAAGGAGGCCCACACGGCTGGAGGTTATCCCGGTTTCCGTAGCATGAAGCAACCTCGAGTATTGCCACTCCCCCCTAGACGGAATGCTAGTCCATTGCAGGGCCACCCACAGCAGTATTTTGTGTATTTTTGTTTATAGTGTATTTGTTTTTCTTTTCTCGGAAATATTAGCTCTCAAATTCGAGAAAAATAAAGCTGTCTGTCTGTCTGTCTGTCTGCCTGTCTGTCTGTCTGTCTGTCTGTCTGTC
This sequence comes from Siderastrea radians, assembly GCA_964017195.1. Lineage (NCBI taxonomy): Eukaryota > Metazoa > Cnidaria > Anthozoa > Scleractinia > Rhizangiidae > Siderastrea > Siderastrea radians. The sequence goes on along the minus strand of OZ024896.1, from coordinate 29,350,542 downwards.
TGTCTGTCTGTCTGTCTGTGTGTATGTACGTATGTATGTATGTATGTATGTATGTATGTATGTATGTATGTATGTATGTATGTATGTATGTATGTATGTATGTATGTATGTATGTATGTATGTATGTATGTATGTATGTCGCCGGTACCCATTTTAATACACATGGGCCTCGAACCACCGACCTTCAGATCTGAAGTCCAACGTGCTGACCACTTCACCACCGCGCCCCCACGTAAGTGACTCGTAAGTTAATTTCTGACACCCATCTGGCGCAAGCGCTACTCCTGGAAGATTTTATAATGACAATCACGCGTGTGCGGCACCATTGCACTTGCACAAATCTAGAGCTATTGAAATTTTTTTAAGAACGAACTTCGGTCATTTTTTGACAACTTGATGACTTTTGTTTGAGCTGACCAATCAACCCTTTAACCCCTAGGAGTGACCAGCCCCTAGCTAAATTCTCCTTAAAATAACACTCCTTAATCAAACATAAAGGTCATGAGAATAAAGAAAATGGTCACCAAGTGGAAAAGGTATTGATTGTTAAACCAATTCTCCTCATCAGTACCATAGGAAATGTATGGACAACAGTGTGGAGAATATGCAAGCTGATATCAGGATTTAAAAGTCTAAACACTTGACAAACGTGCTACTTTCTAGCTCTGCTTTTCGCTGTTGACTAGGAGGCCACAAAAAAGTTGTCAATAAGTTGTACAAAACTAATAAAATACTTCTTTAAGCCGCATAAGGTTGAAACGCAGCACTGCAATATCATACCCGAGAAATTACTTTAAATCTATATAGATAATAAGGTGAAGTTTTCTGTTAAAATTTTAGTGTTGGTACATGTTGTACCCAACAAGACCAAACGGCCTTTTCAAACACAAAGTTCAGATATTGACACGTAAAGTGTGATTACTTTAGACCATACATAAAGAGAAAGGTGATGTCCCCCCAAACGGCCCACATGGACGGCACTAAAGCCTGATCTGTAAGAGGAGAATTAGTAATTCCCACTGGATGAAATGAATGCTGCTGCTGCTACTACTACTACTACTACTACTACTACTACTACTACTACTACTACTACTACTACTACTACTACTGATGATGATGATGATGATGATGATGATGATGACGAAGATAAAGTATTCGTTATTTCTATAGCGCCATTTCTACTAATAAACCAATAGCGAAACAAAACTACTTAACTATGTAAACTTTAGGTTACTTTACTTTACTATCCAACGTTGGTGTACCCCTAGCAGTTTCTTCACCGATATCCACGTATACACATTGTTTGAAAGAGACCCTGATTTTGGGGTAACGTTGCATGTCTAAGGAAACAAAACAACATGATGCTTCTATAAACCAGCCTTTGATCCCTGAACCTCCATTTTTTCAAGGAAAATTCCGTCGTGTTCACCACTTCACTAACGCAGCTCCAAGGCAACCATACTAAGGCATACATTTACCTTCACTTGTCCATCTTCTTCATAATCTGTCCAAGTTGTCCCATCTGTAGATGACTGTAGGGTGTAGGTCTCCACCCATTGATCTGCTTGTGAATTCCCCTGAGTGGACACAGCACAGATGATATGCAGTGTCTGTAGATCAATCTGTAGATATGGATTACTGTCGTTTGTAGCCGCACACCATGATGACCCTGCTGTGTAATTCAGTCGGCCATTCTTGGCTGATGTGCTGGCATTTAATAGAGTGGAAGCTGTTATCTCGTTGTCAGCAATTGCTCCACTTTCCATTCCAAGGTCCAGATTGGCACAATCTCCTGCAGGAAAAGGGTAATTACAAGTTGCTTCATGCTACAGAAACCGGGATAAGCTCCGGCCGTGTGGGCCTTCTTGGCTCGTGTGCGACTTTATCTTTTTACCGAGGAAAGCTATTAAAGCGAGCTGTTCTCTTTAATCATAAATTTACATTTTTTCCTTTTTATAGATGGCGGTACTTCGTCTTTCATAGCACTGGCAGGCTATGTCTTCAAGATAAAATCTTTCCGGAATATTGTAACACAACAAAGACCCAGTTGGGGTCCATCACCCCCTATGGTAACGTGACCTGCAATAAATTTTCATATGTGGGGACGACAGTTTACCGGGCTGAAAATGGAGAACTGGCAAAGCTCGGGCTTTTCAAAATGGCGGACAATTCCAATAGAATTTTTAATTAGAAAACAGAGCCGTTTGTTAGGATCATGGTTTATTTAGACTTTACATAGTTATGATTTTTCTTTACGTATTTAGACGGTTGGATTTACTTTTTACCAAATTTAGTTGGGGGCAGTGCTCCTTTTAAATGTAAGTGTTAGAAAATGCAGGTTGTTGTTTGTGAACATGCTGGCAAACTTTTTTTGCAAGTTGACAAACTGTTTTTACAATGTTCATGCACGCCAACTTATATTTGACAAAACAAGGTTGAAATCTTAATTTTGTCGCGTGGAGACGGCTTCAAGAGGCAACGTTACGGGGATTTTGACGTTTTGGGTTCCAAAAGGCACTGATCACGCAAAATGTCTTAGAACACCAATTGAAAGATAACAAGTGGTTTTTATCCCGTAATCATTGTTGGCAATTTTCCCAAAACAAAGAGGAATAACTTGAATTATTGGCACGATTTTCTACAATCAGGTTACAACCCATTTCCATCCTGGCCATACGTGGCAAAAATGACTTGTTTATATTTTTTGGAAAACCAGCTAGTGGAGTAATTTTTAACAAAGCTGGACTATACTTTGAGGTTTCCTTTGCATTTGTCCAAAACGTTGTTGACTTTGTTAAAGTAAGACTAAAATTGGACGAGAGACACCACTGAAGTAAGCAGAAGTTCCCATATTTTTTTACATTTTTTAGGTATATTTCACTGCTTTGAGTATGCGAGATAGCGCCTTTAATATCCCATTCAAAAAACTGATTCCTTGAATAGCACAGCATGAGGTCCAATGCACAATACGTTTAACACGAAGTATGAGTACCTACAGTTTGATTTGGGAAATAATTGAATTCCAAACATTCCTGCTACTGCCAAAGAAGTCTATCATTCCATTATTTTCCAAACAGGACATCCTGTAGTTATTTTACATATATTGGCTCATGACGTTAGCTGTTCATTTTAAAATACGCATATTTTGGGTAGATGGTTTAAAATACGAAAAAAGAAGAATGAATGAGACTGGAATCGACAGGCGCGGTGCTCCATAATTAAGATGTCAGATTGCGTAAGAGACATACACATGTACTACATATATCACATCTGAAGTGTGACTTTCTTTCTACTTATGTGAACTTTTAGCAGGCAGCGGGACGCAACATTGATGTCAATATTGATTAAAAAGGCAAACATTTGAGTTGGGAAGATGACGGTGAATGACAAAAAAAAAGAATTGCGTTATCGCGTTAATACAGTAGCAGAAATCATTTTAACTGCGCGACTTATGATCATTTAAATTTCACACTTAATAATGCATCCTTCAGTTTTTGTATTCATAAATTGTAAGTGGTTGTATACGGTTCCGCATAACATACCAGCACTTAAATTATGCCATATTTACCCCAACAAAGGACCACTTGACCATGAAAAAGCGTTCTTTTCAAATCTGATCCAAAAGACATTATGAAAAGATCATTAATCTTACTAATATTGGCGCGATGGCGAATTGCTTTTTTTATTCTCTAAATTTATAATTAGAAGTCTGAGTAAAATTAGATGTTAGCTTTAACTTGACAGTAGCAGTGAACTAAAAGGGCACCTCATTATTATATTGTATCTTAGAACACTTCTGTTAACAACAGTTATCAGATTATGCCAGGAAGAACAACCGTCGGCCTTCATTTTGCGAACAGTAGGTGACTTTAATAACTCATTCAACCAATTATTCCTCAAATAGGGCAGCATGTAGTCCGATACACAATACACCTGAACACAAGATATGAGCACCCATGGAGTGCTTTAGGAAGCATAAAATAAATTGCATTTCGAACATTTCTGTCACTGTCAAGGAAATTAATCACTGTAATTATCCCATTTCATTCTAGCTGGACATCCTGTAGTTAAGTTCACGGCTTAAATTGGCCCTTTTTCAGCATTTTGTTTTCGTTACTAAAATTGGCATAGCTGGGGCTGGTCGTTTGCATCACGAAAGGGGAAACAAAGGAGAACTGACACCACATTAAATTTTACCTTCATATAGAAACAAACAGTTATGTCACCGAAAACAACATTGAATACTTTTTTAATTAGATAGAAAATCAGTCGTGCCAATTAAGTCTTCTGGTTTGGAGATAATCGACTTTAAAAGTCTAAATTTTTCCCATACAGTTTTAACTTGTAACACGACCACTAAATTTAGGGGTCTGTTTAAAGTTACATTATCAGTTGGACCTGCAAAACTTCCCCAGACGAAGGAGGAAAAAGAAGAAGAAGAAAAAAAAGAAGAAGAAGAAGAAGAAGAAGAAGAAGAAGAAGAAGAAGAAGAAGAAGAAGAGAAATTCGCTTATTGAGCATCAATAATTGCAGTCCAAGACTGAATTACCATTGGTTTACAATTTACAAAAATTTGTTAAAATCAAACAAAGGAATAATGGTGAAATTAGTGGTATAAGTATTGTTTCATAAAGAATTAAACAAACAGTTATGCCGCCGAGAGCAGCTACTCAGCAAATAACTATACTTCATGCTTCAGTTCTATTAATGAAGTTTTCGATACCTTACTTATGATTAGGTAGGAAATTTTGTGCAAATAAGGTCACGCTTTTTATTTTGAGATAATAGATTTTAGTTTTGCAAACGTTCCGGTACAAAGTCTATACATTCTTTAACAATGCTCATCAGTTATGTAATGAGAAATAAGATGCAAGCGTATCTCAATATTTAAAGGCTCTGTTGAGCCCAATTTTTTTAATGTGTATATTTTGACTAGAGTGGTTTTTTTGGTGACCTGATCTCTTTACCCCTGTATTGCTATTATACCTTATTTTAGTGTTTCGAATACGCAGCTGGTACAGATGTCGTGGAAAAAAATTATATATAACTGTATTTGTTCAATCTTAGGAAATTATTTAGTGTAAGCAGTGACCTCGTTAGCTCGTCGGTTAACTTATAATAAACCTCCAAGAGACCCTTGAATGAAATCTCCACTAAATACATCTAGAGGGAATAAACACTGTGACACGAATTAAAATCTACAATGGCTTTAACCTCTGAATGCTTAGTAATATTGGTGCGATGCGGAATTGCATTTATTTACTTACTAAATTTAGTGGTCGGTGTTAAGTTAGATGTTAGGTCCAATTTTAGGGTAACAGTGAACTAAAAAAACACCCGTCCGACATTACATCATATTGTATCTTCAAAAAACTTCTTCATAAAGAAACAAACAGCTATACTACCGAGAGCAACAACATGTCTATATTTCATGCTTCGGTTCCGAAACCTACATTAAGAAAATTTTGGATACCTTAGATAAGAAGGCGGAAAATTTTGTGTCAATTAATTCACTCTTTAAATAAAAGCTCTTTGGTCGTGCATTCCCGTGGTGCTGTTTATTATGCTTTTCAATGCAGTTGTAACTTGAAGTATTTGCCGAGTAAAATACTAAAGTGAACCATCAAGTGTGCTTTGAAACAAGAGTTTCCTGTATTACCGCTTATTTATAATGTTGTGCAAGACCTACATTTTGTGTAGAGCTAAACAAACTGATCTATGATTTATATTAAGGCTCAAAGCACAAAAAACTAAAACTATTACGTTTAAGTTGCGAAATGACGATGAAAAGAGCATACACTTGTTAGCCTGGTTATTGAACAGGAATATGCGAAATATATATGGTACTTGGTGCTTTTTAGGGGGTCCCATCTTATTTCGCGTTTAGTATGATAAATGGAGTTTTCCAGTTTTCCTTTTTACCTCCAACACCAAAATGACTAAAAAACGTTTGCGGTAACCGTTGAGTTTCAATGTTGCCATATTTTTTTCTTTTTGGATCTGTAGTTCCGTGTTGTAATTTCTGAGCATCGAAAATAAGGATAGTCAGAAAAGTCCCAATAAAATAAATTTGAAATTATCCAAAGATTTCGAGATATTACTTACTTTGTATCATTAGTAGCAGTTTGAGCTGCTTTGATGATTGTAAACGAAAAGACAGTACAACGATAGAAAAGGAAGTTTAGACCAGATTTGTTTCCTCGTAAGAAAAGAAAACTTCAAGGTTAGACAATTTTAAAATTCATTTGTACTCACCAAAGACCAAATGAAGAAGCCATGCGAAAAATACGACTCGAAGATATAGATTTCGGTTAAGCCCCATCTTCGTGATACTGACAGGGGTTAAGTGGCAGACTGTTTACAAAAGCATTAAATGCTATTTTTATAATGATTGAATGACAACATCAAATGGTCAATGGAAAGTTATTTAAAAATATTTTTGTTTGTTGACTTCTCTTATCAAAGAAAAATAAAGAAGTTGTCAAAAAAGAAATAAAATTCTTGCAGAAAAAATCGCGATAAGTATTCCTCGAAAAGGATCCCTTAAGAATGGTTGAATAAAATAAAGTCCATGTTATAGCGTTTTATGATAATTCTGAGCATACGAATGGAATCAAATATCGTGTACATATAACTACGGTGCGAGGCAAACGGAAAAACGATCAAACAGATGAAAAACAGATGATTATTCAAAACACAATTGCAAATTAAAGAAATAAGATTGTAAGGGATTCATTTTAGCTGGTCTACACTTTTCATTTCCAACCACACAAGGAACAATGAGAATACTCCTCTGAATGGACCAATTTAAGCATATATTTAGATGAACTGCTTTTGTGTCGTAGTCTGCGATATTGAAGCAATGATAAACATTCAATTGTGTTTAATGTGCGTGTCCAGTGCCCCCGCCGAGTACCGGGTGCGAAACTTAAAGACAGCAACGTACTCCTTTTTTGTTTATATAGCGTTTTTACTCGCCGCATTGCCTCGTGTGGGAGTTATCAAAAACCACTTAAACAGCAATTAAAAGCGGAACATTTAGTTGGTCTTCTAAGACAATGTATTGCTAGACGCTCAGGCTAGACGTTTTAAAGTCGTTCGGTTTTCATACCAAATGTCGATATCCTCTCCAAAAAGAAGTAAGGGACCTAGATTTGTTGAATCTAATGGGTTTAAAATTGGCTTCAGCGAAACGGTAAAATAAATAAAGAAATATACAGAACAAATTTAGATCGGTCAGTGGGCCGGCATCGGTCTGAAGAAAAATCGTGCCGAGAGCAGCATTCTATGTGTGAACAAAAGGCTTATCGGATATGGTTTTTACTGAATCGGGCATGCACATGCAAGAGCCCGGCATCCAGCCTAGTGAAGACATTCTCACCAAAGGTGCACGCTACATACATTTACGTATTTCCTGGATGAAGTCAAACAATGTCGTCGTGTTTCTTTTTCAATTTTTGGTTTACATCAGTAATTACAATGGGCGTGAAAAATGGATGTCAATTTCTTTACTTAAGTAGAAACTAAAACTGGACTAACTTGAACTGGTTTTACCAAATTCGGCTGTTCAGTGGCTGTTTTGAGATAAGAACGATGGCCAACGTGAATTACACTAGAGATAGTTAACACTACAGGTGCCTCCGCTGGTAAGAACTGAATTTTCGCTGACAACCCTGCAGGACTTGCAGTTTGAGGTACCAACTCAGCAATTTGGCCTCAAAATTTCACGGTGAATCAGAAATCTTTAAGCAATATTGAAAAATCCGTGTTGGTGGGTGAAAATGGCTGAACTTGTCACATCCTATGTTTGAGGGAAACCTGAGTACAATTCCAACCACGGGAGTGCAGAGTCTTTGGAAAACCTTTAGCTGTGAACAGCGAAAATAAAAATGGCGGCAATTTTTTTATTTTGTTACGTAAAAATGAGCGGAATTGAAGTCGATATATAGACTGTTCGGTTGTACTAAGTCTAATAACCGTGGCAAGATTGAAAGACAGGTTTTGATTAATTTGAGCAAAGGGACTGGTGAGCTCTCCATTAAGTCTATTGATCTTAAAATTGTTTTAAAAAATCATTTAATTATCGCTTTTCTCGTTGTATCGCAAGATGCAAGAAACTCATTGGTATTATTCATGACCATGCAAGAACAAAGTCTAAATTATGCAAGAATGCGAGGTAGAGGCCCAAACAAAAGCTCAAACATTCTCTCGTATTAAAATCTCATTAAGGGCGGTGGGTCCTAATAGAGAGGTATTTTTGCGCGGCCTATGACTAAGTGGAAAAAAGCAGATCTTAGCAAGGCCTATTCTCGGTTTTCTCTGTCAAGCCATAAAATATTAAAATCGAAGCCAGTTCATAAAAGAAGCCAAAGATACACAAATAAACAACTTCCAGCCAAGCCTCAGATCTGTATGGTATTCTGTTGTTGAGTTATTTGCCGAAACGTTCGTCTGGAATTTGTGGAGCTCAGTATGGAAACGCCATGTTGGTGTCTCTCGGAGGGGCACCAACATGGGGGCCGGAAATCAATGAAAAAATCTGGAATTCACTTCTGCTCTTCAAACGATTACTTTTCTCTTGTGAACTACTGAACAATCGCATTAATTTCCCTCCTCATGCTTTAACTTTCCAAGCCGCTAAAAGTCACAAGCAGAGTCCTTTTTTGCACAGGAGAAAGCTTCGTCACTGACGCTGTGTTAGTGTTACCTACGGTGAAAAGCCAGAAAGTCAATATTCTGTATTTTCAAAACGAAAGACACTGCCGGGCTGGAAACTTGTGAAGAGATATATTTTATAGTCAACTTCAACCTGGCGGAGATCTAAGACCTCGCTATTTATGATTTTAGAATTTGATGAAGTCACGTGAAAACCAGAAATTGGAATCTAAAAAGAAAAATGTGCGTGACCGGCATTTTCCTTCCACATTTAAGCTCAATTATCTCTGAAAAATACGTGACTACCTCCAATTATCTTTTTGGCTGGATTCTGATAACCCTTGCTAAGAGCTGCTTTTTACACATATTCTTAAACCGCGCAAAAATACCTTGGTATGAGTAGGTTAAGAAACCCGCATATCTCGGACCAGAACCGAGATGCGCAGAACGTATGCGCAGTAACAAAATGAGGCACCGGGGTTTACTACTGCGGCGAGGGCTCCTTTTGAGTTCGACTCCTAAACTATTATTTTCCTTACAAATCTACCGTTAAAACGACCACTCGAAATGCTCGGTTGCTTAATGACAAAGTAAACGTTTGCAAATGGCGATTTTAAACTAAAACTCGTGTTTTTACTCTTTGAACTGTATGTGGAACCCAGTTACGCAGCAACATATTTTTTTTCTTCCCTGACATCCTAGTTTAGAAGTTGTTTTGTGCCAAATTAAAACAGAACAGTATTTCTCCCCCTCACATTTCAGTCATGACGTCTTGGTCTGTGAACAAGCTCTACAAACTGGCACATGCTAATTTTAGGAAATGGTGTGTTTGCTCTAGGATTTGCGTATGTAAGGGAAAAATTAGGCCCTTTTCATAAAGTTAAACACATTCCAGCGCGCTGAACGACTAAGATAACAATGACCGGCGACTAACAACTAGTTTTAGTTGTTGAGAGAAATAAATTTACATTTCGTGGCCGAAGTGTTAGTGTTTGTTTACGTTGGTATGCTTTATGACCACGCTGTTTTTCCAAATAGTCTCGAGTGCAGACCGGTCTTTGGAAATTTGTCGCAAATGTTCTTTGTTGAAAATAATATAAATGAACGAACGCGCTCTAGTACACCCACCGATTATAAAAAGGACACCCCCTTCGGGCGAAGCCTCTCCATATAGCCCACTAAGCCCCCCCCCCCCCCACTCCCTCCGGGTGAAGCATAAGAGCAAACCTTTTGGTCCTTGTACGTGTTCGTGTTTCAATCAGTTCGAACAAACGCTTATCACACTTTCAAGCGTGAAAATGCTTTCAACGATGATGATTCTGGTAGTATGCAGGAAACAGTGTGTCTCAGCATATGAACCTATATTCTTGGACGGAACTAGTTGAGGCAAAGCCAATTTGTGCGTGTGTCTCGAATTTCCTACATGGCAACAACTACAAAATCGCAGAAATGCCTTGCCACCCGGCCCCCTTTCCTCACTCAATGTTAATTGGAGGTATTAACAATTCATTAGATTAGGGTTTTTAAGGCATTAAATCAACATTGTTGAGGGTGGGGGAAGGGGAAAAATTGTCCCTGTTAGTGATTTTCAAAGTCAATTCGCTCACAGACCTCACACTCCGAAGTGTCTTAACGGTTTTGCAGTAGTTAGAGTAGTAAGCGGGACATCTTGGGTAAGGTGTGTTTAACTCGCACGGACTACTCAAATGGTTTCTTCCTGTTAAAGGAGCTATGTCACCACGAATAACGCATCTTGAAAAAGCTGGCAAGTTTTTTCAAGTTTGTTATTCGTAATCCGTCTTAATCTCCCTCAGTCGTGACCATCCTCGTTTAGTTTTGGTTTATCATTACTTCTTTGGTGTTTTTCTACCTTAGGAAACTATTATTTTGAGGTTTCATTTAATGAGAAAATAATTTTGTCAGATCAGAAAAATGAATGAAAGGCCGTGACATAGTTCCTTTAATCACGATTTTGGTTTGAAATTTTTGTACTTTCATTTACAGGACTGTTGAATAATGATTACCCTTTTTTCATTGTGCGAGAATGGAGCAGTTTACCCGGATCCATCGCAGAAGCTAAAAATGTCAACCAGTTGAAGACAAGACTTAAAAGTTTCCCCAGCACATAAATTACTGTTTACCCATTAAATTTATATATAGTTATTTTACTTAAGGACCTTCTTATTTTTATTTCTATTTACATTTTTGTCAGTAGGGAAACGTTTTAGGGTTAACCTCATGCTTTTGGCCTTTCAAGATGTATGTTACAATTTTTTTAATTGCATCTTCAATAAACGTTATTTTATGTTTATGTTTCATGTATGTTTAACTCTTTCACCGCTCACTTAAAAAGAAAAAAACATTTTTTACTGTTAAAGCGGTTTTTCAGTGCTATGTTGCAAATGCCACTAAACTTTGCTACAAAAGCATTTTTGAACAGTAATATCTAAAATTCATATATTCGAACTGCGGATAAAGATAGAATTGTACGTAGATCATCGCAGTGAAGGTGTTTCAACCTAAGCGGTTGAAAAGAAGAAACCTGAAAAAATTCAGGCTTGAACGGGAATCGAACCCATGACCTCTGCGATACCGGTGCAGGCGCTCTAACCAACTGAGCTATCAAGCCAACTGGGAGCTGGTCAATTGAGAGTTCATATTAATCCCGTAGATGGAGAATAGATGAACATTAATATACGAAATTCATATATTCGAACTGCGGATAAAGATAGAATTCATATATTCGAACTGCGGATAAAGATAGAATTTCATGTATTAATGTTCATCTATTCTCCATCTACGGGATAAATACGAACTCTCAATTGACCAGCTCCCAGTTGGCTTGATAGCTCAGTTGGTTAGAACGCCTGCACCGGTATCGCAGAGGTTATGGGTTCGATTCCCGTTCAAGCCTGAATTTTTTCAGGTTTCTTCTTTTCAACCGCTTAGGTTGAAACACCTTCACTGCGATGATCTACGTACAATTCTATCTTTATCCGCATTTCGAATATATGAATTTCATATATTAATGTTCATCTATTCTCCAACCGCTCCAACATCTATTTTTCAACCGCTTAGGTTGAAGCACCTTCACTGCGATGATCTACGTACAATTCCAAAAGCATTTTTTTTTCAATTAAGCTAGATTTTGAAGCAGATTCTGTTAAAATTGTACAATATTTACTTAAACGCTTGCGCATGAGCCAAAATCTCTACCTTTTATCCCCTTTCTATCCACCGGGCCGGAAAAGTTTTTGTCTCAGCCCTTCAAAAAGCCTGGAAATGGAACAGTGATTAACCGATAGGTGACTTGGCCTATTTTACCACCAATTTTGCACCCTAAATTGGACACGTTTTTCTGGAATAGCTCTGCCAGAACTAGGTCGATATTCAAAATGAACACACGTATGAATGGATGTTAGCTGTTTATCAAAGCAATCCTGGCTGTTGTCGTCAAAAAATGATGACGTCACAAGTGGTTCAATGTCGACTTTCGCAGCGAAAGAGTTAAAACACATTTTACCACATAACAGAACAACTAAGACCTTCTATACTGAATCTCAGTAAATTTTATTTCATCTGCTTTACTAAATACATCGATCACAGCTCTAAAAGCTGTTAATAACTTAGACTTTTCTTGAAAGTGATTGGCTAAACTACGCGACGTTTTTCACTTCTGTCCCATTCCACGGTTGCTGAGAGAAGCCTTCCACAGTTGTATTATTGTTTCGTCCCAAATCCTCCTCGGTACTATTTGAGCCATGGAAATCAATTTGGTGAAGCTTGGCTAGATCACGGTACCTCTCCTGCTCGATGCGCTGCAAATAAGAAGACAAAAAAAACGTAAGTAAATCAGTCAGCTTAGCAGTCAGTTATTTAAGCAGAACGCTAGTTAGTTTATCAGTAGGTCATTCAGTTAGTCAGTTAGACAGTTAATCAGTCAGTTAGTCCGTTAGTCAGTCAGTCCGTGGGTCCGTCCGCCAGTCAGTCAGTCAGTCAGTCAGTCAGGCAGTCAGTCAGTGAGTCAGTCTGCCCGTCTGTCGGTTGGTCGGTCAGCCAACCAGTCAGCTACTCAGATGGTTGGCGAAAGTCGCGTTGTTAACGAGAACGGGTTCGGTGAAACGTGGCCAAAACGTTTTTCACCACTTGATGTATCTTCTACTCATTTTGCATAGCGAAAACCAGAAGAGTCTTCGATATGTTATCGAACTATCATTCATGGGTTAAGAATTACACTTACCATCTCACTGTGAATCGCCCTCGCTATTGAGCCAGCTCTGGTTACCAGGCTTCTGTAGGAGCGGACAACATACACATGCTTGTTCCTGTAAGTGATTGGTCGGAGATACCTGTAGTCAATACGACCAACCCCAACCACATAAACCTGCACGCCCAGACGAGTGAATTGAGAGCGAAACCTGTTGAGGATAATAGATGATCGACCAGTCTGCCGTCCGCTGACAACCACCACAAGAATCTTGCGAACGAAGGAGTATTTGTATCTCCGTGAGAAGAAGTACCGCAAGGAAGCCCTTAATCCTAGATCCACGCGTCGTCTGGCCTGGTTCGGATACCGCATATGGTTCAACGCTCTCAGTACCAAGTTCAGTGAGCCGTACTGGTTGAAACGCATGCGCAGTTGAGGGCGGCTTCCGTACGTCGCGACGCCAATATGTGATTGGTGCCTGCTGATCGTGAACCGTCGAGCAATGGACTTGATGAACGCCTTTTCAAGGTGGAAGTTTCGGCGACCCACGTACCGAGAGCCGTCGATTAAGAACGCAATGTCAGCGGTGACAGGGATGTGGGAGACACCTGTTGTAGAAACGTAGTCAGATCATGACTGAGAGCCCTGATTACGGACGACTTCTGATACATAAAAGCAAGGCAAGAATCTTCACCGACAAGACGACTAAAATTTGTAAAATCAATAAGAAAAGAAAGAAACAATGGCATATCCAGCTCTTTTACGTGTTTGATAAGGTTTCTCTTTAATTAGTTTAACAAATATTCTAGTTTAGGCTATGATAGGTGGACTCAGCAATTTTCAACATTTAGCAAGGCAAACAAAAAATTGTTTATTCTTGCATTACTTTGGAGTTGAAAAAAATGAATGTCCCCGGGGGCGTTTGTTTAGGAACAATTTGGACTTACCTGAATCTTTACGTCCAAATACCCACCCCACTTTCACCCTTAACTCACAAGTTGTTGTTTGAAATGAAGGTATCTACTTACTTCCGGATGGTAGTCTTGGTCGTGGGGGTGGTCTAACAGGTCTGACAGGTCTAACCGGTCTGACAGGTCTAACAGGTCTAACGGGTCTGACAGGCTTGATGGGACGTTCTTTTGAAGGTAAAGAAACCGAAGTCACAAAAGTAAAAATTAGACAATAAAATAAGGTTTACGAACTTTATCTTAATATTAACTGTCCAGAAGAGACGGCAACATTTCAGACTAACTTGCTCCAGTCTAATTTCAGCCACATTGTCTCCGTTTGCGCGCAGAGGAAACAATATTGTCTAGAATCTGCGCGGGCGACACTTCCTAAATGAAGCATGCGCCAAAGCAGTTCAAAATCGCAGACAGAAACAAAATGGTTTAGAATGTCTCAGCCTTTACTTGAAGTCCAACCTCAAAAGAACAGCAAAAGCTGATAGAAACTGACAAGATGGAGAAATGGAAGGCTTGATAGGGCTATATGGAGCAAGTGTTGTCATGAGCATCGAACTATGAAAGAAAAATTTAGAGATTTATGTCCCTGACGAAAAGGGAACCCACGTCCTTCTTTACACCGCTTGGGCGTTCTGACCATGGAGTTAAAGAGGGCGTCCTCGAGCTTTGGTCGCTCCTAAACAATCTTCATCGCGAGGTGCTAGGTTCTAATTTAAAGACACACCCATGGACCAGGATCAGTTAGCTCTTAACTTTTAACTTAACTTTAATGAGTTTTATATTGCGCAAACATCAATGTGACATTTTCGAATGCGCATTACAATACATTTGAAATAAAAAATTAAAAAAAACTGGGTAGAATTACATATTAACATATCGTGTAAAAATCAGGTAAATATACGTAAGACAAATTTGAATAAAAGAGCTGAGGGAAGCAGCCCACCACCCCCCCCCCCCCCCCTTCGAACTCCCCACCCCGTGCCCTCCTTCTATCCATTAGTAGTAGACTTGCTCCAAGTCGACCTGCTCGATTGATATTAATTTGCCCGGAAGTACCTCGTGTTAGATATTTCCATTTTCAACTTGAAGGAAAACTTACTGGTACAGTAGCCCCACTTCTTGTCTCGATCATAGTTAGGTGTCAGAGCACACCACGGTCGCTTGCTCTTTTTCGATATACACCGATTATATCGACGGCCTTTGTAGATGAATGGAAAGACACAGCAGTAGTTAGATGTCGCTCGCTTTCGGCAAGATCCTGTGGAAAAAAAGAGTGAGGGAAGATTATTTGAGGTCATCTCTACAGGTCACATTTTAAAATCAACATATCATTTATTTTATTAGCAATAATGGCAAAGATGGAGGTGGATTACAACTTAAAAACAGCGAGCTAGCTTTTTTCAGTTAGTTTTTTAAGTTAGAGAATTTCTCAGCAAAATATCATAAGTAAATATTCCTCTTGACATAGACCAAATAACAATATATAACAGTAGCGGATAAAATGAAGATGTGACCATCGCAGTTGTAATCGCAATTTAAACAATTGCGAAATGCTCGAAAAAGTTTTTCGTGGCTTTAACAGGATTCTAACCCGTCAGGTGGCCTCTGCGTTCAAGCCACAGTGCTCTATCCCAATGCTCATTGGGAGCATTGGGAGCAGGCGAATTTACTCAATAAACTGCGATTGTCACATCTTCATTTTCATTTGCATTTCCTCAGTTCTCATCATTTTCATTCTAAATAACAATAACAATAATTTATTTTGCCCAAATACGTATGGAGTCGTCGCCGATCTCCAGACCTCGGGCAGATCCACTATTTTAAAAAATGCCGAATGATGCACAAATTCACCTCATCCAATACGTCCGTTATGGTCAATTACAAAATCAAGGTTAACCCAATGAAATCAGCTAACTGTAGGGACATATCACTTAACACCTACACCCTTACCAGAAATCGTGTACACATCATTAGCCCACGGGCCTCCTTTGCCGTTCCTACATCGATTGGACCGTCCGTACTTTCGGTAGGTCACGTGAGCTCTCGGACCGGTAGCACACCAACCCTGGTGCTGTACAGCGAAGACTTTGAAGCCGTACCTCAGAGCAACCAACGCACATTTCAAAATGGCGTCAGCTCGTCTTCGGTAAAAGCCACGGATGAGGATATCTTTACCATCTCGTCCTGGAATGGCTCGACGACTGGTGTCTCGATAGCAGCCAATGGATTTGACTGGAAATGGAAGAAGATAACACTTAAATTTTGTTTGGAAAAAAAATGGGTATTTAATCGAGACGTTGAGTGCTCCAGTACCGTATTTCCTCGAATAATAGCCAGGGGGCAATTTTTTTCCACACCAAAAGGTTGCAATTGTTGGAGGGGGGACGATCAATCGATGAGGGCGATTATTTTAATTACTACTCGCTGGAAGTCGTGCCCTAACTATTTTTGTATTATATATCATCCCATTTAACCTTAAAAAAATTTCGCAACGAGTAAACTCAACACGGATTTTCTAAGTGTTTTTAAGATCGTTTCTTTGACTAATTTTTAATGTCAACATCTTCGCCATCAGAGCTCGAGTAATCGGACCCCATTTCAGCATCATTCTCGTCCTGGAATGGCTCGACGACTGGTGTCTCGATAGCAGCCGATGGATTTGACTGGAAATGCAAGAAGATAACACTTAAATTTTGTATGGAAAAAAAATGGGTATTTAATCGAGACGTTGAGTACTCCAGTACCGTATTTCCTCGAATAATAGCCAGGGGGCAATTTTTTTCCACACCAAAAGGTTGCAATTGTTAGAGGGGGGACGATCAATCGATGAGGGCGATTATTTTAATTACTACTCACTGGAAGTCGTGCCCTAACTATTTTGTATTATATATCATCCCACTTAACCTTAAAATAATCACAACGAGTAAACTCAACACGGATTTTCTAAGTGTTTTTAAGATCGTTTCTTTGACTAATTTTTAATGTCAACATCTTCGCCGTAAGAGCTCGAGTAATCGGACCCCATTTCAGCATCATCCTCCAGGGTGATAATTCAAGAGAGGGGAGGAGGGTGGAAGGGGGGGTGGGAGCATTGTTTGAGGGAGGCGGTTATTTTAAATATTTACATTAAAGGGGGACGATTAATCTTTTTGGAGGAAATAGGCAAACTATTTAAACAGCACGACGGAGTCAGAATTCAAGGAATAAAGAATAAGAAAGTCCATTCAGAATTGGGAAGATCCTTTTCATTTTACATGGACCCTTGTTAATAACAGTTGGATCACTAAAGTTAAAATAATTATTATTATAACATATTATAACAAACTGAAATTCATTAAGGCTCTTGCGTTACTTTTTTCGAAGCTAGGCTCCACTTCTATTTTAAAATTATATAGAGGTTAGCAACTTCGAATTCTGGGCTTCGCACTGTAAATCTACGTTGGCGGAAATTCTTTATTACAAAAGTCCAAGAGGTGAAAAATTCGCTCTCCTGCAAGAAGTGCATGGTGACTATGCGACTAGTAACAATCTTAGGAAAATATAAATATAAATTACTTACCAATAGCTCCGGGTGTCACCCTTATTGGTTTGGCTGAAAGATAGGAATAACAAACATTTCATTTTGTTATAACTTTGCAGTTAAAAATAAAACAAACAACAAAAAACAAAAAAGTGTAAAATAGTCATAAAAAAGAATTTTTACGTCGTCTTCCTCCCCTGCAGTACCCCCACAGTTTATTCTTTCTGTAGTTAGGTGCGATTGCGCACCAGCTCCTTCCGCGTCGAGTTCTTGCGCAGCCATTGTATCGACGCCTGCGATACGTGAACGGGACACAGCAGTATCCTTCCGTTGTGCGAAGTCGACATTTTCCTGGAACAGTAAAGCGAATACAACAATTGTATTGAATAAACACGAGAGCAATATATCATACTGTCTCGTTACAACCACAATCGAGCACTTTGTCGAGATCTGTTCTATGCTTCTATATTATCAACTCTTATAGTACAACGCTAAATATTGGCGTGCTAAATATTGGCTCTCTCCTCAGCAGGCGCCTATCAGCGCATAGTGCCCGTTTTTGGCAATTTTCGCTCAAAATTCAAAGTTTCAAAGTTTCAAAGTTTCAAAGTTTATTATTCAATTTTATAAGTAAAATAAAAAGGACTACACTATCCCGCAAATAGCAGTAGCTAGTTTGGGCGGGTAGTGTTTACATTAGTATAGAACGAAAGAAGTCAAGTGACAAATATACATATATAAATAAAGAAATTACAGAAAGCAAGTCCAGTAACGAACATAAAAAATAAATACATATGTGAAAAGAGAAAGAAACTACAAATAAATAAATAAATAAATAAATAAATAAATAAGGATGCATGGATAAGTCTATAAATTCTTAGTACATTTTAATTACTGTTAGTAGTGAGCGAACGAAAGCTTGGTATTTTTTGAATTAAGTTGTGAACATCAACATAAAACTCCTCGTGTTTTAAAAGCTGCAGTAATGTTTGCTGAAATTTAGTGTTGTACAGTAAAACTGAACAATCGAGTCCTTCTGTCTCAGGCCCTATGTGTGATAGGTTCCCCCGGAAATTTGATCTTCAAACTTCATATAAGCCCTCGAACTACGTTCTTGGGCTAATATTTGTTGTGAACTTCAAATTTCCCCGGGTAACCTATCACACGATAGCGCCTTCTAAAGAAGAACTGTATTGTTTAATGTTGTACCCAAAAATGTTACCCGCAGAATTTCTTTATCCAGACAAGACATTCTTTTCTTATCGTCGTTGAAATGTTTCTTTTCTTTTTTCTGACCATTTTGAAATTGGCCGTGTGTTCAAAAGGAATCCTTTTTGCTTAGCGTTCCTGTCAACTTACCAGTAATGTTTTCTTTCATATCTTCCAGATTGAATTAGCGGAAATTACTTAACACCCACAGAGTGGATAAACTTATGAATTACGCGGCTTGGGCCATTGTAACCGCCTAAATTTTTGAGAGGGAATTGAGATTCGTTTTTCTCCTGCCTTCCCGTTTAACTAATGTACTAATATCACGTTTCGCCGTAATTCTGTGGTAGTTTCTACATCAAAATTCAGCACTAACTTGGGGATTATACAGACTGTCTGTGATATTATATTGTAGAAAATCAAGGAGAGTAGATAGAGGGTTAGATTTGCTAATTTCCAGTTTCCATGATCAAACCTTCATTCACACGGATAATTGTGCCTGTTCACCACAGATACCTGAAATCCTGTAGACGTCATTAGCCCACGGGCCGCCCTTGCCATTCCTACATCTGTTTGATCGTCCATACTTTGCAAAGGTTCTCACAGCCCGCGGTCCTGAGAAACACTGGCCGCCATGTTGAACTCCAATGAAATTGTAACCGCGCCTGATAGCTTCTGCAGCGCATTTTTCAATGGCATTGATTCGTCGTCGGTAGTTTCCTCTTAAAAGTCGACTTTTTCCCTCTAGCTGTGGAATCGCTCTGCGAGATGTATCCTTGAAGCACCCGATGCTTTGAACTAGGAAGAAGAATTTTGTTACTAAGGTGTTTTCAGATAGAGAAACGATTAGTGCGGAATTGGTTATTTCATGGGCCTGAAAGCACAAAAGTGTTTATTATAGGTGAGGAATTTGTTTTCAACAGCTCAACCGCTGCCATTTGAATAGTTCTACATGAGGATTTCGACAACAGGCAAGGCAAGGCAAGCTCTGTTCAATAGCTTTAATTTGAAGGTCACAATTCAGGACTTCAACCATGGGCTCAAACATTAGAACCACCTTGTACAGGATGATAGCTTCTACGAGTTCCCGCCAACTTTAAAATGTGCTTAAAAGTGAAGAAAACTGTAAACAAATCACCTAAAAACAGTACAGTCTTTCATTAAGAAGAAAATAACACGCGCACGACAAGGCAACCATTATGAGAACAGGAACTTGAATTACGTGTATGCTGTACTAGACTCGGCTAAATTTTCGAGGATTCTCATGGCTTTGATCAACAGAGAATGGTGAATATTTGTGCACGCAGAACATTACGAACACTCAGGCCTCCGCTGGCTGCTGAAGAGAAAATAACATCACAACAGATAAGAGATAGCTTATATACTCACGTGTTATCGTTGTAGTAATTCTAATGGGACGCACAGCTAAACAAAGAAAACGAAATTCTTGAAGTTAGTTCAAGCTCCACATTTTTTGTGTCTTACATTAAAATGTCGCGTGTGGATAAAACGTTCGCTTACGTCTGCGTCCTCCGCAATAACCAGACAGTTTATCCTTGTCGTAATTTGAAGTCAAGGCACACCATGGACGTCTGGAGTTAACTCTTGTGGGTCTGTTGTATCGTCTGCCGCGGTAAATGAAAGGGAACACACAACAGTCACCGCGAGTGGTTCGTGTGCGGCAAGATCCTGGAAGTTTGCAACGAAATAATTACTTGAGTGGTAGGTAAACATAAGAAACGTAAAGTGATTCACTTAGGCAATTCAAAAAAGCACAATAAACTTTAGTGATATACATGCATAAATTCTGCGAAGTTCGTGTTACGATTAAAACATATAAAAACAGCCTTTCTCGATCTTTTTTTCTTTGTTGCCCAGTCCAATCCAAAAACCAATAACAAATACGTTAAGATACTCCCTGATTGACAGAGTGTCATGGTGTACGATAGATATACCACAAAGTGACGTCACAAACTAGTATTGCACTTTTAAGCTCAAATTTGACCTTTGACTCCACTAGTAATAACGTATGTTTAGCTTGATAATCAGAGAATTTTACTGAGAAAATTTGAATACAGAATCAAGTCTTACTCGATGTGTATCAAAAAACCTGAGGCACAATTCAACCGTATAATATTTATGAAGGCAACTGAATATTTCTACCTTTCAGAATATAAACATCGTTAGCCCATGGTCCACCTTTCCCGTTTCTACACTTGTTTGATCTCCCGTATCTACCATATGTCAGGTGAGCTCTCTTTGCTGAAGCACACCATCCCCCATGTTGCACAGCGAACACTCTGTAGCCGCGTCTGTATGCAGCCAGGGCGCATTTCCTAATAGCATCTCGTCTTCTGCGGTAATGGCCTTTAAGAAGACGACTTCTGCCTTCCATGGTCGCTATAGCTCGTCGGCCAGTGTCTCTGAAGCAACCGATGCCCTTAGCTGCGAGGGAAAAAAGAGAAATGTTATCAACAATTGCGATTGCTGGGTGGGGTGATCAGAATAGTTGATGAAAACCACCGACGACGTCGACCATTTGACGATTTTCGCCAATCACCACGACAAGCATATAGCTTGGTGCATCGATGCACTAAGAGAAGGTGTTTTGCTTGCAGTGTCTTCGAAATTATTCCTCGCAAGAAAACTCATTTTATATTTTTGTATTTCTGACATTAACCTTTACGGAAACTATCATGTCTTTCATACGTGTACCGAATATTGGTTTACGAAAGGTGCGCACCAATACAGTGGACGCATACTTCTTGCTGTACCAGTCACGTTTTTTATCAAGGCCGTTGGTTAAATCTAGTTTCTGTACCATGATGCACTAAGAACATTACTACTTCCCCTTGGATGGGATGCTAGTCCATCACAGGATACTCAGCATAAAGTGACTAGGAGTATTACTACTTCCCCCTGGATGGGATGCTAGTCCATCACAGGATACCCAGCATAAAGTGACTAGGAGTATTACTACTTCTCCCTGGATGGGATGCTAGTCCATCACAGGATACCCAGCATAAAGTGACTAGGAGTATTACTACTCCCCCTGGATGGGATGCTAGTCCATCACAGGATACCCAGCATAAAGTGACTAGGAGTATTACTACTCCCCCCTGGATGGGATGCTAGTCCATCACAGGATACCCAGCATAAAGTGACTAGGAGTATTACTACTTCTCCCTGGATGGGATGCTAGTCCATCACAGGATACCCAGCATAAAGTGACTAGGAGTATTACTACTTCCCCCTGGATGGGATGCTAGTCCATCACAGGATACCCAGCATAAAGTGACTAGGAGTATTACTACTCCCCCCTAGATGGGATGCTAGTCCATCACAGGATACCCAGCATAAAGTAACTAGGAGTATTACTACTTCCCCCTGGATGGGATGCTAGTCCATCACAGGATACCCAGCATAAAGTGACTAGGAGTATTACTACTTCTCCCTGGATGGGATGCTAGTCCATCACAGGATACCCAGCATAAAGTGACCAGGAGTATTACTACTCTCTCCTGGATGGGATGCTAGACCATCACAGGATACCCAGCATAAAGTGACCAGGAGTATTACTACTCCCACTGGATGGGATGCTAGGTCCATCACAGGATACCCAGTATAAATTGACCAGGAGTATTACTACTTCCCCCTGGATGGGATGCTAGTCCATCACAGGATACCCAGCATAAAGTGACTAGGAGCATCACTACTTCCCCCTGGATGGGATGCTAGTCCATCACAGGATACCCAGCATAAAGTGACTAGGAGTATTACTACTTCCCCCTGGATGGGATGCTAGTCCATCACAGGATACCCAGCATAAAGTGACTAGGAGTATTACTACTCCCCCCTGGATGGGATGCTAGTCCATCACAGGATACCCAGCATAAAGTGACTAGGAGTATTACTACTTCTCCCTGGATGGGATGCTAGTCCATCACAGGATACCCAGCATAAAGTGACTAGGAGTATTACTACTTCCCCCTGGATGGGATGCTAGTCCATCACAGGATACCCAGCATAAAGTGACTAGGAGTATTACTACTCCCCCCTAGATGGGATGCTAGTCCATCACAGGATACCCAGCATAAAGTAACTAGGAGTATTACTACTTCCCCCTGGATGGGATGCTAGTCCATCACAGGATACCCAGCATAAAGTGACTAGGAGTATTACTACTTCTCCCTGGATGGGATGCTAGTCCATCACAGGATACCCAGCATAAAGTGACCAGGAGTATTACTACTCTCTCCTGGATGGGATGCTAGACCATCACAGGATACCCAGCATAAAGTGACCAGGAGTATTACTACTCCCACTGGATGGGATGCTAGGTCCATCACAGGATACCCAGTATAAATTGACCAGGAGTATTACTACTTCCCCCTGGATGGGATGCTAGTCCATCACAGGATACCCAGCATAAAGTGACTAGGAGCATCACTACTTCCCCCTGGATGGGATGCTAGTCCATCACAGGATACCCAGCATAAAGTGACTAGGAGTATTACTACTTCCCCCTGGATGGGATGCTAGTCCATCACAGGATACCCAGCATAAAGTGACTAGGAGTATTACTACTTCTCCCTGGATGGGATGCTAGTCCATCACAGGATACCCAGCATAAAGTAACTAGGAGTATTACTACTTCCCCCTGGATGGGATGCTAGTCCATCACAGGATACCCAGCATAAAGTGACTAGGAGCATCACTACTTCCCCCTGGATGGGATGCTAGTCCATCACAGGATACCCAGCATAAAGTAACTAGGAGTATTACTACTTCCCCCTGGATGGGATGCTAGTCCATCACAGGATACTCAGCATAAAGTGACTAGGAGTATTACTACTTCCCCCTGGATGGGATGCTAGACCATCACAGGATACCCAGCATAAAGTGACCAGGAGTATTACTACTCCCACTGGATGGGATGCTAGGTCCATCACAGGATACCCAACATAAAGTGACTAGGAGTATTACTACTCCCCCTGGATGGGATGCTAGTCCACCACAGGATACCCAGTATAAAGTGACCAGGAGTATTACTACTCCCCCTGGATGGGATGCTAGTCCATCACAGGATACCCAGTACAAAGTGACTAAAAGTATTACTACTCCCCCCTTGATGGGAAGCTGGTCCATCACAGGATACCCAGCATGAAGCAAACCACAGGGTTACTCCCAGGATATTGTTAGTTTCCATAACAGTTCACAGGGTACTTATTTATTTACCTGGGTGGAGAGAAAATGGAGATACGTTTCTTGTGTAAAGGAAAGAACATGATACGATGCAGAAATCAAACCTTGAACCAACGATTTTCCGAACTCCCAATTCCCGATCGAAATTTCAATCGCTAATCTCTACACCATTGAGTTTCTACCCAAGGACAATAATCACGACATTTATCCACACTCACCTCTTAATCCAATGGTGATTCGAATCACACGTGCTGCAGGGAAAAAAACAGACAGTCGTATGTAAGGAAATTAGAATCGCAAATACAAAATATAAGAAAAAGGCTCGTGAATTACTCTTTATTTTATCTCACTGTAATTTTTTATCACTTTATTGTAGTCTCATTTTAATTTTAATTGTCACTGAAAAGCCCCTCTGGGGAGTGTCAATAAAGTTTGTATCATATTGTAAGAGGATAAAACATACCTCTTGGAGGAGGCACCACTGGTTTGACAGGTCGAACAGGTTTGCGACCTACGAGAAAATTAGGTTGAGTTAAGAAATCAATATCACAGTTTTTAAATATGAACTGATAAATCGACAGAAGGAAAAGTGTTTGTTGTTTCTTACGATAACAGTTGCCCCATTTCCTGTCTCGATCGTAGTTAGGTGTCAAAGCGCACCATGGTCGCTTGTGGTTTCTTTTTGTACAACTGTTGTAACGACGGCCTTTGTAGATGAACGGGAACGCACAGCAATAACGTGAAGTTGTTTTCCTTCGGCATTTGCCTGTTGAAAAAAAGTAACCAGAAAAAGAAACGTAAAAAAATTGAGCAAGCTGTCTCTTTATTTAAAATACGAAAAGACAGATCGAATGCACTATGAAACACTGTTACCCCGTTTATCCGTCTCAAAACATATGTTTTGGAACGAAGTTTTGATCCTTGGAAACAGGAGATTAATCACAGAAGGCAATCGGAACAAACAATGCCTTCTAGCCTTTTGCGAAACCAGAACACGCATAAGAATAAGACGAATTGAAGCCTACAAATAAAGGTCCAGTCTGGTTAAAAAGGCTCTTTAAGTATACGGAAAATATTTATAGGAGTGTTTGGGTACTATGGTGAAGATGAAAATGGATTGCAACGTGGCCATAACATTACACTTTAACCCTTTCACTTCCAGAGTCAATTATGGAGACATGTAATGTACTCTGACTTTTGAGTCTGTGTACAAAATCCTATGGTGTGAATTCTCTTTGGCAGTACTGTTGCATGGCACTATTTGTTTGGCAGGATTTGAGAAAAAAAATGAAATTTGGGATTTTCCTTGACCTTTTACTTTGGCCACCACTAGGAGTGAAAGGGTTAACTTACCAGATACAAGGTACACGTCATTAGCCCACGGGCCTCCTTTGCCGTTCCTGCATCGTCTGGAAGGTCCGTACTTTCGGTAGGTCAGGTGAGCTCTTGGACCAGTTGCACACCATCCCTGGTGTTGTACAGCAAACACTTTATAGCCATGCCTTGCAGCTACCAAAGCACATTTTTGGATGGCGTCTGTTCTTCGCCGGTAGAAGTCCCGGACGAGGATATCTTTGCCGTCCATTTGTTTGACTGCGCGACGACTGGTGTCTTTGTAGCATCCAAGAGGGCGGACTGAAAATAGGATTTAAAGGCCAAATATAAGGCTTGCCGTAACTGTGTTTCTTTGTTACCAGGATGAAGCTATAAAAGCATGTGACAGCCCTAAAGGTATGCTTTTAAGAGACCTGTAATAGCAGCAGATTGTGACCTCTTTTTTTGCTTACTAGACGTTTAATGTGAAGAAGAGAGCACCGTCTGTTTAATGTAGACACGAGGATAGATTATGACAAGTAGGTCTCAAATAGGATATGGGGAACGATATGTTTTGGCTTAAAACCAAAATTCCAAGATTTACACCCCGATTTTGTCCCAATCTGGTGATCATCAGTTCTAGAAGCCTGCGTGGCAGGCGCGTAAAGGAGAGGGATAGGAGAGAAATTATATGCCAGCGCGCAGCGCAAGAGGAAGGGAGGACGCGCTTGCTACCACACCAGTGTTTCTGCCCACTTTTCCTCCTCTTTTGGCACCTGCCAGGCAAGCTACTGTCCTGTCCATTTCTCATGTCTAGTGCACCTTCGACTTCGACCTGACGGACAATATTGGGATTTAAGGACATCTTAGTGCAATGTCATCAGCAGGTTAAAGGCTTTTGAAATGAAGCTAAATTCTTGTCTACGCAGGCGAGCTTTTTTGCTTTCACACATGAACCTGCCTTTTTAAACACTAAGCAAACGATGGAAACCAAAGCAACTCGAACTAAAAAAAAATGGAAAAGAAAAGTCTTACTGGTGATTCCGTGAGTAACACGTATGGGAGGAGCTGTTGGTAAAGAAGAAAATACAGTTTAGTTTAGTTTAGTCTAGTTTAAAGACGCATTGTATGGCACTTTTTGACTAACTAAAGAATATCCGACACTTTCCTGATATCTCAAACGCTCAGGAGAACAACAACTTGATCAAGAAACTGGAATTCGAGTACCCTGGGTGCCAGAGGCTTTTCTTGTGCGCTTCAACACTCGCGGACTTTAGTATTTCACATTTTTTTTTGAAGGCGACGCTAGTGCTCGGCGAGAGTTCAAGATATCTAGTGGTAAATTTCTACAGAACAGGATTAGAAAGGAAACGAATTTTTGCATGCAATACGAACACGGTTAAAATAGTTAAATAGTGCTTAACAGTGCTTAACAAATCCAGAAAACTATAACAACAACAATAGAAAATACGAAAAACAAGGTGCTGCTATGATAACAAAAACGTCACGAAGCGTGATTTCGTTGCCTGGACTATATGAACTGTGACTTTAAAAATATTTAGAAATATTTGCATTTCTTGATGAAACAGCGCACCGAAAACGTGAGGAAAACGAAAACGGTACAGTACGTTTCACTTGAAGCCCGACGGACAACAAAATATTGAAAGATGTTTTCTTACATCGTTTTCCCCGGCAGTATCCCCACGGTTGTCCTCTTTTGTAGCCTGGGAGGACTGGACACCATGGTCGTCTGCTGCCTCTGCTGGTACATGATCGATATCTGCGCCCGCGATAAGCAAACGGGAATACACAGCAGTTTCCTTGAACTGTTCTCTGTCTACATTTCCCTATGGAAAGCGAAACAATACAGTGAGGGTTATTGGACATTGAAATTATCGGGTTTTCATTTTAGTAGCCGTTACACTCTCATTCACAAACTGGCAGCGTCAAAAAAAGTCACACTTTGAACCTAGGTGGTCATTATGGCAGGAGCTTAACTCGGTTTCTGTAGCACGAAGTAAAAAAAATCCACTCACCTGAAATTCGGTAGACGTCATTGGCCCACGGCCCTCCCTTGCCATTCCTACATTTGTTGGATCGTCCATACTTTGCAAAGGTTCTCACAGCCCGCGGTCCTGAGAAACACTGGCCGCCATGTTGGACACCGATTAATGTGTAACCTCGTCTTATGGCTACTAAAGCGCACTTTCTTTTGGCAAATCGTCGTCTCTGGTAGTTCCCTCTTAATAGCGGACTTTTGCCTTCCAATATTGGGATAGCCCTGCGAGAAGTGTCTCTGAAGCAGCCGATTCTTTGAACTGAAAAGAGGTCAGAAAGAAAATGAGTGGGGCTTCGGTTCAACGAGTAAAAACTTTGCGATCACTTCGATTGTGTTATCTAAAGAAAAATAAATAAATTAATAAATTAATTAATTAATTAATAAATCACAAGAAAACGTAGGTGTACAAGATGCAAGGATAAAGGGAATAAACAAGCAAATCCACAAGAATAAACGCTGTCTGGAAAGCTAAGAGCAAAGGCGTTACTTACGGGTTATTGATGTTGTAACTTTAATGGGACGCACCGCTAAGTAGAGAAAAGCAAAATCAAAATTGTTTTAGGTTACTTGAAGAAATACCTGAAAGGACCTTTGTGTGCTTATTTCAAGAACTCTGTTTAACCAAAATAAAGCTGCGATTCATGTAATTTGGTTTTAGTTTTTGTACCTGTATTTAAAATGGAAAGCTCAGTATTTTGCACAACTTTCCTGTAACGCTGTTCACTGTAACCTGCAGGGTCGTTCTAGCGTTTGCAGGAGGGAGGGGAGGGGGGTGATGGACAATTTGTTTTAATAGGAAGGGTCCAAATGGCACTTTATACTTGATACTTCAAAAGTGAAAGAATACAATAGCTCAGCTCGAGAAAATTTATAAGTTTCTGTGGTCAACTGGTTGACGGACTTTTTCTTTCTGTTATGTGTTTCTTCGAATGCATTTGATTCTTTCAAAATCCAAAGAAAAGCACGGTTTGAAAGGCAAAGAAATGTGGTGGTGGTGATGGTGGTAGGGGCAATGTATTGGTTCCGGACCCCTTAGACCTTCCTTCTTTGACCCTTCCCTTGACCTGTCATTGTTTTGAGTGTGTGACTGAAATCCAAAAGAGCAACTACAACTAGCAGCGCTATTTGTTTCTTGACATCTTTTAAAATGAGAATCGGCCTTTTTTTCTCTTACCAAACTAAATACTCTTTCCAGTTGGGAGCTGAAGGGCAGACGAGTAAAAAGGAAAGAATTTGTTTTCTTACGCTTTCGTCCTCCACAGTAACCGTATAGTTTGTCTTTGTCATAGCTTGGAGTCAGAGCGCACCACGGACGTTTGGATCGTACTCTAGTGCAGCGGCTGTATCGTTTGCCGCGGTAAATAAACGGAAACACGCAGCAGTTGCCAGTCGAGGAGCGAGTGCGACAAGAACCTGCGTAATAAAATAGAGAGATTTCAGAACGTACACAGAGAAACAAGAAAGCAATGGAACTTATAGTCCCTTGTATCCTCTTGCTTCCTAACGTGCTGTAAAGCTTTACTTCCGCGACTTTTACTCTTTGATATATGGTAAAGTCGTTCATCGGCAGTAACCGACCCAACAGTAAATTATAGTTTCCCTAAGCCTTAAAAGTTAACCAAAGTTCCCGATTTCATTTTTAGAAGCGTCTCCGCTGCTTATTTTAAGAAACCCTTTGAAAGTATAGTCAAATTCAAGACAAAGAAGAATCTGCATCGTAGAGCCATCAGACAAATGTCAAAATTGCACAAAATCCTCCGATTTGCTAACGCTGCTTTGATAAAAGGGCCATGCATAATGAAGCGACTGGGCTTATTACTACTCTCTTGAATTGGTGCTAGTCCATGGAATGGTAACTTCCAGTATTTTGTTTGGTTTCCTTAATGGTTCGCTTGTGCCCTTTTGTACATCTGAATAAAAAGAAAGAAAAATTGGAAACAACCTCTCAACTTTCAAAGGACACGTCCTCAGTTGACACAATCCTACATGCTAACAATTAACTAAACCAACGCGCTCTGCATTCTTTGAATAGTTCTTACGAAACGTTTTCTATTTTTGAAGCAAAAACAAAAATTAATTAGCTTAAAGTTTCGAGCGATAAATCATATTTTCTCTTTACAATCTTTATACTGGTGACGAAATAAAACGTCTAGGGCAACAAAATGGTTGTTTGTTTACCTTTTAGAACATAAACATCATTAGCCCAAGGTCCACCTTTCCCGTTTCTACACCTGTTTGATCTTCCGTATCTACCATATGTCAGGTGAGCTCTCTTTGTTGAAGCACACCATCCCCCATGCTGCACTGCAAACATTCTGTAGCCTCGTTTCATTGCAGCAGAAGCACATTTCTGAATAGCATATGGTCTGCTTCGGTAACGTCCTTTTAGAAGACGACTTCTTCCTTCCAGAGTTGAGATGGCTCGTCGACTAGTGTCTCTAAAGCAACCGATGCCCTTTGCTGAGAGGAAACGAAAAAAAGGATTAATGTAAATTTCACCTCCCTCAGAAAAGATATCCAGCACTTGATGATGTAATTGTGAGCCCGCGAGGCTAGTAGTAAATATGAGCAATAGGTACCAGCGCTCATGTGTTAACTCTTGCAAGAGATCCCGGCGTCATATGAAAGAACATGTGAGTTTATGAGTTGAGATTGTCTCTTGTTCACTGCCTAAAAGCAGCGATTGTCACCGTGGTGGAAGCGGTAAGATAGATGTAAAGGAAGTCGTCTAAAGGAGAAACAGTTTGCATGTTCTCCAAAACTGATTGTCTCTTGTCTTTACTACCTGAAAGCAGCGCTTGTCAACAGCACTGTTTAATGGTGACAACGTGAGTTCGTAGTTTAAAGGCCGTAAAGCATTGGACCCAGCTACTTCACTAACGCACTGTATGATGTCACATCATAAGCTCAAACTGCCACGCAGTGACTCACTGTACCCTCTCCTCTACATCAAGCCAGTAACTTTCTCTTTACATATTATTCTGAGTGATGAAAATCAACAGTCACCAGTTTTCATTAAGGTCTATTAGGCATTTTGTTTGACTAGGAACCATACACCGAAGGGGTCTGGACTTACCTACTACTCCAACAGTAATCCTTACAGTTCGTCCTGCAATGGAAAAGCAAGAACAAAACTTAAGCGACTACCATGAAAGACAGAAAGGGTCCGTTCACACTTGTCAAATGTTTATTCATTTTACATTATTTCTTGGCGGAAAAGAAAAACTTTACATGTGCGCAAACCGTTTAAAATTCTTACCAAATTTGGCCAAAGCTTGTCAATCTTTAAGAGCCCCTCAAATAGGTGTTCCATTTCGGTTTCATTGAAGTGTGTGGCTTTTTTTTTGGAATACTTTTTTTCAGTGCGTACATGTTTGCCAAAACTGAAATATAGATAACTCAGATTTTACTATGATTTTTGGTCGAGACTAATAAATTTGTCAAGCCTTGTGCTAATGGACCCTAAGGGAAAAAAAGGAATGAAAAAAAAAATGAAAATAAAAATGCCGGTAAATGAAAATGCAGGACCCTGACCTCTGCGGTATCGCAGAGGTCAGGGTCCCGGCCGGCAAGCCTGATTTTTTCAGGCTTTCTTTTTCGCAACTGCGAAAGTTGCGTTAATAACTGCGAGGATCTTCTTTACATTTGGTATCTTATATAGGTTGGTCATCTCATGAAGTCCCGGTCCACATTTACTGTATATAAACGTTTTTTTTTTTTTTTGGTTAAAAATCTATACATAAGAGGAAATTTGGCGTTAAAATTTATCTGGATTAAATCGCAATCCAAATTAACACTGAACAAAATTTCAACAGGTAACGAAAGCAGTATAGCAAATAGAATTGTGATTCGTATTATAACACTGATGGCTGTTTAAGATCTTGTGTTTCTGAGTTGAAAGTTTTCGCCGCCTTCAACTAAATCCATTATCCAGCTCTCAGTGGACGGAAATCATTGACTAACCTTTCGGTCTCACCACTGGTTTAATAGGCTTGACTGGTCGTCGGCCTACAAGGGAACATAATAGTCGTTATTACAAGATCAGGTGTGTAAAATAATGTAGATGAAATAAATGGCTCAATTTTTGCCGATCATTCGTGTTGTTTTATTCACCGTCTTGTCTACTATTCTGGCAAGACTAGCGATATAGCCCGGCGCAAACAGGAGTGTTTATTCGCGGGAAGGGGACTATTCGAGGGGGGAAGGGGATTATTCGAGAGAGAGGGGGGCGGTTATTTTGAGGGAGAGGGGATTATTCCAGGAGGGGAATAATTTTGACAGGGAGAGGAGGGATTATTCGAGGGACGGAAGGGCGTGATAATTCGAGGGAGAGGATGTAGCCTCCAGGAGAGGAGAGACGTGTTTCTTGGAGGGAGAGGGAATTAAATAGTGGGAGATGGGGGCTTATTCGAGGGAGAGGGGAGATTATATGAGCGAGAGAGGGGGAATTATTTGAAGGAGAGAGAAGAGGCGATTATTCGAGGGCGTGGAGGATTCTTTGAGAGAAAATTACAACTCACCAGCGCAGTTGCCCCATTTCCTGTCTCGATCGTAGTTCGACGTCAAGGAGCACCAGGGCCGCTTGTGGTTTTTCCTTGTGCAACTGTTGTATCTTCGACCTTTGTAGACGAACGGGAACGCACAACAATAACGTTTTGTTGTCCGCTTTCGGCAAGTGCCTGTAAAAGAAATGGATCAGAAGTGAATTGTGAACGTCTTTAATTTCGTGACAAATGTTACACACTAATATATAGATTTAGCCAAGCCTAAAAGCGGAGCCTCCTTTTTGTTTTGTCTGTTTTTTGTTTTGTTTTTTTTTTGTTTTTTTTTTGTTGCTTTGTTTTTGCTGGCAGTTATTAATTTGTGAAAATACTCTCATTCAAGTCGTTAAATAAAAAAAATAAAAAATAAAAAAAAAGGAAAAAAACTACCTGCTCCCGCTGAGTGTCGAACCCGGCTCGTCCGCGTGAGATGCCGGTGACTAGTCCACTAGGCCATGGGCGTTTCACGTTACATTACAAGTTAATTTTAATACTCATTTCTTTCTTCGTGACAAGCTGCCTATCAGCATAAAAATGCTGGTGTTTTTCCTGGCAAAATGTGTTCGAAACGCCGTAAAAACCATGATTGTGGACAGAAAAAACCAAAAACCACTAGCTCTACTATATTTGGCGCCAAAACCCCTGCGAAAAGCTGCAAACTCAAGCGGTAAGCCGACCGAGTTTGAACAGAACCGACGAGGCAAATTTGAACTTTTTGCCTCAACTTTATCGCCTAATTTTTTAGCCTAAATTGAACTTTTCCCCTTCCACCAAAAAGACAACTGAGTGTTCTTTTGAACTTTTTTTTTTCGCGCCAAAAACACACGGGATTCAGCACAGGGTCATATCCAGTGTAGGAAGTGTATTGGTAACCCTGTGGTGCGGACGGACGGACGTACGGATGTACGGACGTACGGACGGTCACGTGACTATTACGTCACTACCAAAATTTTTTTGGCTTGATAGGTTACCAAATTTCCTTAGCAATGGAGCTCCGATGACGCGCTAGCGCGCTGGCTCCGCTACAACTCAAGCTAACAAGAAATGCAAATTACAACGGAAAATGCACTTAATTTTACGGAAAACGCGCACATACCACGGCGATTTTTCCTTTCTCTTACATAACTGAACTCCTTTTAAGTTGGAATTCAGGTCCTGGAAAGTTCGGCCACATTACAAATGGAACACGACGACCTAGTCGTTGGGTTGTCGTGTTTGCAGAAGGTCTACAAATGAAACACTGACCAGATATCCTATAGACGTCGTTAGCCCACGGGCCTCCTTTGCCGTTCCTACATCGATTGGACGGTCCGTACTTCCGGTAGGTAACGTGAGCTCTTGGACCAGTAGCACACCATCCTTGGTGCTGTACAGCGAAGAATTTGAAGCCGTACATCAGGGCATACAATGCACACTTCTTAATGGCTTCATGGCGTCTTCGATAGAATCCGGTAAGCAGAGGAGGGCGGCCGTCTACACCTGGGATAGCACGGCGAGTAGTATCTTTGAAGCAGCCAATCCTCTTGACTGTGAAAAAAATGAAGATTAAAATCACTTTGCAATGACAATTTTTTTTGCTCTTGCTTTAATTAATACATGTCTTGGATTGGCGCTTACAGTCTGGTAAAACTGCAGGAGTAAGTGTAGGTCAGTGATTATATATTTCAAAAGCTGTTATTTCTTAATCTAACTACAGTAATTATCCAATCAATCAATCAATCAATCAATCAGTTCATCAGTTATCAACAAAAATGTCTTGTATCCTGATGATCATAAAAATTGATAACATCGCAAGTGGTACGATATGCATTTCCCCTAAAAAGCGGATAAGAGCTCTGTTAGCTGTGTAATAAGGGTTTCGGTAAAGCAGAATTTTTACTTACTAGAGACTCCAGTGGTAACTTTGACTGGTGGAGCTGTAAAAAAATTGTAGTATTTAGTACATTTAATGAGGTAAACTTAAGGTTCGTTTTTAAAAGAATTACTTAGATCAACATCACGAGGCTCCAGGTTTGTTTTTTAGAAATGAAAGGTTAACACTTTGTCATAATAAAACAAAGACTTACGTCGTTTTCCTCCCCTGCACCACCCCCAAAGTCGGTTCCTCCTGTAGTCAGGAGTAGTGTAGCACCATGTCCTTCCGCTCCGATGCCTGGCGCATCCCTTGTAACGGCGCCTGCGATACGTAAACGGCACACAGCATTCTCCAGCGGTAGTACGATGTCTGCAGGTTCCTGAGGTGAAAAGGAATCACAGAATTGGGAAAATGAATTTGATATTGAGGATCGGGAATTAGAAGAGAAAACAGAAATTGGAAAAAGAAAATTGAAAATCAGGTATCGGGAATCGAAAATTAGTTGTCACGTATCAGTCATCAGTTGTCAGAAATTTAAAATCGGAATGGAGAATCGGCAACCGAGAATGGAAGTTGAGAGAGAAAAATCTGGCTTCGAAAATCTGGGAATCAGATAAGGTTTCTTTTGGTTGTAAAGAGCCAGGTTGCACGAGAATAAAGAATCACGAATATGGATTGCGGATTCGAAAATCTGAAATCCAAAATTGGGCATCGATAGTCGAAAAACTAGAATATAGAATTGAGATTCGGGAATGGAGGTTTAGAAAACAAGACTCACGGTCGGGAAAGGATAATCTGAAGAACTGTCAGCTTTTATTTTTCATGAATTGAAACGTTATTCGCAAATTAAGGTTGCGTTGTATGGGGACAACTGTGATGTTGAACAATGGGCAGCAAGCAACAGGCTCGTACTCAATCAGAGTAAGACTAAATGGATGCCGTTTGGTACTAGGCAGAAACTAGAACACTGTTCAGACCATAGAATACAACTTCACGGGAAAGAAATTGACAGAGTATCAAGCTTTTGTTACTTAGGGGTTACACTAGATGAGAATCTCTCATGGAATGAGCATGTAGAATTGATTTGTAACAAAGTGAGCAAGCGTCTCGCCCTGCTGTCCCGCATACGACCTTACCTTACCCTAAAAGCTGCTAAATGCGTGTATAATTGTTTAGTACAGCCGATTTTTGATTACACTGATACGGTATGGGGTGGGCTGTCAATCAGATGCAGTATCAGCTTGCAACGTCTACAAAACAGGGCAGCACACATAATACAAAGGACGGCAAGGACCGAAGAATCATTCAAAATGTTAGGGTGGGTGGATTTGGAAACACAAAGGAAAGCCCACAAATGTATCTTAGTTTTCAAATGTCTTAATGAATTAGTTCCTCCATATTTGTCGGATTACTTTATTAGAAATCGCACTATTCACACTTACAAGACAAGACAAAGGAACGAAATTAATCTACCTAACCCTAAGTTAACGCTAGGAAAAAACTCATTTAGATTTTCAGGTGCGGTTCTTTTTACTAATTTACCCCCTTCAATAAAAGAAGCCACGTCGTTTTCCATTTTTAAGAACTTTCTTAGATTTTATTTTAGCCATTAGTTTTTCTTATTAATATAATATTAGGTAACTTCGATAGCTTTCTTATTTGTCTTAATCTTAAACAAATTGTGATCGTTATGAAGATATGTAATTCCCTTTTCATTCACTTTTTAAAATCCTTGTACATAATTCTAAAGTAATTTTTAATTTTTAAATTTTTATCGTGTAGTCATAATTTACGCAGGGCCCCTTTTGATACCAGCCAATGGCTGATAGGGCTACCCTGCCCAAATAAAGTTGAATTGACTTGAATTGACTCGACTTCAGGAATTCTGATACCCTGATACCTTGACTCTTCCCAACTCTTAAAAGACGTTTTGATATCCTCGACGCTTAGAGCGCTTTTCAAATTAGTGTCGTAAAACCAAAACCAAAGCAATTACCCCAGCCAGTCACAAGAAACACAAATTAACCCATGAACCAATCAGAACTCGAAGCAAACACATGCAACCGGCGCCAAGCGCGGGAAAACGCGTGCGAGCAAGTCGCGATTGGTTTAAGTTTAAACTCTGATTGGTCGAGAAAGTGGCACGAGTTTTTTTCACCACTCAAAGAGCGAAGAAAAGCAAAACCAAAGCAAAACGCGAATTACTTTCGACACTCAATTGAAAACCGCCCTAACAATGAAAAAACAAAGGTCAGTTTTCCACGGTACTCGGAATATCTACCTGAAATTCTGTAGACATCATTAGCCCACGCTCCTCCCTTTCCACCTCTGCATCTGTTTGATCGTCCATATCTTGCAAAAGTTCTTTGAGCCCGCGGTCCTGATGCACACCAGCCGCCATGTTGGACTCCGATTACTGAGTAGCCACGCTTTACGGCTTCAAGCACACATTTCTGGATGGCATATTTACGTCGCTGGTAGTTTCCACGTAGCAGGCGACTTCTTTGGTCCAGTTGAGGAATAGCTCTACGAGATGTGTCTTTGAAGCAGCCGATTCTCTGGACTGAAGGAAATCAGACCAAAAATAAATGACACCGAAATCAAATCACCAAAATGCTGGCAGACGCACTTTTGACCGTTCTAAGTATACCATCAGGTTAGCTTGGTTGCTGTTTGATACGAAACCTGTTTCAAGCATCACACTTGTTGCTCTTTGAATCGCCCACCTTTAAAAGGGGCTGTGTCATAGGCAGTTTTACGTTTTTGGTTAAAAACTATATTGAAATTAAAACTAAGCCCCTTTTGTCGTACACCAAATGCTCCTAGAACATCAAAATAAAGATTTCAATTGATTGACGCGAAGGCAATTTTTCCGAGATAAAAGAGAACACCATTGGCCCACGGCCCATGCTGAGCATGCAATCAAACTCCCTCACTAGTAGAATAAGTTTCATTTAAATTTAATAATAATTTATTTTAATCATAATCTTAATCAAAACTGAATCATCATTTTTGGGTTTTCTTTGATTCCAGTATGCCTTAAGCCCCAGCATCATTTTGCAAATTCTCCTTACTGTGTTCCATACATTTTGTTTAGGACTACTAGGGAAGAACTTGTTTAAACATCAAGGCAAGTCATCTTTGGTGATCATTGACTTAATTCTCATGGCCTGTATGTATTATAATACACTGAATTGATTAGGAGAAATTTGCTGCTGATCACAATTGGGGCTCAAACGGTTAAAATATAACAGTGGAACTAACCTGTAACCCCAGGCACCACCTTGATGACAGGTGCTGCAAAGCAGTAACACAAACAGGTTGGAGGGAGATACATTAGATAATCCCTAAAAAGCAACTCCAGTCGAGACTTCGCTGACGCAGGACACCTCCTGCATACAGAAAACTATCCTAAGGCAACATTAAGTGTCGGTCGCGGCTTCAAGTAAAGTCTACTCTTAAAGGCCCTGTCCCCACTAATCTGGATCAATTCCAAAACGACTGTTTCATATCGACAACGTATAAAACGTTTTCTGTACCAACTATCTTTTTTTCCTGTCGTAAGAAACATGGACAAAGATCACATGACTGCAGGCAGGTGACTGAAAACAGGTAGACGGCATTTTTATGTTCTTCCACTCCGGAGAACGGTTTTTGAAAAAAAAAAAAAAAAAGATCTGTTTCTGTTGTCAAAAACGCCGTTTTAGTCCGGCTCGACAGAAGACCAAAACGGCAAAAATTAAAGGATGCGTTGAACACGGACTCCAGGGTGTCCACTTATGGGTGTTTGACTGTACGTTATCAGTTAAAAAGGGCAACAAAACACTCGCTGCCAAATCTCCATGACCAATGGATCCAAGAGAGCATGATGGATGTTAATCGTTTTCGCCTCCAGCCTCGACACTGGCTGAGTCGCCAGTGATGACGACGACTCTAGTAACGTGTTTTGATATATAGCGATCATCACCGTGAGACCCCAATAGTTTGGCTTTAGCTGTGTGCTACTTCAAATTTAATTGCTCTCTACTATTTTTCATTTATGTTTTTTTCGGTCATGAGCAAACTGAATCTGATCAAACGTTCACTGACTGCAGTCTTTGCGCCGAATTTTGAGTAGTTTTTCCTCTTCCCTTCCCAAAAACAATAATTATGATAGTACTTTTAGAAAAACTACAACACTTTAAAAATTTTTTTAGGATGAAACCTCATCAATCGTCAGTTGCTAAATGACCAACACACATCCATACCCTCAAGTTGCAAAATTTACTTTTACCATTTTTATTTTACTTTACACGTTTATTCGCTACATTTAACCGGTCATTTAGCAACTGACGATCGATGAATTTCTATCCGAAACATGTTTTTCTTATGTTTAAAAAGTGTGGGGGTTTTTCTAAAAGCGTTATCTTCCTTATGGCTGCTACGCAGTTTCGTTAATCATGAAAATATAATTCTCACCTTTTCGTCCTCCGCAGTAACCATACAGTTTATCTTTGTCGTAGCTTGAAGTGAGGGCGCACCACGGACGCTTGGATCGAACTCTGGTGCAGCGGTTGTATCGTCTGCCGCGGTAAACGAACGGGAAAACGCAGCAGTTACCGCGAGTGGTTCGCGCGCGACAGGATCCTGAAAAACAGAAAATCAATAATTAGACCTTATAAATCTTACATTAAGACTGCGCAAAAAACAAACAAACAAACAAACAAACAAAAACAAAGCAGGAAGTATCACGTAAAAACACTACTGAAGAGCTTTCTCTCAGGCACAGCTACAAGACGCAATTTTTACTCAATTTCCAACGAAATGGTGACGAGAGTTGTATCAATGTACCACCCTTCAATGTATCTCGCAACGTTGCGAAAAGTAGAAGTTTTATGTACTTTCTGTGCAACTCGCAACACATTTTTTGTTGTAAAATTGCGAAGAGCCGGGGTGTTACACACGCCATTTGGTTCACCACCAAATTAAACTAATCATAGCTACAG
This sequence comes from Siderastrea radians, assembly GCA_964017195.1. Taxonomy (NCBI): domain Eukaryota; kingdom Metazoa; phylum Cnidaria; class Anthozoa; order Scleractinia; family Rhizangiidae; genus Siderastrea; species Siderastrea radians. The sequence continues at coordinate 29,312,027 of OZ024896.1, read as the reverse complement.
GCTTCTTATAAAAAAGGAGCCCAATCAAATTTTTTGGAGATGTCCTTAGCATGTTTATCAAAGGATGACTGGTGCAAACCCATTTCTTACCATTAAAAGCATTTACGTGCATGTTAATCAAAGTTTATTTTCATTCGAAGGCAGTGCATAAGACAAATTCTGAAACAAAAGAGGAGAGACAACTCGACAAACAGCTAATTGTGTGAAAGCGACCCCGAATGTCTTTTACCTCTTTGCTGATAGTATTTGCATTTACATGGGGCGATAGGAGAATGAGCCAGTAAGAGTTGAATGTCGCTGGCTTGTAAGACAATAAGTGTAATGTCTTATAGTAGGAAAATACTGACCTCTCAGAACGTAAACACTGTTAGCCCAGGGTCCTCCTTTTCCATTCCTACACCTGTTTGATTTTCCATATCTTCCATATGTCAAATGAGCTCTCCTAGCTGATGCACACCATCCGCCATGTTGCACTGCAAACACTTTGTAGCGCCGTCTCTCCGCAGCCAGAGCGCATTTTCTGATTGCATCCCAACGCTTGCGGTAATGTCCTTTAAGAAGACGACTTCTGCCTTCCAGGGGTTGTATAGCTCGTCGGCCAGTGTCTTTGTAGCAACCGATGCTGTATGCTGTAATAAAGAAACCACATGTCGTTAACCTTTCTCTTCCCACCAGACCCTCCAATTTTTTTTTTTTTTTGTCAGGAAGAATAACGGGCCCCTGTAGTAGCTCGCGCTATTTTCGTTACAATAAAAAAAAAAGTTTTCTAAACTTTTTGCCTGGAAAGCAAGTTTCTTTTGTTTGCCAAAAACTTGTGTATAGGTGCGCAAACGGAGAAACATTTTGGAAAAAAAAATACTCAGCAAAAATGTCTCCCCGTTTGGGGGCCTAAACCACAAATTGAAACACGTGATCTTCATTTCAAAGATTTGCCACGGAAATCAGCTTCGGTGTCTCCCCAGCTCAGATCTACGACTCATATTATAACTATACGCCGTATTCTTACCTGTCAATCCTATCGTAACCTTAATAACTCGAGCTGCAAGGAATTGAAATAAAGGTTAGTCATATTTGACTTCAGTTGTCAATTAGTAACCGCGATAAAGAGAGACTCCCGGTTAAACGAACAAATTTTTTGAACATATCTTGAAAATGCGTCATTAAAGCCAAGGCGCGGTGCTTTTCGGTTAAACAACATTAGCAGTAAATTGCAACAACCAGAACAACAGCAACAATAAGAAACAACAACAACAGGAACAATAATAACAACAGCAACGACGGCAACAACAACAACAACGGCAACAACAACAACATCTGCAACAACAATGACGCAGACAACAAAAACAACAACAACAACAACAACGACGACGACAGCAGCAGCAACAGAAACAAACAAACAAACAAACAAAAAACAGCAATAACAGCACAACAACAACAGCAACATTTTCTCCGATAGGACAGTTTTCGTGACACAGTCTTTTGATGGGGTTTCGAAATAATGCGGCTTCATTGTTGGTTTCGATTTCCACTGTATAAAAAAATATTAAGCCGCCAAATCGAAACACACACGAAAAAAACAAAAACTAAACTAAACTAAACAAAAAACAAACAAACAAACAAACAAACAATTAGAGGAAAAACGATTTACTGCGTGTGAACGCTCTTTAAGGTGAAACACTTAAGCCATTACTTCAAATCACAAAGTATAACAGCTTGCAGCTCACCTCTTGGAGGACGGACGACCGGTTTAACTGGTCGAACAGGTTTGCGACCTATAAAATGAAATAATTTTTGAATATAAAATTCTCATTTTTTTAGGGAGCAAAAAATAAATAAATAAATAAATAAAAATAAATAATCATAATGGTAATAATAAACACTTACCGCCAGCGCAGTTGCCCCACTTCCTGTCTCGATCGTAGTTGGGTGTCAAAGCGCACCACGGTCGGTTGTGTTTTCGTCTTGTACAACTGTTATATCTCTTTCCTTTGTAGATGAACGGGAACGAACAGCAGTAACGAGAAGTGGTACGCTTTCGGCAGGTTCCTGATGGGAAAGAAATACAAAAATTCATTAGAAAGAAGCTATGTCACACATAGGCACAAGTCTCATCTCTCTTCTCCAGAAACTATTACCAGCTTCGTAATTACAGATACGTCTAACAACAATCTGGACAAATTCGACATGGTTCCAATTTTCTTTATTACCAGATTGTTGCCTTTTAATTAGTACTTTGAGCAAAAATTAGCAATTCAATTTGATTGCGTCCTTCAAAACTGTTTTTTTTTTGTTACATTAATCCTTACCATAAATAACAACAAAAAATGAACTGTCACTTTTGGTGTAAAAAATTCACATTTGCAGTACAGTTAAATATGAATTTTCGAAATGATTCTGTTGGACTTAATCTCTCTGATTGGATTTTTACATGTCAGTATTCTTTATAGCAACCAGTTTATCATCATTCAAAGTTAGACATTATTAAAAAAAAAACGAAGTCGGTTCAAGTAAACTTGCGTTACTTGATTTACTCTGATTGGTTGCTGCACGTTTTTTTTTTTAATCGAAGAGATATTCCTTAAACTGTGTTAATTAAACCAACCAGATATCCTGTAAACGTCGTTAGCCCACGGGCCTCCTTTGCCGTTCCTACATCGATTGGACCGTCCGTACTTTCGGTAGGTCACGTGAGCTCTCGGACCGGTAGCACACCATCCCTGGTGCTGAACAGCGAAGACTCGGTAACCAAACCTCAGAGCAACCAAAGCACATTTCAAGATGGCGTCTGCTCGTCTCCTATAGAATCCCGTCACCAATGGATTGCGACCATCCATCTGTGGAATGGCTCGGTGACCAGTGTCTTTGTAGCATCCGAGTGACTTGGCTGTAAGCAAAGGAAAAAAAATCACGAGAATGGAATTAGGTACTATTTCTACGCGACTATAAATTGGAAGGTAATTTTGAAGTCAACCGCGCCATTTTCTAAAGTTGCTCTACTTAAGGCTGACGAGAGTATTGGAATACAAGTTGCAGGATACATTTTAGACGCTGCCGAATTATCCCACAACAGCTGCAAAAGTAGAAACCTCGTAACTCGCAACGCAACTTTTTGTTGCGTGACAAGTTACAGGGGGTATCGCTATTGCAACTTCGTCCACAACTTGTCTCACAACGACGTTCCAGGAAGAAAAAAATGTCTCGTGTATACCAGCGCCGTAGTAACGATTAAAGGAACCGAAGTGCCACTCAGTAGCACTCATTGGGGGCGTCATCATTTAGATTTGTGTCCAAAGATGCAGACGTTGATTAAAACACCATTCAGTCCCTGGTCAAACGCGTACCCAAATGAAAAGAATTTACGAGGTTCAAAGTCTCCCTCTCGTGAGGCTTCCAGTTTTCACGCGCTGGTATCAAGAGTTATAACCCACTGATTAATTTTCGCGCGCACTCATTAGACGAAACACATCAAATGGTACATCGGCCTTACACCCGCCGTCCAGATTGATATCCGTGGTCCGATTTTATTGTGGAGCAGAAAACAAGAAAGGAAGTTTCTTTTTCATGTTTTAACTTTTCAGTTTTAATCACAGTGTAATGAAATCGAGTAAACTAACCAACTTACACTTGTTTAGCCGAAATGAACTGTGGTCCTTACTGACGCGTGGGTTACAAGCTTCTCGGCCAACTGTTCATTTTTTGGACAATCTTTCAGCCTCGGGCATTATCCTCCGATATACCAGCCGCTTGTAGGGCTCTATTTACTAAATATTTAGCCTTGTGCACTTTCAAGGCAATAGCCTTTACGGTTACGTTATACAAAAACGATCCAGTCCTTACCTCGAACAGACGGTGTGACTCGAATTGGTCGAGCTAGGGAGAAAATATTCATAGTTAGTACTGAAAGCCACGAACGTAAAGTTACACAAAAAAAGACGTAGTAAACGCTTTTGAGTGGAAATGTAAAAATTGCTAAGAAAACGAAGACAATTTAAGGAGAGCAAAAGCCAAGAAGAGCATATCAAAAGAAAAGGATTAAAAAGAAACAAATTAACGAAGAAAAAAAAAACAGACACTACAAACGTCATCATTTACAATTGCTCAAAAGCAAAGTCGGCAAAACCATGCAAAAGCGAGAACAAACAAAAAAGCGCAACGAAGTAAACAAAGAAACAGACAAACAAACAAACAAAATAGGAAGAAACAGACATGAAACAAAACAAGCGCACAAGAAAGCAAGCAGAGGAAACAACAAAATCACACAGACAAAAGCCGTGAAATGCAAAAAAAAAAATAATAACAAATAAGAGACAAACAAAACAAAGGAATAAAAAAAAACAAGAAAATTAAAAAAATAAATAAATAAAGGTGAAGTATTCTTACGCCGACTTCCTCCCCTGCAGTATCCCCATTTCCGGTTATCCGGGGTAATATAGCACCAGGACTGTCCACGTCGATTTTTGGCGCAGTTGTTGTATTGACGCCCGCGGTACTTGAAAGGCAATACACAGCAATATCCTCGAGTAGTTTTTCGTCTGCATTTACCTACAAACCAAAACAAACAAGAAAGGTAGAGTTTCGTAATGTCTTTTGAGGTACGTGAATTACATAGCCCTTTTCGCCCTAGTACAGGATGCCCTTTTCGCCCTAGTACGGGATGCTCTTCTCACCAGATTACAAATTGTTTCCCCCCATATCTAAGTGTAACATACCACTTAAAAGGTTTTGATCAATCTATCAAAAACTGAAGGAAGTTTTGGCTTTCATAGAAATGAGTCTAAGGGAAGGTACGTTTTTTCTTAGGGGGGGGGAGGAGGGCTGGGGAATTTTGGTATTTTTTCCCAAAAAAGTGTTGGCCCTCCCTTGCGTTTTAATAAAAAAACTCCTGACCCCCCACCTTTAGGTGACTGACAAAAGTCCGACCCTCCCCTCACCACTACATGGCATGTTCCATGCTGTAGAAACCTCAGAACGTTTCGCTTGTGAACGCAAAGTGTTTGAATATAAAATATCTCGATACTGAATGTGTGCACGCTGAACCAAGGAAAATGCGAACAATCATTGTGGGATATTTACGTTTTATAGCTGAAGTTTGAATATGGAAGTATTTGAGTATTATAAAAGTTTTGAACATATATCTAAGGAAAAATACACGCGCTTCTTTCTCCGACTAGCCGGCATTGCTGTTGGTTATTTGAACAGAAAGGTTTATTTGTTTAGCATGCGAAATCTGCCTCTCAAAAACAAATATTCCCTACATTTCCGACAAGGTAGAGCGCATTGTTGGATTTACTAGTAACTATTCAGAACTAAACGTCTCAGGAGATCAGGCAGCGGATAGCCAACAGCAAGAAGCCGAAGAAACGATACCTGAGTCAAGTACTTCTCGATACGGACGGAAAAGGACACGAGTCCTCCGAGAAAAACTATGTCCCATGGCATAATATACATGTAGAAATGTATCCTAGTACCACTAATAAAACACCAAATTAAATCAAAGTAGGTGAAAGAAAAGCTTAATCTGTAAGAAAAATGGAAAGCAACATCGCAAAAAATTCTCATTAAAAAATTTTGGAAAAGATGTGTGACCCTCCCTTGAATAGCTCACATGAGGTATGGCCCTCCCCTTTTGGTGCTCACTTTCACTGTTGACCCTCCCCTCTGAGGCCCCAGCCCTCCCCCCCAAGAAAAAACGTACCTTCCCTAAAACATGCATGTACAGAAAATGTTCAAACGAGTTGTTATCTTTTAGTAATTTGGTATTTATTTTGCAGCTCTCAACGCATAGATCAATGTGAGAAATGTCTCAAGCATCGAAAATGTGTAAAAAAATTTGAAGGGAAGATAGGATAGGTATTATGCTTTACCTGAGTTCACCTCTACAAGGGGCAATTTGGTGGCAAAAAATTCATTACAAAACACAGTAGGTTAAGATTTCACTTAAGCTGAGGCCTGTAGATAAAACAAATCAATACAATGTGTCTTGTCTCAGAACAGATCAAATTTATTCCCTGGGGAGGCAATACGAGAGATACTCTTGTCACAACACGTACGGGGACTCTGATGGGGACTATATTCCTGCAGAAGAATGTCGAGGGCCATAAAGAGGTATAAACGAGAAGGCAAACTCCGATTGCAATCCAATCAGATGAATCTCGTTAGTCAAGACAGTCGTCTAAGAGATAGAAAGCATGACAGCTGATTACAGACGAGAACCCCGAAAAAAACAGCCGATAGAGAACCCAAAAGCCGACATTTTCGATCGCGAAGCCGAAAATCACAGTTACTGTATTTAGAGCGCTTTTTAAATGAGTGTCGTAAAACCAAAACCAAACTAATTATCCCAGCCAATCACAACAAACACAAATTATCCAATGAACCAATCAGAAGTCGAAGCAAATACATGTCACTAGCGCCAAGCGCGGGAAAACGCGTGCGAGCAAGTCGCAATTGGTTTGAGTTTTACTTCTGATTGGTCGAGAAAATGGCGCGAGATGTTTTAACCAATCACAGAGCGAAGTAAAGCAAAACCAAAGCAAAACGCGAATTACTTTCGACACTCAATTGAAAACCGCTCTATACAAGGTTATAATACCTGAAATCCTGTAGACGTCATTAGCCCATGGCCCGCCCTTGCCATTCCTACATCTGTTTGATCGTCCATACTTTGCAAAGGTTCGCAGAGCCCGCGGTCCTGAGAAACACTGGCCTCCATGTTGGACACCGATTAATGTGTAACCTCGCCTTATGGCTACCAAAGCACACTTTCTTATGGCGAGTCGTCGTCGCTGGTAGTTTCCTCTTAATAGCGGACTTTTGCCTTCCAATATTGGGATGGCCCTGCGAGAGGTGTCTCTGAAGCAGCCAATTCTCTGAACTACGGTTTAGAAATAGTAATTTTAATAAAGACTTAAATTCAAAATTCATTACCTTCCTTGCCAAAAAAGTTAAAACGGTGGCTTTCATAATGTGTTAAGTGTAGGCTGTTACAACAGTGTAATATTTTGGTCTACCGATAGGGTTCCTGATTGGAATACACTTGAAAGTCGTAGGGACAAGCATATCTTTAAGTTTGTCAAGAAATGCATTACCAATACTGTTCCGCAGTTCTTACAAAATTACTTTACTTTCAACTGGGATGTCATTTTAAGGATAACTCGAGAGAGTAATTGTCTCCGTATCCCACAACTTAGGACCGAAGCCGCCAAGAGGGCCTTTTTTTATATAATGGTGCTATAATTTATAATAAATTCTTAAATTAGAGCTAATTATCGTGATTGCAAGGTATTTACATTTTTCTATTTTTTATATGGCATTATTATCGTTTTTAATGTTTTCTCTTTTTTTTCTTCCCTTATTATAATCTTATATACGTTCTAAGTTATAATAGATAGTCTAATTGCAGGAGTTTAGTTTACCAGGGCTCCTTTTGACACCAGAGTCAGTTTTGACTCTGACTGGATCACCCTGGCATAAATAAATAAAGCTGTAGGTGTATGTGTATATGGCTAATAAACCCACTGCCATGAGCGGAAAAGTTCAAAATTGGGAAAAATGAAATTGGAAAATAACAGAACATCGAAAACAAACATTACCACATAGAAATACTTTCATTGATGGGTCTAACTTTGATATCTTATCCACACAATGTAAAGCTAGCGCCGCCTTTGCACAGCACAATAAACAGTACCTCAGAAAAAATACTGCTAAGTAGCTTTCATTTCAGGTCACACTTTAGGATATTTATCCACAGATTAAAAAGCACACGCAAAAATCTTTTAAGATGAACAACTTACCAATACGTTTAACCATCCATATGAGGGCAATGACAAAGTGAGGGCGTACATAAAATTCATAGAAAAGTTGAAAACTTACGTCTGATAGATGATGTAACCTTTATTGGTCGCACTGTAGACAACAACAGTTGATCAACTTTAATAATATATTTATAAAAGACAAATATAAATAACAGTATGGCAAAAGACGCCAAGTGGCTTATCAAGGCAGACAATATCAAGTGAATAAGTTTGCATTTTTCATTTCCCCATGAACAAGATGCCCAACGGCTGGCACATATTTCCAGGTACTGTAAAATGGACCAACTAGGATTACTCCCCCTGGATCGAAGATATCGCATATTTACTCCAAGCACTTTGGAAGGTCATACTTAGTCAAGGCTTTATTGTAAGGTCCCGGCTAAACTAGGAAACATTGTTGCGGAAACATTGCTGCAGACGCGAATGTTTCCCAGTTTAGCCGCGAGAGAAACATATGTTGTGGTAACAAATTTTGCGTCTTGGAAGCAAGGAAATGTTTCTGAATCAAGTCAAAAACATTTTTCCTTCACAGGCGCAAATTTTGCTTCCGAAACGTATGTTTCCCAGTTTAGCCACCGAAGGAAACGCGTCTGGAAACAATGTTTTCGCAACAATGTTTATAGTTTAGCCAGGCCCTAAGGTCCTTTCAGTCCTTCTTCCTATTGCGCCAACAAAATTGTTAGCATCCCTTACCCTGCGGCCCGTCAGACCTAATTTAGGCCCCCAAATATGATACACTGGCTAATAGAAAAGTCGGATCTGTGTTTTCTTACCTACTCGTCTGCCGCAGTAACCATGCAGTTTGTCTGCATCATAATTCGGAGTATTTGCACACCATGGACGTCTGGAATTAACTCTGGTGCAGCGATTATATCGTTTGCCGCGGTAAATGAACGGGAACACGCAGCAGTTACCATTTGAGGATCGTGTGCGACATGACCCTATCAAAAAAACAAAATTTTAAATAGAATCATCTCTGCTCTTGATACAGCTGTATGATAAAAATCTTGGTAAAAGGTGGTATCCCCGGATGAACTACGGGTCAGTTACATTAAACCTGACTGGGCGTAACTGCTAAGAGGGCCTATGTAGACGGATTTGCGGGGGAATGAAGAGTGACCACAGCGGAATGAACTAACACAACTTTATAACTGTAAACTGTAAACAAGGTAAACGCTGACAGGACTGACAATCTCGATCCCCCAACTTCGATTCCTCCCACTCTCGCTCCATGTGCTCTCGTGTCCCGTGACTATTTGAATCCCATAATTCCACTACAGTCCACACCTTCTTAAAGGGAGTAACTTACGACAAAAGCTAACAATGTACATAGTGAATAAATTTGAAACGAAGTTAACAAGAAAATCTTAACAGTCTATAATCCACATGAGTCCACCCCTTCTTAAAAGGGATTTTAGTTTTCCGAAACTAAAGTTGCAAACATGTCTTTGTCAAGTTTTAACAAGTAAGTTCCTCCATGTGAGCCTCCAGACATGGATAGATAAGGGCACTTTGAAATCAGTCCTTTAAGTTTTCCGCAACGTTTCAAAATTTCCTGGGCATCTGGAATCTGCTGGTACACCACTTTGCAGGCTTCTGATGCATATGCCTTTGCACCTGGTAGACTGTTCAAATAATGTCCAAAAGCAAATGCTAACTTTGCCAAATCAGGGTCAATCGCTGCACTCTTTAGAGTGGGTAATTCAGGAGGGGTAACTGTCTCTGTGTTAGATGGTGGTTCTTCATTATTTCTGAGATCATAATCTACTTCTTCTGAAAGTTCATCTGGCACAACAATAATCTTTTCAATGTTTACTGTTTTAATCTCATCCTGAGTGAATTTGTGTCGAAGTCGCAATAGATCCTGGCGACCATGGACATGTCCAATAACAGTGTAAGGACCATCAAATCGACGAATGAACCGTGTGGCTGATCCTTTTGGTTGTGAACTTAGAGGTGGTCTTCTAACATAAACTTGCTTTCCTTCTGCAATGTTAAGTTCCCTGGATGATTTATCATAATATTCTCTTTGAGTCCTCTTCACGTCTGCTTTGATGCTGTTGAACTGTTTTTGTGCTTCACGCATACGAGACACAAGCTGCTCTGCATAGGTGCTTCTTGAGAGGCTTTCTCCAGGTAAGTCAAGAGAAATGACTTCAGGCGATGGTGCGTTGCGGCCAAATACCAAGAAGAATGGACTAATTTGACCCGTACCAGGAATTGGAGATACATTGTGAGCATATACAGCTGGCTGCAGGAATTCTTCCCAGCGTTCCTGGTGTTTCTCACAATAAATTGCTATTGCTGCATTCAGCCATCGGTGAACACGTTCTGTACTTCCATTTAGGCGTGGACGGTAACTTGTTGTAACAATGTGTTCAATTGAGAGAAGTTTTGTTAGTTGGCGTAATACCGCATTAAGCCATTCTCCTCCTTGATCGCTTTGTAAGACTGCTGGAAATCCGTATTGCAGGAAAACATCATTAAACAAAGCTCGTGCTGCAGTAGTTGCTTGTTTGTCTGGGACCGGAATTGCCCGCAAGAAATTAGAGTAGGGACAAACAGCAGTCAGAATCCATTTGTTACCAGCTGGGGTAGAAGGCAATTGTCCAACATAGTCAATACCAATGGTGCTGAAGGGACGGTCGTATATGCGAATTTGCATTGGTCCATGTTTGGGATCAGCTGACTTAAATTTGATACAGGCAGGGCAACGCCTGATCCAGTTCCTCACATGCTTAGTCATATTTCGCCAATAAAAGTCATAAGAAAGAGATCCATAAGTAGCTTCGCGTCCACGATGCATTCCCACAGGTGAATCATGATATACACGTAAGAGATGACGTTGAAGTTGAATGTCATTGGGAACCATAATACGATAGTGATTTGGGTCCTCCATAAATTCATCTCGATACATTAACAAACCGTCAATAACAGCTGAGCGCTTTGCCATTTGTTTAACCCATTGCAAGTGTTCCTTAGGAATGTTCTTAAATGCAGAAAGATCTTGATTTGAGCTGTGAAACTTGATTAGCAGATTTAACCAGTAATCCTGTAGCTGTCTCTTAGCAAACTTTGATCGATTCCGGTTTAAAGATTCCAAATTTTCGAAGTCTTGAAAGTCGCAGTCTAAAGATGGACTTTGTTGAGATGTACCAACTTGAGGAGTCTTGGTCTGGTTAGTAACTGAAGTTTTGCTTTGAGTTTCCTTCGCACATTTGTTTCTCTTTGCGGCAATAGCCAGACAAACTGGGTCGAGGCAATGAGCTTGAGGTATAAGGCATGCATTGTGTAAACAAGCCATGGTATTGTTAAATGTTCCATGAACAAGTTCAGGGGTGTGGTACGGAACATCAACTGAGGTTGCAATGATCATAAATGCGATAACACTGTTCTCTGGAGGTATAACAACATTGTCTTCAGGAATGTTCTCCTTTACAGGGTGACGGCTGAGAACATCAGGAACAACATTTCTTTCCCCTTTTCTGTGTTCGATGAAAAAGTCAAACTCAGCCATGCTCATGCACCATCTTGCAACTTTTGCCTGTTGTGGTGCCATGGTAGTCAACCATTTAAGATTCGCATGATCGGTTACAACTTTCACTCTTCGGCCTAGTATGTAAGAGCGAAACTGTTCAAGTCCCCATTTCACCGCAAAGAGTTCCTGGTGCATCGTTGTCCAACGTGATTCAGCTTGTGTAAATGCTCGGGATGCAAATCTTACAGGGCGAAGTATGCCATCCTTCTCTTGAGCCAACATTGCACCACATCCTAGCTTGCTAGCATCCACATGTAATTCAAACTGAGCATTCCAATCAGGATGGAATAACATAACATCTGAGCCAGTGATTGCTTGCTTCAAGTCTTGAAACTCTCTTGCTGTTTCTTCGGTCCACTGAAATGACACACCCTTCTTGAGAAGAGATCGCAAGGCTTGTGTTCGGGTAGACATGCATGGAATAAAGTCTCTAAAATATCCACAAAGTCCAAGAAAACGCTTGACTGCAGAAGTGTTAGTTGGTGTGGGCATAGATAAGATTGCTTCTACTCCTTCGCTTATTGGTGTTCGACCTTCTTGTGTGATCCGATGTCCCAGTATTTCGATTTCCTTTGCGAAGAATGTACACTTGGTAGGTTTTAGTTGCATACCAACTTTAACCAATCTCTGAAACAACAATGAATAATGTTCAAGGGCCTCCTCGTCTGTCGTTGCCCACTGAATTATGTCATCCACATAAACAACCAGCCACTTGTGCAAGTAATCTGCAAATACAGTGTTTAAAATCCGCTGAAAGGTGTTTGGTGCTGTTTTCAATCCGAAGGGGAGCCTGAGAAACTCATACAGTCCCAGGTGTGTACAAAATGCAGTTTTTTGTTGATCCGATTTCCGGATAGGAATTTGCCAGTAACCACTGACCAAGTCACATTTCGCAAATACTTTTCCTTGGCTAACAGCATCAAGAACGCTAGAGATAGAGGGGATAGGGTAACCATCCCCTTGTGTCACACTGTTGAGGCGGCGATAGTCTACCACAAATCTTGGAGGTTGCAGTTTACCCTTTTCTGGAGGTTTGCGGACCAGGATGCATGGGGAACCCCATTCTGAATGACTTGGTTGTATTATCTTGAGCTTAAGCATCCGCTCGATTTCTGTTTTGATTGCTCTGAGTTCCTCTGGGCTTTTCTTGTACGGGTGACGATAGATGGGAGGGGCATCAGCTGTGTCAATTCTGTGCTCAAACCCCTTTACTGCTCCAAGTGGACTACCAGGGAGGACAAATGCAGTAGGATACTGACGGATAAGTTCCTTAAATCTCTTCATGATATCTTCATCAACATTAAAATACTCTGGGCCATCTAAATCCAAGGCATGAAATATAGCATCACTGTAAGCAGATGAGTAAGGGTCACAGGTTAGCTCCTCTGCTGGAGGAAACTCAGGACCTTGACAGTCAAATTCTGGTAGCGCATCACAGAAAGGAGACAATATGGATGAGTTGAGACCAGAATCTTCCATTTCTTTCACTTGGACTGAAAGTTGCCATTGCTTTGGAGCACAAAAGTCTAAGTCACAATGTTTATGTTCAGTGTCCTTTGGAGTTTGCAATGAAGGAGGTGGCTGCTGAGTATTTGCCCAAGTAAGCCATCCATCTGCAAGTTGTTTTGCAGTAGTGTCAGCTGCTTCTTCAAGAACAGCATCATCATCCTTTGTCATGTCTCTAACATTTCCTAGAATGACATTCTCAGGGATACTTGTCTTCTTCAACTTAGATTCCACTGCCAGTGTTGTGCAGTATGTGATGTGCATGTCAGGAGTTTCTTCTGTTAGAACTGATTCTGGTGTTTCAGCAAGGTCTATGAGCTGAGCATTGTAGCATGGATCACTGCTAGGGCGTGCTGTTTCAGGTGTCACATTACTTGAAATTTGGATGAGATCAAAGGGACCACTGAGAACCTTGACGCCTGGTTGAATGTCTTTACCCTCAATCCAAAGTGGTTGACGGATTACTTGGTATCCCATTAAAGCTGCAGAAAGGGTGACACAGACTGTAACAAAATTAAGGCCACGGTGAAGGGATTGTGAATGCTTGTTAACACCCAGTGGCGGTGCTCCGGTAAGAAGGCATGTAATACTAACATGAGGCTTCTGCGCTGTTGATCCACTTTCACATGATGAGGAGCTATTGGGTACAGAGATGTTTGCGAAGCCTTGAAGTGGATTGTCAAGAGAGCACTGGACCCGAAACTGCATACTCGGATGGCGAAAGGTGATGGACGGAGCATAATGATCAACCAATGCTTGAGTCGCATGAAGGTGGTTCTCTCCAAAGAGCATTGGCCATACGAGACCTGGAACTACGAGCATAGTAAAGACAGTTTCTGTTTGGTTTTCCCATGTGATGGGGATTTGCATAGTGGCAACTGCTTTAAGATCAGACTTTGAATCGGCAGAGGTAACAGAAATGGGTTCTTCAAGGGCACAATACTTGAGGTCAGGTCGATTGGATGCAACACAATCAGCATGTACTTTGCTCACAAGGGATACAGAACAGCAACTATCCAATGGCAAGGGCAGTGGTTCACCTGCAGATGTAACAGAGGTCCACAAGATATTACGCTGACATAACTGAGTTTCTGGCTTTCCTGAATGTGCTGGGATGGTAACGGCAGGTAATCCAAATAATGGAGTAGATGTCGATGGCTGATCAAATGAAGCTGGAGGTGGTGGTCGTGAAGCGGAGGGTGATGTTTGGTTTTCAGACCCTGCAGGAATGGAAGTCGAGGATTTCTCCGTACACTGAGCTTCGTATTTTTCCAGACGAGTAGATAAGACTACGAGTTGCTGTCTAAGAGAATTTACCTCATCAGATGGAACAGTGCTGCGAGATGTGCTTGATGGGCGATTTTCCGAGTGTTTGATAGCTTTACAGCCCCACTTGTTACAGCGTTGGCACTTGTGTTGTCGGCCATAAGAGCATTTGTTGCCGTCTTCCTCGCAATTAGATTTGGGAAATCGATTGTAATTTCTGCATATCTCCGGTTGTTTTGGAGTGTCTTTGCGGTATTTTGGACAGTACCTTGACAGATGAGTAGTTTCTCCGCAAGTGTAACAAGCCCTCTGCTGTCGTTGGGAGTGCTGATATTGAGACTTCACCGAGGTCGAGGAAACAAACGCATTCGGTGGTGTAACTTTCCATTCATCGAGCGACTGATTTGGTTTCGAGGCGGTGGGCGAAGTTTGAAATGACAACTCAACACGACGAGCCGCTTCGACTGCCTTATCGAGTGTTTCAAATTCTGATGCTTTCACAACGAGCTGCTGAGCAATACTAGGCTTGACTTTAGAAATAAACTGTGATATAACAAAGGTAGGACAATCCTTCGCAATCTTTTCGCCAAGTTTCTCCAATTGATGCAGTAGTTTCTTGTATTTGAACGCAAACTGTTCCACTGACTCGCCATGCTCTTGTTGAATGGCGCTTAACTCGGCTGCTAATCGGCGGCACTTGTCTTCTTTCGATTCACCGAATTCTGCACGTAATCGTTCGATGCAAATGTTAAGTTGGTCTTCTACCGCTTTATCTGCGTAGCCCTCTGTGGTTTTAGCTATTGACAACACAGATCTCGGCCAGTCGCCAACACACTGTTGTTCAAGAAGGGAGAAACGTGTTCCGGCGGGAAGATGTGAGGTTTGTTGATTGAACCGCTCGAGAAATTCCGAGATATCGTCTTGTACCACACTATCTCGACGAAACGAAGGAAGCTGGATGGAAGGCATACGAAGACCTTGTGTATTTTCGTGTTGAACTGGTGCTGGAACGGCCTCGGCCATGTTGCCGACTGTTTGGTTTACTTGAGTTACATTTGTTGTTAAGTCTTTCACAACGCTGACAAGTCCAGCCACGATGCCTTGCAATTCTTCAATTGTAGCTGGCATGATGAGTCCGACGAAATTTTGGGTTCTCCACCACTTGTAGACGGATTTGCGGGGGAATGAAGAGTGACCACAGCGGAATGAACTAACACAACTTTATAACTGTAAACAAGGTAAACGCTGACAGGACTGACAATCTCGATCCCCCAACTTCGATTCCTCCCACTCTCGCTCCATGTGCTCTCGTGTCCCGTGACTATTTGAATCCCATAATTCCACTACACCTAGACGGGGGGGGGGGGGGGTGGTGGTCGGCATACTGCAATTTTAGGCCATTTAACAGCTAACAAGTAAAAAATTCGCTGTAACAGGTACAATAAATAAATGAATAAACATTTACACAAAGATCGAGAAAATGGCCCTTTTTCGCACGTTAATGGCAATTTCATCAGTGTAAACATCACTTCTGTAGTTTCAGTTACCCATTTTTCTTCCTTCACTTGATATCTAGAATGTGTTGTAAAACTTAACTGTAATTTCATATAAACAGTTAACAGTATAAAATTCATCTATGTAAGCCCTCTGCTAACGTCAGACGTTAGAATAGTGACTTAAACTGGAGTAAACGTCTGATGTCAGAAGAAACGCCGAACGTTAAATGTTATGCAACTCGTCCCTGGATTCCCAGGCCTGGAAAAAAGTCGGGGTTTCCCAGCCTTTTTCTTAGAAGGTCTGGTTTACATTTAACTGAATAGGATAGGACAAAAGGGGAGACTCTGGTGGTCAGGATAGCCCAGTCCTTTCGGACGGGTAAGCTTGTTTTGAAAACGTCATCACAAATAGCTTGGCTACCCTGTTCTACGCTCCTTAGAGTGGAAAAAGGAACGCTGTTCCCAATATCTTGGAGTCTGAATTAGGCTACACCACAAACGCCTGGTAAGCCTGAGACCGGATGAGAGTCAAAAGTGGTTGTGTGTTTAGTGTTTGTAGCTTACAATTGGATTTTTAAAAATGCACATAACGAACATAATCATTGTTTTTCAAACAATCATCTGAAAGAAAACCAAAGCCAATTCTGTTTTGGCTTTTCAAAGTTCTCGCGCTTAAAACAGACTGCTCGGTTTCCCTACGCGCGCAGATTCGTATAGCGCGTTTTATCTGACTATTTTTGTGAATTTAAATTTACGACAGTCACATAGGAGACCAGTATGCAAATACCAATATCAGTAAGCTAAGGGAAAATGAACAACCAATAAACCGAGTAGTTTTTACCTCTCAGAACATAAACATCATTCGCCCACGGTCCACCTTTTCCATTTCTGCATCGGTTAGATTTCCCGTATCTGCGATATGTCAGATGGGCTCTTTTTGTGGATGCGCACCACCCCCCATGTTGCACTGCGAACACTCTGTAGCCGCGTCTCTGTGCCGCCAGAGCACATTTCTGGATAGCATATCGTCTTCTGCGGTAATGTCCCCTTAGAAGACGACTTCTCCCTTCCAGAGGACTTATTGCTCGTCGACCAGTGTCTTTAAAGCAGCCAATGCTGTATGCTGCAACATTGATGATAAGAACCTTAGTACTTTTTTTTTATTATTTGAATTCGTGTTTAGGACGGTGCCTCTTTTTGTTATTGCGCATACGTTCTGTGCATCTCGGGATGGTCTGAAAAACTCATGTTTCTTAACGACAGTACCTATTAATACAAAGGTATTTTGCACGGTTTATGACTATGCAGGATAGGCAGGCCTTAGCGAGAGCTGTTGGAATCCAAAAAGAACATTGAGCCACGCATATTTCAGAGATAGTTGAGCTTAATTTTGGAAAGGAAATGCCATACATTGTTGTGTATTTTAAAGCTTTTTCTAGAATAATGACTGCTTAATTATCACTTAAAAAATGCGTGGTTACCCACAATTTCTTTTTTTGGGGTTCCGAAAACCCCTGCTAATATATGTGTTTTTCCCCATAGTCACAACCTGGGCAAAGATATACATCTTTGTTAGGAGGCACCGTCCATAAATCCCTCTAGTCAACTAAAACCATTAGAGCTTTCCAATCTTTCCAGTTACCTAGGACTAGACTTTGGACATCTCGTTGTAAGTTATTGGCCAAGCTTAGGAACAGGACCTTTCTGCTTGCCGCCCTGCGACTCTGTACTCATCGCCGCCAGGCATACTGTTAAATTGCTGGACGCCTTTGATCATGCACATGTACTATGTAAACGGCGCTATACAATTTATTAGTTATTATCTTAATTGTTATTTATTCATTATTATTTTTTTTACAACTCGCTCGTCGTCGATGATGTATTTCAAGTTTGAGAAAAAGGTATAAATGTTTGGGTTTTCTCTAGCATTTGCCCTTTGATAAAAACACAGGTGTTGAAAACTTGAATGACGTTAAGAACGTTACTTCCAGTTTAAATCATTAGAAGACCTAAATATAGAATGCCTTGGGTGAAATGTTCGATAATTACAATCAATTAGCCTGTAAAGCATCTGGTATGGATCGTCTGAATTTTTCCATTGAATCGATTGTTTGTGTTAAGTTTCATATTGTACGCTTCAAATCGACTTTAAAAATCCCTACCTTTCAGACTAACGGTAATTCGTATGACCCTTGCTGCAAAAATAAATAAACAAAGATAAAAGATAAAAGCAAACGGAGCTAAGTGATATAAGACGCATTTCTACAGGCACTTAAATGCTAAGTTTAATATTACACGAGAAAACGAAAGCTATATATGGATGAAGAAGTAAAAACTAAATGCCGTCACAAGAACTACTATGGCAACCAACCACGGGAAGAGAAATGGTAACAGATATTGATCAACTGGTTCGCCTAGATGAGAGATCTCCAAAGTTACGGAACAACTGTACGATTGGAAGATACTCATCGTCTGTCCGAGTGCACTCGGCTCGGCTTGATGATGGTACAAAAAAAAAAAGATAAAAAACAAGCAAACAAACAAACAAAAAACAACAAAAACAACAACCACAACAACAAAAATTACACGTATCAAGAGATTTTCATACCTTTTGGAGGTCGCACAATAGGAGGTACAGGTTTCACTGGACGGCGCCGTTCTACCGAGCAAACCAAAATATTTATCAAACCTTTGTCACACTAAGTACTGTAGAAAGTTCCGTATGTAAAATGTTACTTACAAATTCTAGTGGAAGACGTCATAAACCTTCATGACGTCATAAAAATTTTCCTCCCTAGAAACACTTTATGAAGAACTTACAATGTTTGCCGGGCCCCCGAAAAATATGAAATGAGTTCTCTTTGTGGCAAACTCAACGCTCTGATGAAAATAGGAATGCGTGATAACATCTCTTCACTTCTCTCCTCATAAGTTGTTTTTTGTCTAGTTTTGCTGGGCAAACTAAATGCAAAAAGCAAAATTTACATAACAGGGAGATAACGTACTTGCGCAGTTGCCCCATTTTTTGTCTCGATCATAGTTAGGTGTCAAGGCGCACCATGGACGGTTGTGCCTTGTTCTCGTACAACTGTTGTAACGACGACCTCTGTAGATGAACGGGAACGCACAGCAATAGCGCGAAGTCGTTCTCCTGCGGCAGTTTCCTGTGTAACGACAATACTATAGGTCAAAAACGACTATGGTGCAGTATAGGTTTAGGCGACAAACACCTTAAAAAACATCAAAAAAAGCATTTTATGATAATACGTTCTAGAAATTGTAAGAGGGTAACATTTTCAATACAACTTACTTAGTAACTATCAGTAACCCTTGTCAACTTAGACTTGACTGGTGAAGTCATATGTTTCTAAGAGTAAAACCGAAAAAAACAAACAAACAAACAAAAGGGTTTCACGCCCAAACTTCCAAATTCCCCAAATTCTTTGGACGTCGTGACTCCGGTCACTGTTATATGTTTTTTAACTTATCACAAACTAGAGGTCCTTGTAACATGACTCAGACACACCTGTAGTAGCCAGGAGATACAAATAGGTATAAAACGCTTCTTCTTAAGGGGAAACCGACTGGAGTATTTTTGTTTAAATGTTGTTCGTTCAATGCATTTATTTTAATTAACTGCGTAACTATTGCATCCGTTATCAAGCACAACGACCAACGAGTTTAGCATTGCACAAATAATATAGCCTATTTTTCCAAGCAGAAAGAGAAAGTGATTGCGATTGTTCGGTCATACCCTGAGGATGGAACCATCAGCTCATGCCAGAATAGCCCTTACATGAACACCAGAGGGTAGAAGAGAAAGGGGGAATTGAAAGAAGCTGGGATGGTGTGGTCAGCAGCAGTGAAAAGAGCCCAGGACAGAGATGACTGAAGAAACCTAGTAGAGGCCTTATTTTGCACTCGGCACGAAGCAGATGAGTGAGTGAGTGAGTGAGTGAGTGAGTGAGTGAGTGAGTGAGTGAGTGAGTGAGTGAGTGAGTGAGTGAGTGAGTGAGTGAGTGAGTGAGTGAGTGAGTGAGTGAGTGAGTAACATAATACAGCATTGCCTCACTGTGATAGTGAATGATTGTTGAACAAAGCAACTGAAACAAAACTTCTTATGATATAAACAGCACTATTTTGAAAACGTAAAGTAAAACGTTGGTCACAATAATGAGAAATATAAGTAAGCATACCAGATATTTGATAGACGTCATTAGCCCACGGGCCTCCTTTGCCGTTCCTACATCGATTGGACCGTCCGTACTTCCGGTAGGTCACGTGAGCTCTCGGACCAGTAGCACACCATCCCTGGTGCTGTACAGCAAAGGCTCGGTAACCAAACCTTAGAGCAACCAAGGCACATTTCAAGATGGCGTCTGCTCGTCTTCTGTAGAAACCTGTCACCAATGGATTACGACCATCCATTTGCGGGATGGCTCGGCGACCAGTGTCTCTGTAGCATCCAAGGGACCTGACTATATGTAAAAGAAGAAATGCCACATTTTATTTGGAAAAGAATGTCAGGAATCAGCAGTACTACCGTAGAGTGCTGTTTAATAGGTGTCAATTGAGTGGTCACATTTAAGGTTTAAAAACGTTAGTAAATCCTCGGACAGCATGATAAACAATGTCAAGGCAAAGCAATGCTCAGTGGCTTTTATTTGAATGGTCACACTCGAGGATTTAATTCCATTCACGGATTCAAAAGTGAACTGACCAACACGCTTTCAAATACCATTACTTTCTTAGAATATGTGCCCAAGTGCCCTTTTTCAAACGAAAGTTCTAACTGTGCGCTGTAAGTAGTAATTTAACTGCATCATAGTAGCTATCATTATCCGCTCCTGGGCAGAAAAAAGCTTGAGTTTGTGACAAAGTTGTTGCTGAGAGAATTCAACAGTACAGCAAAGAACCAAAAGCCATAAATATAGTTCACTACTTACTTATAACTCCAGAGGTCACTCTTGTTGGTTTGGCTGTAGAGATTAGAACAGATGATTCAATCATTTGGATAGATAAGATAAGATTATTTATTTAATGTCAAGAACAGAGGGAGTAATTTCCCAATCTCCCGAGCCAGGGGCTCATGATACAAGTGTTTTGATACATAGTGTTTTGTGTTGGGGGAATTTCTGACACTTGAGGCAATTTCTGTACCAAAACTCTTATCAATCTGGATATGTCTATTTCTTCGTGGATTTAAATCAATTTAATCGGCATAGTTTGCACTAACGCTCGTGTCGTTTAATTTTAGAATGATGTATAAGTTCTCTGGCTACGTAGGTCAATTTCAAAGATAAACAATAAAAACTAAAAAATTGTAGAGATAGACAACTGCCCTCAAATCTGTAGAGATATGGGATAACTTATGACTCTCCCCACACCTTACGGAGAATTTTTGAATGTTTGTATGGAGGAATTTTTTTTTTTTGGTATTGAGGATTTTTCTTGAAGCCCCCGGGAAAATTAAGAGATAGTGACCGAGGCTAACAGTGACCAAGAAAGATTCCAAAAAAAAAAACTGCAATAAAACGACAAAGAGAGCACTGGTAACTTTGAGAGCATTTTATGATGAACGCTAAAAAGGTGAGCCTATTTCCCAGAGACGTCATTTAAGGAACATAGCCTAAAGCAGAATGGATAAGTTAACACAACTCCTCTCTATAACAAAACACTTAACAACTGGACCTCCGGAAAATAGCTTTGTTTCCCCTTGTATCTTGACGTTTCGAAAGCCTCGAGATTCTCGGGAAAACAAAACTAACTGCTATTCTCAGGACTATATCAGGTGTATATTATCTTACGTCGTCTTCCTCCCCTGCAGTACCCCCATAGTTTGTTCCTTCTGTAGTTAGGTGTGATTGCGCACCAGCTTCTTCCGCGTCGAGTTCTTGCGCAACCGTTGTAACGACGTCTGCGATACGTGAACGGGAAACAGCAATAACCGGTTGTCGTGCGCTGCTTGCAATTTCCTATGTAAAGAAAGAAATTCGTATTAAGACCGAGCAAGTTATAGGCTGGGCGCGAATACGTGCGTGATTACACAAGCGCATGATGCACATGTTCTTTCGTGTGAACGCATGCGCTAAGTGCGGGGAAAAGGTACATTTGTGAACTTGTTGCAATTTCTACATTCAACGTTTTTCATGTCATTACTTTCAACACCTTCAAGTTAAACGTTTAATTTGTTTGTGTAGCTCTTCATTTTTTGTTGTTATTGGACTTATCATGAAGCTTTAGCCTTGGTGAATTTGCCAACGTTTGAGTGCAGGCACAACGTAAACGTAAACGTTTCGGCTACGAAATCAGAAGACCCAGAATAGTCTCTCTCATTCCCGTTCATTCGTTCATTCCTCGCAGACACGGGAATGATGCCGAAATGACTTGGTACATTTCGGGACAAGTCGGGTCATTCCGATGCTTTTTTATTTTGTGCGCGTTTTGTTTTTCTTCCTGTAAATTTCGGCTCATTCCGGTGTCAGTCCTGATTCATGTCGGTACATTCCTTTCCTTTCCTGCGTTTATTAACGCCCCAACAAGCCACCCCAACTTAGCTGTTTATTTTTATCTGTGAGGCCGGTTATGTAATATTTAAGGAGTGCCATATCCTATCGTAGAGTGAGAAACACTTTTATGTCTATGTTCTCATGAGCCGTTTGAGCTACAATATTCTTTTACTGCAGTTTTAAAAGAGTGTTGCTACGGTTGCAATTGGTTTTCATATGTATTCAGTGCAGTTCTCTTTGCGAGACTGGTGTAGTTCAGTCCACTGCTGGCCTGGTAAGTCAGTTAAATAAATCAGTAATAAACCTCTAACCTTACTCTTTCACAAATTGACTTTGACAGATACCTGCAATCCTATAGACGTCATTGGCCCACGGTCCTCCTTTGCCATTCCTACATCTGTTTGATCGACCATACTTTGCAAAGGTTCTCGGAGCCCGCGGTCCTGATGCACACCAGCCGCCATGTTGGACCCCGAACATACGATAACCGCGCCTGACAGCTTCCGCAGCGCACTTCTCGATGGCATTGAGTCGTCGTTGGTAGTTTCCTCTCAAGAGTGGGCTACGACCGTCTAGTTGTGGTATGGCTCTGCGAGCTGTGTCCTTGAAGCAACCAACCTTTTGTACTGGAAACATCAAATGATATATAATATTTATTTATTGCTGAAAGAATTTCGTACATCTACCGGCAAAAAGCAAATAAATAATGGTGGCGGGTAGACTGTCAACTGAGGTCGTCAGTTCGAATGACAAAAAAAAGTATTAAAAAGTATTAAAACGTATATGAAAAAAAAAGGATATGTCTGGGACGTTTCTCTTAAAACCTTTTTCTTTTCATAGAGTTGACGACTTTCAGTACAGTAAAGCAATTTCACAGTTCAACTCTCAAATCTCGTAACAGACACAAACTGCTGACCTAGAGAATCATTAGGTCGGTGTTTTGAGGAATTTTAATCCCTACATGCTTAAGACGAAAACAGACATAGCAACAAAAAACAACAACAACAATATATAACAACAACAACAACAACAAAAACAACGACAGCAACGACAAAAATAAAGCAAACACGCAAAGGGGTGAAAAAGTACTTACGTGTAATTGTTGTGGTAATTCTGATTGGACGACCTGGTGGACAAACGCATAAATAAATAAATAAATAAATAAATAAATAAATAAATAAATAAATAAATAAATGAATGAATAAATAAATAATAAATAAATGAATAAATAAATAAATAAATAAATAAAAAAGTGGTCATCCTTAAACGTGCGTTACAGTGCGTTATGAAGTTTTCTTTCATTCAACTTAGTTCAGTCTCCACAATCAATTTCAATAGTATTTTTTCAATAGATATGGACACGAAAAAAAAAAATAAAAACAAAAACAAAACCAAAAAATCCTAAAAAAAAAAAGCCAAAATAATACCAAAACAAAACAAAACAAGCCAAGCAACAAACCCAACACAACCTGCTAAAGACAATTGATCTTTACGAAATACGACCTGAGAAACCTTGGAACAAAATTAGAGACAGGTAAAAAGAGGTGAATTTTTAACATAATCCAAACATACCACCACCTCCACAGTTGCCCCATTTCCTGTCTCGATCGTAGCTAGGTGTCAAAGCACACCAAGGCCGATTGTGCCTTGTTCTCGTACATGTCTGATAACGACGGCCTTTGTAGATGAACGGGAAAGAACAGCAGTGGCCGCTTGTTGTTTTTACTCGACAGGATCCTGTGAATTAATATAGAAAGCGGTTAATCTCCCGCTTATAAATCTGACTAACCCGAATAAATTTTAACTCTAAATGGACAGTAACGTTGGTAGATTCTACTGTATTCTTGTAAGTGCTGCTGCTTGAAATGGACATAGCAAGCTGAGGAGTTTAAGCTAGACAAAAAAGTAGACAAGCAGACAGACAGACAGACGGGTATGTAGTCTGGCAGCTAGACATTCGCAAAGTCCGCTTCTGTAGAGTGGAACGAATTTCCTCGTTCGCTGCACCTTTTTATTACCAAACCTCTTGGCCAGAAAAGAAGTGGGGGTGCCGGTATCTTTAGTACAACTCTTCATGGCTGTGCCGACTAGGTCAAGTCTACTTCTTGTAGACAGTCTTAAGCGAAGAGAAAGAAGTGTTTTATATTGAAAACTGAAAATGATGCATAGAGACTAGAATGACCTCTGAGTGTGAAAGAAGCGTTGTAATGCCAAATTTTATAAGCTATGCTTTTATCTAGGCATACGCATATATTAAAGTTTTCTTGTTTTTGTAATAGTTTTATTTACTCCTTAGTGCAATATTGGTGGTAGTGGAAATAAGCCAATAAACGATGGCCCAATTACAATATTGACTCTGAATATGACTCTCAGTCAGGTCGTCAAAACTACAATCAATGTCAACAACAACAGTATTTCAGAGGAGCTGAAATACGCTCACCCGGTAAGTCACACTAAATAGACTATTCTGACTTCGAGATTCACACCATTTACTATTTACTAACTAAAGGTGAACTTCAAAAACCTCTAACCTCTTAAAACATAAACATCGTTCGCCCAAGGTCCTCCTTTTCCATTCCTACACCTGTTATATCTTCCGTATCTAGCATATGTTCGATGTCCATTTCGTGACGCTGCACACCATCCCCCATGCTGCACTGCGAACACTCTATAGCCTCGTTTGTATGCAGCCAGTGCACATTTCTGAATGGCGTATGGTCTGCTGCGGTAACTTCCAGTAAGGAGAAAACTTCTGCCTTCCAAAGTTGCGATAGCTCGTCGGGCAGTGTCTCTGAAGCAACCAATACCATAAGCTGTCAAAGAAAAAAAATATAATTAACACTTTTGTAGTATCGAATTGGTGACAGCTTAATACTGTCAGCTTAAAAAAACCCGAAACGAAATTTCAATTTATCAGGGATTGACAAAGACTTCGCCTAATGGTAGAGGAAATAAAATGCTATTTTTATAAGTAAATTTTCACTATTTTACTTCGCGTGGTATTACCGATAGCGTAACTATCACCAAATGCATTTTGCCCGGCTGAATAGGATTAATTCAATTTAGTATATTTCAATTTAGCATATTCTTACAAAAATCTGGAAAAAAAACTGTTTAATGTTCAGCATTTGTAAACTTCCTTAATACTGATTGTTACTTTAATTTCCTTCTCATAATAATTTGTATCCGTCGCCGTAATTTTTATGCCATCTTTGAAAAATTGTAATTGAGGAGGCCTAATTAACATAATTTTTAAAGTTTCCGTTAGGCCTCCTCGCCGTTTCTTTCTACATTTTTGTATATTTTTGTAATTGTAATCGTGTAATTTATAATGTGTGGTAAATAAATAAATAAATAAATAAATAAATAAATAAATAAATAAATGCAAATACAAATACAATTCTTACCTTTCAATCCAGTACTTATTCTTACCACTCGCCCTGCAAAAGAGAGGGGAAAAAAAAAACAAACAAAACAAACAACAAAAAGTATTAATTGTGTACAGAGAAAAGGTATTCTGCACCATGAACCCCTAAAGTAAATCCTCATCGGTTAGACGATCGTCAAAAGATATCACAAAGCTAGGCTTTCTTCAGTGCCATGACTATTTGACCTGATATATTTGAAATTTAGTTAAATCTAATGCCCCATTCACACCAAAGCTTAAATACGTTTAAAAGCTGTTTAATTAAACAAGGTTTCAAATTGTTTTCTTTATAGAAGTTGTTTCCTGATTTTTCTCTACTGCGAATTTAGTGCAAATGAAAAAACAAGTAAAAGCTCACTTGAATTCTTTGTTTAAACTAGTCATTCAGCTTTCTGTTGCTGAATTTCATTTTGTTAAACCTGGTTTAACAAAACTTGTTTTGTTGGTGTGAATGGGGCATAACACGCTTTCTTACAGTGTAAGTAGTTTAATGATCACGGGTGATAGCTAAATTCACATGTCGTGCACGCGGGCTACAATTGAAATATACAGCTGCTCTAGCCCGAACGGATTCAAACCTCTTCTGTGTGGCAGAGGCTAACACATAGAAATTTAGAACTGAAGCTGGTGCCTTTGTGAAAGGCGAACACTTTAACAGAACTTGGCGTGGTATTTTTCAGCCATCGCATTGCAAAGATGAAGAGCAGCTTCAGCTTCAGTTCTAGGACACGCCAAGATTCTCCTCTCCCCCCCCCCCAAAAGAAAAACCCTCTGTTTTCCTCGGCCAGTGCAGCCTTTATAATGTTACTTTTAATGCCCTTTGTGAATAACAAGTACTTGAGCCTCACCTCGCGAAGGACGTACCACAGGGCGCGGAGGTCTTACTGGTCTGCGGGCTGAAGGAGAAAATAAATAAGGTCCATTACATTATAATAAATCACAATTATTGTTAACTTAGACGTGAGTTGCTTTTTTCCTTAAAACAAAATTAGTTTTTATGTGAAGATACGACATTCTCCGTTGTTAACTTAGCAATCAAAGTTAACGTTTTAGAACATTTATGTTCCTAAGAGGAGAGCCCCCCGGAGGGGGGGGGGGGTGGAGAGAAAGACATTTTCATTTACTACTCTCTTCTAACCGCTGCAAAACCGTTTTTCAACAGTTGCCTGTTGTTGCTTTCAGGCGCTCCCCTAACCTTCGCGATTTACTAGTGAAGGCCAAACTCCCTTCTTATTTGACTAATCCGCATCCACAACTTCCATCCGGTTCTTTTCGTTGTGGAAAGAACTGCGCTACTTGTCCTTATATTACTGACGGACTAACTACCTATACCTTCCTTTCTACTGGTGAAACGCGCCACATTCAGTCTAACCTGACCTGTGACACTCAAAACCTCATCTACATGATTCAATGTAACCGCTGTAATTTACAATACATAGGAGAAACTAAACGACGTTTAAAAGACCGATTTAATGAACACCGCCGTACCATAGATAACCCTAACAGTAAATCTAAACCCACTACAGCCGCACAACATTTCATTTCCTCGCCTAACCACACTGCTAATGACATACAATTAATCCCCATCGAAAAAGTATTCTCCAACCGAGACTCAATCCGTAAGGCCAGGGAAGCTTTTTTAATTTTAAAAGGCAGAACACTTGTTCCCGATGGCCTTAACATACGCGAAGAAACCTATTAGTTTTTCTACTTTTACTATTTTATTGTCATTTTTAAGCTTAGCATATTTTAAATTTTTTATTTTACACTGTTTACATATTTCCTGTATTTAGTTTTACGTATTTCCGGTATTTCGTAAGATTCCATTATCACCATATAAATTTAAACATAGCCAATGTAAACTCCATTGTACCTGAAGAAGGCTGGTTTGGCCAGCCGAAATATAGTACAAAACTAATTCTCTTATTCTACGTTGTATCGGTCTCTGCTTTTCAATTTCAGTTTTCTATGTGTCAAACCGATTAGACCAACGTATACCGGTAGGAGATCGTAAACGGTTTGCTTGCTTGAACTTTTAATAGTATTTAATAAATAAACGCCGGGTTCGAATAAACGCCGGATCTACGAGGCCGAGTTTTAAATAAATGCCCCCGGCGTTTAATCGAGGAAATACGGTACGTTTTCCATTTACTTACGTCGTTGGGCTTTGAAGCGTCACAATAGATTGGGAAATTAGTTCAATACTATTTGGAACATCAGTATGATTAAACTTATTGTTCCACACTCTGCTTGCATTATATTTTCTTGATTTTCAATTGGAAGTTGTATTTTGTCCTGGAAAAGTACTTATGTTAAAGAAACAAGGATAAATGGAGGGGGACCTATATCCGGGAGGGAGGGGGGGGCTATAATGGGAATATAATTTTTGTTAATACAGGTGCATGGGCCTATAACCGAGAAGGCCTGTAACCGGGGAGGGGGGGAGTAAATTTAGGCTTTAAGTTTAGTTTACCAACTAAACAACAATAACAACAACAGATAAAGAACGTACTAGCGCAGTTGCCCCATTTCTTGTCTCGATCGTAGTTAGGTGTCATGGCGCACCACGGTCGGTTATGGTTTCTTCTTGTACAACTGTTATAACGACGGCCTTTGTAGATGAATGGGAACGAACAGCAGTAACGTGAAGTCGTTCGCCTACGGCAGGAACCTGTAACAAGGAAAAGTGTAACTTAAAGGGGCACTGTCACCAATTTTAAAGATAACTTTAAAAAGCTGAAAGACATATTTTAATCAGAGAAAACCAAAAAATACTGGTTGAGTTTCGTTTAAAACTACTCTACCAGTTCTCTGAGACTTTGATTAAGTGTGTTTGGCTGCGGATCGCTAGGATGGAAATGGTTGCAACTTGAAAACATCGGACTGATGTTTTCAAGTTTTTCCTTTGTTTTTTGGAAAAACGCCAGTAACTGACTAGGGTTTGTTCTTCCTTTGAGAAAATCATTTGATTTCCTTCTCTTGACATTCTTGGAGTATTCTGTTTATGTGAAAAGGAATTTGGGTCAAATTTCAGAACGTTTTCATCCCAAAACGTAAAAATCCCCGTGACAGTGTCCCTTTAAATCATTACTGTTCGAAAAGACGAGCGGAAGAAATTCTCTCTGTCTCGCCTGCTCACGTCAACTCATTGAAAGGAAGGTGGAAGGTGGCTATGATTTGACTGCCACTTTCGCCTTACACGCTTTTTATGGATGCTTTATAAAAGCGGACATCTCATAGCACTTACCATGTATCGTATACACGTCATTAGCCCAAGGGCCTCCTTTGCCGTTCCTACATCGATTAGATCGTCCGTACTTCCGGTAAGTCACGTGAGCTCTTGGACCTGTAGCACACCATCCTTGATGTTGTACAGCGAAAGCTCGGTAACCAAACCTCATAGCAACCAAGGCACATTTCAAGATGGCATCTGCTCGTCTCCTATAGAAACCCGTCACCAATGGATTGCGACCGTCCATCTGTGGAATGGCTCGGCGGCCAGTGTCTCTGTAGCATCCAATGGACTTGACTAACAACAGAAGAAAGAAATATGAGATTGCATTCTCATTCCATGACCATTGCATGACAAATCCGCCTTCACATACGTTTATCATGATATAACCTAGGAGAGGTCTCTCTGGATATTTGTTATGTAGTGCAAACATGATGTCCTTTCAAAGTCGAAAAATCCGCCTTCACATACGTTTATCATGATGTAACCTAGGAGAGGTCTCTCTGGATATTTGTTATGTAGTGCAAACATGATGTCCTAAAGCAGTGAATTAATATTTGAAGCACCTTTGTTTAGGTTTTTAAATAGGAGATAAACATCAATTGCCATAAACGAAGGGTGGGTCGATCCCAGTTCTTAATTGATACCATACAAGTATGATATATATTTCCAGATATTTGGCCTGTTTTCGACGACATCGATATCGATATAAGTATTCTAACTTCATAACTTAATGCAAAACTCATACGGTGAAGTTATCGTTCAGTGTAGAGCCTAGGGTTGAACAGACCAAGAACGCCAAAGATTCTAGAGTGTGAAACTATACTCGAATGTGGTGTTAACAGCACACACACCAAAGGGTCAAAAGATTTGTTTTGTACAAGAACAGAGCAACAGACTAGGGTTTCGATACATGAAACAAACAAGTTCTATACAGAACGCAACTTACCTCGCGATTTACAAAAGCATTCCTCAATCCCATACACATTCCCCGATATTGATCGTATCGAGTTTTAGTATTGACAATGGCTTACCGTTACCTGAAACTAGATACCTAGTTCCTTAAACAAGCGGACCCTCGAAGAAATAAAGGGGTATTTTATGTGAGGTCTACATGTATATGCATGGGTCGAGGTGGGGGAACAGCATTGCTCTGGAAAGCTAGTTGCATGGTAAAGGAAAATACGTCTACTTACTAATAACTCCTGAAATTCTGATCGGTGCAGCTACAGAAAGAAACATATATACAATCAAACGTTTAGTAAGGTTTATAAAAGAGGTTGACACGCATATTTGATAGTAACCGGAGAACAAAAAAAAAAACAAAACAAAACAAAACAAAACAAGAAGAAGAAACAAAAGAAGAAACAACAAAACAGCCAATTCAAGTGCTGATCACTAGTTTTGATTTGAATTGTGGCATTTAAATATTCAGGAACACATTTACACGTAAAGGTCAGAGCCACGTCAGCTTGCAAGTCATCATAAATGGTGCACTGAAGGAAACGAGGCTTAAAATACGCTGCGTGCCAGAAGTTTCGCTCGCGTGTTTTCGTGGAGTAAGACATCGCCTTTTGTAAAAAATAATAATAATAATAATAATAATAAAATACGAGACACAACGTTCACGCGTGGTTGCGAGCGCGAGAAATGCTTGTGGCACTCAGGGTACCATCAAAAGAAACAACTTCAGAGAAAACTTCACTTTCTGTGCAAAAATCAATGGAGCATAACAAATAACACAGGATATGTTCCAAACTACTTAACAAGAACGCTCTAGAAATCAAGAGAGATACCGGACATTGCCATTGATGGTACAGTGACGTCTATTTTTGCCGGTATCAGTCAAGATAAATTTCCTGAATTCTCATTAAATGGCTTTTTGACCACTGAGGTCATGTTCTTTTTTAACAAGTAACTAGCCACAATCACTTTTTACCGAATAAATTGTCACTAAGACACAAAAAAAGAACTTTAAAAAGTTCACCCAAATCTTTGAAGTTGAAATCCGTTCCCATTTGTGGCTACTCGTTGCTAATCATGCATATCACTAGTTTTTGAACTTTAGGATAGCATTTTTTGGCAAACCTGAACCATAATTTTTAGGCGTCCATCGACGCAATTGTATCTTTGGGCTTCTCACACGGATGCTTAAAATGGATGACAGCGTCTCTTTTATCTGACAAGCTTGTGATGTTTTCCAGTTGTCAACTGAATCGGCCCACATACGCTACATGTTTTTGCCAACTGAAACAAGTGATCCCGTAGCGGTTATTGTAGTTGATGAAATTACCACTTACGTCTTCCTCCTCCCCTGCACCACCCCCAGAGTCTGTTTCTGGGGTAGTCAGGAGTGGTTGCACACCAGATCCTTCCGCGTCGATTTCTTGCGCATCCATTGTATCGACGCCCGCGATATCTGAACGGCACACAGCAGTATCCTTGCGTTGTACGATGTCTGCATTTACCTAGCAATTTGATTCAAATAATGCAAATGTTCAAGACGGCAGCAACAATACAGAAATCGTCAAAAACAAAACGAAAGGACTTAGAAAATTTGAATTAGTCCCAAGACTTTTGTCCACCTTTGAAGTCATATGACTAAACCGCGTTGCTGCTTTAAACATTTCATACTTTTTCACAAAAAGAAGTGAAAAAACATACTTTTCTATTAAAAAATGGCTTGTCCACGTGGTACTTGTGACGTCTCATTTCGTATCCATAGAAGCCGATTTTCACGTGCCAAAATGTGTGTAAGGGATTTGCATACAACTACTGAAAAGGGTAGGTACTGATAAAGAAAAATCCTGTTCAAAAAATACTTTAAGGGATGGGGGAAGCATTCACCCCACGATCCCCCGACCTTGTGCGCCCGAGGGTTGAAATATAATTATTTCCTTACTTAACTTTGCAACATACCTGAGATTCTGTAGACGTCATTGGCCCAAGGTCCTCCCTCTCCATTCCTGCATCTGTTGGATCGTCCATACTTTGCAAAGGTTCTCGGAGCCCGCGGTCCTGAGAAACACTGGCCGCTATGTTGGACTCCAATCACAGTGTAACCTCGTCTCGCTGCAGCCAACACGCATTTCTGGATGGCATATTTTCGTCGTCGGTAGTTTCCTGTTAGAAGTCGGCTTTTTCCTTCTAGTAGTTGAGCGATGGCTCTGCGCGAAGTGTCTTTAAAACAGCCGATTCTCTGCACTGAATCAAAAAGATAAAATACGTCAGAAGTTACCTACACAATGAACCTAGATAGTAGAGGTTGTCAAGAAAAAAAATGTGCACAAAATGGCTACTCTAAAAACTAACCGAACTAGCTGAAATATTTTAACTCGATATTGGATGACTTCTATCTCCTGAGAGTCATCCAAGATCTTACGCACACGTACAAATTGGCGTAGCAGATGCCTTCTAGAATCATGGGAGATTAATATTTGCAAGAATTTACTCAATCGGGACGACGGCATTCTTTTGCCGCATGAGCATTTTAATTTAGCTCTAGAGGGCAAGACTTAATAGGTCGAAATTTGCATTTTTCTATTTATACAACGTGCCCATTGTAAAATTTCCTTATCATTTCCCCCTGATGAAGGCTGAACTTTAACCGAAACGTCGGGATTTTTAACTTTATATTTTAAATTTTCTAACACAAATTTTTAACCAGAGTAATTATAAAGTGTTTATTAATACTTGTTATTATCTTTTAACTAGTCTTAACATTTGAATAGACGTTAACATCAGAATCAGAAAGTGCAAAGAAGCAAACAAACAAGTCGAAGTCGATGTTAATGTGAACTTACCTCTTAACGAAGGAGTGACTCTGATGGGCCGAACTACAAAGAATAAAATAAATAACGCAGAAATCCGTAGTTAAAAAGTACAGTACAAAGCAAACATTACTCTGAAGTCAATAAACGATAACGTAATTATATAAGTTTCTAAATAATTTTGGGAATAATAACAGCACATTTCTAGAAAAGTTAAATAAAGTAATAATAGGGACAAATGTGTAAATTTTCAACATTTCGGTAAAATTGCTTCGTTCAAAGATAATTTTCAGTATTGCTGTGAGGATAATTAATGTTTGAATCGACGTCCAGGAAATTCTCGGGTTGTAGGAAAAAGTGGGAATGTACAAACACGTAAAAGAATATTAATAAAAATATGGCCATTTTCGATTTCCACTGCATGACCAAACCCTTTGTACGCATTGTCAAAAAACCGTTTTTTCGTGACATACTCTATTTTGGCCTTTCGGCAGTGCCTCGTAAGCAGAAATAATTGGAAGAGCTCATATCAGGGGCGTTTTAAGAGAATACAAGAACTGTACTATTTTAACAGTAAATACATATACAGAGAAATGTCTTCTTGTGACCACTGAGATCTCGGTATTAAGCAGGACCACCTCAAGATGGCGATCACTTTGTGACCCAAACGAAACTCAGACGTTTTCCAGTTTGAAAAACCACATCATCTTTGCAGGCCCAAAATGCTACCTCCTTTTTAATTTTACTTTATTAAAACAGCCACTATAAATGCCTGGTAGCTTAAACGACTGAAGTAAACAAAAGTGGACAAAGAAAAAGTCAAAACTATCGTTTAAACTGCATATTGTTGCCAACTAATATTTCATTTCTCCTCTAAAACTATGCTTCCTTCCTCTGCTGTTTATCTCTTTGCTTCTTCTTTCTTTTTGTACACTGTCTGGTGACATTATTCGACCCTCCCCTCAGTAAATAAGACAAGGTTCTATCATTTCGGTGGTCATATAAATTGGGTTCAAACTGGAAATTTCCCTACGCCTACGTCAGCCGTAGGTCTGTCGTCGTTTTGACGGTTCCACGTACTGTTAAGCCCCAGCAAAACGTTCAAAAGTTTTCGTCCAAAATCGTGTTGCAAGAACATGTTTTACTGTCTAGCTGCCTCTCTCAACTTTGCATTTAAATGGTTTTCCGTCGTCAAAAGTTGTCAAACACTGTTTGCCCGTTTAGCCACCAAATGTTTCGTGTGATAAACACCATATTGGACGAAAATTTGATCGTTTAGCCGGGGCTTAAACATCTTTTTAAAATATGTCTTCACAATCATAACAGAACCTTTTCCTCCAGGGCAATAACTCCAAAGCCTGTCTCTGTCATAGCTTGGAGTAGTTGCACACCATGGACGAGCGCCATTTCTCCTGGTACAGCGGTAGTAACGTCTTCGTTTATAAAGGAATGGGAACACACAACAGTTGCCATTTGTCGCTCGTGTACGACAAGAGCCTAGGAAAAATGAATTGCAACAGTTACCGTTCTTCGATATCGTAACGTGAGCCGAGGATAGATGGCAAAAATTGCAATAAACAGGAAATAGCTGAGCTCTAAAGTGAAAACAATACACACAAATGTAGATAATCCATCCTCTCACTATTATTTGCGAAATTTTTTACTTCAGCTTGAGACTAACCTGCACAAACGCGTCTTTTGTCATTTTATCCGGCGGTCTTGGCAATCTCGTAACTGGACTATTGCGTTCATGAATGAACAGTCACCTTCAGCAGCTACCTTTTATCGCTTGTGTGACAGGAGCCTCGGAGAAGGGCCATCCGCCATTTGCGAGAGATTTTTAAATATCTCAAATAGTATCCCGTAAAAAAAGACTACATTCCGTTGATATTTAAAACGTTGAGACTTACTGTCTAGAGAATTTGTTTTTTGGCTTGTTCTCGATTAAAATGCGTTTACCAGTTCATGATGTATTTTAACATTCTCGGAAGCTTATATATACATGATTTCTTTTAGGTATTCATCATCACATTCATTTGATATGGAGAGCGCTTCTGAGCTCACAGTTGATCTGCTCCCAACGTATCAGGGTACATAGTAGAGTTTGAATGACCATTGGTGACATGGCAGGGGTTGTAGATGTAGATCTTTGTAGTTTTATAGCTTCATTGATCGGATTTATTAAACAAAATTAAATTATAAAACTCACCTTTCAGGAAGTATACATCGTTGGCCCAAGGTCCTCCTTTTCCATTTCTACACTTCTTTGTTTTTCCATATTTACCATAGGTTCGATAAGCTGTGCGTGATGCTGCACACCATCCCCCATGCTGCACTGCGAACACTCTGAAGCCTCGTCTCCATGCAGCCAGAGCACATTTCTGAATAGCATATGGTCTTCTGCGGTAATGACCTTTTAGAAGACGACTTCGGCCTTCCATGGTTGCTATAGCTCGTCGGCCAGTGTCTCTGTAGCAACCGACGCCCTTTGCTAAAACAGGAATTTCGAAGTGATATTCAGAAAGTCTTTAAAATGGGCTACGTCATAGGATTTTGTAGGCGTATTCTCAAACTGCGCTAAGGCTTTTTGGTGTCCTCGCTGATACAAAATGCTTAAGAACACAAGAAGGAAAATATCAAGTGGCTTTTCAAAGAGGAGGTTCGGGGGGAAGGGGGAATGAGTTCTATCAAGTTACAATCCATTTTCTAATAATGTACTGTTCGGCCTAATGTATTGTTATTAGAGACCTTACCAAACAAGGACGACGATGGCAACGAGAACGTCGATCGCCAAACAAAAGGAAATAATTCGCCAACAATATTTTACTCGCTCGCTGCGCTCCTTCCTAAAGTATTGTTTTTACACTCGCAAATGAAATTCATATCTTCGCGCCGCCGTGTAGTATCCTCTATACTTTATCCATGACCTGGCGTATCGTCCGTTGACTACTTGCCACCTTGACATGATACATGGTCCCTCAAACTTAGCGAATTGAAACTCTTTTGACAGAACACGTTTACTAACCTACTAGCCGTGTAGTAATTCTGACTGTCCTTCCTGCAAAAGGACAAAAATGAGTTGTGAGGCAATGAAAGTCGTGTTCACTGACAAGTATTCTCCACTCCAGGTATATCTACAGATAAACAACGTAAACGACAAAAGAAAACAACAACAACAACAACAGCAACAACAACAAAATAGAGACAACAACTACTACATTCTTAAAGAAATACTTTCTGCGGTAAGCAATAGCTAACAATAAAAAAAAAACTTTAATATAAAATAAAAATGTAAGTAATCCGCTGGTTAGCATAACATCGCTGCTAGCATATGCGGTAGGAAACCAGAACAGACAGGACATGCACAGACAAGTGGCCTTGACAAACATCGGAACCTAATCCTCTAGGGTGGGATCATAGGCGTGACGACAACTCCTGGAAAACTGTTTTCCAGGTAACATCACGCTGTGCAATCTCGGCGCAAAGTTTCGTGTCATTAAGATAATCCAAGAACCTCCTGTAGGTTCTGTAGCCGGATTAAAACAAATTCAGCGGCTTCGGTTTCTGGGCGTGTCAGGATTCCGGATCCGAATTCCGTGCAGTTACGTTTTCGGATTCCGAATACCAGTTCTTGATGAATGTCGAATATCAAAGGCCTGGAATCCAAATTTAAGAGTCAATAATGTTTTAGATTCCGGATTTCGGATGACCTTATATGAGGCTAAACATGTCTCGTAACGGTCTAGTGACTTGGTTTCGAACGCATTGCGAGACACGTAACTGTAAATATTGCAACATCTACTAGCGAACACCTTGTTAAAAGGCGAATCAAAAACAAGATGCTATGTACAACGATTGCAAAGGGTAAATTGACACCCATGCGCTTTCGAATCGACTGTCCAGTGTTACATGCAATTTACCAAAAAGAAGAAAAATATTGCTCACCTCTAGGAATCACTGGACGTACAGGTCGAACAGGCCGCCGCCCTGGCAGAAGAAAAAGAAATGAGATCATTTCCCTGATCGACTATCCCATGTAAACAAACCGATAACTTCGCACACAGCCAAAATATAAAAGCAGAACTTGATTTACGCACAGTTGCAATAGATAAATTTCAATGTGCAAACGTCTACAAACTCACAATTACAAGGGAGAATTTTAAGTTGCAATCTTGACCCGCAACCTTCAAAAAATCGCCCGCATTTTATGCATTTGTGAGTGTAAATCTAAACCATTCTTTTGTTTTGTTTTGTTTTGTTTTTTTTGAAGAAAACAGCCTAATCCCGGTGGGAAAAAGTGGGGGGGGGTAATCCTATATATGGCCTATACAGGGACGTGCCACTGGACAGGGTATGGTATTTGGCCTCTCTGTCCTAAACAGGGTTTATAATTCTATGCGAGTCTGTTCTAAACTGGGTATGGTCAGTACGTTGGTTGTCATTACATATGGCGTATACATTACAAAGCTGGTCTTTGAAAAACCTTAAAATTCTGTAAAACAAGAGAGCGTGTATTTTGTCATTTGTTCAAAACAAGGACCTAAAATGGAGTGTGTTGTCCTACACAGGGTAGGTATTTTGGAGCTTTTTTTGTCCTCAACAGGGTCAGGATTTCAGACCGTTAGCGGCACCCCTATACCAAAACATGGGTCAAGTGCCCCCCCCCCCCCCCCACAAGAGCCTGATAATTAATACATTAACTTACCCGCGCAGTAGCCCCATTTCTTGTCGCGATCGTAGCTTGGTGTCAAAGCACACCATGCTCGCTTGCTGTTTTTCGATGTACAACTGTTATAACGACGGCCTTTGTAGATGAACGGGAACATACAGCAATAGCGAGATGTTGTGCGTTTCCTACAAGAGCCTGCAAAAATAGCATTTTCTCAACATAAGTAAGGAAACGAGTACGCCAGTGCATAGACCAGGGCCCGGTTGTTCGAAAGCCGGTTAACGCTACCTGGGATTAAAATTTCACCAAGATCATTGTTTCTCTTATTTCAAGAGAGTTTTTACAGCAAATCCTAAGTGACCAACGTTTTAAAAATTGACGCCTATCCTGGGTTAGCTTGGAATGAAATGCAACAACAACAACAACAACAACAACGACGACGACGACGACGAAATTCCATTTGAAATGTCTAAAAAGATGGCCTTACCGAATATGAAGTAAACATCGTTAGCCCACGGGCCTCCTTTGCCGTTCCTACAACGGTTGGACCGTCCGTACTTCCGGTAGGTCACGTGAGCTCTCGGACCAGTAGCACACCATCCCTGATGCTGCACCGAGAATGCTCGGTAACCTCGTCTCATGGCTGTTGCAGCGCACTTTTTGATAGCGTCTACTCTTCTTCGGTAGAAATCGCGGACCAGGATATCGCGACCATCCATTTGCGGGATTGCTCGACGTCCGGTATCTCGGAAACAGCCAATGTGTTTTACTACAAGAGACAAAGTATGTTTATATGAAAGGCTGTTCAACAGCCTCGGTTTTGAAAAATAATCTTCAGGTAATTTGCCTAATCGGGGAACGGCCAAATAGCGCGCACACAGTTCTTGCTGCAATGTCAGGCTACTAACTTTGATCTTAAAGATAAGGTCAACAAATTGAAAATATTTTCTTATTAAACGCTGTCGAACAAGCTTTGTAAGAACAGAACTTTGTCTTCAAATTATCATAAACAATATTTGCAGACCAACAGTATATATCTCACGGCTGGCGTATCATGAATCACGAGAAGCGATTCTTTAAACTCAGATAATTGTTTTCAAGCACTTTGTCACAAAAGTTATTTGCATACCGAATTCAACAAATGTCAAACATTGCCCTGTGCTGTTCGTCATAAAATAAAGATCTCTGAAATGCTGTCGAAACAGCTGCATGGAGACCGATACTGAGAATCTGTAAGTTGACAGCTAAATTAAAGAGACATATGAAACTATTATACTTACTGACGACATTAGGCGTTACTTTGGTTGGTGGAGCTGTGGAGATAAATTTCGTATCTTGGTTAAATGAAAGTTTACAATGGGTTTTATGGGTATTGTAATATTAGACTTTGTACGGCATCTTTTTTGGGTATTCTTGTTTAGAAGGCACTGGGATGTGAAAGTGATATTTTCAAAAAAAAATAAAGGGTTCAGTTTCTGTTTAAAATTGCCTTTATTTGTCGTACGACTGTAATGCAAATGCAAAATTGTTGGCCGTAAACAAGGTTTTTACTTAAACAAGAGAAAACTATACTATTGTGTGAGATTTAACTTTCACTAGTTGGTTCCTATTTTTGTGTGCTCTACAGAATTTATGAGAGGTCAAACCATTTTACTCATTTTATTTATTTACCTTATTCAATAAATTTGCCACTCAACAAATACAACATTATAGAATTAACGTATATAGAGTAAAAGAGGCAAAGAACACTCTCAGTAACCATCAGGACTTGTTAAATGAAGACGATCCCCTTGTAAGTAGCTATAAATCAGAATGGCATACATACGGTAAAGCAGACTTTAGAGAAGCAACTCAATAAAGCGTATACGTGAGACCTGAATATAAGAACGATTAATTTATGAATTCCAACTAAATGTTTCTGAAGCATTTTACTGTAACAGGCATCGAGTTTCGTACACTCTTTCATGACCTCGTGCGCTTTCATTCACTCATGCTTTCGTCGACGCCCATATCATAAATAAATGGCTTAATACAAACTGAAAAACTTAAGGCATAAGTTAGATGAAAAACACTTACGTTTTTTTCCTCCCCTGCACCACCCCCATAGTTTACTTCTGCTGTAGTCAGGACTGATTGCACACCAGTATTTTCCGCGTCGATTTCTTGCGCAACCATTGTACCGACGCCCACGATACCTGAACGGCACACAGCAGTATCCTTGCGTTGTGCGTTTTCTGCATCGACCTAGAGACATTGTTGGGAGACATTTGAATTAATAAATTTTGACAAAATATTTTGCGCTGCTCAATGGATTTTGTCACTTTTTCTGGAGCCGTGTTCGTGGAGAGAGAGAGGACAAATAAATCTAACATTACAGTAAGTGTTAAAGACCTTGCCCAATTTTAAGCCTCTAAATTTCTTTAATTTTGATAGCGAATATATCTATTATTTAACAGTTTGTCACTATGCCCATGTATGGTCAATAAGACCTCAAGGTAACGGCCGTAACCAAACAGTTAAAACTGTCCGTAAGTCCGCTGATTTCGAGCAGTCTCTGTGAGGTTCAAAGGCGACCCAATTTCTCTATATTTACAATAACTTGAGCGTTGCGTGTCCCCAAACAAGATCGCGTCGTGAATGTGGAAAAGAGCTGAAGTGTCATGGATTATAGCTAAAGCTGGAAGCTAGCATGAACTTTAAAAAATACCTATAATCCTATACACGTCGTTAGCCCACGGGCCGCCCTTGCCATTCCTGCATCGGTTGGATCGTCCATATTTTGCGAAGGTTCTCGGAGCCCGCGGTCCTGAAAAACACTGGCCGCCATGTTGAACTCCAATCACCTTGAAACCATATTTTGCTGCATCCAAGGCGCATTTTTGTATGGCTAATTTACGTCGCTGGTAGTTGCCTCGTAGGAGTCTACTTCTCCCTTCCCTTAGTGGTATAGCTCTTCGGCCTGTGTCTTTGAAGCACCCGATCCTTTGGACTGAATGAAGAAATTATGAAACAAAAGTTCATAGATGATACTCGGGCTCTTGATAAGATTAACACGGGGCTTTTTTTTTTTAGGTCAAAGTGTACTGAGTGTTTCGCATAAACGAAATGATGCCAGTGTACTAGGGGGAACAAAATATATGAATTGTCAAAAGCGAACAAACTATAATACCTTCAAGGATTTTTCAAAACTTGAAAAAGGGAACGTAATTAATATTTGAGTACAGTATTTTTTAAGAAAAAGCATCCATAATTTTCTGGTTTCCATTCGTAAAACTTGGTCCTTCTGGCTTTCAATGTGCTACCATTGTCCTCAATGCATCTGAGCACACACTGATATGAAAAATACTTCCGCAAAGAATCTAATTTCCAAGAGATCCGAAACAGGTTAGCAGTATTAAAGGCTAAGTCCTCAAAAGTGTGTAACCACAAGTTTAAAAGACAGTACTTACGAGCAAACAATCCTGAGACCTTGATAATAGTGGCTTGGGAAAAATGCAGAAGAATATTGAATTTTAGTCAAGCAAACGTAAAATATAAACAAGCAAACAAGAAGTTCCGGTTTGAGCGTCCTTGATAAGTGAAGAAATGAAACGAGAAAAAATAACATGGCATAATTTTGCATAAATTTACATAATTTGCATAACTGTCAATCATTTCCATAAATTTACATAAAATCACATTTATTCGAAGAACAGCAGGACGTTCAGAGAAACGACTTACTCCTGATAATTTCGGTTGCTCAGTTCCTAAGTTTTGTGGATATGAAATACTTACTTTATATAAGATCTCAACGTCGGTTGTTGCTGAAATTGTTGGGTATATTTTTCGACAAAACTATTGCCTCGCATCGAAATTTTTTAATCATCGCGGCACTAATGTTATGGCATGCAATTTCTATATAGGCAAAAAGCAGAGTCATTTGATGACAACTACGAATAACCTGGGGCGAGCCAATCGGAAAGCTCAAATTTTAAAGGAGCTACGTCACGGATAACGCATCTTGAAAAAGTCAGGCCAACTTTATCGCGTTTGACATTCGTCATCCGTTTTAATCTTCCTCGGTCGTAACAATCCTTGTTTAATTTTGGTTTATTATTACTTCTTTGGTGTTTTTCTACCTTAGGGAACTATTATCTTGCGGTTTCCTTCAATGTGAAAGTAGTAGCTTTGTCAGTTCAGGAAAATGAATGAAAATACCGTGCCATAGCTCCTTTAATAACCGAAATTGAGAATGTAATAAAGTCTCATAATTTAACTGATCTCATACAAACCTCCACAGTTGCCCCATTTCCTGTCTCGATCGTAGTTCGATGTCAAAGAGCACCATGGTCGTTTGTGGTTCACTCGGGTGCATCTGTGATAGCGCCGGCCTTTGTAGA
Source organism: Siderastrea radians (assembly GCA_964017195.1). Lineage (NCBI taxonomy): Eukaryota > Metazoa > Cnidaria > Anthozoa > Scleractinia > Rhizangiidae > Siderastrea > Siderastrea radians. The sequence continues at coordinate 29,270,421 of OZ024896.1, read as the reverse complement.
TGAACGGGAATGAACAACAGTCGTTGCGAGTTGTTCGTGCTGGGCAAGATCCTATAAAAGATTTAAAACAGAATGTACCAACTAAAAGTTAACCCACTGTGACTCGTCTATCGCACTGGATAGCTTAGGGCTAAGTCAAACATCGAACCGAGCCTATTGCAAATTAGCAAAAACAATAGCTTTTGCTTATTTGAATTAGGTTCGGCACATGAAAAATTCGACGTTTGATCATGACCTAGGCCTTAGCTCGTACTTTAACACCTTCCATACCTACTTAAAAAAAAAACGTTAGTTAAGGGTAAATCATGATAAACAATGAAACATAAGGTCAATGACATAAAAGTAATTTTGATAAGAAAACTGAACTCGTTTTCATCCTAGTGGTGAACATCCACGCTGTTACTAGTGTAAGGTAAAGAAGAAAAACTTTGCTCATGAAAGTGGATGCCTGTGCAGTTCCTGCCAAAAAAACATTGGTCCAAAAAACGGAAAAATGTAGAAGTTTCGAATTGTCCACTTAAAACACAAACAGTTACAGTGGTTCTGAAAAAAGTAAGTTTTTAGCGCTGAAAGTGTAAGGGAGTTGTACTCAGTTTGTCAAAAGCATGCGGCTAAAAATGACCGTCGCCATCATCATCTAGCGACAAATTTTAACAGATTCTAATAGAGTTTATGCATATGAACTCTTTGTACTAATTCATTTACCTTTCAGAACATAAACATCGTTAGCCCACGGCCCTCCTTTTCCGTTTCTACAACGGTTTGATCTTCCGTATCTGCCATATGTTCGATAAGCCGTACGCGATGATGCACACCATCCCCCATGCTGCACTGCGAACACTCTGTAGCCTCGTCTCTCTGCAACCAGAGCGCATCTCCTGATGGCATCTTTTCGTCTGCGGTAATGTCCTGCTAGGAGATAGCTTTTACCTTCCATTGTCGCGATAGCTCGTCGGCTAGTGTCTCTGAAGCAACCGATGCCCTTTGCTGGTAAAAAAAAAATGTGGCACAATGTTAGATCATTTTGTTGTATGAAGAACCCGATCATAATCTGTTTGGATTAAATCTGTAAATAATAGTTGAAGTATCAAGAAAAAAGCAAGAGAAATGGTATCAAGCCAGAAAAGAACAAAGATAATTTCCGTATATAGCAAATCCATCTCTTTGACTTTTGATCCAAAACTAAGCTGAAGTACATTTTGGTATCACAAGTACATTTGGATTTTAAACAGGGTGCTTTCGACATTGCTGCTCCTAGCACAATGCGGGACGCGTGTTACAACGAACCTAGTAAATATGACCTCTCTCGCCACTAGTCTCCCAGTAGCTCAGTGTCTAATTTAGTGCGCCCGACGGTGTATGCAGTGTCATGGTTTCGATTCCCGTCGGGGACGCAGATGTTTTCTTTGTCCCGCGCTGGCAACAAACAGAATATTCCATCTTTCTTATTTCTTTTTTCTTACATGTAAGTTCTAAAGTGACGTAACTCACCCAACAATCCTGTTGTGACGCGGACCACCCTGCCTATAAAAAATATATTATTAATAATAAATTTGGTTTTATTATTTTTGTTCCACTAGATTTAGACATCAAATGATAGAAATTCATGGAAAAGCTCCACCTTTTCGTATATAAAATCCATCAAGTGATTTTAGCTTTAGAGACAGTGGAAAGAAATAATGCTGAAATAACACAGAGCGACGTGCAAAAGAAGTGAAACCAACCTCTTTTTGGAGGAACAACCGGTCGAACAGGTCTGACAGGACGTCCTGTAACAAAGAACATACACAGTTAAATCCCTCATAGGGTACTAGAAAAAAGCCAATTCTAACCAGTCTGATGATCAACCAGGTACTTTTAAATGCACAGGCAAACGATGCAGCACTTGTCCTTTCATTCACAATGCGGACAAAATAGCAGGACCCAAGCGACCGATTAAAATTACTGATCGCTTTACATGCACCTCCACAAATGTTATCTATTGCATATAGCATGCACTTTATGTAAAAAGAGGGAGGAGACTAGGCGGCCGTTTCCGCGAACACCTACGAGATGTTCAAGGAAATGACAAGGACGCATCCAACCCAGTCTCCTGACATTCAATCTCTCTATCATTAATGCGAGCATATGGCGATCTGTGGCCTTTCCCTACACCAAGGTAACACGGAAAACCGTAAAAATCTAGAACAAAAATTCATTTTTCAAATCAGCACATTTAATCCCCACGGTATCAAAGAACGCTTTCATTGAACTAATTTATTGTTGTTTTTCACGTTGCCATGTTCCTACCAAAAGCGAAACCAAGTGCAACCCACAATTCCGCGATTCGCTCTGACGAAGGGCTAACGCTCGAAACGTCAGCTTTCATTCTCTTTGCAGTGGCTAATTTACCTTATCAACTCAGTTGATAGATCCAAAGTTATTTGTGGGTTGAGTTTGTAGTTGGCTCTCGTCCTTGACCGAGAGGTTTTTCTCCGGGCACTCCGGTTTTCCTCTTTCCTCAAAAAACCAACATTTGTAAATTCCAATTAACCTACATTTAGCTTGGTGATTGCCTTTCTAAACGTTGTTTCTTTCTTTTCTTTCTTTCCGTTACATGATCTATTGTACATAAATATGTCTGCTAGAAGCAACCTGTCTTACCGCCCGCGCAGTTGCCCCATTTCTTGTCCCGATCGAAGTTAGGTGTCATGGCGCACCATGGTCGATTGTGGTTTCTTCTTATACAACTGTTATAACGACGACCTTTGTAGATGAATGGGAACGAACAGCAGTAACGGGTTGTTGTCCTTTTTCGGCAATAACCTAGAAGGCGACAAATAAAAACACTCAGCATAAAAAAGAAGAAAAAAACAATCCCGCAAAATCTTATTACTCAAGTGAGAGTGATTCATTATCTCCAGTTTTAGCCGGTATCTTACAGACCTGTAGATCAATATGATGAATAAAGGTCTTTATAAGTCGTTAATTAACAATCATTCTACGAGATATGGATCAGCGATACTGGCCTTGATGGAACAAAAAGAACAAAAAATGCAAACAAAAGAGCCCCCAAGAGGTCATTTCAAACCATTACGAAACAAGGCTAGTTGAAGGTGTGAAACACTGAGACGAATTACGAACGACTTACGCAAGTAGTCTACTGAAGGCTACTATTGTCATATCGTTTTTCTCAAGAAACGGAAAACTCTGTTTTGCTTCTCTTTGGTAAATAAATGAAGAAGTATTCATTAAAATTTGAGCCGTTAAACATACCAGATATCCTGTATACATCATTTGCCCAGGGGCCTCCTTTGCCGTTCCTACATCGATTGGATGGTCCGTACTTTCGGTAGGTCACGTGAGCTCTTGGACCAGTAGCACACCATCCCTGGTGCTGTACAGCGAAGAATGGCCAGCGGTACTTCATAGCAACCAAGGCACATTTCAAGACGGCATCGGCTCTTCTCCTGTAGTAACCCTTCACCAAAATGTTTCGGCCATCCATTTGAGGAATGGCCCTACGACCGGTGTCCCGATAGCAGCCAATGGAACGGACTGGAAGTCAAAATGGTGCGTCAAAGACCAACTAATTTAATTTATAATTCCACTGTTGCTTTATTTTACCGTATAAGGGCAAGAGAACGCGCAAAATATGCCAGCGTATCACACTGTACAGTCCCAGTTTGACCGGTTTTTTGCTCAAGGGGGATGAAGCAAAAGCAAAATGGAATGGAATAATAAACTTATTTGGCGCTTTGGTCGATAACATGCGCGGACGTTTTACGCATTGCTTGCATTTTTCCTCGCCCCTGCAGGGTTCGGAAAGATACTATGCAACTCGTAAAACATCCGCGCAAAACACCAAATAAGGTGTATATATTGCTGTGTTTGCTCTCAAATAGCTTCTCTGAGGGCCCCAGGTAAGATAATAAGCCATCACAGGATTACCTCCGTCATTTTGGTGGTTGTCCCTATGTCTCGACGGTACTATTTCTTCACTTGGATATGGAGCAAAGGCTTTTGTCTATACGGTGCCGATATTCGGTCTTTAAGCACAATTTAAAGAAACTGTTTTAACTTAGAACTGAGAGCTGAGAATATGGAATCCCAACTGAGCATGAGTTATTATCGGGAGGGTAGGGTACCGGACAAGTAAAGTACGTGCACAACCTTAATAATAAAATCATTCGATGCACAAAGATATTCTCGTGCGTCTATCTGATAGAGTAGAATATCCAATTTAGGTCGTATGGGTAAAAGTAAGTAAATTATAGAAAGGAGAAAATTACTCACTCGATACTCCACTGATTCGTATTGGAGGAGCTGAAAGAATAATAGCAATGGGAGGTTTAGGTTAGAGCTTACGAATTTGACGTCACGTCAGTACCAGAGGCATAATAATGTAGGATGCTGCAACATCAATGAGACAATATTGACATGAATTAACATACAACATTTCAATTTTCCTGCTTCAACAACACAAATGCAAAAAGAGGGTCACAGAAAGCACTTAAAAGCCTCGTCATTCTTGTGACATTCTTAATCGTTAACCATTTCAAATTTTCCCGCTACAATAACACGAGTGCAAATAAGAGAGCCTATGTTAAGTTCGCTCAGTTGAATGCATGCAACAGAAAACATTTAAAGGTCTAGCCATTCTTGTCAATATTTATTTAAGACTCACCAAAATAAAATCTGGGCTGAGTTGATTAAAGCACGATTAAGTTAACCGAGGATTACGCAGTCGCAATACCCAGTGAATAAACTCTCTATTACCTCTCTTTCCCCTGCAGTAGCTCCACTGCCTCCCACGTCTGTAGTCTGGAGTAATTGGACACCAGGCCCTTCCGCGTCGTGTTCTGGCACAACTGTTATAACGACGCCCTCGATATATGAACGGAAAAACACAGCAGTAGCCGCTCGTGGTCCTTTGCCTGCATTTGCCTACAAAAAGAAGAAAATCAAATCTCTTGTGCATGGCCATTGAAGGAAAGGAAGGAAGTATGGTTTTGAGCAATTATTTCCTTTAAAGCTGTGTGTGCTTTCAATATAGTTCCAATATACGTCTGTTGATGCAATCCATGGCCCCCATTAAAAAGCATAATTTGTTCAATTCAAATTGCAGTCAAATCCCGTCTAAAGCCTCGAAATTTCTTTCAGGCGTAATCGCAATTTCTTTAATTACGAATCTCGCTGCAAGGTTCATTTTCCTAATCTGATTTCATTTCCGCAGTTCGTATATGATTTTTCATATATTCGTTGTCATCAAATTTTATTAGGACCTAACCTTTACATTTCTATATTAAAGTAGCGTTTTGGTTACGTCTGAGTCATGTATACTGGTATTCTGAAATTTTAGAAGAAAATGCCGGATCCTACAATCAGCCCCACTCCTGATCGCACACCAGAATCAACTAGCCCAGGCCAAGGAGATTTCAAAGAAACAGAAGAGTCTTACAACAACTTAAGCTCCCAGCAGAAAGACGATTCTGAAGCATTACCCTTTGGATGCCAATCTTCAATCTTCATTGATCATTTTTTGTGACGATACATTACATTTTAAAGAAGTAAAATAAAAGGGGGCTCTTATATCTTGCCAAAGATGATGTGATACCTATAGCTATAATCCTGTAGACGTCATTAGCCCATGGCCCGCCCTTGCCATTCCTGCATTTGTTTGATCGGCCATACTTTGCAAAGGTTCGCAGAGCCCGCGGTCCTGAAAAACACTGGCCGCCATCTTGGACACCAATGAGCGGGTAACCATACCTAATGGCTGTGTAGGCACATTTTTCAATGGCTTTTTTGCGTCTTTGATAGTTTCCTTTCAAGAGCACACTTCTTCCTTCCAGTGGTGGAATGGCTCTGCGAGATGTGTCTCTGAAGCAACCAACTCTCTGGACTGCAACGGTAGATTAAGGTGGAGGTGGTGAGCGGGTAAGGTTAGGAAAGGTTAAGGAATGTAGGTAAGGAGAAATAAAGCAAAATAAAAATAAATAAGGAGGAGATGGAGGGGAAGGAAAGATAAGGGGAAGATACGTACAAGTAGCAGCGGTAACGTAGCTCTGGAAGCAGTTATTCAATTATGTTCTAAAGGAAGGAAGGGAAAAATAGGGAGGACAATAAAGTAAAGAAAGGAAGGGAAAAATAGGGAAGGAAAGGGGGAAGATACGTTAAAGCAAGGGAGAGAACGTAGTGTAACGAAGGGCAAGGTGGAGTTGAAGTGAGGTAGGGAAACGTTAGGGTAGACAATGGAAGGCAACGGGAAGGTACGGAACCTAAGGTAAAGGAAAGGAGGAAAGGGACGGGAAGAAAGAAATCAAATGAAGAGAAGGGAATTAAAAGGGAAAGGAAGATCTGTCACTTGGCCTGATAAGAGCTCACAGTTATGTATTTTTGCTATAAACAGTGTTTAAGAACAGTTTTAAAATGAGACACTTATTAGGATTGCAGCATCACTTTTCTTGAGAAGGGTTGGAGTCATCATTGCATGCGCACGCTTGGTAGGTTTAAGAATTTGGTGATGTTTGTTTTGAAGGTTTGGTGTGTTCTGTCTGCAAAATATCGTTTGATCGGATTAATTAATGTCTGAAGGAATTTTGAAATTCCAAGATCTGGTCGTTAAAGTTTGAATTTCGAAGACGTTCCCTGCCAAACGTTAAATGCTTAAGATACGGTCTGTGAATTTTCAAATTTTATGAAATTCCAGGAAAAGTAGTGGAGTCAACAACTCTTGAATATTTACTTTCATTTTTGGTTATGAATAGTCTTGGCAATACTTACGCACAAATGGTGGTGTCAGTCTAGGCACTGTTAAACAAAACAAATTGGAGTCAGTAAATCATAAATACCAATCCACTTGAAAAAAAAAAACAAAAAAAAAACAATCCATGGTCCAGCCATAAATGCGTTTAGGTTTATGGTTAATGGTTAATGCTGCAGTGAGTGAGATGGGGTGATTCTATCTTTTGAATGCAATGCTGCAAATTTGCACTCTTTTGGCACAGCATTGCTGTGATGCTGGTCATACTGTACAAAGGACGTCTTAGTTTTGAGTCTATGGATGAAATCCTAAGTTGTGATCATCAATTCAAATGAAAGCTACTAAACAGTACCTTTATATGCTTTCAAAAAACATTAAAATGAAATATATTTAATAATAGTTTCTTTTGGAACTGTCTGGTTTCAGTCTATCCACTGTGAAAGATTATATTCAATGGTAGCAAGATGACAAACAATGTTGTTACCTTTTACTCTTCCTCCGCCTGGGCAGTAACCAAAGAGTTTATCTGCGTCATAATTTGGAGTTGTTGCACACCATGGACGTTTGGACCTAACTCTGGTACAGCTGTTGTATCGTCGGCCGCGGTAGATGAATGGGAACACGCAACAGAAGTTACTAGTGGTTCGTTTGCGGCATGAGCCTGGAACATAAAAATGCAGTTTTTAATTGACTGTGTTCAGTAACTCTGCAAGGACATTCATAGTGAACGAAGTGTACTGTCTTTAGGCCTGAAAGTATTCGAAACTATCACCTTTAGCGCAACGGTTCCATGTTTTAACCATGGAGCTACAAAGAATTAGGAAAAACGAATAATTTATTTAACATCGAAAACGTAGGGAGTGGTTGCCCAGTCTCCCGAGCCAAGGGCTCACATGAAAAACGCTCTACCATTAAAACATAAAAAAGTAAAAAGAAGACAAATATATATATATACAAAACTGTTTACAAATTAGAAATGATGCATGGACTAATATACAAACGATACATAAGAAAAAAGTTAAAACTAGGTTAAAAAGTGAAAGAAAAAACTGTACAAGAAAACATGTGAAGCGCTAAGTCATTTAAAGGAACTCTGTCAATTTTAAGTATCATTTTTAAAAAGGGGCACATTTTCATCTATGGAAGCCTGAAAATAATTACCCATTTCTGGTAAAAATGGCTATGTTAGTACACAGAAAGTGTAAAAAAGTTTTTTTTTTTTGCTACAGAGAGCCAGGATAGAAATTGATTTCAACTTTTAAAATTTGGGCAAACCGATGCAGTTTCAAGTTCTCCCCTTGTACCTTAGGTAAAATCCGTAAGCAAATTAATCTTGGCTTATTCTCTCTTTGATAATTCACTTGATATCATCTCGTTAGTGGTCAAGAAACAATTTAAGTATCAGCAACGTACTATTGATAAAAAATAAGCAAAGGTTTGTCAAGAAAATTATCATGAAGCTTCCTTTGTAATAAGAAAGAGAAAGATGGTAAATTAGGAGCTAAATTGTGTATCTAACGTGTAGCACTAAATTTTCGCGGGAGTTTTTTACGAATGGACGGTTTTGCGAGAACTAATTTTTGCGATTGGGAAAAACTTTTTTTCTCGCTAGGAATTATTTTTTCGCGATTTTCAGAAAGACGCCTTCTATTTGGAATTATTACATTCTCGTTTCTTCAGCACAAACAATCAAAAACTGGTGAACAACATGCGGATGTATAAAGCTTTGTAACAGAGAAATACTTGTAGCGTACCAACTGCAATTTTATTTCTGAATGCTTTGTTTCTAATTTTGTTTTATTTCTGAATTAACGAAAGAGTTGTTTTAAGTAAATGGGGACCAACATAATGTTCCATGACATGTAAAAGGCGATCTTTGTATATAGTTTCGACAGGAGCTTAAATTGTTTTTCGAGAAAAGTTTAGCAAGAAATTTTTATTCGCAGGAACTTTTTTCTGTCCTTAACTCATCATGCTACTATTTTAAACATTTAAGAGTAAACCTAGGGGAAAAAGCAATTTGTCTTATGAGACATTTGGTGGTGAAACTGGTCCGTGAGGGCTTATGATGGTGGGTTACGCTTCGTGCCCCTACGTGGAAGTTATCTTAAGAACCTTGCACCAGTCAATCGTAAGCTGAGGGTGTTAGTATGTGGTTTATATACTCATTGGTCAAAAAGTCATAAGTTTATTGGTTGGGAACAGACGAAAACGTGGTTGATCATGAAAATGTCTGTATCCTATTTGTAGGTACGTTACTTATCCAATGCCGTGCTTTATTGTAACTCGTTTTGGCTGATTTTGATTTGGCTGTAGTCTCCCATTTGAGCGAGTTAAATTATTTGTGGTTGTAATGGTTGATACCTTTTTGAAAGCGGTGAGAAAACAAGGGAACCCAAAACGGTTTCTTTATCACACAACACGAAAGACCAAACCAACCCGCAGCTTGCCAAAAACGGTTGATGCCAAAACACGACTTCAATACATTCACAAACCTCTTAGAACATAAACATCATTCGCCCAAGATCCTCCTTTTCCATTTCTACACCTGTTTGATCTCCCGTATCTGCGATAGGTCAGATGGGCTCTTTTCGTAGATGCACACCAGCCCCCATGTTGCACTGCAAAAACTCTGTAGCCTCGTCTTGCTGCAGCCAGGGCGCATTTTTTTATTGCGTATCGTCTTCTTCGATAGCTTCCTCTTAAAAGACGACTTCTGCCCTCCAGGGGATGTATGGCTCGTCGACCAGTGTCTCTGAAGCAACCAATGCCTTTGGCTGAAATGGAACAATGCAAGTAGGTATTTAACGAAAATATCAAACTCCACGAGACATTGGCTTCTGAGCGTACAGTCTGTACCGACCATTAGCGATATTGAAGAGCCTGTTCTCACGAAAGGGGAAACGAGATATTTGGCGGCATAATAAATGTTTTAAGACCATGAACTTTGTAAGTCGGTCCAACAGTTGAATAAATTTTAGATGGAACCACTTTATGTTTGTAATGAAAATAGGTAAAACGTGTGTAGAAAAGCTATTCCAATGTTAAACCTCCTTGTGATAGGAAGTAAGCATCCTTTGACAAATAGTGCGCGCCACAATTAACAAGCTTGTGGATATTTTAAGGGCCAATATATGGTTGCGGTAAACTGGCAACTGCTGCGCTGAGAAATAAGCCCTGCTCAACGGAAAGCGTAAAAATAGTCCTAAGTTCAGTCAATTTAAATCGACAAAAACAACAGCCGAATGCAAACGAATCTCGAATCCACAAAATGAATCCCCCTCCTCGAGCAGTTTCCCTTGCTTAGCTCCCGATAACATAAATGTCTGACTAACTGGCACAATTAATAAGACTTACTGATCACAGCTCTGGTCTGTATCGAGAACCAGGCAACTTTTTTGATTCCTTGCCTAGTAAGGCATTCTTTAAACAACCTTTCTCGCAATTTGTAACAAGTCTGTAGTCGTTGCGAGACAGGTTGCACAATACGTAGCGTAGTGTTACTCGAAAGGCGCTCTCAATTCGCGTGCGGTACCGTAATGCGCGTGTCACTTGACTTACCTATTAAACTAACAGTGATTCTTACCGTCCTTCCTGCAAGATAACAAAACATCAAACTCTTCAGTTTTTGAACATGCTTCTGACAACAACAACGATACTAAACAATCACAAAACGTATAGAATTTCAACTGACAAAAAATATTGAATCTTGTTCCACTAATGACCACAATGAGGTCAAGACATCTCTGCTGCAACCGTTGCTCTTCCTTTGACTTAAAACGGATATTTTCATACTTAATTCACTAAAACTAAACAAAAATGTACCGTCTGGCGTCAAGGAGACACATAGATCACATAGAGCAAGGTCAAGCGTGCAACGATTTGTAACACAACAGCAACAATAACAACGTTCTTATACCATCGCATTCCCAGTGTTAGCTTGTGCTATCTGGAGTAAGAAATCTAAGTTTCAAGTCTCAAAACTAATCTAGTTTCTTAACGAAGAATTTTTGATAAACAGACTTTACTACGTATATACTTCGCATACAGTTTAATTTTAGTTTTTATTATTTTGCACCACCCTCAAGCTGTAGAGTTTTAACTTTATCGTGCTAAAATAAAGGCTGTCTCTCTCTGTCTGTTTGTCTGTCTGTTTGATCAAAGCTAGCCTTCAAGACATGATGCCCGTATATCTTAAACTTTTTAATTCAATTCTTATTTCAGGTAAAATGCCCGAGACGTGGTGTCGCGGCCTTATTACACCAATATATAAATCAGGTGATAGAAGTGATCCGTCAAATTATCGGGGAATTTGTGTTTCAAGCTGTCTAGGAAAATTGTTTTGTTCTATTTTAAACCAAAGACTGCTAAAGCATGTCAACTCGTGTAACATTCTCCACAATTCCCAGATTGGTTTCCTACCAAACAATCGTACAGCAGACCATGTCCTCACAATAAGAACGTTAGTAGATAAATATGTGCATAACCACAACGAGAAAATATATGCTTGTTTCGTAGATTTCAAAAAAGCTTTCGACTCTATTTGGCATGTCGGTCTCTTATATAAGTTGTTACAAATAAATGTCGGAGGGTGCTTTTACAATTTGATTAAGAGTTTGTACTCGAACTCTACATGCTCTATAAAGCTTGGACAAAATCAAACACGACCCTTTCAATATGCCAGAGGTGTACGACAAGGTTGCACTTTAAGTCCGTTACTGTTTAACCTTTTTATTAATAATATACCTTTCTCTTTCGAAGAAACTTTATCTGACCCCTTTGTCTTACCAAACGGCGCGAAATTTTAAAAATTCTCTTTTATATGCGGACGATCTAGTAATATTATCAAGATCCAAAATAGGATTGCAAAATTGCTTAAATATGTCATCTTCCTATTGCATTTCATGGATGTTAAGTATCAATCCTAAAAAGACTAAAGTTATGATCTTCCAAAAACGCGCAAAAAGATGTACTGAGTATAGTTTTCATATTGACAATGAAAACATTGAAGTTGTTCAGAATTACACCTACTTAGGAACATTAATCTCTTCAACAGGAAACTTTTCATTGGCGCTTGACAAATTGAAAGAGAAGGCTCTACACGCTCTTTTCAGCCTCAGGAAACACACACATATCAGCAGTCTGTCCCCATTCCTTGCAAATAAACTTTTTGACGCTATGATCTCTCCAATTTTAACTTACAACAGTGAAATCTGGGGAGTATATACCAAACCTGATTTCAAGTCTTGGGACAGTTCACAGATTGAAAAAGCTCATCTCCAGTACCGTAAACGTTACTTAGAAGTAAGCAGTAAGGCATCGAATGTAGCTTGTAGAGCTGAGCTTGGAAAGTTTCCTCTTATAATAGCTATTAATCAAAAAATAATTAATTACACCTTATATCTCCACAATAAGGAAAATGACTCTATTGTTAAACAGTTCTTTTTAATGTCATCTGATCTTCATAACATCAGCGAAAATAGGTTTTACTCTAATGTTATGAGGATGTCTGAATATTATAATTTGCCTGATTTTGACCCTACTTTCTTAACTGATGCTAAGATTAAACACTATGTAAGTCCTATGCAACAAAAGTATATTTCACACTGGCAACATACTATTCGAAACTCTAAGAAACACTTTTAAGGACGAATATACACCTACTATTTAGATCTTACAAGAAAACTAAATAACAGGAAAGAATTAGTGAAACTTAGAATAGGTAATCATAAATTATTGATCGAAACTGGCAGATATGATCAAATCCCAAGGGATAATAGACTCTGCCCTACGTGTGAATCAAACCAAATTGAAGATGAAATTCATTTACTTTTCCATTGTACTAAATACTGTAGTTTTAGAGATGAATTTTACAAAAAAATAGAGAACCAAAAACCAAACATAACACAATTACCTCCCATGCAAGCCACCAAAAAATTAATGAATTCTGATAATTATTATTTAAATACTCAACTGATGAAGTTCATTTTGAGATGCTTATCTTTACAAAATAATCTTCTATCGAATGAAAGTAATGTAACGCATACATATATAATTGCTTTTTTTCCTATTACATGATTATGATTTTTTATAAGTTTCGCTTTAGTTAAGTTTTACGCTTTTGCAATACTGTATGTACTTATAGTCATGCAAATAAAGCTTGTTGTTGTTGTTGTTTGTCTGTCTGTCTGTCTGTCAAAAACTGTAAAGTAAAACTGTTTAATCTACGAAAATAGTCACATAACCTGTCAGAGGCATTATCGTTTCGCAAAGCAATAGTCAGTCACTACTTAACTGAGGTTTGATATTTCTATGTTCGGGAAAAATACAAAATTAGTCAAGATTCCTTTGTCCTTTGTCTTTTAATTCCAACAAAACACTTACAAACAAAGAAAACAGGAAAAGCACAAATTCTGAGCAGAAAACCACGGATTCATGAAACAAGAAGGTGAAACTGGGCGTTTTAGACAAATTCCTGTTCTCCTATTTAAAAACGATGACCTTTCCCTCACTCAATCATAGTCAAATTTTTGTAGATTGGAGCGTGAGTGTTTACCGATTATTTCGCGCGTTCTATCTTTGTTCCTGCCTTCTACTTCTCGTATTCTTTCATATAGTTATGAATATGTTCATAATAATAATAATAATAATAATAATAATAATAATAATAATAATAATAATAATAATAACAATAACAATAACAATAACAATAACAATAACAATAACAATAACAATAACAATAATAACAATAATAACAATAATAGTAATAATAATAATAATATTTCGGCTTTGGGAGCACTTAAACAGTCTCTGTGCTCTTACAATTATACAGATAAAAAGAAATCTAACTAATACTAATACTAATTACAATAAAAAATAACTAAATCTGTACTAATTTACAATTATTATTCAAAGCTAGAAACTACATAACAATAATAATGATTAATTCTTGAAAAGGAAGGTTTTTAAACTCGTATTGAAAGCGGCTACAGATGCAGAGTTCAAATCACTTATTAATTACTATTTAGAAGAATCAATCGGTAGAATCAGAACTAAATGAATATGAAAAAAAAAACTACAGGCTTAGGCGTGACAATTTGTGAATAAAACTGAGATCATTTCACTATAAACAGGGCATAGAACAAACGAAAACTAGACCAAATTCCAAACATTTTTGCGACAGAAAGTCTCAGATAATAAGCTAATTTGTTTAAGAGATAAAATGGGGGGAGGGGGGATTCGGTGTACTCAAATCAATTTAGTTTTGATCGTAACATATACCTCTTTTCGGTGGTATGGGAGGTCGCACAGGTCCCTTCCTGAAGCATCTCCCCCTTCGGCGAAGGATCTGTCTCCTCGTAAGAGCTCTGTTAAACACTTGCATACAGGAGATTCGTCCTCGGAAATACCTCCGGTCGCCAATACGAGTTCCCATTCTTACGGGGTAGTTAGTAGCCAGTCTAAATCGACCAACATATAAATTCACAGTAAACCTGTTATTGACAAACAACTTCGCCCGCCCTGTCCGACTGTTGTATGTTGCACCAACAAACTGCCATCTATTGGGTGAAACACTTCTACTCATCACCGCTCTGGAGAAACGGCGTCCTCTTCGGTGCGTAAAACGTGCAAACAGAATTCTCGGTGACACCATCCAAAAGTGTACACCCCAGCCGTTCGGCATGTAGTTGAAGATGGGACCCGCTCTTCCCTGGTGGTAGATCCAGGCAAGCAGCGTGATAGATCGCCTGGTATCAAGCCTTCCACGGTTGGGAAATTGAATGTAACTGTTATGCCTACCATAGAAGTAATAGGAGCCGCGAGGCTTCCCATCGGGGCCTGGGGCAAACCTTACATTCCTCACAACGCCTGACGGGTTTCTATTCCGGCTGATATCCCGGCCACCTGTGCGTGCTGACAGAGGGTACACGGCGGAGGCACGTACAGGACCTAAGAAGATATGTTATAAATTAAAAAGACGCAGAAAGTGGCATAACAGAACGTTTAAATATTACCGATATTAAACTCACTCTGCCTAAAAAAAAGCCCGTTTACTGGTGACCGTTTACTGGTGAGTTCAAACTGCAAAAAATAACGACGTATAATCCATCCGTTGAACGCCTTTACACCAGAGGTACCACAAGACGTATAACAGACACACAAAAATTTCATCCCAAGCTAGTCCTAGATGGCTAGCCCAAGTCGACTCGGGCACGGCAAACTGAAACAAAAGCACAAGAAAAATAGTACAATGTCTTCTTAAGCAACTACAGTGGTATATACCACGCGCTCTCCTTTTGTATACACATTCCACAATGACATGCTAAATTGATGTTAATTTGTCATTGTAGAAGGCCCATAAAAGGCCCACAGATGCGCTGGTCCTTTCACAGGCCTAATCCATACGTGGGGCCTAACCTGCCTTAGCCAGAGCACATCACAAAAACAAAGTTAAAGAAGCCATAACGCAGCTAAAATTGAATCAATAATTTCCCACTTAGGAGAGTTGTATTTGATGTCAATTAAATTCACGCAACAGTAATCGTCTAGCCGTTTGCCTTCTCAAGGCATTATGAGCTAGGATCTAATAAAAACGCAGACAGATAGTTCGATAAACACTGTATAGAAGTGAACGTGATCACTTTCATTTTTTTTTCTCTTTGTAGTGGTCCTTCTTCCACAAAAGGTCAGGTCATTTTTCGAGGCGTTCTTTACAAAACATTCTCGCTGATTAAGGTTTTTAGTACCTCTTCCAGGTGAGGGTCGGGGACGAACTGGGCGGCCACCTGTTTTGAATCAAAAAAAGTAAGGATAGTGTCATCTTGCCATTCAAAGCACTTTTGGTTAAACTGGCCTTTACTTTTTCGCACTAACGATCTAGCAACTATCAAATTGCTGTTATTTAATCCGAATAAAATCACAAAACATGACCGTTTGATGAACGGCAGAAGAGCTAGCAAATGATAATTAACTAACGTGGTTGCATTCTGTAATGCATTTTACGTTTTCCTTCATCATCAGATTGTTACAGACATTGAACATTTATAAGGTACCAGAAACACAAAAAGAAAACAAGAAACGGGTCTTTTATTGTTTAAAACTTTTGCCCACCTCTCCTAAAGCATTTTCTCTTTCGGCGCAGAATCTGTCTCCTCGTAAGAGCTCTGTCAAACACTTGCATACAGGAGATTCGTCCTCGGAAATACCTTCGGTCGCCAATACGAGCTCCCATTCTTACGGGGTAGTTAGTGGCCAGTCTAAATCGGCCAACGTATAAATTCACAGTAAACCTGTTATTCACAAACAACTTCGCCCGCCCTGTTCGGCTGTCGTATGTTGCACCAACAAACTGCCATCTATTGGGTGTAACTGTTCTACTCATCACCGCTCTGGAGAAACGCCGTCCTCTTCGCTTCGTAAAACGTGCAAACAGCATTTTCGGTGACACCATCCAAAAGTGTACACCCCAGCCGTTCGGCATGTAGTTGAAGATGGGACCCGCTCTTCCCTGGTGGTAGATCCAAGCAAGCAGCGTGATGGATCGCTTTGTGTCAAGCCTTCCACGGTTGGGAAACTGAATGTAACTGGAATGCCGACCATAGAAATAGTAGGAACCGCGAGGCCGTCCATCTGGGCCTGGGGCAAGTCTTACACTTCTGACAATTCCCGACGGGTTTCTATACCGGCTGATATCCCGGCCACCTGTTCGTGCTGACAGAGGATACACAGCGGAGGCACGGACAGGACCTGGAAGAGCAGAACAAAATATATAATATGACTTAAAAAGAAAAAAAGAATATCAAGAGCCAGAAAGGAGCATAACAGAAAGTGTAAATGCTTGGACTTTAGTAAAAATTCATTGAAGCTCATCTTATTCATGCTACCTCTGAGGCTCATGAATCTCTGATAATATAAATTTCATATATTAATGTTCAAATATAAATCCAACTGCAATATTTGGAAGCGTTTCATTCGTTGAGAAATTTAGATGAATTTAGATCTACTTCGCTATTGTAGTTTAACAAAAGTAAGAGGTTATGATTGGCCAAAGCGATAATTGTTAAATGGGAAAAGAACGTCAAGGAGATTGCGAAACCATTAGACAAAAATACCTGTCGTGTAGTACCTCTTTTATCAAACTAAGAATCGTTTCTTTTGTCTGTGATTAAAAAGCTGTTTTATATTAATAAAAAATACGTGAAAATATCACAACGAGCCAATTATAAGATAAATCATAAATATGAAATGCGGGAGAAAGAGTCTAAGAGAACAACACAAAAGACAAGATAACGCCTTAATAATGGCAGTTTTGATTTGTGGATATCCCCCGTGTAAAAAGTGGTCATTAAATATCAAGACATCATGAAATTTTATGATAATTTATGACAAATCATGATTTGTTTGAATTGTCATGAAAATATCATGAACTGTCATGAGTAAAGTGCTATTTTGATGAAAACCCTCCGGCTACTACTAAGCTACGAAGCCGGGAGCTTGCCTGCAATGAAATGTTTATGTGGAACAAATCATACATATTAACTGATAAAGAAAGAATTAAAGCGAAAGAGATCTTTGCAGTTTTGCATTTATGCAGTTGCTGTAAAAATGTCTTTCTCCGGCTAACAAATACGTACCCCGTCTTGGAGGTCTAACAGGTCTAACGGGTCGTGAGCCTGTGATAGAATAAAACAATGGTATTAGGGCCATTCGGAAGGTAGTAGTAATCAAATGGCTGCCACAGTAAAAGTGCAACTTGAAATAGCAATAGACATTATGCCAAAGCAATTTGAATCATATATAACGAATTGTGTACGCCTCAATTCTAGGAGCAATCCAACAATTCGATCACGAGACTGGAAACTCTTCTTTACAAGCCTTTAATCAATACTTATGGGCCTTTCTGATCATTTTCAAATATTCATGTTCTTTGCGTTGTCTTCCCAAATCTTCGTGTTCCCTCCGTGTTCGTGTTCCCTCCAAAAAGCTAGAGCAACCTTCGGCCAATAATTTCATCTTATCTATTATTTAAATAACAGCCTTGTCTCACCTCTGCAAGCTCTCCGTCCAATAGTTCCCACGATGGAGCGCAAGTTTCTAAATCCTGCCGTCAGCACGTGACGCCGGTCTCCCCCCGCTATTTGCAACAGCTGCCTTCTGTTATACTTATGACCGATGCCAACCGCGTAACATTTGATGTGCCTCTGACGAAACAGACGAGCAGGAGCAACGACACTGTCTTGTGATTTTCCATCTGTCATCACTATGGAAACCTGAAACAATGACGGTAGATTTCAAAAATAACGTTGTATCAAAACCAAAAATTACACCGGCGTCAGAAAAATTACCTTGCGGACTCCCCTTCGTGCATATCTGAACACCCGGCTGAAAGTATAACGCATGGCCCATCCAGTTTTAGTCCAACCCCTGGGGTACCTTATACGGCTAATCGCTCGAAGCAGCTGACTCTTACGACGGTATCGTCTAAAGCCGAAGATAAGGCGAGGTCTGGTCGAGAACAAAACGACTCCAATTCGGGTTTGTCCGTTATCTGTGTTAAATCCACTGACGATTGCTCTGACGAAGTTGAGGCATCTTCGGAAGTTTCCTCTGCCGTAGTGCTCAATGCTCCCGGAACCATCGATAATGAAAGCCAAGTCGACTCGGGCGCGGCAAACTGAGAAAAAACCACAACAAAAATGATGCTGTATTTTATGAAATAACTATAGCTGTATATATACCCCCCCCAAAAAAATTCAACATGCTGAAATACTGTTGATTTGCCATTGTAGAGAATATAGAAGGCCCACAGATGGAACAGTAGTGCTAGGCCTGCTGCAACCAGAACACATCACAGACAAGGTTTGCCAAACCACAACAAAGCTTAAAATTGAAAGGTGTGCTGTCTAACATAAAATCAAAGGAGATCAAGTCCAAACTTAGACAACGTTCAGTTTGAACTAAATGCAATTCACGCAACATTTTACATCTTGCCGTTTCCCCTCTAAAGGCATTATGAGCCAGGGTCAAATAATAATGAAGGCATGCGTTTCGAAACATTGTCCATAAGTGAACACCACACTAAAGACACCACATTGGTGAAGATCAAAAGCAAAGTCAGAACCGAACTTTTGAAACACGAGTCTTGTGTTTCTTGGTTAAAAGCGTGATTCGCGTCAATTCTTTTCGTTTTGTAGTCATCCTGGTAGTCCTTGTAGTTTTGTAGTCATTTTTATGAGTTATGCCAAAAATGAGCCACTACTGATTGTTTTCACTAGATGTTAGCATAGTACATGAGACTGCTGTTTTCAGTGTTTTGTTCATATTCCAATAGACCTCCATCCTTACCATCAATAGTCATCCTCGCTTCTTTTCAAGGGGTTCTCTAAACAGGTTTAGTTAAAGTTGAGGAAAATTTAAAGCGTCATTTGCTATTTGCACCAGAACTGAGATGACACGTGTATAAAATGATTTGTGATATGACCCGTACGGCACCCGTGCGCTTTTACATTCTTTCTTTCTCATTTTTAAAACAATAGGCGGGTCATAGTGACTGAGTTATTAATAGCAACATAAAGCAACATAAAGAATGGGAACATAATATCTGGTTCTTGGATGTGGAGAAAGGAACCCACTAGGAAACTTTGTCCATACGCCCTGCACGACCAGGAGTCACATATTTTTCCGTTCCCCTCCTACTCAATCAATACAAAAAAGTCATATTATCAAACAAATGCACAGTTATGAAGACCTGTACCAAACATAACAATGACGACCCAGGAGTCACGAAGGGCAACCGATATTCTAGCAGCTTAATTTTTGGCTCGCCTCTGCTTTACCCCAAGAGTAAGAGAGACATTCTTTTAAAGGGAACCTCCAATGTCATAACAAATTGACGTTAAATTGTTGGAAAGTTTCAATTCTTTTTTTAATAAGTGAAAAGAAAGTTTTATTGTGCAAAAAATTGGAAATGAATATCGCCCATTTTCGCTTTAAATTTCCCACACGCTGCCATTTTGAAGTTTTATACGTCAAACGGTTGCCACTGTTGTTAAGAAACATTTTTGTTGTTTGAAACAATTGGGCAACAATTTGACCTCACGACAATTGAAAATGGCGGCAGGCGGGAGATTTAAAAGCGAAAATAGGCAATATCCATATCCATTTTTTGCACTCCAATTTAGACTTTATTTCCAGCAAGGTAACGTAAATTTGTTACAACGATTGCCATGCGTAACGCTCGAGGCGTCAAAGATCTCGTTTCTCAAAATCCATAGTACCTTTTCCGGGTGATGGTCGGGGACGAACTGGGCGGCCCCCTGAAAAGATGAAAGATATAAGAGCAGTGTCAGCATGAGTTTCAAGGCACCCTTGTTAGAATTGGCCTTTAACTTTCCACACAAGAGATAAAGAGACCATCAAATTGTCAACAAATTAAAGAAAAAAGTCTCACTAAAATTACAAAACATTAAATAGATAAACGACAGAAGAGTTTAAAAGTAATAAACTAATGTCGTTGCATAACGTAAAGCATTTTACGTTTAACTTCGTCGTCAGTTTTTAGCAGACACTGGACATTTATAAGGTACCAAACCACACAAAAAAATGAAGACAAAACGTGACACATTTGTTGTTTTAAGCTTTTGCCCACCTCTCCGAAAGCATTTTCTCTTTCGGCGCAGAATCTGTCTCCTCGTAAGAGCTCTGTCAAACACTTGCATACAGGAGATTCGTCCTCGGAAATACCTTCGGTCGCCAATACGAGCTCCCATTCTTACGGGGTAGTTAGTGGCCAGTCTAAATCGGCCAACGTATAAATTCACAGTAAACCTGTTATTCACAAACAACTTCGCCCGCCCTGTTCGGCTGTCGTATGTTGCACCAACAAACTGCCATCTATTGGGTGTAACTGTTCTACTCATCACCGCTCTGGAGAAACGCCGTCCTCTTCGCTTCGTAAAACGTGCAAACAGCATTTTCGGTGACACCATCCAAAAGTGTACACCCCAGCCGTTCGGCATGTAGTTAAAGATGGGACCCGCTCTTCCCTGGTGGTAGATCCAAGCAAGCAGCGTGATGGATCGCTTTGTGTCAAGCCTTCCACGGTTGGGAAACTGAATGTAACTGGAATGCCGACCATAGAAATAGTAGGAACCGCGAGGCCGTCCATCTGGGCCTGGGGCAAGTCTTACACTTCTGACAATTCCCGACGGGTTTCTATACCGGCTGATATCCCGGCCACCTGTTCGTGCTGACAGAGGATACACAGCGGAGGCACGGACAGGACCTGGAAGAGCAGAACAAAATATATGTTATGACTTAAAAAGAAAAAAAGAATATCAAGAGCCAGAAAGTAGCATAACAGAAAGGCAGTGTAAATGCTTGGGCTTTGGTAAAAATTCATTGAAGCTCATCGTGTTCATGCTACCTCTGAGGCTCATGAATCTCTGATAATATAAATTTCATATATTAATGTTCAAATATAAATCCAACTGCAATATTTGGAAGCGTTTCATTCGTTGAGAAATTTAGATGAATTTAGATCTACTTCGCTATTGTAGTTTAACAAAAGTAAGAGGTTATGATTGGCCAAAGCGATAATTGTTAAATGGGAAAAGAACGTCAAGGAGATTGCGAAACCATTAGACAAAAATACCTGTCGTGTAGTACCTCTTTTATCAAACTAAGAATCGTTTCTTTTGTCTGTGATTAAAAAGCTGTTTTAGATTAATAAAAAAATACGTGAAAATATCAGCGACGAGCCAATTATAAGATAAATCATAAATATGAAATGCGGGGGAAAGAGTCTAAGAGAACAACACAAAAGACAAGATAACGCCTTAATAATGGCAGTTTTGATTTGTGGATATCCCCCGTGTAAAAGGTGGTCATTAAATAACAAGACATCATGAAATTTTATGATATCTTATGACAAATCATGATTTGTTTGAATTGTCATGAAAATATCATGAACTGTCATGAGTAAGCCATGAGTGCTATTTTGATGAAAACCCTCCGGCTACTGCTAAGCTACGAAGCCGGCAATATACTATGACCTGGGAGCTTGCCTGCAATGAAATGTTTACGTGGAACAAATCATACATATGAACTGATAAAGAAAGAATTAAAGCGAAAGAGATCTTTGCAGTTTTGCATTTATGCAGTTGCTGTGGAGGTTGACAAACCACAACAAAGCTTAAAATTGAAAGGTGTGCTGTCTAACATAAAATCAAAGGAGATCAAGTCCAAACTTAGACAACGTTCAGTTTGAACTAAATGCAATTCACGCAACCTTTCACATCTTGCCGTTTCCCCTCTAAAGGCATTATGAGCCAGGATCAAATAATAATGAAGGCAGGCATTTCGAAACATTGTCCATAAGTGAGCGCCACACTAAAGACACCACATCAAGAAGATCAAGATGCAAAGTCAGAAGATCAAGAGCAAAGTCAGAACCGAACTTTTGAAACACGAGTCTTGTGTTTCTTGGTTAAAAGCGTGATTCGCGTCAATTCTTTTTGTTTTGTAGTCATCCTGGTAGTCCTTGTAGTTTCGTTGTCATTTTTATGAGTTATGCCAAAAATGAGCCAATACTGATTGTTTTCACTAGATGTAAGCAAAGTACATGAGACTGCTGCTTTCAGTGTTTTGTTCATATTCCAATAGACTTCCATCCTTACCATCAATAGTCATCCTCGCTTTTTTTCAAGGGGTTCTCTAAACAGGTTTTGTTAAAGTTGGGGAAAATTTAAAGCGTCATTTGCTATTTGCACCAGAACTGAGATGACACGTGTATAAAATGATTTGTGATATGACCCGTACGGCACCCGTGCGCTTTTATATTCTTTCTTTCTCATTTTTAAAAAAATAGGCGGGTCATAGTGACTGAGTTATTAATAGCAACATAAAGCAACATAAAGAATGGGAACATAATATCTGGTTCTTGGATGTGGAGAACGGAACCCACTAGGAAACTTTGTCCATACGCCCTGCACGACCAGGAGTCACATATTTTTCCGTTCCCCTCCTACTCAATCAATACAAAAAAGTCATATTATCAAACAAATGCACAGTTATGAAGACCTCTACCAAACATAATAATGACGACCCAGGAGTCACGAAGGGCAACCGATATTCTAGCAGCTTAATTTTTGGCTCGCCTCTGCTTTACCCCAAGAGTAAGAGAGACATTCTTTTAAAGGGAACCTCCAATGTCATAACAAATTGACGTTAAATTGTTGGAAAGTTTCAATTCTTTTTTTAATAAGTGAAAAGAAAGTTTTATTGTGCAAAAAATTGGAAATGAATATCGCCCATTTTCGCTTTAAATTTCCCACACGCTGCCATTTTGAAGTTTTATACGTCAAACGGTTGCCACTGTTGTTAAGAAACATTTTTGTTGTTTGAAACAATTGGGCAACAATTTGACCTCACGACAATTGAAAATGGCGGCAGGCGGGAGATTTAAAAGCGAAAATAGGCAATATCCATATCCACTTTTTGCACTCCAAATTAGACTTTATTTCCAGCAAGGTAACGTAAATTTGTTACAACGATTGCCATGCGTAACGCTCGAGGCGTCAAAGATCTCGTTTCTCAAAATCCATAGTACCTTTTCCGGGTGATGGTCGGGGACGAACTGGGCGGCCCCCTGAAAAGATGAAAGATATAAGAGCAGTGTCAGCATGAGTTTCAAGGCACCCTTGTTAGAATTGGCCTTTAACTTTCCACACAAGACATAACGAGACCATCAAATTGTCAACTAATTAAAGAAAAAAGTCTCACTAAAATTACAAAACATTAAATAGATAAACGACAGAAGAGTTTAAAAGTAATAAACTAATGTCGTTGCATAACGTAAAGCATTTTACGTTTAACTTCGTCGTCAGTTTTTAGCAGACACTGGACATTTATAAGGTACCAAACCACACAAGAAAATGAAGACAAAACGTGACACATTTGTTGTTTTAAGCTTTTGCCCACCTCTCCGAAAGCATTTTCTCTTTCGGCGCAGAATCTGTCTCCTCGTAAGAGCTCTGTCAAACACTTGCATACAGGAGATTCGTCCTCGGAAATACCTTCGGTCACCAATACGAGCTCCCATTCTTACGGGGTAGTTAGTGGCCAGTCTAAATCGGCCAACGTATAAATTCACAGTAAACCTGTTATTCACAAACAACTTCGCCCGCCCTGTTCGGCTGTCGTATGTTGCACCAACAAACTGCCATCTATTGGGTGTAACTGTTCTACTCATCACCGCTCTGGAGAAACGCCGTCCTCTTCGCTTCGTAAAACGTGCAAACAGCATTCTTGGTGACACCATCCAAAAGTGTACACCCCAGCCGTTCGGCATGTAGTTAAAGATGGGACCCGCTCTTCCCTGGTGGTAGATCCAAGCAAGCAGCGTGATGGATCGCTTTGTGTCAAGCCTTCCACGGTTGGGAAACTGAATGTAACTGGAATGCCGACCATAGAAATAGTAGGAACCGCGAGGCCGTCCATCTGGGCCTGGGGCAAGTCTTACACTTCTGACAATTCCCGACGGGTTTCTATACCGGCTGATATCCCGGCCACCTGTTCGTGCTGACAGAGGATACACAGCGGAGGCACGGACAGGACCTGGAAGAGCAGAACAAAATATATGTTATGACTTAAAAAGAAAAAAAGAATATCAAGAGCCAGAAAGTAGCATAACAGAAAGGCAGTGTAAATGCTTGGGCTTTGGTAAAAATTCATTGAAGCTCATCGTGTTCATGCTACCTCTGAGGCTCATGAATCTCTGATAATATAAATTTCATATATTAATGTTCAAATATAAATCCAACTGCAATATTTGGAAGCGTTTCATTCGTTGAGAAATTTAGATGAATTTAGATCTACTTCGCTATTGTAGTTTAACAAAAGTAAGAGGTTATGATTGGCCAAAGCGATAATTGTTAAATGGGAAAAGAACGTCAAGGAGATTGCGAAACCATTAGACAAAAATACCTGTCGTGTAGTACCTCTTTTATCAAACTAAGAATCGTTTCTTTTGTCTGTGATTAAAAAGCTGTTTTAGATTAATAAAAAAATACGTGAAAATATCAGCGACGAGCCAATTATAAGATAAATCATAAATATGAAATGCGGGGGAAAGAGTCTAAGAGAACAACACAAAAGACAAGATAACGCCTTAATAATGGCAGTTTTGATTTGTGGATATCCCCCGTGTAAAAGGTGGTCATTAAATAACAAGACATCATGAAATTTTATGATATTTTATGACAAATCATGATTTGTTTGAATTGTCATGAAAATATCATGAACTGTCATGAGTAAGCCATGAGTGCTATTTTGATGAAAACCCTCCGGCTACTGCTAAGCTACGAAGCCGGCAATATACTATGACCTGGGAGCTTGCCTGCAATGAAATGTTTACGTGGAACAAATCATACATATGAACTGATAAAGAAAGAATTAAAGCGAAAGAGATCTTTGCAGTTTTGCATTTATGCAGTTGCTGTGGAGGTTGACAAACCACAACAAAGCTTAAAATTGAAAGGTGTGCTGTCTAACATAAAATCAAAGGAGATCAAGTCCAAACTTAGACAACGTTCAGTTTGAACTAAATGCAATTCACGCAACCTTTCACATCTTGCCGTTTCCCCTCTAAAGGCATTATGAGCCAGGATCAAATAATAATGAAGGCAGGCATTTCGAAACATTGTCCATAAGTGAGCGCCACACTAAAGACACCACATCAAGAAGATCAAGATGCAAAGTCAGAAGATCAAGAGCAAAGTCAGAACCGAACTTTTGAAACACGAGTCTTGTGTTTCTTGGTTAAAAGCGTGATTCGCGTCAATTCTTTTTGTTTTGTAGTCATCCTGGTAGTCCTTGTAGTTTCGTTGTCATTTTTATGAGTTATGCCAAAAATGAGCCAATACTGATTGTTTTCACTAGATGTAAGCAAAGTACATGAGACTGCTGCTTTCAGTGTTTTGTTCATATTCCAATAGACTTCCATCCTTACCATCAATAGTCATCCTCGCTTTTTTTCAAGGGGTTCTCTAAACAGGTTTTGTTAAAGTTGGGGAAAATTTAAAGCGTCATTTGCTATTTGCACCAGAACTGAGATGACACGTGTATAAAATGATTTGTGATATGACCCGTACGGCACCCGTGCGCTTTTATATTCTTTCTTTCTCATTTTTAAAAAAATAGGCGGGTCATAGTGACTGAGTTATTAATAGCAACATAAAGCAACATAAAGAATGGGAACATAATATCTGGTTCTTGGATGTGGAGAACGGAACCCACTAGGAAACTTTGTCCATACGCCCTGCACGACCAGGAGTCACATATTTTTCCGTTCCCCTCCTACTCAATCAATACAAAAAAGTCATATTATCAAACAAATGCACAGTTATGAAGACCTCTACCAAACATAATAATGACGACCCAGGAGTCACGAAGGGCAACCGATATTCTAGCAGCTTAATTTTTGGCTCGCCTCTGCTTTACCCCAAGAGTAAGAGAGACATTCTTTTAAAGGGAACCTCCAATGTCATAACAAATTGACGTTAAATTGTTGGAAAGTTTCAATTCTTTTTTTAATAAGTGAAAAGAAAGTTTTATTGTGCAAAAAATTGGAAATGAATATCGCCCATTTTCGCTTTAAATTTCCCACACGCTGCCATTTTGAAGTTTTATACGTCAAACGGTTGCCACTGTTGTTAAGAAACATTTTTGTTGTTTGAAACAATTGGGCAACAATTTGACCTCACGACAATTGAAAATGGCGGCAGGCGGGAGATTTAAAAGCGAAAATAGGCAATATCCATATCCACTTTTTGCACTCCAAATTAGACTTTATTTCCAGCAAGGTAACGTAAATTTGTTACAACGATTGCCATGCGTAACGCTCGAGGCGTCAAAGATCTCGTTTCTCAAAATCCATAGTACCTTTTCCGGGTGATGGTCGGGGACGAACTGGGCGGCCCCCTGAAAAGATGAAAGATATAAGAGCAGTGTCAGCATGAGTTTCAAGGCACCCTTGTTAGAATTGGCCTTTAACTTTCCACACAAGACATAACGAGACCATCAAATTGTCAACTAATTAAAGAAAAAAGTCTCACTAAAATTACAAAACATTAAATAGATAAACGACAGAAGAGTTTAAAAGTAATAAACTAATGTCGTTGCATAACGTAAAGCATTTTACGTTTAACTTCGTCGTCAGTTTTTAGCAGACACTGGACATTTATAAGGTACCAAACCACACAAGAAAATGAAGACAAAACGTGACACATTTGTTGTTTTAAGCTTTTGCCCACCTCTCCGAAAGCATTTTCTCTTTCGGCGCAGAATCTGTCTCCTCGTAAGAGCTCTGTCAAACACTTGCATACAGGAGATTCGTCCTCGGAAATACCTTCGGTCACCAATACGAGCTCCCATTCTTACGGGGTAGTTAGTGGCCAGTCTAAATCGGCCAACGTATAAATTCACAGTAAACCTGTTATTCACAAACAACTTCGCCCGCCCTGTTCGGCTGTCGTATGTTGCACCAACAAACTGCCATCTATTGGGTGTAACTGTTCTACTCATCACCGCTCTGGAGAAACGCCGTCCTCTTCGCTTCGTAAAACGTGCAAACAGCATTCTTGGTGACACCATCCAAAAGTGTACACCCCAGCCGTTCGGCATGTAGTTAAAGATGGGACCCGCTCTTCCCTGGTGGTAGATCCAAGCAAGCAGCGTGATGGATCGCTTTGTGTCAAGCCTTCCACGGTTGGGAAACTGAATGTAACTGGAATGCCGACCATAGAAATAGTAGGAACCGCGAGGCCGTCCATCTGGGCCTGGGGCAAATCTTACACTTCTGACAATTCCCGACGGGTTTCTATACCGGCTGATATCCCGGCCACCTGTTCGTGCTGACAGAGGATACACAGCGGAGGCACGGACAGGACCTGGAAGAGCAGAACAAAATATATGTTATGACTTAAAAAGAAAAAAAGAATATCAAGAGCCAGAAAGTAGCATAACAGAAAGGCAGTGTAAATGCTTGGGCTTTGGTAAAAATTCATTGAAGCTCATCGTGTTCATGCTACCTCTGAGGCTCATGAATCTCTGATAATATAAATTTCATATATTAATGTTCAAATATAAATCCAACTGCAATATTTGGAAGCGTTTCATTCGTTGAGAAATTTAGATGAATTTAGATCTACTTCGCTATTGTAGTTTAACAAAAGTAAGAGGTTATGATTGGCCAAAGCGATAATTGTTAAATGGGAAAAGAACGTCAAGGAGATTGCGAAACCATTAGACAAAAATACCTGTCGTGTAGTACCTCTTTTATCAAACTAAGAATCGTTTCTTTTGTCTGTGATTAAAAAGCTGTTTTAGATTAATAAAAAAATACGTGAAAATATCAGCGACGAGCCAATTATAAGATAAATCATAAATATGAAATGCGGGGGAAAGAGTCTAAGAGAACAACACAAAAGACAAGATAACGCCTTAATAATGGCAGTTTTGATTTGTGGATATCCCCCGTGTAAAAGGTGGTCATTAAATAACAAGACATCATGAAATTTTATGATATTTTATGACAAATCATGATTTGTTTGAATTGTCATGAAAATATCATGAACTGTCATGAGTAAGCCATGAGTGCTATTTTGATGAAAACCCTCCGGCTACTGCTAAGCTACGAAGCCGGCAATATACTATGACCTGGGAGCTTGCCTGCAATGAAATGTTTACGTGGAACAAATCATACATATGAAATGATAAAGAAAGAATTAAAGCGAAAGAGATCTTTGCAGTTTTGCATTTATGCAGTTGCTGTGGAGGTTGACAAACCACAACAAAGCTTAAAATTGAAAGGTGTGCTGTCTAACATAAAATCAAAGGAGATCAAGTCCAAACTTAGACAACGTTCAGTTTAAACTAAATGCAATTCACGCAACCTTTCACATCTTGCCGTTTCCCCTCTAAAGGCATTATGAGCCAGGATCAAATAATAATGAAGGCAGGCATTTCGAAACATTGTCCATAAGTGAACGCCACACTAAAGACACCACATCAAGAAGATCAAGATGCAAAGTCAGAAGATCAAGAGCAAAGTCAGAACCGAACTTTTGAAACACGAGTCTTGTGTTTCTTGGTTAAAAGCGTGATTCGCGTCAATTCTTTTTGTTTTGTAGTCATCCTGGTAGTCCTTGTAGTTTCGTTGTCATTTTTATGAGTTATGCCAAAAATGAGCCAGTACTGATTGTTTTCACTAGATGTAAGCATAGTACATGAGACTGCTGCTTTCAGCGTTTTGTTCATATTCCAATAGACTTCCATCCTTACCATCAATAGTCATCCTCGCTTCTTTTCAAGGGGTTCTCTAAACAGGTTTTGTTAAAGTCGGGGAAAATTTAAAGCGTCATTTGCTATTTGCACCAGAACTGAGATGACACGTGTATAAAATGATTTGTGATATGACCCGTACGGCACCCGTGCGCTTTTATATTCTTTCTTTCTCATTTTTAAAACAATAGGCGGGTCATAGTGACTGAGTTATTAATAGCAACATAAAGCAACATAAAGAATGGAAACATAATATCTGGTTCTTGGATGTGGAGAACGGAACCCACTAGGAAACTTGTCCCTACGCCCTGCACGACCAGGAGTCACATATTTTTCCGTTCCCCTCCTACTCAATCAATACAAAAAAGTCATATTATCAAACAAATGCACAGTTATGAAGACCTCTACCAAACATAATAATGACGACCCAGGAGTCACGAAGGGCAACCGATATTCTAGCGGCTTAATTTTTGGCTCGCCTCTGCTTTACCCCAAGAGTAAGAGAGACATTCTTTTAAAGGGAACCTCCAATGTCATAACAAATTGACGTTAAATTGTTGGAAAGTTTCAATTCTTTTTTTAATAAGTGAAAAGAAAGTTTTATTGTGCAAAAAATTGGAAATGAATATCGCCCATTTTCGCTTTAAATTTCCCACACGCTGCCATTTTGAAGTTTTATACGTCAAACGGTTGCCACTGTTGTTAAGAAACATTTTTGTTGTTTGAAACAATTGGGCAACAATTTGACCTCACGACAATTGAAAATGGCGGCAGGCGGGAGATTTAAAAGCGAAAATAGGCAATATCCATATCCATTTTTTGCACTCCAATTTAGACTTTATTTCCAGCAAGGTAACGTAAATTTGTTACAACGATTGCCATGCGTAACGCTCGAGGCGTCAAAGATCTCGTTTCTCAAAATCCATAGTACCTTTTCCGGGTGATGGTCGGGGACGAACTGGGCGGCCCCCTGAAAAGATGAAAGATATAAGAGCAGTGTCAGCATGAGTTTCAAGGCACCCTTGTTAGAATTGGCCTTTAACTTTCCACACAAGAGATAAAGAGACCATCAAATTGTCAACAAATTAAAGAAAAAAGTCTCACTAAAATTACAAAACATTAAATAGATAAACGACAGAAGAGTTTAAAAGTAATAAACTAATGTCGTTGCATAACGTAAAGCATTTTACGTTTAACTTCGTCGTCAGTTTTTAGCAGACACTGGACATTTATAAGGTACCAAACCACACAAAAAAATGAAGACAAAACGTGACACATTTGTTGTTTTAAGCTTTTGCCCACCTCTCCGAAAGCATTTTCTCTTTCGGCGCAGAATCTGTCTCCTCGTAAGAGCTCTGTCAAACACTTGCATACAGGAGATTCGTCCTCGGAAATACCTTCGGTCGCCAATACGAGCTCCCATTCTTACGGGGTAGTTAGTGGCCAGTCTAAATCGGCCAACGTATAAATTCACAGTAAACCTGTTATTCACAAACAACTTCGCCCGCCCTGTTCGGCTGTCGTATGTTGCACCAACAAACTGCCATCTATTGGGTGTAACTGTTCTACTCATCACCGCTCTGGAGAAACGCCGTCCTCTTCGCTTCGTAAAACGTGCAAACAGCATTTTCGGTGACACCATCCAAAAGTGTACACCCCAGCCGTTCGGCATGTAGTTAAAGATGGGACCCGCTCTTCCCTGGTGGTAGATCCAAGCAAGCAGCGTGATGGATCGCTTTGTGTCAAGCCTTCCACGGTTGGGAAACTGAATGTAACTGGAATGCCGACCATAGAAATAGTAGGAACCGCGAGGCCGTCCATCTGGGCCTGGGGCAAGTCTTACACTTCTGACAATTCCCGACGGGTTTCTATACCGGCTGATATCCCGGCCACCTGTTCGTGCTGACAGAGGATACACAGCGGAGGCACGGACAGGACCTGGAAGAGCAGAACAAAATATATGTTATGACTTAAAAAGAAAAAAAGAATATCAAGAGCCAGAAAGTAGCATAACAGAAAGGCAGTGTAAATGCTTGGGCTTTGGTAAAAATTCATTGAAGCTCATCGTGTTCATGCTACCTCTGAGGCTCATGAATCTTTGATAATATAAATTTCATATATTAATGTTCAAATATAAATCCAACTGCAATATTTGGAAGCGTTTCATTCGTTGAGAAATTTAGATGAATTTAGATCTACTTCGCTATTGTAGTTTAACAAAAGTAAGAGGTTATGATTGGCCAAAGCGATAATTGTTAAATGGGAAAAGAACGTCAAGGAGATTGCGAAACCATTAGACAAAAATACCTGTCGTGTAGTACCTCTTTTATCAAACTAAGAATCGTTTCTTTTGTCTGTGATTAAAAAGCTGTTTTAGATTAATAAAAAAATACGTGAAAATATCAGCGACGAGCCAATTATAAGATAAATCATAAATATGAAATGCGGGGGAAAGAGTCTAAGAGAACAACACAAAAGACAAGATAACGCCTTAATAATGGCAGTTTTGATTTGTGGATATCCCCCATGTAAAAGGTGGTCATTAAATAACAAGACATCATGAAATTTTATGATATTTTATGACAAATCATGATTTGTTTGAATTGTCATGAAAATATCATGAACTGTCATGAGTAAGCCATGAGTGCTATTTTGATGAAAACCCTCCGGCTACTACTAAGCTACGAAGCCGGGAGCTTGCCTGCAATGAAATGTTTATGTGGAACAAATCATACATATTAACTGATAAAGAAAGAATTAAAGCGAAAGAGATCTTTGCAGTTTTGCATTTATGCAGTTGCTGTAAAAATGTCTTTCTCCGGCTAACAAATACGTACCCCGTCTTGGAGGTCTAACAGGTCTAACGGGTCGTGAGCCTGTGATAGAATAAAACAATGGTATTAGGGCCATTCGGAAGGTAGTAGTAATCAAATGGCTGCCACAGTAAAAGTGCAACTTGAAATAGCAACAGACATTATGCCAAAGCAATTTGAATCATATATAACGAATTGTGTACGCCTCAATTCCAGGAGCAATCCAACAATTCGATCACGAGACTGGAAACTCTTCTTTACAAGCCTTTAATCAATACTTATGGGCCTTTCTGATCATTTTCAAATATTCATGTTCTTTGCGTTGTCTTCCCAAATCTTCGTGTTCCCTCCGTGTTCGTGTTCCCTCCAAAAAGCTAGAGCAACCTTCGGCCAATAATTTCATCTTATCTATTATTTAAATGACAGCCTTGTCTCACCTCGACAAGCTCTCCGTCCAATAGTTCCCACGATGGAGCGCAAGTTTCTAAATCCTGCCGTCAGCACGTGACGCCGGTCTCCCCCCGCTATTTGCAACAGCTGCCTTCTGTTATACTTATGACCGATGCCAACCGCGTAACATTTGATGTGCCTCTGACGAAACAGACGAGCAGGAGCAACGACACTGTCTTGTGATTTTCCATCTGTCATCACTATGGAAACCTGAAACAATGACGGTAGATTTCAAAAATAACGTTGTATCAAAACCATAAATTACACCGGCGTCAGAAAAATTACCTTGCGGACTCCCCTTCGTGCATATCTGAACACCCGGCTGAAAGTATAACGCATGGCCCATCCAGTTTTAGTCCAACCCCTGGGGTACCTTATACGGCTAATCGCTCGAAGCAGCTGACTCTTACGACGGTATCGTCTAAAGCCGAAGATAAGGCGAGGTCTGGTCGAGAACAAAACGACTCCAATTCGGGTTTGTCCGTTATCTGTGTTAAATCCACTGACGATTGCTCTGACGAAGTTGAGGCATCTTCGGAAGTTTCCTCTGCCGTAGTGCTCAATGCTCCCGGAACCATCGATAATGAAAGCCAAGTCGACTCGGGCGCGGCAAACTGAGAAAAAACCACAACAAAAATAATGCTGTATTTTATGAAATAACTATAGCTGTATATATACCCCCCCCAAAAAAATTCAACATGCTGAAATACTGTTGATTTGCCATTGTAGAGAATATAGAAGGCCCACAGATGGAACAGTAGTGCTAGGCCTGCTGCAACCAGAACACATCACAGACAAGGTTTGCCAAACCACAACAAAGCTTAAAATTGAAAGGTGTGCTGTCTAACATAAAATCAAAGGAGATCAAGTCCAAACTTAGACAACGTTCAGTTTGAACTAAATGCAATTCACGCAACATTTTACATCTTGCCGTTTCCCCTCTAAAGGCATTATGAGCCAGGGTCAAATAATAATGAAGGCATGCGTTTCGAAACATTGTCCATAAGTGAACACCACACTAAAGACACCACACTGGTGAAGATCAAAAGCAAAGTCAGAACCGAACTTTTGAAACACGAGTCTTGTATTTCTTGGTTAAAAGCGTGATTCGCGTCAATTCTTTTCGTTTTGTAGTCATCCTGGTAGTCCTTGTAGTTTTGTAGTCATTTTTATGAGTTATGCCAAAAATGAGCCAATACTGATTGTTTTCACCAGATGTAAGCATAGTACATGAGACTGCTGTTTTCAGTGTTTTGTTCATATTCCAATAGACCTCCATCCTTACCATCAATAGTCATCCTCGCTTCTTTTCAAGGGGTTCTCTAAACAGGTTTAGTTAAAGTTGAGGAAAATTTAAAGCGTCATTTGCTATTTGCACCAGAACTGAGATGACACGTGCATAAAATGATTTGTGATATGACCCGTACGGCACCCGTGCGCTTTTATATTCTTTCTTTCTCATTTTTAAAACAATAGCCGGGTCATAGGGTCATACTGCCACAACATCTAGTGACTGAGTTATTAATAGCAACATAAAGAATGGGAACATAATATCTGGTTCTTGGATGTGGAGAACGGAACCCACTAGGAAACTTTGTCCATACGCCCTGCACGACCAGGAGTCACATATTTTTCCGTTCCCCTCCTACTCAATCAATACAAAAAAGTCATATTATCAAACAAATGCACAGTTATGAAGACCTCTACCAAACATAATAATGACGACCCAGGAGTCACGAAGAGCAACCGATATTCTAGCGGCTTAATTTTTGGCTCGCCTCTGCTTTACCCCAAGAGTAAGAGAGACATTCTTTTAAAGGGAACCTCCAATGTCATAACAAATTGACGTTAAATTGTTGGAAAGTTTCAATTCTTTTTTTAATAAGTGAAAAGAAAGTTTTATTGTGCAAAAAATTGGAAATGAATATCGCCCATTTTCGCTTTAAATTTCCCACACGCTGCCATTTTGAAGTTTTATACGTCAAACGGTTGCCACTGTTGTTAAGAAACATTTTTGTTGTTTGAAACAATTGGGCAACAATTTGACCTCACGACAATTGAAAATGGCGGCAAGCGGGAGATTTGAAAGCGAAAATAGGCAATATCCATATCCATTTTTTGCACTCCAATTTAGACTTTATTTCCAACAATGTAACGTAAATTTGTTAGAACGGTTGCCATGCGTAACGTTCGAGGCGTCAAAGATCTCGTTTCTCAAAATCCATAGTACCTTTTCCGGGTGATGGTCGGGGACGAACTGGGCGGCCCCCTGAAAAGATGAAAGATATAAGAGCAGTCTCAGCATGATTTTCAAGGCACCCTTGTTAGAATTGGCCTTTAACTTTCCACACAAGAGATAAAGAGACCATCAAATTGTCAACAAATTAAAGAAAAAAGTCTCACTAAAATTACAAAACATTAAATAGATAAACGACAGAAGAGTTTAAAAGTAATCAACTAATGTCATTGCATAACGTAAAGCATTTTACGTTTAACTTCGTTATCAGTTTTTAGCAGAGACTGGACATTTATAAGGTACCAAACCACACACAAAGATGAAGACAAAACGTGACACATTTGTTGTTTTAAGCTTTTGCCCACCTCTCCTAAAGCATTTTCTCTTTCGGCGCAGAATCTGTCTCCTCGTAAGAGCTCTGTCAAACACTTGCATGCAGGAGATTCGTCCTCGGAAATACCTTCGGTCGCCAATACGAGCTCCCATTCTTACGGGGTAGTTAGTGGCCAGTCTAAATCGGCCAACGTATAAATTCACAGTAAACCTGTTATTCACAAACAACTTCGCCCGCCCTGTTCGGCTGTCGTATGTTGCACCAACAAACTGCCATCTATTGGGTGTAACTGTTCTACTCATCACCGCTCTGGAGAAACGCCGTCCTCTTCGCTTCGTAAAACGTGCAAACAGCATTTTCGGTGACACCATCCAAAAGTGTACACCCCAGCCGTTCGGCATGTAGTTAAAGATGGGACCCGCTCTTCCCTGGTGGTAGATCCAAGCAAGCAGCGTGATGGATCGCTTTGTGTCAAGCCTTCCACGGTTGGGAAACTGAATGTAACTGGAATGCCGACCATAGAAATAGTAGGAACCGCGAGGCCGTCCATCTGGGCCTGGGGCAAATCTTACATTTCTGACAATTCCCGATGGGTTTCTGTACCGGCTGATATCCCGACCACCTGTTTGTGCCGACAGAGGATACACAGCGGAAGCACGAACAGGGCCTGGAAGAGAAAAGGGAAATTATTAATTAAAACGAAAAAAGAACATCAAGAGAAAGAAAGTAGCATAATGGAAAGTGTAAATACTTGGACTCTGGACAACTTCCTAAAGGGAAAACAATGAATTGCAAAAGAAGGTAAAAATTCATTGGAACTTATCGTGTTCCTGCTAACTTTTTCGGCCCTTGAATCCCTGATAATATAAAACCAACAGCAGTATTTGAAAGCGTTTCATTTGTTGAGAAATTTAGATGAATTTAGCTCCGCGGCATTTGAAAAATTAGTCAGGAAAAAGAGGAAAGCACTTCGCTACTGTGGTTGGGCTAAAGAGATTATGATGGGCCAAAGGGATAATTGTTAAATGGGAAAGGAATTTCAAGGAGATTGCGAAACCATGAGACAAAAATTCCTGTCGTGTAGTACCTCTTTGATCAACCTAAGAATCGTTTATTGAGTGTGTGAGATTCAAAGGCCGTTTTAGAGCAATAAAAAAAATATTCGACAATACCATCGACGTGCCAAATATAAGATAAATCATAAATCTGAAATGCGGTAGAAAGAGCCTTAGAGAAAGATACAAAAGACAAGATAACGTCTTAATAATGATTTGATTCCTGATTAGTTTTGATTCCTGGACATTCCCCGTGTAAAACGTGGTCGTTAAAATATCAAGACTTATTATGAACTTTATGACATTTCACGGCAAATGATGATGTTTTTTTAAATGACAATCCACGAATTGTCACGGAACAAAATCATGAACTGTCATGAGCAAGCTATGACTGCCATTTTGATGAAAACGCTCCTTCTACTAAGCTACGAAGCCGGCAGTATATTATGATCTGAGAGCTTTTGCAGTGAGTTCTGTTATGCCTGCAATGAGATGATGATTACGTGGAACAAATCATACATATGAACTGATAAACAAAGCATTAAAGTGAAAGGAATCTTGGCAGTTTTGCATTCATGCAGTTGCTGCAAAAAATGTCTTCCTCCGGCTACCAAATACGTACCCCGTTTTGGTGGTCGAACAGGTCTAACGGGTCGTGAGCCTGTGATAGAATAAAACAATGGTATTAGGGCTTCTTGGAAGGTATTAGTAACCGAATGGCTGCCAAAGTAAAAGTGCAACTTGAAATTGCAACTTGTAAGAGACATTATACGAAAGCAACTTCAACCAATTTCGATACCTAAAGAGTTGTAAACAATCTAATTCAAGGAGCAATCGCACAATTAGAAGTCGATAATGAGACTGGAAACTCTCCTTTTAAAGCCTTTAATCAATACTTGCGGACCTTTCTGATAATTTTCAAATATTTCATGTTCTTCGAGTTGTCTTCCCAAATCTTCGAGTTCCCGCCGTGCTCGTGTACCTTCCAAAAACGCTAGAGCAACCTTCAGCCAATAATTTCATTAGAGGTCTTTTTTAAATGAGGGCCTTGTCTCACCTCGACAAGCTCTACGTCCAATAGTTCCCACGATGGAGCGCAAGTTTCTAAATCCTGCCGTCAGCACGTGACGCCGGTCTCCCGCCGCTATTTGCAACAGCTGCCTTCTGTTATACTTATGACCGATGCCAACCGCGTAACATTTGATTTGCCTCTGACGAAACAGACGAGCAGGAGCAACGACACTGTCTTGTGACTTTCCATCTGTCATCACTATGGCAACCTGAAACAATGACAGAAGATTTAAAAAATAACGTTGCATCAAAACCATAAATTACACTGGCGTCAGAAAAATTACCTTGCGGACTCCCCTTCGTGCATATCTGAACACCCGGCTGTAAGTATAACGCATGGCCCATCCAGTTTTGGTCCATCCCCTGGGGTACCTTATCCTGCTAATCGCTCGAAGCAGCTGACTCTTACGACGGTATCGTCTAAAGCCGAAGATAAGGCGAGGTCTGGTCGAGAACAAAACGACGCCGATTCGGGTTTGTCCGTTATCTGTGTTAAATCCACTGACGATTGCTCTGACGAAGTTGAGGCATCTTCGGAAGTTTCCTCTGCCGTAGTGCTCAATGCTCCCGGAACCATCGACGATGAAAGCCAAGTCGACTCGAGCACGACAAACTAACAAAAAAGCAAAACAAAAATAATGGCGTGTCTTATGAAGCAACTGTAGCGTTAAAAGATAGGGGTGTATCCAGTTAAAGGTATTCAAACAAGACAAGAGTGGACGAGTGTGAAAGGGAGTTTACTTTACTCTCTCTTTCTTGTTTGATTTAAAGATCTCTCATTACAAAAACTTCAGCCGTGAAGTACAAGGATTTCAATTACTACGAATAATCAAAACTCTTTATTCTGAATAAACTTAATCTGGATCTTCGTCGACGCTATTCGGTAAACTTCGGAAATCTTCGATAATCATCGGAACGTTTCTGACAACAATCGTATGATTTTCAGGAAATATTCGGAAACTTTGGAAAATGGTCAGTCGTGAGATATCGAGTTGGCAATCTAAAAGGAATGTTTATTTTATTATTATTTTTTTTTTTGCCCCCACAGATCCATGTATCGTTTTTCTTTCCAAAAACTCTCCCTGGCCTTCTACCATAAAACAGATTGGCACCGAAGGAGTGGGTCACCTACCTCTTCCAGACGGGCGAACAGGTCGAGCACCTGGGAAAAAAATTCACCACATTAAATTACAAGAAAAGTTCAGAAAACGTCTACCCTTTAGTTACCTTCCTAGATTTTCTGAGAACCTTTCGATGGCTCAGCTTTGCAAGCCATCGCTACCGTGATCCAGAGTTACCAACCAGCCAAGTAATAGGCTGGAAGTCAAAGCACGGAAAGGCGAATTTAGGGCAGTCGCCAGAACCTGAATGACGATGCTGGATGCAAGACTATGGAATAACTGGCAGGCGGCATGAGAGACTGCAACTTCAGGTGCGTCAGGCGTTGCGTTCATATGACCATAAGCAAGACGCGACGAGGAGGACGACGAGGACGACGAGAAAATCTCTTAATTGCTGCCTGACGATGATTAGCCAAAGCTACACAGCATCGTAAAGTACAGGAATTTAGGGGGATCAGGGATGGTGCAGCGGTGAGAGCACTCGCCCCCCACCAATGTCGCATGGGTTCGATTCCCGGACTCGGTGACATATGTGGGTTGAGTTTGTTGTTGGTTCTCGTCCTTGCTCCGAGAGGTTTTTCTCCGGGTACTCTGGTTTTCCACTCTCCTCAAAAACCAACATTTCCAAATTCCAATTCGATCTAGAGGGCCACCCTAATTAACCTAGAGTTAGCTTGGTACTTCCCTCTATAGACATTGCAATTTATAACAACAATTTATTTTCATGCTGACTCTTGGATCTTATACAAATAACGAAGTGCGACACAAGTATTCTACTCAGCCTAGCTTTATCACACACCTAGTAACAACGAAGAATGAAAAATCTTAAAACGTCGATGCTCAGTAAGGGGGATCACACGCTTCGTGAAGGACAGGTTGTGCGTTCGAGTGGTAATAATGTGACTCCCAAACAAAGTCAGAGACGGTATCCAAGGTACCGTCACGGTAGTGAATCCCTTTGTTTTCTCTTTATGAATAATTAATGAGTTTGAGAATGTAAGTTAAGGCATGTTTTTGCAATAAACCCTTAAAGGGCGTTGCAGCCTCCTCAATTTACTTTCAGTATACACCACTTCAAATATAATCCTCGCAATTACATCTTCTGAGATACCAGCACTTAAAAAGAGAAAATGGCCATACCTCTACAAGCTCGTCTTCCAATTGTTCCCGCGATGGAACGGAGGTTCCTAAAGCCTGCCGTCAGCACATGGCGCCGGTCTCCCGCCGCTATTTGCAACAGCTGCCTTCTGTTGAACTTGCGACCGATTCCCACCGCGTAACACTTGATGTTACTCCGACGTAACAGCTGGGCAGGACCCCTAACGCTGTCAAATGACCGACCGTCAGTCATCACTATGGCAACCTAAGAGACGGAGATAAGATTTTCGTTTTAATCAAATGTGTTCGGTTTTGGCTGTGGTACTTTTCTTAACTTGGCAAGCAAGAGAAGGCGGAAGTGGTTAGGACACGTTCTGAGAATGTACGAAATCGAAGACTTTTCACCAAGAGTTGCGTTCAGATTGACATCCCAAAAGAGACGTAAGAGAAAAAGACCTGTGCTGACGGAGGTTGATGGAAAGGAAACTACAAAGAAGGAAACCCTTGAAACAGCCAGGTGAAAGTTTGACAGGCAGCAGTAGACACTTCGAGGTTCTGAGTGATTGTGAATGAGTAACTTAGTAACCAAGGTCAACAACAGACAGTCTCTTGGTCAGCAAGCCCGGATCGAATTGAAATTAAGGTATGTTTGCTTTCCAGTACGTTGGGAGGACACGCAGAAAAACCACTGGGAACCCACATGCTTATTTGTAATCTGTAAGCGCTAATATTTGCAAAACTGCAACGAAATGAAAATTGTAGAAATAAACTTGCCTGATGTCTTCTTGAATCTGCTGTAGGGCCAATACTAATTTCGTTTTGAGATTCATTTTGCGCTACGATATGATGTATTCTTCTTTCTATTCTTCGCCTTTCGTTCAGAAGACCGTTACTGAACTTGATTTCACAATACTCTTGTGTGAATATCGCGTTTCACACTTGGGGCTCGTTATCGTCTCGTGTTTCACTGTCGGTTATTAATTTATTAACAGTTTCACGACAGTTTGCATTTAACAGTAGCCCGAAGCAGCTCAAACTTTTAATAAATTAATAACCGACAGTGAACCACGAACAATAACGAGACGCGTGACAGCGGTTACATTAGACCGATAGATTACAAATAAGCGTGTGGATTCCCTATGGAAAACCCTGCCTGAACAAGGAGAGCACGCGGGCTACAAGGTGTAGCACATTCACCAAGGTGCGCCACCTGCACTTCACTAAGCATTCCTTAACATTTACGTTAATGTAAAATCTTAACCTATAATCTCTAACAGGCAACCTAAACGTCACCTTACGGACTCCCCTCCGTGCGTATCTGAAAACCCGGCTGTAAGTATAACGCATGGCCCATCCGGTTTTGGTACCACCCCTGGGGTACCGTATACGGCTGATCGCTCTAAGCAGCTGCCACTTTCGACGATATCGTCTAAAGTCGAAGATGAGCCGAGGTCTGGACGAGAATAATACGACGGCGATTCGGGTTTGGCCGTTGTCCGTGTTAAATCCACTGACGATCGCTCTGACGAAGTTGAGGCATCTTCGAAAGTTTCCTTTGCCATAGTGCTCAATGCTTCCTGAACCATCGATTATGAAAGCTAAGTCGACACGGGCACTGCATGCTGGGGGAATAAAACATTGATATTTGGTAAACACAATTGTTGGTAAATTAGCGATTTCCAACCTGGCCCTAATTCGAACCAAAATAACTTCTAAAAGAGCTAGATGAAAGAAAAAAAGCTGGCATGCTGCCATAGGGAAATACATGCACAAGTTAGCCAATACAAACCTACTTACTCGATTTTCGTAATTGCTTGGCAAATCGTGAAATATAGCTAGAGAAGTAATTGCTACTCGCTAATTTAATCCGATTTTTGGTATCGAACCGTAATATGGCGTTCTTGCTAAGTTTATGTGGGACATGTTAGTCTGCTTAGGACGCCGTCAAGTACAATTCATTTGACGTTGCATTCAAAAAACATTTTTATTATCTCCCGGTCTTTTTTTTTTCGGCAATGCTATTTTTTTTTTTCATCTCGAGCACTGAAATCTGTTTTTTTTTTTTTTTGCCTCACTGAAATCTTTGCAAAATCACACATTTAAAATGCTCGCGAAATACACCGTTTCCAAAATCGCAGAATTTAGGCATCCCAATAAGTTTTTGCCTGAAGGTATTTCCTCATTAGATTGTTTAGCGCGTATGGGTTTTAACAAGAAGGTGACCAAGGTGACGTCAAGTTTTCTATCAAGAACGTTAAAGGTGGGCGGTATATACGGAACAAATATCGCGGTTTTCTCCCCAGCCCCCTTAAATCCCCCGGAAAGTATGCTATTAAATGGCAACGCCAGTGTAAACGAAGATGCAAGTCAACACAACTTGAGAAGAGAATTGCATTAGATGACCAAAGGGACTCTTAAAAGGGGCCCTGTTTGCTGCTTGCAAAAAAGTCACATAAACTTGCAACATCTCACGCCTGCATGCAGGTCATACCAAATTGAACAATTCTGCGAGCTAGCTCAATCCCCGAAGCGTACTGCTTCCACACTGCGTCTGTGAAACAGTGATTGCGGATTGCTAAATTTTATTTCGTAACAGGATATCCAGAAAATGGAATCGTTTTCGATGGAACTTTGAGTTTTTTTAAGCCGTAAATTGCTCTCTAAAGTTTGTATTTCCGGGCTTTCGCCACTTTTGGCTGATTTTTTCTTCCTTCTCAAAATAACAAGCCAGCCTCACAACAACGTCCTACCGGAATACTGTCCCTCTGAATTGATCTCCTTATAAAGAACTTAAGTGAGGCCAGCAAATTCAATGAATTGTGCGACGAAGCGCAAGAAAATGGAAAACAAGACTTACATTTAACGCACATCCGTTCGCATTCTTGCTTGGTTCTGAAATTATTAGCGTTTCCGCGACAACCACCATAAATGAACCTTTCGCAGATTCCTTTAGCTTTGTTGAAATACCACCTTCGAATTGCGGCTCGGCAGGGACCAGTGACTTTGGGAAGATTACAAATAGATGCTTTGAAGGAAAAAGCAACAGAAAAGTGTGTTAGCCCTTCACTCCTACAAAACGTTGATTAAACGGGCTAAAGGGGTTATCTATGTACTTTTGCTTTACAAGTAAAATCATCCATAATGCCATTACCTCTTCGTGGCATTGACCGCCCTAAAAAAAGGAAGAAAAGAATTGAAATTAACTGGGCATCACTTAACAGGGTGGAACACTAGATTCTGCTTGACCGCCAACTCTGATTCCCTCCCATCAATTCTCATCACAGGTTCACCATCTTCTATTTTTGTGGTGTCATGTGCCCTTATAATGACTGTATCGGTTTATCAAACTAACAAGACTAAATACGGTCTTATAAAAAAAGACGAAAATGAAATAAAACTGTTAAAATTACCGCCACGCTGTTTTCCAATAACGAGTCGTACCGTTTTTCGAGCCTCAAATCGCCGAGGTAGGGCCGTAGCCAGTATGAGGCAAACCGAGGCACTTGCCTCAGTCATTTTCTTTGTTTTCTCAATCATTTTTCTTCGTTTAACACCCTTAACACCTAGGAAGAGAATTTGACCATGGACAATGCTTTAGACATATTTTTTTCTGGGTACGGCCTTGCGAAGTAAACACAGAAAAAAAACAGAGGAAAACAACAGGGCTATAATTTTTAGAGTTTAATTTCATTTTCATCAGTTTTTGA
Organism: Siderastrea radians; assembly: GCA_964017195.1. Lineage (NCBI taxonomy): Eukaryota > Metazoa > Cnidaria > Anthozoa > Scleractinia > Rhizangiidae > Siderastrea > Siderastrea radians. Next base: position 29,227,450 of record OZ024896.1, on the reverse strand, counting down.
AAACATTTTACCCCGTTAATCGCAAAAAAGTTAACCATAAAAAATTAACAGCTACCACCCCATTGAGACCTTCACCTGACCTTACCTTACCCAAGGCCGAGCCCCTCAGGTAGGGTGAGATTTAGTAAGTTGGACAAAAAGATTACAAGAAGTATGAACTTTCGCCCAACCGACCTAGTCAGTTAAATCTTCCTCTATAATTTGCCCCTAGTTTTCTGAAGGTAGATTGAATGGACTGAACACTGAGATTGAACTGCAGGGCGGTGTGGGGTGGGTCCAAACTGTCTGCCTCCCCACCCCACCTGTTGGCTCCCCCCTCTTTTCCTTTTTTCAACTGCGAAACATTACGCGATGTTAAAACTCATATCTTCAAGGTGTAATCTCTTTTAATTATGTAGAAAAGGGAGTTCTTGCACAAAAAAACGTTGAAAAAGCGGAAAAGGACGTCATCGATTTCCTTACTGGTGAGGACATAGAAATTACGCCACTTAAGTCCCGGATGCAGTTTCGTATGAACTTAAAGACTTTTTTCCACTGAAACACTCTTGTCTATATAACAATATGTCCTATTGGGTGTTTAACTTACCATTCACCCTCCATGTCTGGTACCTGGAGACAAACATATAAACATAGATTTTAATCAGAAAACTGGAAGTTCTGTTTACATGATATTTGGTGTTAAGTCGGCACAATCTATTGATTTTTGTGTGTGTGAAATTGTTCGCATCACTGACAATGTTGTTGACATTATGATTTGATTTTCTAGAGTAATCAACCACATTATCGGCCAAAAATTCGTCCAGCGATTTTGCAAACATATTTAATTTGTAGGTTTCCATGTGATCACTGTCATCGGTAAACAGAAAAAAATTTATAATAATGACTAGGAATTAGCAATGGCGCATCCACTAGCTAGCTCTTCATCCACTGTATTCACATCGAATTGGAATTTGGAAATGTTGGTTTTTGAGGAGAGGGAAAAACCTCAGTAACCGGAGCAAAACCCCTCGGAGCCGCTAGGACGAGTCCGGGAATCGAGACCGGGACACATTGGTGGGAGGCGAGTGCTCTCACCGCTGCGCCATCCCTGCTCCCCTAAATGCTTCACCGTGTAAACATTTCCATGACTTTCATTTGAGTATTCGGCACAGTCGAAGGATTCATCCACACAGCGAAATTAGCGAGAATAGTTGGTCTGTTAAATTCATAACTATATTTAGATTTGGGCAAGACTTTGGTTCGCAGTGATAACTTTTGAACGCCAAAGCACTTGGCTTGTTACTTCCTTATAAGGCAAAAAGCAGGATTATTTCAGTGCGACAACCTGGTTGTGAACTAATGATAAAGCTAGAAATTTAATAAGTTAAACTGAGATTGAGAAACTAATTAAGTTAGATTTTAAACCCGACTGTAACTAAATTTTCTTATTGTAAATAAATGCCTCTGTAACAACAGCCTGAGTCACGGCTTTATATCGGCCCTTGTTTGTCCTAAAGCTCTCTAAGCCACCAGTTGACTTCTAAAGTTCATTTGCATGGAATTTCTCTGTCTTTGAAAGAGGAGAAAGCACTTGAAGTAGCAGTTTGATTGAAACATAAAAATACAACTTGTTACTTAGTAATGTTAACTTTCTCATCTATTTTAACATAAACAACGAGATGTGATAAAACTGATGAAACTAGAAAGGTGATTGCATTCTTCTAACGTTGAAACTCTTTCAAAAATTTAGAATTAAGTCCGCTAAAGAAGCGATTTTTCTCTCGCTGTCTGGCACTCTAAACCTTAAGACAACGAAAGTAAATTGTTTAATATTACGAAATTAAGGACCTTGCTATATCGACACTAATATTTACAAACTTGCAAAGATTAACCTGTTTGTTACAAGGTGACGGCTCAACAGGACGTCAAATCTCATTTGTTCATGTTGTAAAACGACTTTATAAAAGCCAGCAACGATAAAATATATTTCCCCAACTTAAAGTACGTGAACTTTCAATAAGTATTTTTACATTTGTCTGGTAAAAACTTTGTGTTACTCCTTTAATTAATCAATTTTAGAACAGTTATAGATATTAAAATCAGATTAATACTTTTCATGATTAGTAATTTAATGCATAATTCATCATGAAAGAATAGAGATCACTTAACCAAATCTTAAACCCAGCGTTACCTGTCATGGCAATATGGTATATGGGGCTCACCGATGTTTTAATGTTATTTAGCCCATTTTCTTCTAAAGTAAACAACTTGAGTTAGTGTCGCTAACTTTTGAGTTTGTGAGCAGAATCCTAAAAAATGACCATTCAAATGAAAGCTAATATGATAATACTTTGCAATGATACTATTCGTTTTTTCGTTACTGTCAAGTGTTCATTATACCAATTTTTCCAATTCTGCTTTGTTACACAACAGAGGATCATTATGCTTTGATAAAGAGTGTGAAGCTTGCTGTTGGAGCAATGCACAGGTACCATCAAGGTCATAGGATAGAGTCCCGTTAACGGCTCCTCTTTTTATTTTCCAGTATCAGGCTTTTGATTTGAAACAGCGTAAGTTGCTCTTCAATACTGAGAACACAAGCTCGCACCGATAGAAGCTCACAGAATTAATTGATCAAATCCCTTAATTCCCTTTCTTGCTATGAAAACAATAACCCAAGACGGGTTTCTAGAACCAAACTAAGACCAAAACTGATCTGCTGAGTGCCCAGAGGACGAAATGTTATGGAGCAAATACCTAACGTTACAGAGATTCCTTGGCTTTCACGAAACGCCAGATTTTTGTATTTTACCAGATTTTCGTAGAGAATAAAACACTAAAAGACGACATGTATATGTTTTCGTTAAAGGATTGATATCTTAGTCGCCTTAGAAAGTGTTCTAGAAATTGCACGAAATCAACATCTAAAATGAAAGAAGGAACAAAAAGTAATAACGATCATGATGATGGTTAAAATCTTTACTTACAGTTGGAGGACGAAAAAGCATACGACCAATGTACGCATCCAACCCATCGCTTCAGCAAAGACGATCTCGTGAACACGACATGTTTAATCTGGTGTGAAAACGACAATTGAGCCCGGCACCGATTAGGAATCAAGAAAAACGATGTTAATAAATTACTTCACGCTTTCGATGTTGTTTGTTTTCGAAATAAACTGAAAGTGTTTTAGCTTAGATCCGAAATTCAAGGGTAACAAAATGTCCGACATACAATAAGGAACCAAATGACCGGTTTTTGTTCGGGTGTGAAGCGTCCAATGGCGTTATAGATCACTTAAACGCCAGTAAGGAAGTTAAAGCAAAGGCACTTTTATTACATGTCTCACCTGTTACAAGTATCTAGATCAAAATAAAAACTGAATAGAGCTGACGGGGTGGGTTGGGGGAGGCTGGAAAAACAAAAGGGACGCAAGAATCAAAATAATCTTAAAACAAAACGGACCAAGTGATCGTCTCTGGCTGCGTCCAGAAGTTATCGACCCAGCTACGACTTCGATTCTCTGCATCACATAGATTCGCGGCGTTTCGTTACGTTACGGTGGTACGATGAACGTCCCGAATTGCAATTTTTCTTCGCCTTAGTCATTCAAACAAAAAAAACCTGGTAGAGTAATACAATTGAAATTGACTCCCATCACGGTCTGGCTCAATGCTCTTAGTCTATTCGCCAACGACCCGGTGAAAGTTAAAGTTTTTCAATTTCTTTGGACAACCAAACCTAAATATAGTTTAATTTAGATTGTAATCATTAAGATTTTTACTAATGTTATTAGCCTATTCGTCAACGACAGGGTGAAAGTAAACGTTTTTCATTTTGTTTTTGTTTTGGTCAACCCGACCTAAATATAGCTAAATTTAGATTGCAATCATTTAGATATCTACTAAGATTATTAGTCTATTCGTCAACGACAGGGTGAAAGTAAAAGTTTTTCATTTTTTTTTTTTTTTGTTTGGTCAACCCGACCTAAATATAGTTAAATTTAGATTGTAATCATTTAGATATCTACGAAGATTATTAGACTACTCTTATACCTTAGTCAACGTTTGCTTCTCGTCCTCGTCTAATATTTAAATAATAACAATCTTATCCCAATAGACATAACCATTATCAATAGTTCTTTTTTTTTTACTATCATATACCCCATCTTTCCCCTCCTTTACCTCCCAAAATAAAAAATAAAAAAATAGTAATAAAATAAATCGTTTCTTTTATGAGGCTGTCGTTGCTATTTTGTATATAAACCAATGACGTTTCCCTTCTTACGACATTTCGTATATATTATCATGTCGGTAGCTAAATGGATCTTGTCGTTCTTATTCAATGGTTACAAAATCGTGTTATTTTAACCGTACTTGTACCCTGCGAGCAGAGGCCCTTCGATGTTCCTAGATAGCTCGCCAGAGATTTTTAAGAAACAGAAAACATTTTTTGTGTCTCTGGGTAACAGTTAGGTCGACTTTCTAGCGCAGCCAAGTTGACTATCACTCATAGGAAACGCGGACGAGTAGTCTGTTTTAGTAGATAACTAAGTAATTGCAATTGGAAATGTAAACATATTAGTTTTGGACTTATTTACAAACAAAAAAAACGGAAAGAAAACAAACTTCGGAAAAGAAAAGAAAAGAAATTTTACTTCCCCAGGGCAGACCGCGTCTAACAGCTAATACACAGCACCACTCAACCAATCAGCTTCGCGTATTTGCAGCAGATGAAAACATGAGTAGAAGTTTGGGCGGGCACAGGAAACTGTTGCAGACATAACATAACATAACATAACATAACATAACAACATAACACAACATAACAACATAACATAACATAACATAACATAACGAACATAACATAACATAACATAACGAAACATATACTTTATTTTAACACGGCAATAAAGCAAGTAGTAAAGCAAAACCCAGCTGAAAACCCTCACTGTTGAGTGGAAACACAGTAGCGTGTACACATTTCCATGACTTTCATTTGAGTATTCGGCACAGTCGAAGGATTCATCCACACAGCGAAATTAGCAAGAATAGTCGGTCTATTAAATTCATAACTATATTTGGATTTGGGCAAGACTTTGGTTCGCAGTGATAACTTTTGAACGCCAAAGCACTTGGCTTGTTATTTCCTTAGAAGGCAAAAAGCAGGATTATTTCAGTGCGACAACCTGGTTGTGAACTAATGATAAAGCTAGAAATTTAATAAGTTAAACTGAGATTGAGAAACTAATTTAGTTAGATTTTAAACCCGACTGTAACTAAATTTTCTTATTGTAAATAAATGCCTCCGTAACAACAGCCTGAATCACGGCTTTATATCGGCCCTTGTTTGTCCCAAAGCCCCCTAAGCCACCAGTTGACTTCTAAAGTTCATTTGCATGGAATTTGATTGAATTTGATTTGCAGTTTGATTGAACAATAAGAATACAACTTGTTACTTAGTAATGTTAAGTTTCTCATCTATTTCAACAAAAACAATGAGATGTGATAAAGCTGATGACACTAGAAAGGTGATTGCATTCTTCTAACGTTGAAATTCCTTCAAAAATTTAAAATTAAGTCCACTAAATAAGTGATTTTTCTCTCGCTGTCTGGTACTCTAAACTTTAAGAAAACGAAAGTAAATTGTTTAATATTACGAAATAATGGACCTTGCTATATCGACACTAATATTTACAAACTTGCAAAGATTAACCTGTTTGTTACAAGGTGATGGCTCAACAGGACGTCAAATCTCATTTGTTCATGTTGTAAAACGACTTTATAAAAGCCAGCAACGATAAAATATATTTCCCCAACTTAAAGTACGTGAGCTTTCAATAAGTATTTTTACATTTGTCTGGTAAAAACTTTGTGTTACTCCTTTAATCAATCAATTTTAGAACAGTTATAGATATTAAAATCAGATTAATACTTTTCATGATTAGTAATTTAATGCATAATTCATCATGAAAGAATAGAGATCACTTAACCAAATCTTAAACCCAGCGTCACCTATCATGGCAATATGGTTTATGGGGCTCACCAATGTTTTAATGTTATTTAGCCCAGTTTCTTCTAAAGTAAACAACTTGAGTTAGTGTCTCTAACTTTTGACAACACAAGCTCGCACCGATAGAAGCTCACAGAATTAATTGAACAAATTTCTTAATTCCCTTTCTTGCTATGAAAACAATAACCCAAGACGGGTTTCTAGAACCAAACTAAAACCAAAACTGATCTGTTGAGTGCCCAGAGGACGAAATGTTATGGAGCAAATACCTAACGTTATAGACATTCCTTGGCTTTCAGGAAAAGCCAGATTTGTATTTTACCAGATTTTCGTAGAGAATAAAACACAAAAAGACGACATGTATATGTTTTCGTTAAAGCATTGATATCTTAGTCGCCTTAGAAAGTGTTCTAGAAATTGCACGAAATCAACATCCAAAATGAAAGAAGGAACAAAAGGTAATAACGATGATGATGGTTAAAATCTTTACTTACAGTTGGAGGACGAAAAAGCATACGACCAATGTACGCATCCAACCCATCGCTTCAGCAAAGACGATCTCGTGAACACGACATGTTTAATCTGGTGTGAAAACGACAATTGAGCCCGGCACCAGTTAGGAAACAAGAAAAACGATGTTAATAAATTACTTCACGCTTTCAATGTTGTTTATTTTCAAAATAAACGGAGAGTGCTTTAGCTTAGATCCGAAATTCAAGGGTAACAAAATGTCCGACATACAGTAAGGAACCAAATGACCGGTTTTTATTCGGCAAGCGTCCAATGGTGTTATAGATCACTTAAACGCCAGTAAGGAAGTTAAAGCAAAGGCACTTTTATTACATGTCTCACCTGTTACAAGTATCTATATCAAAATAAAAACTGAATAGAGCTGACGGGGTGGGTTGGGGGAGGCTGGAAAAACAAAAGGGACGCAAGAATCAAAATAATCTTAAAACAAAACGGACCAAGTGATCGTCTCTGGCTGCATCCAGAACTATCGACCCAGCTACGACTTTGATTCTCTGCATCACATATATCCGCGGCGTTACGTTACGTTACGGTGGTACGATGGACGTCCCGAATTGCAATTTTTCTTCGCCTTAGTCATTCAAACAAAGCAAAACCTGGTAGAGTAATACAATTGAAATTGACTCCCATCACGGTCGGGCTCAATGCTCTTAGTCTATTCGCCAATGACCAGGTCAAAGAAAAAGTTTTTTAATTTCTTTGGACAACCAAACCTAAATATAGTTTAACTTAGATCGTAATCATTAAGATATCTACTAATGTTCTCAGTCTATTCGTCAACGACAGGGTCAAAGAAAAAGATTTTCATTTTTTTTTTTGTTTTTTTGTTTGGTCAACCCGACCTAAATATAGTTAAATTTAGATTGTAATCATTTAGATATCTACTAAGATTATTAGACTACTCTTAAGCCTTAGCCAACGTTTGCTTCTCGTCCTCGTCTAATATTTAAATAATAACAATTTTATCCCAACAGACATAACCATTATCACCAGTTCTTTTTTTACTATCATATAACCGATCCTTCCCCTCCTTTACCTCCCAAAATAAAAAAAAAATAGTAACAAAATAAATCGTTTCTTTTATGAAGCTGTCGTTGCTATTTTGTATATAAACCAATGACGTTTCCGTTCTTACGACATTTCGTATATATTACCATGTTGGCAACTAAATGGATCTTGTCGTTCTTATTCAATGGTTACAAAATCGTGTTATTTTAACCGTACTTGTACCCTGCGAGCAGAGGCCCTTCGATGTTCCTAGATAGCTCGCCAGAGATTTTTAAGAAACAGAAAACATTTTTTGTGTCTCTGGGTAACAGTTAGGTCGACACTGAGAGCAGCCAAGTTGACTATCACTCATGGGAAACGCGGACGAGTAGTCTATTTTAGTAGATAACTAAGTAATTGCAATTGGAAATATAAACATTAGTTTTGGACTTATTTACCAAAAAAAAAAAAAGAAAAGAAAACAAACTTCGGAAAAGAAAAGAAAAGAAATTTTACTTCCCCAGGGCAGACCGCGTCTAACAGCTAATACACAACACCACTCAATCAATCAGCTTCGCGTATTTGCAGCAGATGAAAACATGAGTAGAAGTTTGGGCGGGCACAGGAAACTGTTGCAGACATAACATAACATAACATAACATAACATAACATAACGAAACACATACTTTATTTTAACACGGCAATAAAGCAAGTAGTAAAGCAAAACCCAGCTGAAAACCCTCACTGTTGAGTGGAAACACAGTAGCGTGTACACATTTCCATGACTTTCATTTGAGTATTCGGCACAGTCGAAGGATTCATCCACACAGCGAAATTAGCGAGAATAGTCGGTCTATTAAATTCATAACTATATTTGGATTTGGGCAAGACTTTGGTTCGCAGTGATAACTTTTGAACGCCAAAGCACTTGGCTTGTTATTTCCTTAGAAGGCAAAAAGCAGGATTATTTCAGTGCGACAACCTGGTTGTGAACTAATGATAAAGCTAGAAATTTAATAAGTTAAACTGAGATTGAGAAACTAATTAAGTTAGATTTTAAACCCGACTGTAACTAAATTTTCTTATTGTAAATAAATGCCTCTGTAACAACAGCCTGAGTCACGGCTTTATATCGGCCCTTGTTTGTCCTAAAGCTCTCTAAGCCACCGGTTGACTTCTAAAGTTCATTTGCATGGAATTTTTCTCCCTTTGAAAGAGGAGAAAGCACTTGAAGTAGCAGTTTGATTGAAACATAAGAATACAACTTGTTACTTAGTAATGTTAAGTTACTCATCTATTTTTTAAACAAAAACAACGAGATGTGATAAAACTGATGAAACTAGAAAGGTGATTGCATTCTTCTAACGTTGAAATTCTTTCAAAAATTTAAAATTAAGTCCGCTAAAGAAGCGATTTTTCTCTCGCTGTCTGGCACTCTAAACTTTAAGACAACGAAAGTAAATTGTTTAATATTACGAAATAATGGACCTTGCTATATCGACGCTAATATTTACAAACTTGCAAAGATTAACCTGCTTGTTACAAGGTGACGGCTCAATAGGACGTCAAATCTCATTTGTTCATGTTGTAAAACGACTTTATAAAGGCCAGCAACGATAAAATATATTTCCCCAACTTAAAGTACGTGAGCTTTCAATAAGTATTTTTACATTTGTCTGGTAAAAACTTTGTGTTACTCCTTTAATTAATCAATTTTAGAACAGTTATAGATATTAAAATCAGATTACCACTTTTCATGATAAGTAATTTAATGCATAATTCATCATGAAAGAATAAAGATCACTTAACCAAATCTTAAACCCAGCGTTACCTGTCATGGCAATATGGTTTATGGGGCTCACCAATGTTTTAATGTTATTTAGCCCATTTTCTTCTAAAGTAAACAACTTGAGTTAGTGTCTCTAACTTTTGAGTTTGTGAGCAGAATCCTAAAATATGACCATTCAAATGAAAGCTAATATGATAATACTTTCCAATAATACTATTCGTTTCTTTCGTTACTGTCAAGTGTTCATTATACAAATTTTTCCAATTTTGCTTTGTTACACAACAGAGGATCATTATGCTTTGATAAAGAGTTTAGGGCTTGCTGTTGGAGCAATGCACAGGTATCGCCAAGGTCACGGGACAGAATCCCATTAAAGGCTCGTTTTTTAATTCTCCAGTATCAGGATTTTGATTTGAAACAGCTTAAGTTGCTTTTAACTGTACAGAACACAAGCTCGCACTGATAAAAGTTTACAGGATTAATTGAACAAATTTCTTAATTTCCTTTCTTGCTATGAAAACAATAACCCAAGACGGGTTTCTAGAACCAAACTAAGACCAAAACTGAACTGTTGAGAGCCCCGTAGACGAATTTTTATGGAGCAAATACAAAGATTCCTTAGTTTTCAGAAGAAGCCAGATTTTTGTATTTTACCACATTTTTGTAAAGAATAAAACACTAAAAGACGACATGTATATGTTTTCGTTAAAGGATTGATTTCTTAGTCGCCTTAGAAAGTGTTCTAGAAATTACACGAAATCAACATCCAAAATGAAAGTAGAAACAAAAAGTAATAACGATGATGATGGTTATAGTCTTTACTTACAGTTGAAGGACGAAAAAGCATACGACCAATGTACGTATCCAACCCATCGCTTCAGCAAAGACGATCTCGTGAACACGACATTTTTTAATCTGGTGTGAAAAACGACAGTTGAGCCGGGCACCAGTTAGGTAACAAGAAAAACAATGTTAATAAATTACTTCACGCTTTCAATGTTGTTTATTTTCAAAATAAACGGAGAGTGTTTTAGCTTAGATCTGAAATTCAAGGGTAACAAAATGTCCGACTTACAGTAAGGAACCAAATGACCGGTTTTTATTCGGCAAGCGTCCAATGGTGTTATAGATCACTTAAACGTCAGTAAGGAAGTTAAGGCAAAGGCCCTTTTATTATATGTCACACCTGTTACAAGTATCTATATCAAAATAAAAACTGAATAGAGCCAACGGGGTGGGGTTGGGGGAGGCTGGGAAAACAAAAGGGACGCAAGAATCAAAATAACCTTAAAACAAAACGGACCAAGTGATCGTCTCTGGCTGCCACCAGAAGTTATCGACCCGCCTACGACTTCGACTACTCAACTGTATCACATAGATTCGTGACGTTATCAGCTTCGTTAGTACTGATTCTGGTACGATTTTTATGGAATTCCCTTTCTATCTTATTTTAGAAAAAATTAACCAAATTGCAATTTTTCTTCGCCTTCGCAATTTGGGTTAGTCATTCAAACAAAGCAAAACCTGGCAATAGTAAATAATTTAGATTGTAATCATTTACATATCTACTAATACTATTAGACTACTCTTAAGCCTTAGTCAACGTTTGCTTCTCGTCACAATCTTATCCCAATAGATATAACCATTATCACCAGTTCTTTTTCATTTTTTTACTATCATATACCCCATCCTTCCCCTCCTTTACCACCCAAAATAAAATAAAAATAGTAATAAAATAAATAGTTTCTTTTATGAGGCTGTCGTTGCTATTGTGTATATAAACCAATGACGTTTCCATTCTTACATTTCGTATATATTACCATGTTGGTAGCTAAATGGATCTTGTCGTTCTTATTCAATGGTTACAAAATCGTGTTATTTTAACCGTACTTGTACCCTGCGAGCAGAGGCCCTTCGATCTTCCTAGATAGCTCGCCAGAGATTTTTGAGAAACAGAAAACCTTTTTGTGTCTCTAAGTAACGGTTAGGCCGAGTTTTCTAGCGCAGCCAAGTTGACTATCACTCATAGGAAACGCGGACGAGTAGTCTGTTTAAGTAGATAACTAAGTAATTACAATTGGAAATGTAAAGACTATATTAGTTCTGGACTTATTTACAAAAAAAAGAAGAAAAGAAAACAAACTTCGGAAAAGAAAAAAAAATTACTTCCCCAGGCCATACCCCGTCTAACAGCTAATACACAACACCACTCATTAAACCAATCAGCTTCACGTATTTGCAGCAGATGAAAACATGAGCAGAAGTTTGGGCAGCACAGGAAACTGTTGCAGAAACACGCACCTATTGAATGGGTCGAGTATCACTTTTCCACTGCTTTTTCGAGTAATCCTAAACATTTCTATTGAGTCTATAGAAACACGGATTTAGAAAACAACCCCTTCAGAAAATAACCCATTGAAAATTTTCCAATATAATAAATGTCAATCCTTAATTTCCAGTGGAAATTCAAAATGTTTTAGTTGAATTATAGAAGCACGGTTTTCAACCAATCAAAGCCAGGGGGCGTTTACTAAAAGGTATTTTCTAAATAAATGTGTAAACTTGAAAGGGATCAATAGACAAGCTGATCTCTTCCTTGCTGCTAGTATTACAGTAAAGAACAAGATATGGAAAAGAAGAGCCACGAGTAAATGAAGTCCTGTTAGGGGGGGTCTGAATAATCCATAATGCTGGGTAAAATTTGGAAATAATCCGTATCCCAATTTTCTAAACAAGTATATCCCTAAATAAAATTCTAAAACAATCTACATATAGTAACCCCTAATTACCAGTTTGTGTCAAATGAATAATAAATAAATGAATGATAATTAAAAACAAGTATCATCCTCGCCATTTTTAAACAGCAACTGAAAACATTTCTTTTTAAGAAAGCTTTTAATTTATGAATAATTATAACTTATGAAAACGCTACATAAATTGCTATATAAATTGATTCTTCTTTTTATTATTATTACATAGGTACTATATGTCAGGTATGTCAAGGGTTACATTTCCATACCCCGGATGTAACATGGGGGTGGTTACTGAGGCTGTGTTGTTAAAAAGAGTGACGGGCCTGGGCGACTCCCACTCACATGTTTTAGTTTTAAAATGGCTTTAAAATTTAAGCGATTTGTGTCATTAAAACGTGATCCTCTTCGTAGTGTTTAAAAGAGTTATGGGCCTGCGCGACTCCTATGGGCGTGTTTTAGCCTTTCTAGAGTTTTGTTCGACTCATGAGTATAAGGGAACGCCCTCTTTTGTACGATGTTAGGGGCTGTTCCTTGAAAATGTTGTTAAGCAATGGTTTTTTTGTTTTACAAAATGCCAGCTGTTCATGAGTATTGGTTTTAAGTTCGGCACTGCTGGATATTGCGTTACAAAGGGCAAGATTTTTTTCGTGTTTTGTTTTTGTCAGAAGGCTTAATGATTTCTGTCTTTAAAAGTAACCTCTGAGAGGGTCATTTTATTTAAGTGCTCTGTTCAAATAACGTTTAGTTCTGAGTAGTCTTAGAGCCTCTCCTCTGATAGTTTGATGGTGTTTGTTGAACTGAACTGTGTAATCTCTTCTCTGGTTGTGTCAGAGGTAGAAGATGTCATGGAATCATTTCTAGACGAGCGGTGTTAAAGTGCTTTGATTTAAGATCTCTGTTTCTACCTTAGCCATGAAAATATTAGCGATAGCAACTGCCATTTTGGTGTCCATGGCAGTTTCATGTATTTGTAGGTAGTTTTCTCCATTAAATTGGAAGGAGTTCTCCGCTAAGATAAGTTTGAGCGCGCTTTGCCGTAGTCGAGTAGGGATAGGAGGTTCAATTTTGTGGAAGGCTTTTTATGCGTTGCACACCATGTTTATTCCCTCCTCTTGCAGTATATTTTGTACATAAGCTCGTAACGTCCATGGAAACGAGGATTGTGTTTTCTGGAACCTTCGTTTTTCTAAGAAATTGATGAAGTCCGTTCTGTTGTTGTGCTATAGGCTAGGCTGAAGGAGTTTATAAACGCATGATGATAGTTTCTTTGTTGCAACTGGGCCATCACTCTCTGATACAATGGGTCTCCCGACTGGGGTCGGTTTGTGTATCTTTGTGTTTGACAAAGCCATGTTTTGGTCATTTCATCTATGTGGTTTCCCAGATATAGTACGCTAATAAGCTGTTGAACTCTTTCACTTTGGATTGTTTCCTCTACCATAGGATTCACAAGAGGACTGTAGTGTTCTCTGTTATCTAGCTGAGCTTGACATTCTTTAATTTACCCTAAATGTTTTTAACTATAGTTGTAGTTCCTTTTGTCAGCCTTTGTAAGGTTAACGTTGGTATCACGTTTTAGGGATTTAAGTACTTCGCGTTCAGCGGGATTAAGATTAGCCTTTGGCTTGGAATTTTGACCATGAGACCTCAGAGAAGATCAATGTGTGTCCTTCCTTTCACTACTTTCATGACCTTTTAATACCCTTTTATGTAAAAGTAATCAATGCTATAATGACTGACCATAATCCGTAATTTTCAAATGCAACACAAATAATCCGTAATCTCTAAATTTAGTAGCCAATAATCCGGCCGTATCCCTTCTCTAAAACCCCCTAATAATCCATAATCCTAAAACCCTACCAGGGCCTCATAAATTCTTCAATAATACGAACGGGGACCCTTCCTTATACTTATCAGTTTTGTGAAAATCTCTGTGATGGATTCGACAAAAAAAATAGTTCTCGTAATTCTACAGTAGAAAATTGAGTAAAAATATGATAATACACGAATCATCAATATTTGACTGACCTTTTCTTTCCTGAAAGGCCGGCTCATCGTCATCGGCGCTCACTTGAGTCAAAGAGTTTGATTTTCCACCAAAGGAGACATTCAGTTAGGGTCTTACAAGTTAATCCTGCAACTGCAGCTTCTTTGGAGTTCTTTCAGGCTCTTTTCTTCACACCTTCCTTTGCCTTTCCTCCCGCGAACAGGCTTGTTCAAAGTGAATTATCCTAGGTGGTAACCTCCATGTTACATTTCTTAGGCTTAGCTTGAAGGTATCCTTTTTCCGACGCGTCACCTTTCTCTCGGTGCTGAACAAAAATGACTTGTTTCGGGAGACAAGAAACTCGCAGCTGAGCATGACTGGTGCACCTGGAGGCGTTTTGACCTCACCTAATCTAGCCTAGCCTAGCCTAGCCTAGCCTAGCGTGGTAATCTAATCTAATCTAATCTACTCTAATCTAATCTAATCTAATCTACCCTAATCTAATCTAACCTAATCTTACCTAACCTAGCCTAACCTAACCTAACCTAACCTAACCTAACATGACATAACATAACATAACATAACCTGACATAACATAACATAACATAACATAACATAACAACATAACATAACATAACATAACGGAACGTAACGTAACAAAACATAACATAACATAACATAACGAAACATATGGCCGGGGGGAAATTATGTAGGGCAGTATTGCTCACTTCTAGCACTCATACATACACTCTACATGCTTACTAATTTCATTACTGAGTGCTACGCGGTACACAGATTTCCATTGCCGCGACTTTAATCTCTTAATTTCCACGACCTGCTCCCAGTTTGGCCTCGTAGCTCAGTTGGTAGAGCGACGGTGATCTAATCCGGAGGTCGTGGGTTCAATTCCCGCCGGGTCAAAGATTTTTCTTTGATCCTGGTTCTCGTTTCTAATTTCTTCTTTTAAGGCCTGTGGCCCGGGGGAAATTATGCAGGGCAGTATTGCTCACTTCTAGGACTCATACATACACTCTACATGTTTACTAATTTCATTACTGAGTGCTACGCGGCACATCACATTACTATCGAAACATATACTTTATTTTGACACGGCAATAAAGCAAGTAATAAAGCAAAACTTAGCTGAAAACCCTCACTGTTGAGTGTAACACAGTAGCGTGACTTACATTTAGTTAACATCTCAAACGCATGAAAATTTACAAGCCAAAATATAATAAAACTAGCTAGCGGTTAAAAAGATAAAAAAACAAAAGAAAAGAAAAAAAACCCACGAACAAAACAGAACCACACGGCGATTTCGACTTTCGTTTACATTATTTTTATTCTTTTCAATTTCAGTGTAAGGGTTTCTTGTACAATCCTCCAGGCCAGTAGTAACGAGAGCTTTAAAAAAAGAGATTGAAAGCGACTGGTCTCTCTGACCGGCCAGGAAAGGAACACCTCAGATCCATGTAGTTCTGGACAGTCTATCACGCTGTGCCCACGTGCGCTTACAAAAGGACGGGCCGCTGACGCGTTTAAACCAGTTAACATTAATATAAGAATCAGGTCTCCCAGTTCGTTCAGAAATGATAAATTGCAAGCGCATTAGGTGCCAGATTGTGGCATTAACATTTTTTCCAATATAATAAATGTCAATCCTTAATTTAACTCGCCCTTGCAATATCGACATATAACACTGTCTAAGACACTTTCAGCATTTAAGGTGTTCCTTTCCGTCTCAGCGCAACAATGACTACCCACAACTTCTTGCACCTCCGGTTGTCCATTACTTTTTCACATCCTTAATTTAACTCACTCTAACAATATCTTAATTTAATACACATTTGGAGGTTAATAAGAAGTTCCTTTCAGTTTAAAGCAGAACAATGACTTGGCACAACTCTTATCGCTTCGTCATGATAAGAGTACAACGGTTGTCCTTTAATAACTGTTTCGCATCCTTAATTTAACTGACTCTAACAATATCTGAAGACACATTCAGCGTTTTAAGCAGTTCCTTTCAGACTAGCAGAACAAAATGACTTGGCACACGTCTTGTCCCTCCGTCATGATAAAGGTACTGCGGTTGTCCTTTACCTTTTCGCATCCTTAATTGATATCTTAATTTGGAATACGTTCGGCTTTCAAGAAGTTCCTTTCAGCGTAGCAGGACAATGACTTGGCACCAGTCTCGTCGTCTCCTTATGATGAAAGTACCGCCCGTTGTTTACCTTATTTTTGTAAGTCCTTAATTTACCTCATTCTAACAATGTCTTAATTTAAGACACATTCGGTGTTTGAGAAGTCCCTCTCAGTGTTACAGAATATTGTCGCTTCGTCTTGACAAAGGTACCCCCGGTTTCACTTTCAAAACCTTTTTCTTTTCACATTTGTTGGAGCTAATGTAGGCATTAGGCATACAGGTAAACAAACAAGAAACAAACTAATTGGTTTATTTATTTAAACAAAATCATTAACCAACAAGACAGCCTACCATCCACGCTTTTTCCTCTCATGATAAGTACAATTTTCCTCTTATAGAGTAACGAGTCGCAGACTAATGTCGCAGGATAGTTTTCCTGACCTTCGTCTAAATTGCTCTTCTCAATTCTTTAATTTACAAAAAGAAGCAAAGATGAGGTTTTTCTTAGTGCTTTACAAGATAGCCTTACTTACATTTGCAGAGAATTTTGCTTTAATTTGTGAAAAACGAAGACTTTCGCTGGCGCCATTAGTCAAACAAGATGGCGTCAGTTCGTTGGGATTTGTCCTTTTTTATACAAAACTTCATTGTTTTTATATTAGAACAAAAAGTTTTCCTATTAGTTTTACGGTACAATGGTATAATTTAACTCACAAGCCACGCTTGGTTTCAACGCAATAAGTATGCGAGCTATATAATGAAACGTGTTACAGCCGCAACAATTAATCAATTGCTTTGCGGCCACTGTCACGAGATAGATAATTATAGCATTCAGCTGATGACGTAGTTAGATTGATGGCGTCATTGTGAAAATAACGTTTAGTGCACCAATTTGAACAATTGACCCCGATTACTTTAATTGGAAAGAGTGATCAATATGTGATTTTTGTCTGACAATATAAGTACGTTGCCACAAGGACGAGTCTTAGGTGAAGAACAATGAATCAAGAATAGAGGTTCGGCAACTGTAATTTTCACTGAGTTTGGAAATCTCGGCACTAAAGACTGCAGTCTCGAAAGCTTATTATAAGTGCTCGTCAAAGTTAGGGAAAGTTTCGAAATCTCAAATCTAAATAACTTTGAATCGAGATGCCTAGAAAATGTTGCGTGAGTTCAGCCTAAATGTCGTAAGTCAGGCGAATAGTGTGAAAGTGGCACAGAGTGGGTTATTAAAACGTCAAGTGAAGCTTTTCAGTACTCTTCGTTCCATATCGTCTCGATATTTTCTATTTCCCTGTTTAAGAACACGGGTCTCGGGGTCTAGGCAATGTCGGATTTTACCATACTACACCTCTAAACTGAGTGACAAGGGAACACATCATTAGTCAGGGGAATCGATATTGTCATGAAGTCTCACCGAATTCTAATGATCAAAATCTAATTTCCCCTTACAGAACTAATACCGTCAGGAGGGCCAGTGATGCAAATAAAGCAAATTATCAACTAAGGGATATTGTCTTGATGTCTCACCAAATTCCGCTTACAATAACGGCACACTGTCAAAAGGGCAAGTGATGAGAAAAAATATATATCATCAACTTGTTTTACCACAAATTTACCATTAATCAAATGATGAACACATATTTTCCCCTAACGATTCCATTTCGTCGTATAAGAGATGGCGATGAGAATAAAGAAAATGGTCACCTAGGGGATATTGCCTTATTTTTACTCCAACCAACTTTCCATAACTGTCATTAAATGAAAGATATGATCTTCAGTCAGGATAATTAATTTCAATTTTGCAATTGAATGCAAAGTAAAAGGATCATTGGCACGGAACGACCTCCAAGTTAATAATTAACGATAAAACACGAAAAAATAAACACGCAAACTCAAACAGATAAACAACATGATTTTTTAAATATTTCTTATATTACTAAAGCTATGAGTATACATAATTTCTTCGTATTTCTTGACAACTCATTTCACTGTACACTTACATCTCTCATAGTAAATTTGACTCAAAGCAACAAACGCTGTATTGGCGCTGCAGTACTATTATCGCTGTTTAAGAAACTGAATTTCTCTACGTCACTTTATCTTTATTGGAAACTTCTCAAAATGCCAAAAAAATAATTTTATACTTTTATAGATTATTTCCGTGTACAATAAAATTACTTGTTATGGTGTTATTCTTCAAGCATGTAGTAACCATAAATATCTGATCTTCAGTACTTAAGTAAGAAGGTCAGTATAGAACGCAGATATTACTTCTTTCTCACTCAATGATTTCTTTAAAACTACACTCACTTCACTTTACATAACATTTGACAGGATTCTACGTTCATACGTTGTATCTCAAATATAATACAAATAGAATATTAACTCAGTCGGACAGCAGCCACTAGACTTCCTCTAATTAAAGAGAAACCGTTAAGACTACATCGCGCCCATTGTCTGCCTAAAAGCTTCTTCCGTTGAGAGTAAAAGCATGTTACTTTTGAGTCTCCTGGTGCTGCTTAAGATGCTGTTTAATATGGTCCTAATACTTAAGACTATGGATAAAATCCTAATGTATGATCGCTCAAACGAAAGCTACTAAGTCGTACTATCATTTAGTACGGGGTTTTTTTTACAGTGAAACTCACTGGATATTCAGAATTTTCTGTTTCCTTGGCCAATTTTGGGAGTGAAATGGCTGGCAAAGCTGCACAGAACACTCAGATCATTTATGGGAGAGTATAATCTTGAAAACACTGTAACCGCATACACTACTATTTCCTGTCCTGCCCCCGTGTACACATAGGAAACACAATGCAGTGATATTTTGAACTAAGGATATTTGGGAATACGTAAAGAAAAACACGAAATAAATTCCACGCAACTAAAACTATTACAAAACACCTGCGCAGTAAGTCACTATGTCCTGTCGTGCTACCCCGTTCTAAATGGCTTGTCTCTTGTCGATAACATCAAGAAAGCGCTCGCACCATCTTTTTGTCTTTAGCGTCATGTGCAATTTCAATGGGAGTGAGTCCGTCCTTTGTGAACGCTTTTAAGCTCGCTCCATTCCTTATGAGAAAAATCACAGCTCTTATATCACCACCGCATACAGCGGCGTGAAGTGGTGTCCATCCTTCTTTATCTCTTATATCCACTGGAACTCCAAACTTCAAAAATACTTTCAAGCATTCAATTTTCCCTTGAAAAGCGGCCTCATGCATGGCTGTTCCACCGCTTGCGTTTAAAGTGTCCATCGCAACGTTACCGGCACTTAAGATGCCGTGAAGTAAATGAGAATCATTACTCGCAACAGCGGCATCTAAAGCATACGAAGGATGCAAGAAGCCTTCATCATAGATGTAATTGTTGTTCAGTTCTTCCAGCTCATCAAAATCCTCATTGGCAGAGTCGATCACAATAGTTGGTACATTTATTTCAGGTATTGTATGTCTCCTGATATAATGATAGTCTTGGCAGAATAATTTTCCTTTCGGAAATCCAAGATGGTTCGGTGAGTTGGCCCTCCGTAGCTTTTCTTTCTTAATTCTCTCCGTATATCTTCGTTTGCTTCCAGGCAGCGGTAGGGAGTTCGAGGCGATTTCCATGTTGTCCGCGTTGTACAGTTCAATTCGGCGTAAAAAAAAAAGTCAACAAATTTTTATCTTGCCTGTGTTAGTTTACTTTCAAAGCCGAATTAACGAAAATGTACATCCGTTGAGTGCGGCACCAAAAATGAAAGAACTGCTCTCTCTTGATGTAAGTTCTTTATTCCAGCTTCCACGCATTGCAAAAGGATAGGACAGTCTGGCACGCTCCTCCCAAGTGCGCTGACACAAATTGGGCAGCCCTGATTCGCGTTTACAACAGTGATCATTGATAAGAATCAGGTCTCCCGTCAGGAATGATAAATTGCAAGCAGGTGCCAAATTGCGCCATACACATACTGTCCAATATTAAAAATTTCAATTTTAATTTAACTCTCCTTTACAATATCGATAACACTGTCTAAGAAACTTTCAGCGTTTAAGGTGTTCCTTTCCGTCTACCCCAACAATAACTATGCAAAACGTCTTGCCGCTTCTTCAGTCATGATAAAGGTACCCCAGTTATTCTTAACTTTTTCATACCTTTGATTTAACTCGCCCTTACGATATCTTCATTTAAGACACAGTCGGTGTTTAGTTCCCTTTCAGTCTCCTAGCAATGACTTGGCGAAACTCTCGCCGCCTGGCCTTGAGAAAGGTATCCACGGTTGTCTTTTTAAAACTTTTTTTTTTTTTTTTACATCTGGAGGAAGTTATTGGCGCTAATGTAATCAAATAAGGCATAAGGTAAATAAACAAGAGATGAGACATTTCAACCGCCATTTTCCTGTTATATAGTTTTGTTTATTTGACTAATTTGTTTGTTTATTTGTAGAGGTCCTCTTTATAACCGCAAATGAACATCATCAACCGATAAAAAAATGTCCTACTGACCATTTTCTGTACCGTTAGAAAATACGAAAGACTAAAACACGAAAAAGCTGTTGAGGAAAACAATGGTGACTAACTTGTTCCCTTCTTCTTAAGTAAATTTACAACAAAGCAAACCAAAGATGATTTTCGTAGCTAGCGTGAGCTGAATGTATCATACATGATGGCGTCTGGAATTTGGGATTTATACTTTATACAATTTCTTTTTTAATCTAAACAAGCAAGCAAGTTTTCTAACTAGTTTTATCATATAATGATGTAACGTAACTCACTGAAAGTTGCAACCCACGCTCGTTTTTAACGCAATAAGTAGGCTACCTAGATTATATGACATGTTACAGTAGCAAAAAATAATAAAGTGCTTTGCACCTTAATGGCCACTCTCACGAGACAGGTACATGGCCTTTAGCTATGGCCTTTTATCTTTCGTCTACCAAAATTAGCTCTTGGATACATGAAAACCCACGTCTAACTACTGCAAAATGACAATTTTTGTCAGGCTACTTAACCAAAATCGGCCTTTTTCTTTCTTATTGTGGCGCATGTTTAGGGCGCTCACGCTTGAATAACTCGCCATTGTAGCTCATAAATATGCACGAATGTCCGGCCATTCTGCGCGATGCGTTAGAGATTGTTGGCGTCATTGTGAAAATATCGGTTTAGTGCACTAATTTGAACAATTGACCCTGATTGCTTTAATTTGAAAGAGTGGTCATTATGTGATTCTGTCGGACAATATAAATACCTTACCAAACAGACGCGGTGAAAACGATGTATCAAGAATTATGCGTTTGGTCAAATTAAATTTTAATTGAGTCTGGAAATCTCAGCACTAAAGACTATATAGTCTCGGAAGTTAGGGCTCGCCAAAGTTAGGGACCGTCTACAAATCACAAATCTAAACTCTTGCGTGAGTTCAGCCTTAATGCCGTAAAACAAGGGGATTAGTATCTAATGAAACTGTGGTGCTCCGTCGATGGGAAAGTAGCCCATCTTTCGCTCTAACCACTGGGCTAACGCTCGTAACGGCAGCTTTCAATTTCTCCACGGTGGCCAATTTACCTTAATAACTGCGAGGATCTTCTTTACATTTATTTCTTATCAACTCAGTTGATAAATCCAAATCTAAATGCCGTAAACCAGGAAAATTAAGTTTGCAGGTGACACAGAGTGGGTTGTTAAAACATCAAATGAAGCGTTTTAAGACGGAATCCATCAGGAAATCGAGTAATCAGTGGACAAAAATCTTGTACCAGAATAATTTAAAATATATCGCATTCTTTTTTACACTTTTTAAGAGCTATAGACGTAATTAGTTATCTGGAATAACACCAAAGACAATTTCTTATGGGAGCCCGTGAAATTGAATCTCAAATTTCACAGGAATTGTGTAAACACGGGTAAAATAGGTAAATTTTTATGCGTAAGATTTCATTTTGTGAAATTTGAAATTTATTTTCTCGGGCTCCCATAAGAAATTGTCTTTGGGGTTATTACAGATAACAAATTACATTCATAGCTCTCGAAAAATGTAAAAAAGAATGCGATGTGCTTTAAATTATTCTGGTACAAGATTTTTGTCCACTGAAAATTAAAATTACTCAATTTCCTAATGGATTCCGTCTTAATACTGTTTGTACTATATTGGCTCGATATTTACCATTTTCTACTTTCCAAGTCTTTTGCTTTAAAACAAGGGTCTCGGCCTCTAGGCGAGTGTCGGAGTTTACCATTCGACGCCCCTACAAGCGGCAAGGGAACAAAATCATCAAATAGACGAATCGATATTCTTTTGAAGTTCCACCAAACTCAGTGATAAAATCTAATTTTCCACTACAATATCACTGAGCAGACACATCTCAAGCACTGGTAAGCGATAAGAATAAAGATAATCATCAACTACAAGATATTGTCTTGCTGTGGCACCAACGTCCAGTGATGAACATCTCATTTTCCCTTACAATATCAGCACAGTGTCAACGGGCAAGTAATACGAAAAACGAAATTCACCAACAACATCATATTGTCTTAATTTACCAAAAAATCAAGTGTTCATCAACTGATTTCTCCGAACCATATCAATGCGTCATCAAGGAGTCAGTTGATGAGAATATAGAAAATGATCTCCCAGAGGAATATTGCTGGATGTGCAACCAACCGACTGCCTTAAATGAATAAATTTCAATCTTGCAATTGAAAGGCGAACTTAAAGGTTCATTGGCATGGAAAGACCTCCACGTTAATAATTAACAATAAAACACGAAAAAATAAACACGCAATCTCAAAGGGACAATTAACATGATTTTTTTAATGTTTCTTATATCACTGAAGCTGTGAATATACATAATTTCTTCGTATCTCTTCCCACCTCATTTCACCGTATACTAACATTTCTATAGATTCGACTTGAGGCAAACTGTATTTGTGCTACAATATTATCATCGCTATTTCAGAAACTGAATTTCTCTACGTCACTATAACTTCATTTGAAACTTAAATTCTCAAAATCCCAAAAATAATTCTATATCTGCAAAACTTTTTTTAGATTATTTCCGTGTACAATAAAAATTATTTATTATGGTGTTATCCTTCAAGCATGTGGTAACTATAAATATCTGATCTTCAGTACTTAAGTTAAGAGCGTCAGTATAGAATGCAGATATTACATCTTTCTCACTAAAAGAGTTCTTTAAAATTACACTTCACTGTACATAATATTTGACAGGATTCTACGTTCGTATGTTGTAATATCTCAAATATAATACAAATACAATATTAATTTCGGATAGCAGCCACTGGCTTCCTCTTATTAAAGAGAAGCCGTAACGGTTGAGACTAGATCGCGCCAAATGTCTGCCTAAATTAGCTTCCTTCTTTGAGAGTGAAACTGACCGTCTAACTTTTGAATCTGCTAATGAAATCCTAAAGTGCGACCATTCAAAAACCTTCTCTTGCTGTTTATTATGCTGTAGAAGGTGGTTCTATAACGTAAGTGTGTAGATGAAAGCCTAAACCGTGACCATTCAAACGAAAGCTACTGAGTAGTTTACTTTCATTTCGTTCGATTTGTCTCACGAATTGTTTTTGAGTGAAACTGGTTGATTGGTATTTCCTGTTTCCTTGGCCAACTTTAGAAATGAAATGGTTGGCAAAACTAAATGAAACACTCAGATAAAGACTGGGAGAGTACAGTCTCGCAACTTCTGTGGTTTTCACAAATTCAAAACAGTGTAACCGCAATCACTATTGTGTCCTGCCCTGCCCCCTTACACACAGGAAGTACAATGAGTTAATATTTCGAACTTAGAATATTTGGGGGCATGCAAAGAAAAACACGAAATAACTACCACGCATTTACAACACTTGCGCAGTAAGTCACTACATCTGTAGTGCTTGTAAAATAACTACGTTCTAAATCGCTTGCTTCCCGCCGATAACAAAGAAAGCGCTTGGACCATCTTCTTGTCTTTAGCATCATGTGCGATTTCAATGGGAGTGAGTCCGTCCTTTGTAAAGGCTTGCATGCTTGCTCCGTTCCTAATTAGGAAAATCACAGCTCTTATATCACCACCGCATACAGCGGCGTGAAGTGGTGTCCATCCTTCTTTATCTCTTATATCCACTGGAACTCCAAACTTCAGAAATACCTCTAAGCATCCAACTTTTCCTTGAAAAGCGGCCTCATGCATAGCTGTTCCACCGCTTGCGTTTAAAGTGTCCATCGCAACGTTACCGGCGCTTAAAATGCCGTGAAGTAAATGAGAATCATTACTCGCAACAGCGGCATCTAAAGCATACGAAGGATGCAAGAAGCCTTCATCATACATGTAATTGTTGTTCAGTTCTTCGAGTCCATCAAAATCCTCATTGGCAGAGTCGATCACAATAGTTGGTACATTTGTTTCAGGTATTGTATGTCTCCTGATATAATGATAGTCTTGATTGAACAACTTCCCTTTCGGAAATCCAAGGTGGTTCGGTGAGCTGGATCTTCGTAGCTTTTCTTTCTTAATTCTCTCCGTATATCTTCGTTTGCTTCCAGGCAGCGGTAGGGAGTTCGAGGCAATTTCCATGTTGCCTGCGTTGTAGAGTACAGTTGCGTGAATAAAACACGTCAACGAATCTCTCTTGCTTGTGTTTTCACTTAGGGCTGATTACCAGTGTTCGAAGCCGAATTAACGGAAGTGTGTGTCCGTTGAGTGCAGAGCCAGAAATGAACGAACCGCTCTCTCTCGTTGCAAATTTATTATGCCAGTTTCCGCGTATCGCAAACCTTTTCGGCGTCAATTGATCTAAAAATACTATCTTCGAGTGCTGCCTCGTCAGTTCGTTCGTCAACCCACGAACCTCCTCACTCAAGGGTCAATAGAGTATTATCAATCACAGCCCGCGGTAATCCTTCTAAATACAATAAAACGCTCTTGGCTCGACGCTAATGGTTCCTTTAGGGGGTGTTGATGATATTAGCATACCCACAAAAGAGGGCTGATACATCTTTGTTCCCTATTCACGTCACCTTGACGCGTCTCTTTTCAAGAGAGATTTACAACTGGTCCCCGTCTATAAAGAATATCTTTGCCTCGATATTGGGCGCTAAAACAGCTTTTGTACCGCTAATGGTGCCTTGTGCGCGAGACTGTTTGTTTAAAGAACACACGAAACAATTTCATGAAAATGACGGTTACTTAGAGCGATCGGGTTTGAGTGATTTGTCTTTGTTTTCGTCAGTGCATCTGCCTCTAGATCGCTTAAAATGTAAATAACCTTTCCTCAATAGTTTGTTTTGTGTTGTGAGAATGTTTTTCCTGTGTCTGCCTCTCGTTAAGTTTCAATTCTGTTAACTCGAATTTACTCTGTTAGGAATGCAATTAACTCTCCGGGAATACACCAACTATTCAAACAGACTCATTATTTAGCGTTACAGGAGATAAAAAGAAGTAATTCTTTTGTTGTGACCGTCTGTTTTCCTTCCGGAGTTTCAAAAGAGTAAATACTATACATGCATGCACTACGCCGCGTGACAAAAGTATGCATCTAAGTAAGGCTGTCATGAGGAAATTGTTAGCCTAATTAAAGGCGGTTTCGATGACCCACTAAATCCTTTAGTTCAACCGTCTGGGAACCGATTAAGGGTATTGATGCAGGGCAATACTCTAAATGACTTGGCTTTTCTTATTTCCTATGCACATTAGAGGGAGTCTTCACACTATCACTTTCCAAAGGGACTCAAAATGTCACAGTTCATTTTGCAAAACTTTCACGAACAAAAAGCTTCGACTGAAACCACCACTCAAGAGCTGCCACTTGTACAGTTATACTTAAGGGTTTCATTTGCAGACTCCCTAAAAAGTTAAAAACACCTTCCATTGCACAATAAATAGCACCAGTGACAGGAAGGTATTAATAGAGCTTTTATTTGAATGGTCGCATTTTAAGATTTCATTCACAGACGCCGCAAACTTTATGGCCACCTTGTGTATCACAAAAACTTTGCTAAATGAACGCGCTACTTCGAAGCGTTCATTTCAATGGTCACACGTAACGATTTCAGCCGCTCAGTTTACAGTATAGCTGCATTGTGTGATTCTGGAAATTAGAAAAGCAATAGAATGGAAACCTCATGGGTGTAGAGGTTTAAGAAAAACAAGGCAATTTTGTGTAGTGTTCGTTCTTGAACATATTTTTGACGTCAAAGTAGTGAGATCACAGCCAACCATCCGCCGACAAACAGTAAAGCATATAATCTCACATCGCAGCTCAGTAAGGAGTTGAAACGTACAATTTAGCGGTAGCTATAACTTATAATAAGTGTTTCATGAAATATTTTGAGTATTTTATTCCGGCGTAGTCAAAGCAAAAAGATCATCCAAGAATATGGTTTGATGTTTCCTTTCTAGTTTGTCTGATGTGAAGCAAGCTCCCTTCCGTGCTTACTTATGTTTACTTTGGTCGCACAGAGAATGACAGAATGTGTGGAATGTTACATCAACCCTCCAGTGAAGGCAAGTTTATTGTCTACTGCGAGCAGGTCAAAGAGTTTCCAAAACAACGCGACAGTTTCTCCTATCACGAGTAAACTACGTCTGATTTTGTTCTGTTATCGCGAGCAAAATGAGCGCAAGGTAATTAACCCTTTCACTTCCAGAGTCAGTTACGAAGACATTAAGGTGATTCTAACTTCTGAGTCTGTGGATGAAATCCTATGGTGTGACCATTCAAATGAAACCTCGTCAGCAGTTCTTTCACATGGTACTATTTATATTTCAGTATTTTACAAAATGAAATTTAGGATTTGTCTTGAATTTTGTTTTTAGGCACTCTTGCGAGTGAAACGGTTAAGGAACCAAAACACGACGGCTTTCTATCCCGAGTATTTCTGATCCCAGAAAGTCTAAAAGATCTTAATAAGACAATGATCATGTTAGGGGCGTTTTCATTGGATACATGAGACACAAGCCAGCATAATCGCACAAGGCCAAATAAAACAAAGGCTTATAGCCAGCAAACCAGTCAAAACTCTAGATAGAAACAGATAAACAGTGACAAAACTGGCTCAAGCACAAGTGAAGATTGGTTTGCGGTTTCTAGGTATTTCGAAAATCAAAGCCTTTGCTTTGGTTTGTAAGAAAGCTTATTTTTTTGTTGTTTTGTTGGTTTTTCTTAGCTATATGTTTGTTTGTTTGTTTTTTAACCGTTTTAAAAACTAATCATACGCAAAAGAGTGAATAAAAAGATGCACGTATATAGAGTCAAAACGTTAGCTGTGTCCTAAAGTCGCACAAGATGCTAAAAGTACGGAAGTTTTCACCGAAAACTACAGTCATAAGAATTAAATTCTCCCCTTTTTTCGGTGTTTTTTTTCCAATCATAATTGGGCACTGAAAAAAATTTGAAAAGAAGATATTTAGGCGAGTGTATTCTGTCTTGTCACAACTGCGTATTGCAAAGTCATGATTTATGAAAACAAAAGACAAGCAAGATAGTTCGGGTGATATTGTCATTTTCAGTTTAATAACTTATTTTTATCGCAACTTCCTCCGTGGATTCAGGCGGGTGTTTTCTGCCATGAAAATCTTTCCTTTCAAATAATTACGTTAAAAGTGATTGTCTGGATAAGTTGCATGAAACGATTGAAGCACTTTCTTGTGATGAAGAAGCATTACGGCTCTTAATTATACACAATTGAGTTCCAAGCTAGTGCGGAACGAAACACAATATTGCTGATTAAGAACTCAGTCACGTGAATTAAAATACATTTAAGAGTAGCACTATTAAAATTGTTTCCCTTTTGTTTCGGTTACGTTTAAAAATTCAACACACAATGCAAAATGGCCGCCGTTGATATCATGTCGCCAAGAAGAAACAGTTACAAACAGAATCCAATTACTTAATTCGAAGGATCAAGTCAAAGTAAATCACTGCGGTGCGTGCCGTACTTCTTAATTAGGAGCAGCGAAAGGGCACATCAAAAACGTGAAAACGGGGTCAGACTTGCAGGGCAACCCCCTCCCCCCCTTCAAAATGGCGACATATCAATGAAACTTTCGCAAACTCAGGGCCGGGGGAAATTAGCCACTTCTCGCTTGAAATCTATAAATTTGCACGATTCACAACTCTTTCAAAACAAAACTCAGACTTTCGAGGGCAGAAAAGGTTGTTGTTGTTGTTGTTGTTGTTATAGTTGTTGTTGTTGTTTTTAAAGCATTATGTATCATTCTGGTTGCGGCCCTTCAATATTTGTAGGT
Source organism: Siderastrea radians (assembly GCA_964017195.1). NCBI lineage: Eukaryota > Metazoa > Cnidaria > Anthozoa > Scleractinia > Rhizangiidae > Siderastrea > Siderastrea radians. Next base: position 29,199,040 of record OZ024896.1, on the reverse strand, counting down.
CAGTATATTTTGTGTTCCTTTTTTGCATGACATTATTAATTTCTCGATAAACCGAGCAGCCATTTTTCAGTTAACTCTACCAAACATTAAAACCGTGAAAACGAGGCTAAGAATGCCAGGGTGATTTCCCCATACAAATCTTTTGAATTTCGCGAGCTGTAACGTTGTATCCTTGGAACCCTAAACACCCAAACATCTCAGGATTACACACTATTTCGTGCAATTTGACGTGATCACATCCATTTAATTTCTTGCGGACTTTTAGCAAAACACGAAACGATGGCAGTTACTTTACTTACAAGGTCTTATTAAGGAACATCGAACATATCGTGTGCAGAACTTCCCGTTCCCACGAGTGTACACGTTGTCATGAAAAGCTTGCGTGTTCTGAGGTTCAGAAATACGGTAAATAGAGCGGCAATTATAAGGTAGCTGATGGCGATTAACCTCAAAACAGATTATTAACTTCCGCTGTTCATAGTTGAGTGGTTGTATGACGACATGATTTAACGCTTCCTTGAAAGTTGACGTCACGACACGCCTAATTAATCCTTTCCTTCCTAGGAAGATTCTAAATATGGCAAGATCGCTTATGTTTTGTGGCAAAGTTTGGCCCTCAGGCAAACAAATGACGGAACGGATGCTATTCTTATTGCCTATTTTTATCCAAGGCACAACGTTTACTTATAACTCACGCGTAGGACTAGCGGCTGTAGTCTTCTGATCAGTTCAAATCGTGCACAATTCCGGCCCGGTAATTAATGAATGTTAGAGGCCTCGAATTGAAACATTCCTTGAATTCAAATTGCAACAGTCACTGCTACATTCCGCCAACCATAGCTGTGGGTCTCAAATGACAGCTTTTAAAATTCTACATCGGTGATGGAATCACTATAAATATTCTATTTACATTTTGAAGTTTTAAATCCACAATAAGAGAAAAAATAACGATAATAATTGTCTAGCTCATAACGTCGAACTTTTGTCTGTAATTTTCAATTGTTTTGCATTGCAGCTGACTTCTGTTTGTTTTAAAATTTGTTTGTCTCTTGGTGACACGAGTGCTTGGAGGCGTGAGAACTAACGGTATAACTGACGTTAAACTACGACTACATTTTAATACAATGGCGTAAATCTTTTGCTCCACTCTAAAACTTTTTATTGATGCCTGCACGGTGGCTAACTTTTGTTTGTTTGTTTGTTTATCTCCTTCTTGGTAACACAAGTGCTTTGAGGCGTGAAGAACCAACGATATTGCCTCAGTCTTCACCTACCCCACGACAACCCTTTGGTACAACGGTGTACAATTTTTTTTTTTTTTTTGCCTACACATGTCAGATCACTTCCCAGTATGATACACAAGCCGTCAAATGATGGACTTATCCAGTTAAAACGCGAAAGTTTCCTTTTTGTATTTCAAGACATAAAAAAAACAATAAATCTACATTTACCATTGCCAGAGGTTCTTAGTTGCGATAAGGCTGTGACAGTTTACGGTCAAAAAAGTAGTATTTTGATAATAATTGATGGCTAATTTTCCAACCATTGGATCTTTGACGCGGAATCTTTTCAAGTCAAACATTCACGTTTGTTGCTAAAAATTACGTTAACCACATTTGTCGGTTTAAAGTTATCAACTCAACATTTCATGCGTCACCTTTATTGGTGATTGACGATAAAACATGTTTTTCATCCATTGACGGTTAAAAATTTAAACGTCATTTCACAGTGGACTTTTAACTCGTTAAAAAAACTCTTATCATAGTCTACCAGCAAAGAAGCCTGTGAACAAGCTCCTTTGTGGAAGATAAGTTGATTAAAAAAAAAAACAGTGAGTCTAGTGAGGAGCGACGACCCCATCCTCACTCCACCCTTCATTTCACAGTGGTCAATCGTACCACGCGTGCTCAATTCCCGCCACGATTTTACAAAGGAAAATACAGACAAGTGTCGAAAGTTTCACTCTAACGGCAAAACTTAACGCCGTTTCTGAAATTCGGTTTGCCGGGATGTGATATGCATTGTTTTCATACGAACTTCGCGCTCGTAAACGTTGAGCTGATTCAAACTTCAAGGCTCTGATAGACCGGAAGTGACGTAGCTTTTTGCGTTTGAACACCATGAACCCCTTTATAGCTTACGCTCGCTCGCGTTCACTCCGCTGGCCGTTTTCTTGTCAAACTCTACCCCACTTAGAATCCTGTTCGCAGGCCACCAGTGGAGAAGCAACGATATTATTGACTGCAACCTTACGCGCTTCGCTACAACAGCGCCATCTTGGATTGAAATAAAATAATTCAACATCACGATGCACGAAACTCGGCGAGAATTTGCTCAGCTCTGGAGCAGTCCCATCCCTTTCCTTGAAAATATTTTTGGACAACATCCACAAACTTTTGAAGAAATTTAATTCCATTTGATACTGAATCAAAGTTTCCCTCGGAATTCCCATCTGTAGACAAGTCCGTCTTTCTTCCCTTTACAATCTGCCAATGCCAGTAGCACATTTCACCGGCATACATGAGAGCGAGGAGATGAGTGTCGCTAAAAACACCTACGACAGTAAAACATGTTTTGTGTTGGTTGGTTTAATGATACCAATAATACAAATTTAAACCCAGACACTAAGGAACTTTTATTTGGAATTCTTAACGCCTCCTCTACATTATGTTAAAAAAATAGTTACACGGTTTTATCCGTTCGACGCTACATCTGCACCAGCAAGACTTGCTCAAGACTTTAGGTATGTCGAAAATAACGTATACCCCTCCCCTCACATGTTTCCGTGAGTAAAACTCAGTTGCTCTGAACTGAAAGGCGAAAAAAGGGAGAAATCATGAAGTCCAAGATTGAACATCACTTCAACAAGACGCAAACTTGGAAGACAGCAGAATGTTCAATTTATGACGTCACTTTCACCTTACTTGGTGGCTTTCGTTATCCTTTCAAAAGCACGCTGCCTTACTTAACTGTTTGCAACTACCCTGAGAGCAACTTATTTTGGCTTGGTACAGCTAAGTCATTCTCGAATTTTCGTGGGAAAAGCGTAAGGACAATTTCAGCGAGTGATCGACGTAGGTTAATAAAAGCGCTTTTTAAATCGCTTTTTTAAAGTAACCTTGTATAATGGGCTCGTGCCACGGTGTTGTCTGCTATTTAAGACATTTAACAATTAGACTACGAGGTCGAATATTCTGTGAGGATGGAACCGTGACAGAGTAAACAGTTAAAAAGATCTGCGTCCACAAACGGATGTCAAAATATGCGTTTGCGTTTCCAAGCTTTTTTTGGTCCTTTTTAATGTCTTGTGCACATGCTGCAATGGCATGATATACAACCAGCGACTGCATAGTTGGTTGTGACGTTAGTTAGGATTGTCTACTTAGTTAACATGATTACCCAGGGTCCTTCACGAAAACAATAGCACAAACCTTCTTTCAATAGGTGGACCATATCGATATCCTTTACGTCGACATTCTCCTGTTCGTCCAAAATAAGAGGTGAACGAACACTCAGCATCGATTCAAGATACTTGACTCCTGACTCGGCACACTGCAGGGGTACAGAAAGGAAACAGAGTTAGGAAGTTAGTTTTTTCTATAAATGTATACCTGAAGGAAATACCGTGTTTAAATAAAGTTACCATACCTTACCATACCATACCATTCTGGGGTACACGTGTAGGCACACTAGCCTTCAAGCCTTCATAGGCTTGAAATTTGAATCAGTTCAAACGTTTACGAGCGTGAAGTTCGCATGAAAACGATGTATAAAATGTCTACAGAAACCGAATTTCGCGCTGAGAAACTTGTGGATGCATGTTACTTCATTTTGAACACAAAGTAAACGTAAAAGTTTAAGTTTTCAGAAACAGCGTTAAGTTTTTACAGTTTTCGGTGTTTTTCTCTGCAAAATTATGGTGGGAACTGCTCACGCGTCGAACGTTTGACCGCTGTAAAACACTAGCCAAGTAACGGCAGTGCACTTACGATCAGTAGGTCAGCGGTTCAAGTATGGGGGCTTTTATATGTAGCTGACGTAGTGTGTTGTTCCACTAGAAATTAAATGTTTCACGTTGTCCGGTAAACCTACTCAGGACTGGAAAATAGCAAGCGCTACAGTAACAATGATACTTGACGCTGCTAATAAATCCCCATAGTACTGAACCCTGACATGGAAATGACATATATGAAATATCATTTATATGAAAATAGGGTGAAAGGTTAAACAAATGAGAGAACATCATTGTAATTTGAAAGTGAGAAACTGTTTGTGAACGATGTACAGTAAAAACCCGCGTGTAAGAACCTAAATTATTTGAAGTCTGGCAAAATAGGTTCTTGTATTTTGGGGTAGTTATTGGCAATTTAGGGTAAGTAGGTTCTTAATTAGGTTCTTAATTTCTATGAAGAAGATATAGTTGTTGATTACCAGAAAAATAAATAAACTTGGTTTGGTCCTTAAATATACAGTATTTATTCACAACTGTATTATGAATTAAGCCTAACAAAACTGATTACAGAATGTATATGTAGTGTTATCTCTATAACAAGAGTTTTATAATAATAATAATAATAATAATAATAATAATAATAACAATAAAACCACGTATAAGAACCTGCTTGATCTTGCTCGGCTAAACAGGTTCTTATATTTTTGGGTATTAAAATGGCAAATTTCTGCCAGTGGGTTCTAAACCACTAGGTTCTTTATCAGTAATTGACACAAGCATACTCGAAAGAAAAGGAAACGATAATCCCAGTTTTCACAACAGGATTCGATCCTATCACCTTCCAATTACTAGTTCCGATTCTCTACCAGTGAGCTGTATCAGACTCGTGGGAGCTAACAACTCAAAATTTGCTTTTATAACTGCGATTTTCTCTGACGCATTCACTGGGAATAACGATCCCATCAAAAGTACAGTTAACAGAACTTAAGAGCAATAGTTAAATTATCTCGTTTAGCCCATACCTCCATCAAGTGAACTCTGTTGAGATGCCTTCTTTCATTGTCATTAAACAATGTATGACAGTACATGTAGAATAAAGCTCCACGTCTCCAATAAAGACATTCCACCAGGTCTGTACCTAGAACTTCAACTGGCTACAATGGAAGAAAAAAGTACACAAAAGCATCAGTTACAGATCATTTGTTTCTTTTCTCTCAATTGCCACCCCAATTCCGGCCTTTTCCTCTCCATGTACTGCTCGGAGGATGACAATAAATAACGAAGGATGGGATTGTAAGTACTTTATACGTCTTATAATGAAGTGAAATTAAACTTCACAAACCTTAGAGAGAGGTGAAATTAAGGAACAAAATATGGCCAAACTAACCATTAGTCCGTCTAAAAATGAGGTGTACATATTAGAGGGAGATGAAACAAGTGTAAAAAGAAACATAAAAATGCGTGAAGGAAGATAATAGGAAATGGCTGCATTCAGGCTCACATAGTGTTGGTAAGGAGGAACTGGTGTTCCCTTTATTATTCAAATATACCTACACGTATATTTTTACTTGCCTTACTTTCTGATCCAAACATCTCCTTTACCAGTTGTTCAGGCTGGTCTATTCTACCTTCATGGAAAATTACATTAAAAAACAACACATGAAATGCTTTCTCATGATGAAATGATTTTGTCAATAACTGATTATGCATGCAAGATCTCATTGCCAACGTGTCACTGACTGTACAGTGAGTGTAGGCATCATACAGTGATAGTACTTATTACGGTAAGACCAAAATACTACATGTCACGCAACTTAGTGCTTAAAACATTCTAGTACATACCACTATTGTGTGCCTCCATATACTGTACTTTAAAAAAAATTATCAAACAACTTGTTTTTTAAGAAAATTTAAAATTGAATTAATTTGGTGAAAGAGTGTGATGGTGAATGACAGACAAGGTCCAGCACTTAAGACAATTAGACGATAATGAGAGCGATAGACATTTGCCACTGATGTTACCAATTAATTAGTCAAACAAATAAAACGACAGTACAAACATTTGCCACTGATGTTACCAATTAAATGCTTTAATTCTCTTGCACTCCTGTCTTGTGGAAAGTCTTCATTTACCAGTCGGCATTCCACAACATATGTTGCATCAAGAAGGGCCTGGAATATTCAAATTCAATAAAAGAGTAATAAAATAATACTGTAACTGATAAAGTGTTAATTGTCATTTTCAAAACCATTGCAAGCAAAATGTACCTTTGAATATTGCTGCACAACTTGAGGCAGAATCCCCTTCTTTGCAGAACCTTGCCTGTTGAACATATAAGGAGTGATATACCGGTATATACAGTGCTTCAAAACATAAAGGTTGCTGCTAACACTCTAAGATAATTTACACTGTCTTCATAAAATGGCTACTTGATAAGCTACTTCTAAAAAAAATCAAATTTTACATACATGTATACTTCCATTTCCATTTTACCCTCAGCACATCAAGCCTTATAACTTAAGATGATTTTAATTGTTTAAAAACACAGCAAGTCCCTGGGACTATACTTAACCTGAAAATTCTTCTTTTTCTTCTCAATTATATATTTTAAATTAATAAAAATAATTACCCCTTTTCAAGGACGTGAATACACATTTTACATTTTTCTTCTGCCTTATCCAACAATTCTAGTTCAGCTACATCTGCAAACAGGATAAAAATTGAAACAGAATTTACTATAATTCTAGCCATGATCTGCTTCTGCACTTGCACTTTGTCTCCCAACATCCCCAATATAAACTGTGCTAATAATAAGTCATCTGGACATGGATAGCTTGTATGTTTGCCTGTACTTACATGTATACACAGATGAATTATCAGACAAACTAAAAATAATTGCCCAAGTTTGTAAAGAAAGATTATTGATCTCTATTATAAATTCAGCCAATGCTGCATTAACAAACAGCAAGCCTATACAGATATGGTCTGGATAATAGCAGTAATGTTATAAATTTAATGAACAACACGACACTCCTGAGTTTTACAAACATGCATGTTTCAGCAGATACATCTGTCATCTTCAGTGTGAAATTGAACATAGTGTGCAGTAGAATATAAATGGTAAAGAAATTCCAATGATAATGGCAGTAATGAAGACAATTATAATATAGTGAATAAATTAAACAGAAAGTTTTCAATTCACGTGTTTGACCTGTGCATTGAGTGTTGGTTTTTCCCAAAGTATGTGTAGCACTTCTTTGATCTTAAGAGCAAACCACGAGGAGGCCTGATTTTTGCAGCTAACTACTGTTCCTTGTCAAATTGCTGAAGATAGTTGCAAAGACATTGATTGGAGCCACAGATACAGTGGAAGCTGAGCAATTTTAGTAAATGTTCAAGGGTCAGTTATTTCATGCCAATGACAAATAAAAATTAAAAAAGGTATCCACAAAACTGATATGTTGTTACAATAAACTCCTTTAATTCAAATCTCGATTGTCAACCTATTTGTGCATGTACTTTAAAACTCACTACAAGAATCGAAGTCAAGTGAAAAGGCATCCACTTTTGCCAAGATCCTTTCCAATATTTCCATTCAACACCATTCAATCAACATTGTTTGAATTCAACATGTTAAATGCAATTGGCCACTGTGAGTGTGTTGAATGACACCGATTGAATTCTTTGATTGTTCCCAGGTGTGAAAAACAATGTCAAATTTGTTTGACCACTTTGTTCAACAGTTGTGCAATGTTAAGTTATGTTCAAGAATGTTGGATGATGTTGAATCTGTTTGATAGAGGACTTAAGGTTACTCCGGACCTTCACGGGTGTACATGTCCTCCCAGAAAAAAATCATATGCATGCCATTTTAAAGGAAAACATGGCAAACTACCGTATTGACCCGCGTATAGGCCGCACCCGCGTATAGGCTGCACCCGCGTATAGGCCGCACCCCAAACTTGTGACCTAATCTTGGCGAAAAAAATAATTTCTTAACTATACAAGAAGAAGAATCGAATTTCAAGTCGAGAAACTTATGAGCTTGCTGCTTGAGTGATCTAGCGAGAAATGAATCGGACAAACGGACCGAACTTGATCGCGAGCGTTATTGTTTATCCAACAAGTGTGTCAAAAAATGAGGAGCAAGCGTCGCCGTTTTGTGCGATCAAATAATGACAAATGATACACATGCATTAAAAATGCGCTGCTCCTTTCCTCATAGGGTAAATTATCCACTTTAAGTTTTTAATGTTACGGAAATTGTTGCGATATTTCTCAAAACGACTATTTGACAAAACGCTCTAACATAAAGTCGCTCGAAAAAACTCAAGCTTTTCCCTGTTGTTGCCTAAAACAGGCATTTCACGGGCTCAGTGTAGTGACAAGCTTTGTATAAGCGATGCTAAATTTCCGATTGTTTAAGAATTTACACATTTACATGTGAAACAGGAAGGCAAAAGGTCTGTCGAGAGTGAGAGTTGTATCAAAAGCATCGTTGCGTTTATACGCATGGTGTATTTAAAGGTTTCAAATTTCGCTTTTGACGAATGCAAATTAACGTGCTTAGGGTAAAAATAAATCACCTCTTATTTATCGCTAAAGACCTGACAATGTGTATTAAACTTGGAAACTGTGATATTTTATATCAGTTTCATTTATATGTCTTTTCCTTTTTATTACGGGTTCTGTGTATTTTTCGTGTAGTTCGGCAAATAAACAAACGCGGTTTCGCGTGAACAGCATCGAAAGGGCTTCTCGGCTTGACATGCAAACTTCTTTGGACTTCATCCAATGACAAACATCACTTTCATTTTCATTTATTCACATCACTTTCATTTATTCACAATTCATGATGACATGATTTATTCACAATGTCATCAATGTGAATAAATCAATGTCATCATTTGAATGATGACATTGAAATGTCATCATTCTTGACCTCATACAATACTTGACCTCATACAATACCAGGGGTTTCAATAAAATTTGAAGTAGACAGCTTGATTGAGCAGAGTAGCCGACTGTATCAACTTAAGGTTTGAAAGAAATCTTTCTTTAATTACTTCAATTTAGGGAAAATAGTAGCCGACTTCTTTGAGCGAATTTGCAGATGCTTTTCGTCTGTCGTCGGTGCTTATTGAAAGCACTGCGATACATTCGTATCAATCTGTCGATACATTCAATGATGATGAATGTCATCATTTATTCATTTATTCACAATTCATGATTTATTTGAACAATTCATGATGATATCGACATTGCTGATCCTGACAGTATGCAGGACGCATGTCACATAAGAACTCAGTAAAAATGGCCTCGCTCTCCATGAGTTCTCGTAGCTCAGTGGATAGAGCGCCCGCCCGGTGTTCGGGAGGTCATGGGTTCGATTCCTGTCGGGGACTCAGATTTTTTCTTTGTCCCACGCTCGTGTCATTGTTGATTATTTCATCTTTCACATTTAATTTACCGAGCTGAAAATTTACCATCACTTTCATTTATTCACAATTCATGATGACATCGACATTGCTGATCCTGACAGTATGCAGGACGCATGTCACATAAGAACTCAGTAAAATGGCCTCGCTCTCCATGAGTTCTCGTAGCTCAGTGGATAGAGCGCCCGCCCGGTGTTCGGGAGGTCATGGGTTCGATTCCTGTCGGGGACTCAGATTTTTTCTTTGTCCCACGCTCGTGTCATTGTTGATTATTTCATCTTTCACATTTAATTTACCAAGCTGAAAATTTACCATCACTTTCATTTATTCACAATTCATGATGACATCGACATTGCTGATCCTGGCAGTATGCAGGATGCATGTCACATAAGAACTCAGTAAAATGGCCTCGCTCTCCATGAGTTCTCGTAGCTCAGTGGATAGAGCGCCGGACCGGTGTTCGGGAGGTCATGGGTTCGATTCCTGTCGCGGACTCAGATTTTTTCTTTGTCCCACGCTCGTGTCATTGTTGATTATTTCATCTTTCACATAGATACACTCATTGCAGCGGAGAGAAGCAAAATTCTTTGAAGACATGGATTAACTTGACCTCATACGATACCAGGGGTTTCAATAAAATTTGAAGTAGACAGCTTGATTGAGCAGAGTAGCCGACTGTATCAACTTAAGGTTTGAAAGAAATCTTTCTTTAATTACTTCAATTTAGGGAAAATACCGTAAACACCGGCGTATAAGCCGCACCTTTTTACCCTAAAATTTCGCTCAAAATCGGGGATGCGGCTTATCTACGAGAACATCTGGAAAAAAACCTGTAATTTTCCATGAATCATCCCCAAAACAGCAAAATAAGGTCAAAACGGTACCACGCTATCTTCGAGAACTTGCATGGTAAATGGCCCATTGTTTCTCCGTTGTTGACAACTTTGATGGCAAATTTGTCAAAGCAATTATCGAACTCCCTTTTACAGGCGAGTTTGTCACAGATGGATGGCTTCCAAATATCCTTGTAAACAAGCCACGAACAGCTGAAGAAATTGCCAAAACCTCCATTTCAGTTTGCTTTGCTTTGCGAATGAACGAAGCGACAACACTTGTCACCAGTTTTCTCTCTTCTCATCAAATGCCTGGCTGCTAAGCCAAGCTACGCAACCGAACTTCCTCACAAATTTTTGGACTTGAATAGCTTTAACTGGAAAAATGCTGGAAAAAAGTTCATCGGGGAAAGCGGTCTTGTGTTCAAATACGTTTACATACCTTTTTGATACTTGTTATAGGGATTAAAATGCGTGTTTGTGTCTTATTCAGACTACAAATTGAATCACTGATCCGTAGTGAAAAGGACTTCACTTCAGCCAATATGTTCATTTTTTTAAAAATGAAATGACTCGGCTATGAATTTTTGACAAAAAAACCTTTTTTCCAAATCTTGAGCTTCTAAACTCGGGATGCGGCTTATCTGCGAGTGCGGCTTATACGCCGGTGTTTACGGTAGTAGCCGACTTCTTTGAGCGAATTTGCAGATGCTTTTCGTCTGTCGTCGGTGCTTATTGAAAGCACTGCGATACATTCGTATCAATCTGTCGATACATTCAATCAAACTGTCAAGCATTCAGTAACTTTGTTGTCGGGAAATTTTGCATATTAATGAGCTCAAAACTCTTGTACCCGCGTATAAGCCGCACCCCAAATTTCAAACATTTTTTTCCTTGAAAAAAGTGCGGCCTATACGTGGGTAAATACGGTATACATCGTTGGAAAGCTTAATAAAAAAAATTAATGTAGATTTTGAAAAATGATATGAATTGCCAGTTTCTTCAATTCCACAAAAAAAATCGCAAACAACCACAAAAATGACCATGTGTCACTCAATTGAATTGATAGGGTATCAAATCCAAGTGCATTGGCAAACCAACTGCACAGTGTTAATCACAAAGGATCAGTCATCAAGTGTCAGCATTTTTCGATATTCTGACTAGTTATTTTTTAGTTAATCTGTCAAGTTCGAGCAACAAAGAATACGCGATGCGCATTGCATTGACGATCGCCACAGATGAAATATTAGAAATTTCAAAAATCCCCGACATGCTTTTGTTTTACAACATCCAAGGAATGTTCAGGCCAAATTTTACAGATACCCACCAAATTTTGGTACCCTATTAATTCATTTGTCTGATTGAATGACACATGATCATCTTCGCGGTCATTTTTGCAATTTTCTTTCGCGGAATTACAAAAATTGGCAATTCTTATTTTTTTCCAAAATCTACATTTATCAACCTTTCTGACAATATATAGTTTGCCATGTTTTCCTTTAAAATGGCACGCATGCGAATTTTTTCCCGGAGGACATGGGAGGACACCCGCAAAGGTCCGGAGTAACCTTAAGTTCACTTTCCTCTGCAATCGTAAGTGTGACTGTGTCATATAAAGTGACTGGGTGTTTGAAAAAATGTTAATTCCCTTAGAAACCATCAATCGTAATTAAGCACAGTCCTCCAGTCAAAAATTTGTCAAGCTGCATGACATGTGTGCCATACTTCTGGGATGTGAATAAACTGTGCATGTGATAGCCAAAAGTTTATGAATGACAAATCTTGCACCCTCCAATAGTTCATGCACATTCTCCACTGACTGTGTGACAAATGAGGTGATAGAAAGCAGGGGAAATTGGAATTTTTGCAACATTGGATAATCATTTTGCAATGGCAATAGCACAATGGAAGGGTACCCAACCCACACACCCCAACCCCACACAACTCACACACCCCACCACATTTTTTTCTTTTTTTCTGTTTATAATTTTTTTTTAATTGAATATTTAAGGTCTGTAATCAAACCTCCTTTTTCTGGAAAAATATAGTGCTGCTGAAAATTGAAAACTGTTTCGTTAGTATTCCAGATTCTAGTGGGTTGTGCTTTCGAACAACGTTTCAGTGAAATGCTCTTGCCATGAGTCTGCAAGGCCAAAAGTAGTAAGGAAGTCAAATGCAGCCCTAGGGTAGACTACTTTAATACAAACACCCCACCTCCTTCTGCTCCCATTTATGAAATGAATCGTTTATCTGGCTTTACAAAAAGGACAGAAGAGCGGCAAAACATTCGCAAAACATAGTAGCTGCGTTGTGAGAATTTACACCTACCCGTGCTACCCTTTCTGATATCAATGCATTCTGCCTGCAACTCCTCGATTTTTGCAAAGAACTTCCTTTGGTCGATGCTTCGATCGTCCGCCATTTTTTAAGGTCTGAGCCTGCAGTATAGCTAGGTCAGTTAGTTTGCTAACAGGATAGTTTCTACTCAAGTAAGAGGCCTTATTGTGTCCCGTTGATTTTCTATATCCAAAATGGCCGCTGTGGTGGAATGTCCCGAAAGGGAAATAGAAATCGTCGGAAATCACGAAAAAGACTGCTTTTTGGTGTTTCATGAAATGCGATCGTTCGATGAATTGTGCGATATCACGCTTAAAGTTAATGGAAGGGAAATCCGTGCTCACCGAGTCGTTTTAGCGGCTTGCAGTCCGTATTTTCGAGCCATGTTGACCACTGGGTTCGTTGAAAGCAACATGGGAACGATATCGTTGCAAGATTGCGAGGAAAACGCAGTTGAGAATCTAGTGGAATTCCTCTATACGTGTAAGCTAAGTCTAAACGAGTTAAACGTGGAAAATATTCTCCGTGCGGCAGCTCTGTTCCAAATCCATTTAGTGGTTCAAAAATGTGCAGATTTCTTAGGAAGGCTTATCCGAGTTGAAAACTGTCTTGGGATTCAATCGCTGGCGATGCAGTATTCTTTGCGTAACCTTGAATCCAAGGCGAGAAGCTTTATTAGTTGGAATTTCATGGAAGTTTGTCGTGAGAGCGAGTTTGTTCTGATCCCTGCTACACAGCTGAGCACGATTGTGGGCAGTGATCGGTTGCACATCAAGATGGAGGAGGATGTATTTGAAGCTGTCCTTAGGTGGTACAAGTATGATAGAGAAGAAAGGATCAAATACCAGGTGGGTTGGGCTTTTGGAGGTATGTTAAGCTGCCAAAGTGACAAAAGGGACTACAGAAATGCTAGTATAGGGTTTCCAATTCCGTGCTTACCACAAAATAGGGTCATTTCTTAGGGGATGTTTCCACGATACCAGAAATTGATTTTCATACTGGTACCATTTCACCCTGGTTTCTTCTTGTACCACTGTACATGTATCTCTTTACGTGATACCAGCACAAAATCGCATACCAGTACGAATCATACTTTTGCAAGTTCACCCCGGTTTCTTTAGCGGATCAAGATTTTTGATCCAGTACAAAAACTCATGCTAGTGTAATGATGTAAACGCATACAACCACTTGTTTTGTGTGAAACTGATCTCCTCAAAGACTGATTAGGGTAGCACATGTATGGTTTCTGTCATCCAATTCAAGATGGTGTTGCTGGATGTGGGATGAAGAAAAAAACAACCCTTCATGTACAGTAAGCACAGTAGGAAATCACCAAGGCCTGTACACCATTACAAAACTTACAAGGGTATGACGTTTCATGTGTAAACTCCCCTTTATGTTATGTGCCACCCTCTTCCGAGTGCACTTCAATTATTAGGCTTGATTACCAGCGGCTGTTCCCCGACAAGAGAGAGAGCGGTGGAAATCGAGCCTGTTCAATTCTTAGTGGGTGATTACATGTTCACACACGATTCCAGTCCACACATGACCATTATTTCCTCTGTCTTTGAAGTTAAATTGGTAAACTGAAGCCAACAAAATGCTCCCCATGATCCCTTTTGGGCCTGCTCAGAGATAGGCATTGATTGTGCAACCTTCCATAGCCTTTTATCCCGGTTCCCATCCTATTTTTGTTGGCTCCGTCTCTTTGTGCTTTTTCGATTGCAAATTATGGTGCAATGTTGCATAATGTTTTTCCAAATTTCTCCCACTTCCTGTTCCCTCCTCGCCTGCCTGCCTCAGACCTCCTTCCCCCTTTCCTTCCAGACCCCTATCCACCTGTCTCGCTCCACATGTACCAGAGGCAGTCTCCAAGTTTCAAACTCACTTGCTTTTCATGTACAGATTTTAATTACCGGTATATATAGGGGATTTTAAAATAGGATCAAGGGTGCGAGGGTGTTTATGTATAGTTTAATGAACTGCCTTAAGAAATTATTTCTTAGTTTTGAGTTTATTAACAAAGAATTTCATATGAACCGATTTTACTGTGTATATACTTTGTATAAAGTTTAATTTTAGTTTTTATTAGTTTTTATTATTTTGCACGACCCCACAAGCTGCAGAGCTTTAATAATTTTAAAAGTGCTAAAATAAAGGCTGCTGTCTGTCTGTCTGTCTGTCTGTCTGTCTATGATTTCAAGAAAACGAAAAGCAAGCCTTATCTCTCGTGCATCCTCAAGCATCTTGACTTTCCATTTTAAACTGTTTTATCTTGATTTGTTCTTCTAGGAGATATTCGAGCTGGTTCGTTTTCCTTGTATGAACAAAGAGTACTTAGAGAACGTTGTCTTGAAAGATGACCTTGTCCTTAGCGTGGACAACTGGAAGACGCTCGTTGAGGAGACGGTAACAGACCTAGCGTCTCCGTCAAGCAACAAGAAGAAAAGCGCCACGAGACGAAAGTCCCCCAATGTGCTTTACTTGATCGGAGAACTGTCAAGCAGGATTGAAACTTTCGATCTTGAGACCGGATGCTGCAGGCCCGTGGTAGGCATGGCACAAACGACCGGAACTGCTGTTGTTGTAAACGAAGAGTTACACGTTGTACTGGGTGGCGGCACGCGTGTAGAAAAATACGACGCAAAACTGAACGCTTGGTTCCAGGTCGGCAATGGCACTAAAGAAAACGATTGTGCTGTCTGCGAGTGCATGGGTTCTATTTATGTGGTTGGCGGTGGCAAGCGCGCGAAAAGCTTCAACCTTGCAACTCGCACGTGGTACCAACTTCCGAGTATGAGCATGCGTAGGAGCTTTCACAGCGCTGTTGGACTCCTGGGAAAGGTGTACGCGATTGGTGGAGTTACAATCCCCGGGGACCAAACAGTAGCCTCGGTTGAGTGCTTTAATCCTGCCAGCAACCGCTGGGAACAAGTTGAGCCTATGAGGACAGAACGTTTTCGTCACGAGTCCGCGGCCATGAAAAATAAACTATTCGTAGTTGGCGGACTCGACAAGCAGAAAACTGCTCTGAAATCAGCAGAAGTCTACGATTCAGCGATAAATAAGTGGAATTTCATAGCTTCGGTGAATCATCCACGACGTGATTTCGGCCTCGGAGTAATCCAAGACATGATGTTTATATTCGGAGGTGGAGGAACAAATAGTATTGAATGTTATGATAGCAATTCTGATGAATGGAAGATCGTTGGGAGTCTAGCCACGAGGTGGAATACGTTCCGTTGTGTGCTATGTCCTTTACTTCCGATTTAAGCCTTATCTCAGTGGTACCGGCAAAAGTGGTACAACTTCTCATTTAAGAACACAGACTATATAAAAACAGTGATAGGTTGGGGATTTGATTCACAGAGCCCTCAAGATTGATTCAACTTATACAGCATGATATACCGCACCTCTGGAAAGTACTTCTCAGTATCTTTCATTTACCAGATTTACATTTCTCAAACGTATTTATAATTATTAGTCGGTAAAGTATGATCGTCCGGGAGAGTGTAGTCCTGTAGTGACAACCTGGGCGGAAGTTATCGTCAGAGTCAGTCGTTAGTAGATGCTATAAATCTTTAACTCAAAAAGTGAAAACAAAGGAAACCACTACCGGAACAGTGATTTGGATGCCTGATCTTAGTTAGCATAAAAGTTTTCGGAACTTTTGCTTTGAATTTCTCCAAGAATCAAACGCTTGAAAGAGTATTTCATCAGATATCCAAACAACTCAAAATCGTTTTCTTAACCCACTTCTCGGCGTTCGGATATCCTTTTGAAACATTCTCTCTCGCGCGCGTTTGATATATTACGTATTAAATAGTCACACTTAAGGTACGATTTCATCCACGGGCTCAAAATCCAGAACCGCCTTGTACTTGACTGTAAAGCAAAGTTAAAAGTACCACAGAAAACGACTGCTCGACAGCTTTAATTTGAGTGTTCTTTAGCTATTACAAGCGTTGTGAATCTGCATTATCAACAACTAAACCGGCAAATTGGAAAGGGCATGATTACTTTGGTATAAAATTTGCGAAGTTAAATCTGGATCTGGAAAAGAATCAAGGCGCCGAGAAGTTTATGTAACACCCGATTTTCTAATAATAATTATAATTAAGTATTGTCAGAGTTCGTGGTGTTTCTGTCAGATGAAATGAAATGTACATGTACAAGTCATATATGTGCATGTAAAACAGCCTTGTTATGCTGTAGGGCGATCGTTGCTTGAGTCGTTGGTTACGCATTGAAAGTTAAAGTTCTGTCACTCGGTAGACTAGCAGATGTCGTAACCAAAAAGAGCAGTAAAATTTAGTTAGCACACAAAGGTTGATAGAAAAAAACGATGAAAACTGGCTTCAAGTGATGCATTTAAAAGATACAACATTTTCAGACGTTTTTATGGCTTTGTGCCACCTCAACCGTTCAAACGTCTAAAAATTAAGCATGTCTCAACAAGGGATATCTCCTTCAATTCTTAACATTTTCCTCTTCTAAATGTAACAGAATCTTTCAATTTATTGTTTTCTGTTTGTTTGGTTGGGTTTTTTTTCGTTTGGTGAGCTTGCAATTTTCGATAATTGTGACAATACAGAGATCCAAGACTATACCGACAAAAACAAAGATCGGTCTATAATGGTTTGCCAGGCAAAATTCTTCCTCCATCGCACAAAATAACGCAGTCGCATCTTGAGTTTTTGTACAATAAATTAAGAATTAAAAAACAGGGAAAATGTCTCCTTGTTCTTTTAGATAATGACTTATGGGAAAGTTAACCACGAAAGTCATTCACTACGGTCTTTTGTATGAATAAGCGTATCTGATTGACTCGATTCGTTCTCAGTTTGTTCCTGGCAGGTGTTGGTCCCCACAGCTCGTTTATAACAATACAAAAGGCAGAATATAACAGGCTAGTTGGCTTGGAAATATAACATTTGCTTTTTTAATTAACAATGTTTCTCCTCTCTTTTTTAGCGTTAGATACATCCAATAGTTACTACTCAGTACATAGCAGTTTTAAACAACAACAACGCTTCAATAAAATTCTGAGCTCCCTTCGGATGTCCGTTTTGTGAAACAAATAGACGAAAGGGTTTATCGCGGAATTAAACAACAATAATAACATAGTGAGATAAGAATTAACCGAACACGTAGAAAAAAGGTCGCAAATTTCTTGAGGCAATTGTACGGAGTAGCAGAGAATAAACACAACGGCAGCCATCATAAGCACTTTGGAAGACGAGGTGTCCCTGGCACGAAAGCTGGTCTGGCGCCCGTGGTTGAATCTTAGCTGCACATTTGCTGCGTTTATCCGATTATAGTGTTTGCGTGTGATAAGGTAGACATGTAAAGTAGTGGGTATCAAAATTAAATAAGAGGATACGACAAGAAAAAGGGAAATTGTTGGGTAGAATATACTGTTAGCTTGAAGACGCTGTTGTTCGTCTTTGTTTGAAATCCACGCTAACGGAACCAGGTTTATAAAAACAGAAGCAAACCAAGAGAACGTCACAAGAAACACTACGCATGTACGAGACATAATACTCATGTACTTGCTTGTATGGAAGTGCAATCGCTATGTAACGGTCAACTGTCATCAAACAGATTCAACACCGAAGCACTGTAAAATATGGACGTGAGAAAATCACAAGTTTCTTGCAGCACACGGTCACTTGACACGAAATAATTCAGAAAATAAGCACCTGGAACAAAGCTTGATATACCGACCCCCATATCCGAGATCGCCAGAGAACAAATAAAAACGTTCGCCGTGCTACGCAGGGGGTGCGCAGCGTCTTTCTTGTTACGATGATGTATATTACAAACGCGTTTCCAACTACTGCAATGGCAGATGCAATCCAAGAGGTTACAATCCAAATCCATAAACCCATTGTTAAATTGTAGAGCGATAGCGATTCATAAAAATTTAATTAAATTGAATCATTTTTGCGCCATATCCAAAACTTCCATTTCTTCCTCGCAAGTTTTATCTGGCCCCATTCACATTTCTTTGATTTTTTACTACCAAAACATGAACGTTACATACGTATGTCTTTGATTGTATATAACATAATTACTAATTTATTCGTGTTTTTAGTACCGAAACCGAAAACAGTGTAATTTATCCTTCTCCTTACCAAGAAAGGCCACATAAGCGATCTTCAATGAAATATTAATACTAGATTCGCTAATTAAAACTTTGGCAGAAATTGGCAGATTAGAAATGAATACAAACAATATTCAACGTCCCTTTCTTATTTCCTTGAAACAATTTCCTACGCTGGAAAGTAGGAATTAAGAATTGTAATCATAAATAAAATAATATATTGGCATGGGGAGACAAAGACCCGCGACAAAAGTTTTGCGAACAATAAGGTGTGAAGAATGAAAAACCTTTCGCTTATGTAAACGCTTTGTTTACTTATTGGAAGTTTTCGGCGTCTATAATTGACATAGGCAAGGTCACTAAATAAATATAGTCAATACATGTTTTTCTTCAATTGGAGCAAATTGTATCTAAACGTGGGATGCAATAGGAAAAGAAGGAAGCCCTATGGTACGAAATGACAACATTATATGACTTATTTGGATAACGTCATTTTGGTTCAGTCGCTGGTCATATTAAATAATAAACTCAAAATTCAATTACAAGAAGATTACATTTGCATCGCATTGCTCAATTATTCCAAGGCTAAAATTGTCTCATCGGCGGCGTTGACAAGTTGAAGGCGATTGGAAAGAGAAACTCGGCGACAAAAAAGTTGATGGAGAGATGCAAAACTCACCATTCACCATTGCCCTCACCTTCTTCACTAAACTTTCACAATGCTTTGTTTTTTTTGGTTTGTTTGTTGTGGTTTTTTTTCTTTTGTTTTGTTTTGTTTCTTTTATTTCTATTTATTTACTTATTTATTTATTGTTGTTGTTGGGGGGGGGGGGAGGTAGAGAACGCACGTAAGAAGCTTTAGAGCCTGGCTAAACTGCAGATCGGGATGGAAGACATTGATACAGAAACATTTTCCCGGAAGCAAACGTTAGCGATTCTAGCCGAATGAGAGAGTCATATGTTGCATTCGGAAGGGATAGATTTTGCGTCTTGGAAAGGAGAACACTTTTAAATCAAGTCAAAAGCATTGTTGCTACCCGGAAGTCATCTATGCTTCGGAAACACATGTTTCCCAATTAATTCGCAGAGGAAACAATTAGAAGGGATAATGTTTCCTATTTCCTTTGCAGGAATAATTTTCCGTATGCAGGAACTTTTTTCCTGGGATAGTAACTGTGCATGATTTTTTTCGCTCTCAATTTTCCCTTGCATGATTTTTTTTTGTACTTCGCTCCCCCCACCCCCCTCCCCTCCATAAAACTTTTCTGATGGTCCGTCCCTGAGTCGCTGTTACATGAGGCAAATTTTTCTGCGACTTGCAACGCAACGGTGTTGCGAGACAAGTTGCGGACGAAATTGCTCGTGTAACACCCCCTCTTCGCAAAATGCCTCACAATGAAAAATTGCGTTGCAAGCTGCAGGAAAAGTAGACTAGGCTTCTATTTTCCGAAAAGTTACGAGATAAGTTGCAAGTGTAACATGTCTTCTGCAACTGGCCTTGCAATGCTCTCGTCATCTGCGGCGTTTCAAT
Source organism: Siderastrea radians (assembly GCA_964017195.1). Taxonomy (NCBI): domain Eukaryota; kingdom Metazoa; phylum Cnidaria; class Anthozoa; order Scleractinia; family Rhizangiidae; genus Siderastrea; species Siderastrea radians. The sequence goes on along the minus strand of OZ024896.1, from coordinate 29,178,842 downwards.
ATAAAGGAAAAACTTCCTTGTGTAACAGCCCGATCCTTTTTGAAGTTGCTACGCACATGAAGAGCCATTCTTTTGATATTGTTTTATGACATTCTCGTTGCCATTTCCGTCATGGCTTTATATTAAGGTTCCTATTTCAACTGAAATACCGCCTGCGGATACAACTCAAATATGGGACATCAAAAGGCCGAAGACAACTCACAACGCAGCAAACCTTCATCACTACAGAGGCTTAAAAGCCCCAGCAGTGATCAGCGTCTTATTTCTCTTTGTAATTCATTGCTTAAACAATCACTAGAGAGAGCAGGGAACTCAAGATTGAAAATGACCACTCAAGATGAATTATCTTGTTATTTTATCAACTTCTCCCCTCTACTACAGAAAGGAATGCAAAAGAAGAATGAAGAAGAATTTGTATTTTTGTTTTATTTTATTGGGAATCAAGGTTAATCTCATATAATGTCATACAATTTCAGATACTTGCTCGTCAGATTTGTTCATTAAATTTCATCATTTTTTTGTTTTGTTTTTCTTTTTTCTCTGCTTAATTTGTATTTTTCGTCTTGCTTGTTTTCTTGGCACCTTTGTCAAAATCCGATGAGACGCTCTGATAAATTGACACAGCATCGTCTGTCACCGAACCACAGCAACCGAAGCCTTGACACGGAGTTCCCTCTTCATATCCATAACCTAAGCGAGGAGAGATTTCATCCATTATTTAAGACTGATAACGCGAATGGATTTCTACACTGGGAAAAGTCAGTTCAAAATTTGGGATATCTCATTTACCCCGACCAGGAGGTGAGGAGCTGATTGAGCAGGGCTTTTTAGCCTTGAAGATATTGAGGGGAGGATGGGAAGAATCAGCCCCTCCCCCAGGTCACTCTTCCTTACTCCAGCCTGAGTGCAATACGTCTATTTAAGGAAATAAGAGACGTCCTCACTCTTCTCCTTTCTCGTTCGGAAAAAAGACAACCCGATCTCATGTCAATCCTGGTCTGGATAAGGTTATTGCATGGTTCTCCCCTTGACATTGAGCAATGTTAATCGCGTTCTCTGGTTGGTCCCCATAGAGCCTGGTGGGAATGAATGAAATCAGTACTTCTTTTGGCTGTAGTGTTTATCCATTTCCTTTCGTTTTGCTCGTTTTTTTTTTATTTCTTGATATAGACGGAAAGTGTACACCTCTACCAAGGTCTGAGATTAACGTGTCACCTTTCCCCTAAAATTATGTAATAGACTACCTAATTCTACCCATCTTTATTTAACCTGCACATTCCGTATTCATATTCAAACATCTACACATTTTATTTTTTTATATCTTTGGAATTTTAAAATACCCACTTGCATTTATTTTTATTTTATTTTACTTCGTTTTATGTTATTTTAGGGGTTAGCTGATAAGATTTTTATTGTCAACTCTTTAAGACGCATGCACCGTTGACATAACTAAGCGTACCTGACCACGTTAAATAAACTTATACTTATATTTCACTGTTTTTGAATTAGATAGGATTGAAAATCTGAAACGCTCTCTTACCCGGACAAGGCGTACTACACTGGTCCTCGTCAAGTTGTTCAGTGGGCAGATTGTTTAAGCAAAGGCATTGATCGGAAATGGTTGCCGCGTAATTAATATTTTCTTGTACGCAGAAATTTATGCAAACGACGTTGACATTTTGTGGATCAGTCCTTTCCTTGGCTGGATTTTCGCTTTTTTTGAAGCACCCTTCATGGACTATAACATTGCCAAAGCCATCGCCGTCACTGCTTGTAGTCGCGTGGGTGTGGGTTGGGTGATCTTCAAGGAAGAAAAAAAGACGAAAAAAGCGGAGTTTGAGTTAGAACTTTGAGTTCAAAAAAATATTCGCGAGGTTTTAAAGGTCAAATTATGCTGGATAGCGGTGTCCGTTATCCCCTGCCCCTTGTGAAAACTAAGGCCTCGATCAAAGGGTTCAACTTTATCCAATATTATTGAATAAGACGTTATTGTACAAATGTTAGTTTGTTTGACAGCACTCAACCTCTTCCAACATCATTCATCATTCAAAATCAGTCAACAGGGTGGCCAAACGCCTGTTTAACATGCCAAATTCACCAACGATGCTGAACGGTATTGGATGGGCCACAATGTAAACTACTCGGTCCAAGAGCAATAGTGTTTACCCAATAAAGTTTATGATATTGATGATGATGATGGTGGTGATGATGATGATAATAATGATGAGGAGGAGGAGGAGGACGAGGAGGACGACGACGACGACGACGACGGCGACGACGACGACGGCGACGACGACGACGACGACGACGACGATGATGATGATGATGATGAAATGGTGAACCTGTTTTACTGGGGATTAAGAGCGACTTCCAGTAAAAACCAAGCAAAATCTCAACTTCGCGGCAGTAGTTGAAAAATAGATTTCTTTGGTATTTTGCACATAATTAGGTATTGGTAAACCTAGAAACCTGATGTGGTTCGTTTTCCACAGAAGCGCCCAATTTTCGAAAAAAACGAGAAAATCGATTCTCGGGTTCGGGAGATCAAAATCACAGGAAATTAATCTTGAAAATCAGTACTATAAACTTGCATCACGCTGGTAAACTAAAGCGCAGAGAGAAAGATAGGCACTTTCTATCGACAGAACAAGTCTTTTTCATTAACTAGACAGTTGTGAAACAACAGTAGCGAAATCTACTGAACACAAACAATTCCAAACTTAAAGGCAGGTTTTGATGACCACGTAGAAACTGATTTGGAACCTAACTTCTGTGAAATAATTTAACATGTGCCATAATTCTAAATGGTCTCATTCCTCATTCAATAGACAGCACAAACATTGAAATAAATCTACCTGGAAACTGGCTTGGGGTATCCATTCTGCTTTGTTTGGGACCACTTCGAACTCAGCAAAGTTTTAACAAATAGGGCTTAATGAAGTTGAATTTGCCGTACACAAAAACACGGGAAAATTTTCTTCTTTAACCAAACGGGCTCGCTCTGCTTCATTCTTGTTTATTTTCAGCGTCAACATTCTTTTGTGTTCCAAAAAGAGGAGGAAAAAAGCGCGAAATGAGCGATTTTCACGTTTCCAAACTTCTGTTCCTCCGTGTGCAAATTTTCTTCGTAATTTGTTTGCATTGTGCTACCAAACACCGTGACTAAATTTTTAAACCAAATTTGGATAGATGATGTCTCAGGTGTAGCATATTGGATGTCACGTTTTGTCGCGGTTTGCACAGAGAATTCACAAGGATAACGCCAGTATCGTTCATTTTTTTCTTTTCCCTCTACCTTTTTGAGATCAACCGAGCATTTTAGTTTGAAGCCATCATCAAGCATCAAGCAACGACGAAGAAACGAGAGATTATGTAGCATAACACGGAAATTTTGGTGTATTTCGGGATGCAGCTAAGTTGAACTACATTAAGCCCCATTTGTTAAGATTCGCTGTGTTCGAAGTTTTCCCACAGACAGCAGCATAGATACCCCAAGCCAGTTTCAAGGTATAGTTTAGTTCAATGTTTCTACTGTCTATTGAACGAGGATTTAGACCATTTGGGGTTATGGCACATGTTAAATTACTTCACGGAAGTTAGGTTCCAAATCAGTTTCTACGTGAATATCAGAAACTGCCTTTTAGTTTGGAATTGTTTGTGCTCATTAAATTTCGCTACTGCTGCTTTGTAACGGTCTAGTTAATGAAAAAGACTTGTTCTGTTAGTAAAAAGTGTCTATCTTTTTCTCTGCGCTTTAGTTTACCAGCTCAATGCAAGTTTATAGTACTGATTTTCAAGATAAATTTCCTGTGATTTTGACCTGTCGAACCCGAGAATCGATTTTCTCGTTTTTTTCGAAAATTAAGCGCTTCTGGGGAAAACGAACCACATCAGGTTTCTAGTTTTACCAATACCCATTTATGTGCAAAATATGAAAGAAGTCGATTTTTCGACTTCTGCTGCCGAATGCTCGATGTTTACTGAAAGTCGCTCTTAACTGCTACCTACGATATGCTATATTACACTGTGCTGCGTCACACGAGATCTCCTATCTTTACCCTTTTTCTTGTTGTTTTGGTCTCTCACTTTTATCGTCTGAATCACTGTCACTGCATTGCTGGAAACAGAGCCACAACATCCAAAATCTTTACAACCAGACGAACCGTCCTCCTCGTCACCAGGGTGTGGCTGTGGGCAAGTGGTGTCACATTGATCTTTGGCCAGACGTGTTGTGGGAAGACGGCTAAAACACAGGCATCTTTCGCCAATAGTGGCAGAAAAATTCTTTCCTTCCCCATCGCAGAAGTCATTGCAGATGTAGTTGTTGTTCTGGGTATCATTCCTTTCCTTCTCCGGAGTTCCATTCAACTCGAAACAGCCTTCGTAGAGCAGGAATGTTCTCCAGTTTTCAGGGAGGTAATTGTGCGGTACATGATCTAAAGCAAGAAACATGAAAAAAAAATACAGTTCACTCCCGATACTTCGAACCTTGAAGAGAAATAAAAAAGAGGTTCTAATTATCGGGAGTTAGAGTTATCGGGGGAAGGGATTCCTGCAAACACCACTTAACGTATACTCTCACGGGAAGAACTGACACGTTTTGTGTGACACAACACCAAGATACTAAACGAAATTGACACAAAGAGTAGTTAGACACTTGAACAATACACGCTGGTCAATTTTTCAAAATTTGATTCAAAATAAGTAAAATATTATGGACTATGTTTTGTCTCATTATACATTAACAAACGAGGGTCGAGTTATCGAGGGTAAAGTTGCAATGGGTCTAAAGGAAATGACCTGAAGGGAAAAAATCCACTCCCAGTTTGCAGGAGGTTCGAGTTATCAAGGGTAAAATTACAGCAACTGTATGAAGCGAATTCAACTTCGGTTCGAGTTAGCGCGAACTCAGTAGAGTTACCGAAGATTCGAGTTACCGTGAGTCAACTGTACGTCAGAACATATAAGGCCATTTTTTGGAGGGAGGAGGAGGTTTTTGTGAGCTGCTATAGTTTCAAACCTTGGTTCACAGTATATTTTTCCTCACATATACAAACAATACAATTCAAAAATACTCACAAATTTTCTTGGCTTCTAATTTCAAAATACAACGGATTTTAGCGCTAGACCGAAAAATTGCAATCTGGACCATCAAAAAAAAAAACATCATCTCGACCTAATGCTTTGAAAACAACGTAGAATTTATACTGTACTTTCTACCAAAGAAAAAAATTGATACAAACCTTTCAATCTTTTTCCAAGAGTAATATTCACGTAGCTCAAGAACAACAAAAAAGATGGAAATAATATCGCAGAAAACTTCAATGAAGCCATCATAAAGGAATTAGTTCAGCTTTATCTTACGCCGAATTTCACAGCCGTGTCTAAAATCAAACATTTGAAAAGCTTTTGTTAAATTCAAAAACGTGAAGTGTTCTTGCATTTAATTATGCATTCTTACCATCATCTTGTCACATGTAAAAATGCGACAGATCTATCTGAAACCCTGTATGCCTTAAAACTGAAATAACAGGTTGTATTTTCCATCACTGTAATTTAAAAAAGTAGGTCATTATGGTTGTCGTCTTGTCTCCAGGAATTGAAACAAAGAAAGAGACCTTTGTATTTCTTCTAATGAAAGAAAAAAATGAAAGCCCATAATTTTTTGTGTTTCTGTATAGTGCGTTAGTTGAAGAATAGCTTTCACGGACCGATCCGATCGAGCAGTATTTTTTACCAATTATCGTCGTTGGGGGTAATCTTTCTTTCACTTATTATCATTATTCTTCTAGGTTTTTGTTGGTTTAAAGACTGCTGTTTTATTTTCCCGCGTTAATGTATCATTTGCATTACCAAGTAGAAAAAAGGAGGTAGTCTTCGAGTCATTCCCGCTTGTTTCTGTAACATGTTTTATTATCAAAGGTGAAAAACAAAACGTAGTTTTTTTCAATCAGTAACTTAACATCAGAACTAGTCAGTTTAGGCAATGGTCTTATTTAAGAGAAAAAAACCACCCCCAATGCCCTTCTTCGAGTTCAAGCGATTCTTGCTCATGCGCTGTGAAGGTAACCTAGCTAGGTCCGGTTTCCATCTCGTACCTGCATTTCACAAGTTTCACAGTGAAACAAATTACTCTGTTATGTGGAAATGAGATGAAATCAGCTGCTTGAGGCGGCCCAAGCAAAATCTTATATGAGGTCCTTTTGGTTCACTTGTTACTTGAGTAAAAACCATCAAACGACCAATAACGAGACGGCAACAACAAGACAGACAAACAAACAAACCGACTAATTTTACTAACAATAGACCAACGGACATTTCACTAACAAAAGACGGATCGAAACGCACCAATCACGTCTTACAGTCTTCGCAGCCAATGACAATACGGCCTAACTGACAGACGACCAATTACATCGCGAGTTCGTCGTCGCGATTACACTTCGATCTGGAATCAGTGGACGAATAGCCACTGTTGAGATGCCACTGCAAAAACCAATTTATTTATTTATTTTGGCTTTCAATTCTTGGCCCTCATTAAATTTCTTACAACCAATTTATGAGTTTGCCGCACATGCACCAAATATTTCTAAAACCCGAGTGCCTTCAATTGTTACTCTTTACAGACCTTGCTCTCAACAAATGCGGATAAATATATGTTTTTGTTTTTGTGTGTGTGTGTCTTCTTTGCTTTTTAGATAAATGGATACGATAATGTAAGTAAAATACGAGATCTTAAAGAAGTAACGTTAACCCAAATGTTTATTTTGCGTAACGCGCTTCGCAAAAGATGTTTGATCACCCGTCAAACCTCTTTTGTAGCATTTAGCCGTGATTTGTAAACAGGGACCGCGCGAGGGGTGGGCTGAGGGGGCTTTAGCCCCCCACTTTTTGGTGCCATTAAAAAAAATAATAATGATAAAGTTGGAAAATTCATTAGTCATTAGTCAGGTTAACCAGTACCCTGGTTTCAGATTTAATTTTCATGTATGGACCAAATAAAAACGGAATACTCTTCAAGAGTTCAAATTGCCTTGCTATCATTTGGCTTCGGATTTGTTGAAACTCACGTGCGCTCTGGGGGTCTATCTTGAAGAGTTTGAACCTGATCAGATTTTAATTACAATCGACGGAAGTTGAAACTCTCGCTGTCGTTTGGCCTCTAATTCGTGAACTCTCATTGACTCTCTTATGCTCTTAAAGAGTTTGGCTTTTGTTGACTCTCGTTCTTGCCTGACCCGGGCATTACGAACGGTAGTTTGTTTCCAGATAGCCGGGATTATCGGCAACAACGTGCTTAGATATTTGGGAAAATTAAACTGACTTCTTCAAGCCTCTCTATGCATATAAACTTTGCAACCAGGATAGCTGGCGAAAGATCTCTTTCGCTCCTAACGATGACAAACAAGGCATTCTGCAATCAGAACATACCTACAGAGACTTTTTGTGAACTATATACTTTATAAGAATAAATATTCTCTAGTTAAATTTTTTTAAATCTATAAGCTTTCGACAACCGTTCTGTTGTCTTCAACGGATAGAAAAAAAATCAATTTTCTCAGTTTGCCTTATTTTGTAAATGACGACAAGCTCGTTTGCACAAGTTTTAAGAAAAACGTTCTTGAGTTTGAGATCTAAAATGCGAACACGTCAAGGTTTTCACCTTGTTGGATACGTCTTAAGATGTGTGAAGAGATGAAAGAAGAGGCTCAGGCAGATTACTTTATAGGACTTTCCTGGCTATCCCTATTCTGCGTTCAGGAATATCCAGAATACCGACTCCTTAAAAGAACGCAATTTTTTTTCTATTCTGAGTGAAACCAAAACGTTCCGACCGCATTCCGTTCATTTTGTTATCGTGGGTACATTACTGAGCGAAAGGAATCACCATCTCCAAACCAAGGAAACTGTAATAGTATATTGTCTTCTATTCCGGATTAGGACACCAAAACGTGTCCTAAGTACCGACATTGTTAATCACTGGTAGGTCGAATAGTTTGATGTCTTTGATACTCTTTAGTATAGCTTTGATTCGTTACTTATACCGGTCTATACTGACAACTTTTAACACTTTTGGCCACCCTAGATGCATTGTTAGTCACTAAAGAGGACAGAAATTTCGCGTTAGGCTGTCATTCCACCCCTCCCCCCTCCCTCACACTTGAGCGATCGACTTAGCCCCCCCCCCCTCCCCCTCACTTTAAAATGGGCCACGCGGTCCCTGGTAAATCTTTAGGTGAATTATTCGAAGGATAATATATAGATTTAGCCAAGCCTAAAAGCGGAGCCCCCCTTTTTGTTTTGTCTGTTTTTTGCTTTTGTTTTTTTGTTTTGTTTTTGCTGGCAGTTATTAATTTGTGAAAATACTCTCATCCAAGTCGTTTTATTAAAAAAAAAAAAAAAAAAAAAAACAAAGAAAAAAAAGAAAAAAATTATTGTTCCCGCTGAGTGTCGAACCCAGCTCGTCGGCGTGAGATGCCGGTAACTAGTCCACTAGGCCATGGGCGTTTGATATTGTTTTCCTAGTTAATTTTAATACTTATTTCTTTCTTCGTAACAAGCTGCCTATCAGCATGAAAATGCTGGTGTTTTTCCTGGCAAAATGTGTTCGAAACGCCGTAAAAACCATGGTTGTGGACAGAAAAAACCAAAAAGCACTAGCTCTGCTATATTTGGCGTCGAAACCGCTGCGAAAAGCTGCGAACTCAAGCGGTGTGCCGACCGAGTTTGAACAGAACCGACGAGGCAAATTTGAACTTTTTGCCTGAACTTTATCCCCGAATTTCTTTCGCCTAGATTGAACTTTTCCCCTTCCACCAAAAAGACAACTGAGTGCTCTTTTGAACTTTTTTTTTTCCACTAACAAATTTGTTTTTGACTTTTGTTGTCTTTGCTTGTTTTGCTACAACGCGGGTCAACATGCGATTTCGCGCCGAAAACACACGGGATTCAGCACAGGGCTCTATCCAGTGTAGGAAGTGTATTGGTATCCCTGTGGTGCGGACGGACGGACGTACGGATGTACGGACGGACGGTCACGTGACTACTACGTCACTACCAAAATTCTTTGGCTTGATAGATTACCAAATTTCCTTAGCAATGGAGCTTCGCTGACGCGCTAGCGCGCTGGCTCCGCTAAAAATTACTTTCGAAACTTGCAAACAGTGTTACCTTAATTTAAGTATCTATTGGGCTCGAAAAGTTTGTTATTGAAAAAATCAAAGTTTTTGTCTCCGCAAAATCGTCTTTCATATTTCCAATTTAGGGTGACCGATCAATAAAATAATACTTGTTTAATCAACAACGATTTTGCTTTGACAGTTTTGGAACTACGTCCTTTCTTTGGAAATCTCGCTCAAGTCCGAATAAATACGTTTGTGATTGCATGTTAAAATATTCCCAAAATATACCCTTACAGAATGTAACCTCCAGTCATGCTTCAGGGGTGTAAAATTTGGTTTCTCGAAACATTAAGATTTCATTCACCCTCGTAGCTGGGCTTTCACACGTGGGTAATTTTCAAGGTCCCGGAGGCCGGAAGTAGCGCTAGTAGGTTGTTTTATAATCTTTCTCCAAAGTTCTTCGCTTCTCATTTCCGGTTTTTTAGGTTTTTCGCGCTACCGAAAAAAAATCTGAGCTCGACTTGTGGACAAGGCTACTTGTTTTACTGTTGCGACAGTTTTGTCGAGAGGGAAAATTGCCATCAGGCGTTGTGTCTTAGATAGTAGCGATTATTTGTAGCGATTTCAATGTTTTAAAAAAAGATGCAGTTAACGTACAACTGTTGTCAACTTTGAAGAATTTCGAATTTATATTAATGACAGTATACTTTTAAAAGTTGAAAATTAAACATTACTGAAAATGGTACGTAATCTGGAGGCAAAACATTTATTGTTCACGTCAGTTTTGCTCACAAACGTTAGTTATTGGTGCAATGTTCTGAAAGATGTTTATTGGCGATCAAGAAGCTTCGCTTTTTTCACATTACCAGTGCAATTTCATGAGCAAGGTAAAAAAGAAGTTAATCACTGTGGACAAGTAAACTGATCAAAAAAGCAAAATACCAAATTGACGGTACCATGGGGTTGCCAGTTTATCATTCTCTTTTAGTGGGAAGCTCATAGTTAAGCTCAGGTGCAAAAAAAAACAGCTATGGTGCTTTCATAGCAATATAAATGTAAATTGGTCCAGTTTTTGGAATCAATGTTTACACAGCAAGACAAACATAACACTGAACAAAAGGCTATTTGCGAAAACAATCTTAAATCGCAATCATACATTCAGGTCAATTAATTTTTAAAGCCATCAAGTGCTGTTCGTTGTCCATAGTACCCCTAACAACAATCGATTAAGTTGAATTTAATAACAAATTCTTGCCTGTATTCTACATTATCAAGGAACGCTTTCCTTTGATTTAGTTTTTTTGCAATTCGTGTATTCAAGAGAGGCAAATAACATCTTTATTTTTAAAGTGTTGTAGCTCATACATTATTTACTCGTTTTCGCCCTAGAGATAATAAAAAATGCATTTCAATATGAATGGAATATTCCTCTTGGTAACTATAAAAATAAGCTATTCACAGCTGAATAGCTGGATTTAATAACAAATTCTTGCCTGTATTCTACATTATCAAGGAACGCTTTCCTTTAATTTACAGTTTTTTTGCAATTCGTGTATTCAAGAGAGGTAAATAACATCTTTAGTTTTGAGAGTGTTGTAGCTCATACATTATTTGATGTTTTCGCCCTAAAGATAAATTTAAAAATGCAACTCAATATGAACTGAATATTCCTCTTGGCAACTAGAAAAATAAGCTATTTATAGCTGCAGTGAGAGGAGAGTGAAACTGGCCCCGGCGAAAATCCGTCATTCTCGCGAAAAGAACGTTCCACCTAAATTATTTCATTTGAGACTTTTCAGCAAATGTCGTCAACGAAGAGAAAGCCGTGGAATCTAACAAAAAGGTTTCGTTGTCTTTTCTTTGCCGTTGCTATTTTTTGGATATTTGCCATAATTTATGTTAGCCGAGGAAGCTTATACAGCGGAGACACAACTTGCATAAAGACTCCACAAGAAAAATCACCCACCTTGAAACATACGGAACTACGGGTAGTTGAAAATGTGACTGCAAGTGAAACACCCGAAAACGAGGGGAATTCCAACAGCAATCGCTTTTCAACGGTGGACTTTAGAGACACGAAATTTCTTGAGGAGGGTCAACTGCAAGCTGAGAACATTGTCAAGCCGACTGAATCAATGGTAACACAACCTAATCAAGACAAACTTCTTCCCCTGAGAGAAATGTTTGCAGCGGCCGGTAAAATGGGCAAAGAGAAAGAAGAGGCTTTTATCTGGGCAAGCATTGAATCTCCTTTAACAGATTTGAGAGTAATAGGCGATAAGCCCCAAGTTCTTCTGTTGGTAATTGTTTCAAGCGCACCTGAAAGACAGGACAGAAGAAATGCCATCAGAGAAGCTTGGTGGAAAAAATGCAAGCAAATAGTATTTTTCTTAAGTTTTGTACTTAGCGGTACATTTTAAGCTGAACGTTAGCGGATTTCTCTGGCGTGCATTTCCGATTATTAAACATGTGTTTTTTAAAAATATCTATATTGAAATGTTTCTGTTAGAAACAATCAAGATAATGGTATATGCGACTGTTACATCTGAATTGGTTAATTTGTTCAATTTTGAACTTTTAAGGACGAAAAATGTCAATACTTCAAGTTCTAATAAATGTAAAGAAGATCCTCGCAGTTATTAACGAAACTTATGCAGTTGCGAAAAGAAAGCCTGAAAAAATCAGGCTTGCCGGGATTCGAACCCTGACCTCTGCGATACTGGTGCAGCGCTGCACCGGTATCGCAGAGGTCAGGGTTCGAATCCCGGCAAGCCTGATTTTTTCAGGCTTTCTTTTCGCAACTGCATAAGTTGCGTTAATAACTGCGAGGATCTTCTTTACATTTATTTCTTTATTCCGCAGTTCAAATATATGAATTTCATGTATTCATAATTTCAACTTCAAGTTCTCTTATAGATTCGGCAAAAACTCGGGGGAGGTGAATTGAATGCTGTGGCAGTAATATTCAAGATTCTTTGATCCAGAGATGACTCCCACCACATCATTTGCCAAAGAACGATACCAAAATGTGAGATGCAAAAACTCTGATAAAGACTCTAACTGTATAATCTAGGATTGCTTTTCTTATTGCAGGTTGAATATGTCTTCTTCACAGACGGCCGTCTGCTCCAGGAACAACAAAAGAAAGATCTCTTAGAGGAGCGCAACACATTCAACGATATAAAGTTCTCACCTACAGAAAATTCGGCCATGATATTCGGCGAGCGATTTCTCTACCAGATAATGTGGGCAAAAGCCAAGTTCAATTTCCAGTATCTGCTAAGACTTGACGATGATTATTTTGTGTGTATGGAAAGATTAGTGAGCGAATTACCTGCCAGGCCAAAAAAGAATCTGAGCTGGGGACGGTACCATTGCCAATATGAGGATCTAGTTTACATGGATGAATCTTGGGCGCTGTTTTCTGAAGATGTCATCGAGCAATTCCTTGCTCAGGATCTCAATTCAATGTTCTGCCATCCTTTTGGAGACCAATCGTTTACTTTGTGGATAAATGCGACGGGGCTGAACCTTACAGACTTTGACGATTATAGACTTCATTACTGGCCACCCGCGGGAAAGGTTAAGAAGTTCTTTTCGATGACTGATGTTTGTGATAGGCTTCTTGGAATACACGGCAGCTACCCTAATTTAATGCCGCATTTATGGAAGAACAGCAGTGATGGCCCAAAAGATATACCTCCTGTGACATTACTGAAAGATACTTGCCTTCTTCCAAAGATTTTTGATGTGGACAAGTTTCAAGGCGTTTTCAAACACAAGCCTAAACTTTGCTTGGATAGGCCCCGCTGGACGACAGGTTTAAAATCTTGGAGTGGTGCCCAGAACTCGAAATGACGGTGTCAAGGAAGTCTTTCTACCCTAATTAACTTGTAACATTTATTGCTATTTTTCAAAAGGTTTTAACTGACGGAGCGGGGGCGTCGTGAGAAGGATGCAGTGCACCCATCCCACAACACCACGCCCACCATCATATAATAAGGAGGGACGCTTGGCGACGAGGCAGCATTTTTGCGGCGTCTTGTACCGCCACGCTTTCAGGAGAAAAAGCTTGGCTGGGAGCGGTGCCTTTCATTTAAAGCTTTTAAGGTGTTACGTGGAAGGGTTTGATGGAAGGTAGTTAAGTGGTGTAAGGTGCTCAGAGCCTTCAGGCTGCTTTGTCAGCGCCAATTTTTTGCGGGTTTTAATTTTTGCGAATTTTGTGAGTTTCTTCGCGATCCGCAAAAATAACTTCACGCAAAAAAAAGTTGCCAATCATTCTTCCCGTAAATTTATTCCACTATGAAAATTAGACAAAATTTCACTTAAATATCGACCGCTTGTACATGTAATATAAGATCCTGTTGTTGTTGTTGTTGTTGCTCCCTGTTGTTCAGAAACAAAAGAGTGAACTTAGAAATTTCTATCCGCACTCTAAAAGTATTTAGCTCCTAAATGCTTTACAGAAAAGGATTGTCTGAAGGTAATCAACATAAAAACGAAACTGTTATCATTCAAATTGAACGCAATTGCCTAAAAAACGCAAAAATGAATCCTCAAAAAAGAAACCAAACAATGCCAGGAATGCCTAAAGAACAATAAAAAGACTTAAAATAAACGAGGCACTACCCTTCTACTTTCATTCTCTTTAGTTTAGCGGTAAGAATATCAGTCACGCTACTCGCCTGCGGCTCACAGCATATTTCTTTGGAGACGCGGGGACGTGAAAACGGGGACGTGGGGACGTGAGATCGGGGACACGTGTTATATAGCAGAAAAACGGAAAAAGTGACTATAAATAAACAGCGCAATCATCGGCTATTTTGCTATCCATCCCGCATAGACCTGCCAATCACGGATAATACTTACTTGCACGCTTTTGGCTAGGAGGGAAGAAACACGACACTTGTCGTGACAAAAATGGCGTCACGCACACGCGAAAAAAGTTGTATCGGCATCTGAGACCAAATTTACCTCCACTTGGAACAACGTTAAATCGGTGTCAGCTTCATGTCATTTCAGTGTCTGCACGTTTGTTTTGGATTTTCTCACCGTCAAAAGGGAAATTCCCCAGGAATAAAAAGCAAACAGCAGTGACGAACATGACAAAACAGCGCATGTTGTAAAAATCATCGATTTTATGAACTTAACGTTTCGTATGCTTCAAAATACATCTTCAGAAGTGACCGTTGGGCTAAATTACAAATAAATTTAAATGCAGCAAAGTGAAAGACTGGTACGTAATGGATTAATTATTAACAAACAGACTTACGTTTTAAATCTACAAAACAAGACAAAACTTAGCTAGTAAAGAAAAAGTTTCTCACTACTAACGTTATCATTCAGGACAGGTTGTAATTCACGAATCAACAAAGTCTCTTTTACTTTACAATGCAAATCAGCACGTCACTCTTAAAATTTTGCGGCCAACACAACAGTGAACAGAATAAAGAGACTGGTGACTAGAAGAAAAGGCTACTAAGGTGGAAAATAACATGGCCAATAAAAAACAGAGAGGGCTGACTTTGTTGGTATTTTCCGGGAGAACTTCAGAGGAGTATCGTGTTTCTGCCGCTAAATCATGAAAATTTCAGAAGAAATCGGTTTTAAACTCCAGAGAAATGCCGTTGCTTTATTTTGGTTGATTTTGAAACACTTTAACCACAGGCTTACCATCCTCTGTTTGTGTGGTGGGCTGTGCATTTTTGATGGCTGTGTCGGTTTATCAAATTAGCAAAACTAAAGCCGAAATTTAGGAGTTTTAAAACTGAGGAAAATGAAATAAAAACTCATAAAATTGCTACCATGGTGTTTTGATTTGTGTTTCTGTGTTTATTTTGACGATTTAAGGCTCGGGAAAGCGATGTTTTCAAAATAACGGTCAGTCTCGCTCAAAAGTAGAGAAAGAGAACAAGGCATGCAACTAGGTGACTCGCAAATTACACTACCCAGTTGAACATTTCGCCCAAAAAGTCGTATTTGCCCGATTCACTCACACAAAAAAATCTTAGCCCTCGAAAGAATAGTCTTCGAACAAAATTTTGGCCAAATTTGAGTTAGATTCGATCGCGGATAGACCTTTAGAATCCAGCCTAGACTTTTGAATACGACCGTCAATTTGCTTTCTCCCTATGATCTGCAAGAAATCCGAACTCAAAGGAATTCGAAGAATGCATTTTTCCGTTAAAATTTGAATTCGCGGGCGACAAACTGCCGTCCCTGGCCTCCCCACGCGAAACTTTTAGTCCGTAACAAAATCTTCTCTGTGGTCACCCAAGTGGCGAGTTTGACCGACAAAGGAACCCAGTTGAAAGACACGCGATTTTATAAATCCCCCCTGCACGTAGACTGAGGGTCGCTGCGTGCAAAAATTCCAAACAAAACAAAATGGAAGACGCGGAGTCAGGCCAGCCTAAGGCCAAGAAGAAAAAGACCGAAAAGGGAAATTAAAAACGGTGGTGGTATGTTGAATTGTTTTTTCTTCATCATGTGTGTGTGTGTGCCATTTACCATTGCCAAACAACAGCAGCTATTAAGATCATGCGTAATCGTTTCGTTACGTTTAACTGGCTTGCATTTTTCCGTTTTCATGAAAGGTTAACACAGAATTATGAGTTAAAATCCGGAGAAAAAATTTCCTCCGATGAGATTTTGGAGGTTAAACTAGCATTGAATTGAACATCATAAACCGAACATCAGCTTGAAACGCGGCTTCATTGATCAGCTCACCACAGCTCAGCCCAGAAAATTTGCTGACTATCGCGTCTTTTTTCCCGCGAACTGAAGGTACAGAAAGGAGACCTGTTGTCACACACTGTTCCATAGAAAACGGCAAAGTGACATTTAACTTAACATTTCTCGTACATTTTCTTTATTCTGAGTTACTGTAAGCTAACATATTTGCCGTTCTATGCTAGGCAATGTTTCGTACATCTTGTCAGACTCGCAAATTTTGGTGGAACTTTTAAAATTGAGAGACAAGTTGGAAGAAAAATTGCTTTTTGTAACAGCGCCCTTAGGGACTTTGACCAAAACAGCAAAGGCGATCAATGAACATGGAATTTTTTTTTTTTTCAACGAAAACATTTGATCAAAACGAACTGCTGGAAAAGTAGGGGATCCATAACTCAACTTTTTGGATTTTGTCTGTGGCTAGGTTTAGGAAATAATACTGAAAGTAATCAATAGCATGGTAATGAATTGTTGAGTAGTTTATTCCCGTTCAATGTAGTAGAAGCTCGAAAATGTATTTTCATCTCACAGAATTCTTTACCCTGGAAAAACCAGTCTTCTTCCCCCACAAATGTAAGAATTCTAAGCACTTGAACTTTTCTGGTACCACCACCGTTTTTCGTTTCCCTTTTCGGTCTTTTTCTTCTTGGCCATAGGCTGGCCTGAGTCCGCGTCTTCCATTTTTTTTTTGTTTTTGAATTTTTGCGCCCAGCGACCCTCAGTCTACGCGCAGTGGAAATTTAAAACATCGCGTGTCTTTCAACTGGGTTCCTTTGTCGGTCAAACTCGCCACTTGGGTGACCACAGAGAAGATTTTGTCACGGACTAAAAGTTTCGCGTGGGGAGGCCAGGGACGGCAGTTTGTCGCCCGCGAATTCAAATTTTAACGGAAAAATGCATTCTTCGAATTCCTTTGAGTTCGGATTTCTTGCAGATCATAGGGAGAAAGCAAATTGACGGTCGTATTCAAAAGTCTAGGCTGGATTCTAAAGGTCTTATCCGCGATCGAATCTAACTCAAATTTGGCCAAACTTTTGTTCGAAGACTATTCTTTCGAGGGCTAAGATTTTTTTGTGTGAGTGAATCGGGCAAATACGACTTTTTGGGCGAAATGTTCAACTGGGTAGTGTAATTTGCGAGTCACCTAGTTGCATGCCTTGTTCTCTTTCTCTACTTTTGAGCGAGTCCGACCGTTATTTTGAAAACATCGCTTTCGCGAGCCTTAAATCGCCAAAATAAACACAGAAACACAAATCAAAACACCGTGGCAGCAATTTTATGAGTTTTTATTTCATTTTCCTCAGTTTTAAAACTCCTAAATTTCGGCTTTAGTTTTGCTAATTTGATAAACCGACACAGCCATTATAAATGCACAGCGCACCACACAAACAGAGGATGGTAAGCCTGTGCTTTAACTCCCCCCCCCCTTTCAAAATTTAAACTTGGTCGTTCATTTGCATCATTCACCTGACGGAAAAATAGATCCGTAGAGAAGTTACGACGTTAATTAAGTGTCATTAAAAGATTTGTCATTGCCGCTCTTACATTAGAATGGTTTGTACTAATTTGTTTGTTGCGGCCTGAATCTATTCTCCATATTTTTAAGGAAATATACTCTTAGAACAAATACATTTTACGAGACATATTCTCTGTCAAAGTAGCCGAATTTGAGCACAGTTACAGAGTTTAATATACCGTGCAATAACAGCAATTTTAACAGTGTTTGCCCCCAACCAAGCTGAGATCGCAAACCATGAAAAAGTTCATCGTGGCAACCTGTTCTCAATTGTTTCGCGAGCCAATGGTAATTAGAGATTTTCCAGAATAATACTTTAGACAACTGCTTCATTTATTTTTCATATTGTTGACAAGATGTTGACGCAAAGAAATACGCCACGGCGTCCACCTAGAAGTGCCCGTTTGCTCTGCTATTTCGGGTCTTTTTGCGCAATTTTCATGTTAATATTTGTTACCAGTGAAAGCTACAAGCGACTAACAATTGCTCCTTATTTTAACCTATTTTCTCGCGCGAAGCACAACGGAAAATCGAGTTATTTGAAATATACTCATCTAAAGCCATTGAAAGAAATGTTTGCAAACTTGACGGGACAGCAAAGAGATCGGATGCTGAATAAAAGCGATTGCATGGTAGCAGTATCAGAATTCAGTGATTTGAAAGAGCTAGAGGAAAAGAGAAATGTTTTACTTCTTGTTATTGTATCTTCAGCTCCTTCAAGGCGTCTTAGAAGAACGATAATAAGACAAACATGGTGGGGAAAATGCCACGGAAAGGTGAGCATTACTAGCTGATAATCTGAGGACTAAAACCTTAAGATCATTTATTTTTAATATAAATCTAAAAAAGCTCAAAGGCACATTTCGCATCAGTAGAGAAGCCTCTAAACAATGCATGGTACACATTTGTTTAAAAATAACTGGTCAGTTCTAGGGCACAAAAGCTATTAATCTTAAACTTTTCCCTTCCCTCGTCTCCTAGAGTAAATTGGTTGAAGTCGGTTAAAATTGTTTTTCTTTTCTAAATTCACTTGATACCGTCCCCTTGCTATGAGCCGCAGTTCATGTACAAGCAAGTCACTTAGTAGATATAAATTTATCAAATATTTGTCACTGGGAAATTTTCATCGCATTGACCCTTTCGCCCTTGCATAATTAGCTCGTAAAGAAGAAATTGCTTGTAATTAGTTTTATTTGACAAAACAACCGTGGATAAATAAAATTTTCCATCCATCCATCCATCCATCCATCCATCCATCCATCCAACCAACCCCTATACT
This sequence comes from Siderastrea radians, assembly GCA_964017195.1. Taxonomy (NCBI): domain Eukaryota; kingdom Metazoa; phylum Cnidaria; class Anthozoa; order Scleractinia; family Rhizangiidae; genus Siderastrea; species Siderastrea radians. The sequence goes on along the minus strand of OZ024896.1, from coordinate 29,160,196 downwards.
ATAAATGAGGTACGTAAACGTCTTAGGTGTTGTTAACATAGGGGGAGGAAGATTCTAGCGCTAGAAGGATCCTAGAAGGTGGATCATCCTAGCGTCATATGTTTTCTGTATTTAGTTTACGTGCAAAAGGTTGTCCTTGGCCCTAAAGCTAGGATCTTTCTAGCGCTAGTATCTTCCTTTCGATGGTACCATTTGTGCAGAGATTTAACCGCGCGAAAAAAGGTCCCATGAACTTCTAATTTCTTCAGTATAACGCGAACACTTTAATCTAAACGGATTAGTCTTTCTTGTTAATTATAATCAGCAGTAACAGTTTCACAAGAAATTGCTGCTCGATAGCTCGGTCTCATTCGAAAAGTTACCTACTTAAATTCCATCCGCAGATTCAGCAGCAACTACCGAGGTTAATAATTTAACGACAATTATATAAAACTGGTTCTTGTTAGATATGAGTTGATTTTTCGACTCGGCGCGTTATTTATCGCGTCACATTCAACGACCTCGTGCTGGTGTAATAATTGTCAGTGGTTGAGATCTAAAGGTTCTTTATTTGCAGGTAGAATGCAAATTTTTCACTGACGGTCTTCAAATCTCCAAAGAACAGAAGCTGCTGCTTACACAAGAAAAACATAGGTACAAAGACCTGGAATTCCAACCCGTCGTTGGAGGGAGAACATTTGGCCTCCGATATCTCTACCACATTATGTGGGCAACTACGAAATATAACTTCTCGTACTTTCTCCGAGCCGACGATGATTATTTCATTTGCATGGAAAGGCTCCTGCATGAATTACACCACAGGCCAACCAAGATGTTAAGCTGGGGTTGGTATCACTGTATGTTCAAAGATCTTATTTATATGGATGAAGCTTGGACTTTGTACAGCCATGACGTCATTGTCCGCTTCCTCTCGCAAGACCCTCGCCAAATCTTATGTCACCCTCATGCCGATCAACAAATCTCCGTTTGGATTAACAGCATTTACAATCAGACTGAGAATTTAATTCATTTTGACGATCGAAGACTTCATCATTTTCCGCCGGCAAGACGAATCGACAAGTTTAAATCTGTGACAAGCACTTGTGATCATTTCATGGGAGTGCACGGGACTTCGTTAGCTATGATGCGAAGGTTTTGGATCCACGGTAACGATGGAGCCAAAAACGTCACGGCTCTGACGGACATTTCTCAAACTTGTGATAAACCGAATGTCTTTAACATTTCTACGATGGGTAAACCGTGGAAGTTTGATTTAAGACCTTGCATAGAAAACCCACAGTGGACTCCTGAAGAGAGCATGTGGCTTGGAATACACGCTGGTGGTAAAAAGAAAAATTCGCCATGATAACCATTTCAGTTGTGGAGTTTTAAGGCCGGGACACACTAGGGGACATGTTATGGGGATATGTATTGCGGAAAAGCTCCTTAGTGTGCACTGCATTGGACGCATGTTGCAGGGACAGTACGCAAGCGCGGCACACACTAAGGGACATGTTGCGGGGACATGTAGCGGGGACATGTTGCAGCGACAGTTTTCCTCGTGTGACATCCACGTTTTTGCGAAAAAGTTCTGTTGCGGGGACAGAATTATGACTTATGGGATAGCCCATGGCGCGTTTTTATTGGTTCTCGCTATTTTGTAACGGGGACAGTTTGCAAGAGCAGTGCACACGAAGCGACATTGAAAATTGGGGTAATTTTGTCCCCGCTTCATATCATGACCCCCGCATTCAAACTAGCTGAATTTCATGTGACATATTGCGGGGACAAAATTCTGTCCCCACAAAAGAAAGTTTTCACTAAAACGGGGCTGTCACACGAGAAAAACTGTCGCTGCAACATGTCCCCGCCTCATGTCCCCTCAACGTGTCCCGTAGTGTGTGCCGGCCTTGAGGTTTCCTTGTAATGCCGCTATAACATATGAGTAGTTCGAGTAACGTTTGGATTAAATCCTGAATATCTATGCATATCCAGTTAACTGATAAAGACTCTAATGGGTATTAAGCAAATGTTTGTCAAATGTTTAGCAGTTTGAGATAATGTTCAAGCTATTATTTTACCATCTTCTAACATAATTCCGCCCAAGAAGACTACGCCGTTTCCCTTGTCGATCGGATTTTAATATTAGAAATTATGTCCTTTTTCACTACTTTCAAATGCTTGAGATTTAAACATCGTTTTTGACGACTGATAAGACGAAACCACTACATGTTAACAGTCCTTTTAGTGGAATACATTTAGAACTTAACAGCATGAAGATTCCTTTGGTGGGGAGAAGTGTCATTAAAAAGAAAAAATATTCTTGAACACCAACAAAATACTAAGTAAACGAAAAGTTCTTCAGAGCTTTCGGGAGCTATCCAAATCCCCTTTTCAATGATGGAATTAGTGTTATGCAACCTCGTTTTGGCGACGAGGCTGTAAGATCGCTCTCGATCTGCAGGCGTAAGTTCTGAAAGCTGTGAAGAGCTTTCCGTTTATTTTGTTGGTGTTTTAATTTTTCTTTTAAATGATTTAGATTTTAGTTTTAACCTTTTTTTTCCTTCCTTGAGGTGATTTCTTTTGAGTGTGCCCAAAAATTCAAGTTGAGGCCATTTTGCATCACACAGCTTTCTGTGATGCTGCTGTTTATTGTGCTGTACAAGGTGGTTCTAACTTTTGAGTCTGTGGATAGAAACTTAAAGTGTGACCATTCAAATGAAAGCTATGGAGCAGTACTTTCCTGTGGTGCTGTTTATTATGCTGTACATATAAGGTGGTTCTAAGTTTTGAGTCTGTGGATGAAATCCTAAAGTGTGACCATTCAATTGAAAGCTATGGAGCAGTACTTTCCTGTGGTGCTGTTTATTATGCTGTACAAGTTGGTTCTAACTTGCAAGTCTGTGGATGAAATCTTAAAGTGTGACCATTCAATTGAAAGCTACTGAGCAGTACTTTCCTGTGGTGCTGTTTATTATGCTGTACAAGGTGGTTCTAACTTGCAAGTCTGTGGATGAAATCTTAAAGTGTGACCATTCAAATGAAAGCTACTGAGCAGTACTTTCCTGTGGTGCTGTTTATTATGCTGTACAAGGTGGTTCTAACTTGAAAGTCTGTGGATGAAATCTTAAAGTGTGACCATTCAATTGAAAGCTAGGGAGCAGTACTTTCCTATGCTGCTGTTTATTATGTAAAAGGCGGTTCTAACTTTTAAGTCTGTGGATAAATCCTAAATGAAGACCATTTAAAGGAAAACCGTTGGGTAGCTACGCCTCATCATAGTGCTGTTTGATTCTTTTGCTGCTCAACATAATGTAACATTGCAGTTGATTTTTCTCTTCCATTTGGATTTTGTCGTTCTTGGTCGTTCTTGGAAGCGAAAGTCATCTAAGATATTCGTTCTACACACGAATAGAAGCTATATAGGTATGTGCTGCGGAATAGGGCATGGTTTTTTTTAGCTTCTCTATCCTTAAATGGGATTAGACAAAGTTCCCCCACGTAGGTCTCGCGTTTATTTGAAACAGTAAACGTAAAGTAGTAAAAGTGTTGTCAAAAATGATGACTGAAATACCCCTATTTAATAAACGCCGGGCCCCGAATAACCGCCGGGCTTAAGAGGTCTGAAAAAAAGCTATAGACATGTCAATTTTTCAATCAATCAATCAATCAATCAATCAATCAATCAATCAAGCAAGCAAGCAAGCAATATCAATCAATCATTTTATTTGCCCTATCCAGACGATTACTAGAAGCAGCCAATTACCAAGGCGTTCTCTTCTCGCCCACACAACTTGGCGCGAAATTCGGTGACGTCACGACATCTCGCACCAAGTCGAGTCGAGTGACCGGGAGGAGAACGCCTGGGTACTAGGCTGTACTAAAAGTAATTTATATGCAGCCATTAAGCATCAGTCAGAAATCTAATTCCAAATCGTACTAACAATGTCAAGTCTGGCATTAAAAGAAAAGATGGTGACTTGCTGGTAAGTATGTCATTATTAAAGTTGTTATCAAATGTCAGCCCTCTCGTAGAAGCTCAACAACTGCATTTCAGTCTAACAACTGACAATTTTTTAAGAATTGGCTTTCAAAGATAGAAAAATGTCTGAAGTAGATAAAGACCAATAGGCCAGTTTTTTCACACATTTGGAGTCTAAAGAAGGAGTCTTTTCACATTAGAAAATAAAGTTAAGCAAGAGAAACTTTAAATCTAGCCAATTAATGAATCTTTGGAAAGGGAAAAATGGGACTGAAGTAGCTTGAATACCAAATCAAGCAGGCCCCTAAAACATTGTCTGTAAAGGGTTTGAATCCAGGAGTCATATCACAAGTTGGTAAAGTATGATCTTCCCGGTGAGTGTAGTCCTGAGAAGGACTGTTTAAGGTGACATTGACCGACGTTTCGAAACCTTAGCGGAAGTCATCTTCAGAGTCACGTGAGTTGTGAAAAGTCAGTAGTTGTTATAAGTCTGTGGTTGTTGTCACTCAGTTAAGCCGTGATGCTATTGGCTACAAAGGCTGTAAAACATGATTGGTGCGTTTCGATCCGTCTTGACAGACAAACAATAGACAAACCGACTAATTTTACTAACAATAGACCAAAGGAAATTTGACTAACAAAAGACGGATCGAAATGCACCAATCAAGTTTTAAAGTCTTCGCAGTCAATACAGGTTTTTAACCAAATAACTGTACCATCAAAGTGCATTGACATTTCGGAGAAAATTTTACCTTAACTGTAAATTTTCACTGCCTTCCCATGATTGAAACATCGAAACCCAACGAGGTTTCTCCACACATAGTTCCGGGTGGAATTTGTAGGGGTCACCGATCGTATTAACATCGAAAACCTTTGGTAGAGAGCACGTTTTTCTTAACAATGTTATGTCAGTAATATTTTTTGGCCCATCATCACTATTCATCCATAAATACCGCATTAAATCAGGATAACTTCCGTGTATTCCAACGTACTGTTCACAAACAGCAGTCATCGAGAAGAACTCCTTTAATTTTCCAGCAGGCGGCCAGATATGAAGTCTTTGATCATCGAAATCTGTAAGATTCATCCCAGTCGCGTTTATCCATAAAGTAAACGTTTGGTCTCCGAAAGGATGGCACAACATTGAGCGAATATCTTGAGCAAGAAATTTGTTGATGACATCCTCGGAAAACAGAACCCAGGATTCATCCAGGTAAACTAAATCCTCGTAATCGCAATGGTACCTTCCCCAACTTAGATTCTTTTTCGGCCTGGCAGGTAATTCGCTCACCAATCTTTCCATGCACACAAAGTAATCATCGTCCACTCGTAGTAGGTACTGAAAATTGAACTTGGCTTTTGCCCACATAATCTGGTAGAGAAATCGCTCACCAAATATCATGGCTGAATTTTCTGTGGGTGAGAATTTGATGTCTCTAAAAGTGCCGTGTTCTTTTAGGAGGCCCTTCTTTTGTCTTTCTTTGAGTCGAAGGCCGTCTGTAAAGAAGACGCATCTAATCTGCGACAAACAATGGTAGTTTAACTTAAAATTCGTATTAGTTTATTAGCATGGTAGTGTAACTTAACATTAACCTAGTTTACCTTCGTAATAATTTAAAAATTGTATTTTAACTTTTTTTTTTTCAAAGATGGATAAACTAAAGTCAACTTTGCCTAGATTGTCGAATTGTCTAGTTTATCTAGTATTCCATTCCTGTGATAACGCAATAGCACTGCGCTTGCACGCATTGCGGGAGTCGTATCGTTATTTTGTGGTTGTTGGCTTGAACTGTGTAAAGATCGCGCAAACACGTCGCAGCATTTTACGCAAACAGCAAAAGCAGAAATCACGTCAAACGTCTCATTGGGGTTTCCTATAATTTGGGTTCCCTCAAGGCATCCGCCTTTGATGCCTTCGTAAGTGCTTTGCTCACGCTGTGCTGATTAACAATATTTCAAAACTGCAATCATATCGCGGTAAAAAAATACAGAGTCATCACAGATAGTTTAAACCGCCTATAAGAAATCGACCGTAAGAAATATTGTTCATAAGGTTGCTATCATTAAAACTATTATTGACGGAAGGTCAATTGCCTAGGCCTGGTACCCCGTCACGCTCTTTTCTTTTTTTTTTTTTCTTCCAAGTAAACCCAGACATACAAACTTTGCCTTACTTCGCAACAACTACTGCAAACAACTAGTGCGTAGTAACTACAAATTCCAACGCACAGAGCTAAATTATCTTAACTACTGACAAGCTTGAGTTTCGAATCACGTGAAGCGGGATACACTCAAGAACGTGCTGATCATAAGAACCACTACATAATACAAATTATCTACTTGATAAGGTCAATAAGAACTCTCAAACACTTACACCGTGGAAACTATTGTTAGATGGTAAAACACTCTGACCCACGGGTGACATCCTAGTATCTAAGAGCCTAGAAATGATGCGTAATGCTGCCTTCCTCAGTAGGCACCAGACATGAAAAAGTTAACAATTATGTAATGCTCTAATTTTGCATCTCATCAATGTGTCATCATGCAAACATTCACTCTCTCATGTTTAACACACAAATGACATTTGTTGGAGCTTACCTTTCCAGTACATTTTTTCCACCACGTTTCCCTGATGGCGTTTCTCCTGTCTTGTCTGTTGGGTCCACTTGATACAATAACTAGTAAAAGAACTTGGAGTTTATCACGTTTAACTCTCAAATCGGCCAACGGAACTTGATTACTGTTCCAATTGAATGATTCTTCCGTTTCTTCTTTTTCTTTACCAGCGTTTGCAAACATTATCTTTAAAGGCAGAAGTCTATCTTGCTTGGGACGTCTTGTCTTTCTTTCTACCCTTCTGAAAATTTCAATGGCATGCTGTTGCCGTTCGTCTTCTTTCAGATCACGAGAGTCATTATTATTCAGCATTAACTTCAGCTCGTTCTTATGATGTTCTTCTATTCCGCCATTTGCCACGAAATCAGGCATCTCATTTTGTGGATGTATCTTCCAATGGATATATTTCACGTGGCTTGAGGTTTCCTTGACGAACTTCTCCTTGTAAAAGCTTTCACGACCGATACAGATTATGATTAGTATCGCCCAAAAAGTACAAGCACCAAAAAGGAACCGACGAGCATTAAAAATTGTACATCGAGGCATTGAAGTATTTCCTTGTTTCGACATTTTGTTGTCTACAGTATGTAGAGTAATAAACTTATAAAAGTACTGACATTTCGAATGTGCGCCAAATTGAAATTTAACTCGTAAATTACTTCACTGCACGAGTTCGTGGATTTGGGTCAAATTCAGATTCGCAATATATGCGACCACTCATGATCAATAGTGCAGAATTGATATTGGTGTCGGTTACTCCAACGCGTTTGTTTATAAAGTACTACTGCAGTTATTTCGAGCGTTTTTAACATAAGCCCTTGGCTCGGGAGACTGGGCAACCACTTCCTACGTTTTCGACGTAAAATAAATTATTCCCTATTCCTTAAGTCTTTACTTACATGACGTCAGACTTTTGTAAAATTTCTTCCGTTCTCATTATTTTGATTTGTTATTTATCTCTTTTTCATTCAGGGATGTATATTTGCACGGTAGGGAAGCTGTGCATAAATTATCATTATTCAATAACTTTAGGCACAGTTGGATTAGAAAAACAGAGAAGCGGACACCGTACCTTCACAATGCCAAAATTTCACTACAGCTACCAGAATTTACTTTCTTTTTTCTTTCTTACTTGAAATTTGCAATCCCAGTGAGGTTAACATAACAACAGCCCTGGTTAGCATGATACACACACGCGCGAAACGAAAATTAAAAACAAAAACAAAACCACAACAACTGAAAACTAATAAAAGAATTCTAGTAGTTGTAGTTCAATGATCCTATCGTGAAGATGGCCCATTAAGCTATACTTCCTGGTCGATAGATACTATTGATAGCAAAATCCTGCTTATTATGCTGTCCCAAAACAGCACCACAAGAGAGTCGCAACCTTCAAGGTCTATTATTGGCCGTGCAGTCGTTTTAACTTTTGAGTCTGTGGAAGAAATCATTAAGTGTGTCCAGTGCTGTGCTTCTAAGAGTGTTTGCTGTACAAGGTATTCTTGAGTATGTGGATGTAATCCTCAAGTATAACCATTTAGTCGAAAAGATCATTTATACGAAGATAGTGCACTACATAAATTGTACTAAACAAGGGGGAAGCCGATCAAATATACCGTATGCCGACAAACTGAATACAAGTGAGATTAACCCTTTGCATACCAACTACGCATATGTGCGTAGTTATTATTCAACAAATTGTCACTATGCCCATATATGGTAAGGAAGCCCTCAATATCTGCCATCCGTACATGACAGATATCCTGCGATATACGTAAATGACCATGTTTGGAAGTGCACTGCAGTTTTTCTTTCATTGCTTGTTTGGCGGCCATTTTGAAAAGCGAGGCAGTTTTAGCAGTCTTCTCCGGAAATTTTAACTCCCTGGAAGAACTTTCCACGATTAAATGCTCTCAAAAAGTCAACAAGTATTTTTTCAGCTCACTAAGATATCCAGAGGTTGATTTGGAATTTTCATAGTGAGAACTCAACCAAGAAAATGCTATTGCGAACGAAGCAGCACAATTGCTCACGGAAAGTTGTGAAGACTAAAGTTGAAAAGATTTTAATTCACAGGAAGAGGACTTATTCTCGGTAAGGTAGCAATATTTTTTTTTACTTTGTCTTGTCATTTCCAAACATGAGTTTGTAAATAAGTCTTTAAGTGAACGGTAGTAAACAACTACTTCGATTTCTTGAAGTTCTGTTTTGAATTTTGTTAAGCTTAAGCTTATGTGTTGCTAGCTTTAGCATTTTCATCATAGAGCCGTAGTTTTTCTTGTTCTGAAAATGGTAGTCGATGGGAATTTGTTGAAAAATAAAACAATTATCCTGCTCAATCTTGCGGAATATCCCCTGATTTAGCCAACTCGGCCTACGGCCTCGTCGGCTAAGTATCAGGTGATATTCCGCGCGATTTCGCTGGATAATTGTTAATTATATACAGGACCCCTTCCGGCGGCCCTCGAAGAAAGATCTTAGGGCTTGGGTACTACTATCACATTTAATTGTAATTTACATGAAGTAGTTTCTTAGTTTTAACAACATTTGCTCGATTTGCCTTGTATTTGGACGAGTTTTGAGAGATTTTTTCGGCTGCAATGATTTTTGACGTGGCGATTTAAAAATGGCGGCTCTAACAGATGCTCCTTCGCCAGGTTGTCACTCTGGAAACGGTCAAAACGATGTAAAACTTTGCTTTGTTGAAGAAGATGACTTGTAATTGTAACAAGTTATACACTATGTTCTTGTTCGGGAATGAGAGAGAAAGACAAGCCCTGATTCAAGATGGCGGTTTTAACAACAAGTCCTTTATTCGGAACGAGGTTCTGACGTAGGCACGCCACGAGGCTGTGACAGTGTCACGCAATAACAATATTGTCACATCCTCCCCATTTTGTTTGTTTTTTTTTTTTTGTGTAAAGTAACAACATTTCCTAATAAGCCATAAATGCCGAGTAATAAAGAATAGAAAAAAAAAGTAAAACAAATAACAAGTCTATAACATTGTTCAACATCAACTGGCAGCAAAGTTCAAAAAAAAAAATTAATAATAATAATATCACATGTGCTGCATGAGTCTCAATGTTATCGCAAGAGAACAGTTCAATTCCTGACATAGTCGCTTAGCTTCGCTGGTTCTCTTGTGATGCGTCCAGAACGGGTGCGCGTAGGAGGGGGTGTGACACTTTTCTCTCCTGCATGGTGTTTCCTTGGGCTGGATTGCACATGGTCCTTCTCTGGAGTGGTCTGCACAGCAGGAGTTTGAGGTTGCTGGTGGGTTGAATGGTCATGTCCAACCTTTGCATCCGCTTTAGCTCGTTCAGTGGTGTCATGCTGGACAGATGGTTCAGCAGTCTTAACCAGGTGCTGTCTGTTGCGCCTGTAGGTGGTACCGGAAGATTGAATTTCATAGGATCTCTCGTCAAGTCTCCTGGTCACTTCAGCTTTGTCCCATGATTTCTGACCAAGCACAAATGGTTTCATGCGTACAGTGTCACCTGCCTTCAGGACAGGCAGGTCATGAGCGGAGCGGTTGTAATACTTCGCCTGTCTCATCTGGTTTAGGCGTAGTTGCTCAGATTCATGAGGATTTGCTGGATTTCTGGGCTCAAGTAGGAACTGTGTGGTTGGTAACAGGGTTCTGGTTCTTCTCCCCATAAGCCTTTGGGCTGGGCTGCTGTCTACGCCTTGTGTAAGCACGTTCCTGATGTTCAGCAGGGCCAAGTACTGGTCTTCACCTGTTTTGGTTGTCTTGCGTAACATTCGCTTGGCAGTTTTCACGGCCGACTCGATTTTGCCATTGGCTTTGCTGTGGTGGGGTGAAGTTGTTGTGTGCTCGATGCCCCAGCTCTTGGTGAACTTTTTGAATTCATTGGAATCAAATTGTGGGCCGTTATCGCTAACCAACTGCTTGGGAATGCCATATCTGGCGAGGTGAGCTTTCAGCTTCTTAATGATAGTTGAAGACTTGGTGTCGTACAGGCGATCTAGCTCCCAGAAATTGGACTTGTAGCAGACAGTGATGAGATATTCTTTGTTCTTGTAGGTGAACAGATCAGCTGCAATCTTCTCCCATGCTCTCTCGGGAATTTCATGACTCATGAGTGTCTCCTTACAATGGGTCTGCTCGAATTCCCTGCACGTTTCACAAGCTTGGATCCACTCCTTCAGCTCCTTGTTCATGCCGGGCCAGAATACATGTTCACGTGCGTGTCGCAGGCATGACTCGACGCCTTGGTGACCACTGTGGATGTCATTCTTAATCTCTGACCTCATGCTCTTGGGAATCACCAGTCTTTCTCCACGGAAGACTAGACCACCAGTGACTGCCAATTCATCGCGAATGCTGAAGTAAGGCACAATGAGTGGCGGTAGTGATGATTTGTTGTCTGGCCAGCCTTCTTGGATGGTTCGCTTGAGCTGCTGTAAGGCCGGATCGCCGCTAGTGTGCTGGCGAATCTCACGGATTCTCTCATCAGGCATGACTAAGTATGTGAGGGCGTTGATGGTTTCAAACTCTTCTTGCCCATCATCACTGGCTTTGGGAAGGAATGCTCTGCTAAGAGTATCAGCTAGGAACATTTCTTTGCCATTGAGGTACTGCACTTTGATGTCATAGGCTAGGGCTCGTACTAGCATGCCTTGGAGACGCTTAGGAGCTCTGTCAAGCGGTTTCTTCGTGATAGCCTCTAAGGGCTTGTGATCCGAATACACCACGACAGGTCGGCCAAAGGTGTACTGGTGCCATTTCTCTAGGGAAAACACAATGGCCAGCATCTCCTTCTCGATGGTTGCATATCTAGTTTCAGTGTCGCTTAGGGCTCTGCTCGCATAGGCTAGTGGTCGTCCCTCTTGTAGGAGAGCGGCTCCCAAACCTTGTCCACTAGCATCACATTGAATAGACAGTTCCTTTGTTGGGTCAAAGTAAGCCAGCACAGGTGCTTGTGTTAGCAGATGCTTGATTTCCTCAAAGGCTTTGTCCTGGGCCGAGTCCCAGATCCATTCTGTGTCGGGACGAGCTAGGTCGTTGATAGGTCGCATTACTTCAGCGAGCCTGGGTACGAACTTAGACAAATAGTTGACAGTTCCTCTCAGCCTTTCCACACCTGCTTTATCGGTAGGAGGTTCCATCTTCGTGATAGCTTCCACCTTTGATGGATCAGGCTTGAGGCCGCTGTTGCTGACTACATGGCCCATGAATGGAATTTCGTGCAAACCAAAACGGCACTTCTCTTTGTTCAGGGAGATTCCAATTTCACAACAGCGTTGGAGGAAGAGGCGTACTCGTTCATCATGTTCTTCATCTGTGCGACCCCAGATAATTACATCATCGGCTATGCAGCGGACACCTTCTAGGCCTTCCAGAGCTTGATGCAGTCGCTTCTGGAAGATTTCGCTGCTTACTTTCAGGCCAAATGGGAGGCGTAACCAGCGGTAACGCCCAAATGGAGTTGCGAAGGTGGTCAATAGGCTTGACTCGTAGTCTAGTTCACAGTGGAGGTACCCTGACTTCAGGTCACATACTGAAAACTTGCAGGCTGAGGTGAGTCCAGGCAGGACGTCTTCTAAGACTGGGAGCTTATAGTGCTCGCGCTTTAGCACCTCATTTAGTGGTCTGGGGTCTATGCAAATGCGAATGCCAGACTTCTTCTCAGCTACGGACATCTGACTAACCCAGTCAGTGGGCTCGTCAACTGGCACAATTATGGACTCAGCTCTTAGTCGCTGAAGTTCAGCCTTAACCACGCCCTTCCTAGCTTCCGGGAGTGTACGAGCACAACGCACGACTGGGACGGCTCCATCCTCTGTGGTCAAGTGGACCTTTTTGCCAGGGAGAGTGCCTGGTGTGTCCTTGAAGGCATCAGGAAACTGCTGAACGAAGAGGTGATCAGCTGAGGAAACTGTATTGACCACTTTGAAGTTATCAAAGTTCACAGTGATGAGGCCCATTGCCTGCGCTGCACTACCACTGAGTAGTGGGGTTAGGTCCTTGTCAACTATGACAAAGTCGACCTTGAACTTTTCCATTGTAGCCGGGTTTCTGACATGCACTTTGCATTTACCGAGGGCTTTAACAGACGATTTGTTCCACATCTGAAGGTTGACAATCTCAGGGCGAATCTGGAGGTCTCCAAGGTAGCGTTTTGGCAGAATGCAAACAGTTGCACCGCAGTCGACCTGAAGTTTCACAGGTTGATGGTTGATCTCCATTTCGCAGTAGATCAGTTGGTGCTGAACAGAATTAACATTGTGACCTAGCTCAGCTGTTATAGCACTGATAGTCCCAGTGCTACTGTCCGATGAGTCGGAGGTATAGTCATCCTTTACACCATGAACGCTTCGACCTTTACACTTTCTTGAAGCAGAAAAGTGGTTCTTTCCACCACAGGATGCGCACGACTTTCCCCAGGCAGGGCATAGTTCCTTTTTCATAATATGTACTTGAGTACAGAAAGGCACTTCTTCGAGACTGTGGGTGGATCCTCAGTTTGGCGAGGTTTGCTTTTAGTGGGGTCCCTGTGCTTCTTATGCTTCTTATGTTTTGATGTTTCCTTGACTTTGTTGATTTCTTCACTTTTTAAAGCTTTCATGTGAAGGGTTGCGACTTCTCTAGCGCGGGAGATTTCGATAGCTTTCATGAGGGTTAAATCATGCGTGGAGAGCAGTTCTTCCCGCGTTTTGTCATCCAAGATGCCAAGGAGCAAACGATCCATTATCAACAGTTCGCGCATACAGTCACAAAACCCACAGGTTTTTGCCATGTTTCTAAGAACGGACAAATATTCATCAATTGACTCACCGGTTTCCTGGTTCCGACGGTTGAATTGGAAACGCTCGAAGAACTCTTGAGTCTGTCCGAGGAAGTGATGGTCAAACTTCTTAACTACATCGGCCATTTTGTTGCGGTCTTCGCCCTCACCGAACTTTAGTCCGTTGTAAATTCGCATCGCATCGACTCCGATGCTGTGGAGGAGCATAGCACACTTATAATCCTCAGGTTGATCGAGGAGGCCGGTGATTGTGCAGTAGTTTTCCCATCTTTGTTTCCAAATTTTCCAATTGTCAGCGCGATCGCCGTCGACCTCGAGAGGTTTTGGAGTAGAGACTTGAGGTCGTCGGAAAGCAGGAGTTTGAGGAGCCTGAGGAGCTTGAATTTGAGGAGCTTCAGGGTCAGGCATATTGCACAACTTGATTGAGCACTCAATTCAAAGTAAACACGCGGTCGAGCACAGCAGTACACTGTTCGACGTAAAGCACTGTTCTTGAGAGTCCGAAAGAAAAAACGAAAACAGCAGTAGTCACTGTTTGACGTTTACTCCGTTACGCTGCCACCATGTAACAAGTTATACACTATGTTCTTGTTCGGGAATGAGAGAGAAAGACAAGCCCTGATTCAAGATGGCGGTTTTAACAACAAGTCCTTTATTCGGAACGAGGTTCTGACGTAGGCACGCCACGAGGCTGTGACAGTGTCACGCAATAACAATATTGTCACAGTAATGCCATTGAGTATTCAATCTCATCGAGGCTGTGAAGAGTAGTTATACTTTGATGTATCAGAATCCAGTCAAATGATGAGGAAAAGCTGCGGAAATTGTTTTAGTGGACTTAGAATGGCCCAGAGAAGTCAAACAAACCGTGGACACTGATTTAAGTGAACCTTACCGAAGAAATGTCAACAATAGAGAGCTAAATCATGTTTGGATTTCTTCATACTCATTATTATGCAAGAGGTATGGCAGTTCGTTTCTCCTAAAAAAAGATTGATTTCTGTATTATTGTTTATTTTCCCTTCAAAGATTAATAGGAAATGGTTTGTATTGGTATAAGAAGCCAAAAGTTATACTCTTTTTCTTGTTCAAAGCTTGCAGTTGTGTAGCGTTATTAAAGTTTCTTTAAAAAATTAAGAAATAAATACCATAGTTCGAGTTAGCGGGGGAGTTCGAGTTATCCGAGTTCGAGTTACCGGGGTTCTACTGTAGTGATAATGTAAAGAGAAAATCCATTTTCGTCCCTATTAGGGCTTAATGGGTTAATAATCTTACGTTCTTAACCCTTTGCATGGATTTTCTCTTTACATCATCACTACAGTAGAACCCCGGTAACTCGAACTCGGATAACTCGAACTCCCCCGCTAACTCGAACTAAGTCCCATTTCCCTTGGATTTGACCCCACTTTTCAGTCATTTTTACTCGGTTAACTCGAACTCGGATAACTCGAATTCCCCGCTAACTCGAACTAAATTTCGTATCCCTTGATCAAAATTTACCCCGATAACTCGAATTCTGGTTCTTGCAACTCACCACGGATGCCCATTGAAATGGGTTTAATAAGGGCGTATAAGTTACGTATGGTGAGTTATCCGGTGAGTTAATTACAGGTGAGTTGCCAAATCTTGAAATTTCAATATTTGTCATGCAGAATCTTGAAATTTCAAGATTCTGCATGACAAATCTTGAAATTTCAAGATTCTGCATGTCAAATCTTGAAATTTTCTATATTCTGCATGCAAAATATTGAAATTTCAATATTCTGTATGCCAAATCTTGAAATTTCAAGATTCAAGACTTGACATGCAGAATCTTTAAAGTTTAAGATTTGACATACAGAATATTGAAAGTTCAATATTCTGTATTCTGCATGCCAAATATTGAAATTTCAAGATTTGGTAACTCACCCGTAATTAACTCACCGTGATAACTCACGATAAATAACTCACCAGATTGGCGGATCCCATCGAAATAACCCATTAGCTCTTCTTGTCGTGTAATCGGATCTTAACACTAAAACCAACACTACAGCAATTTCATTTTGATTAGTGCAAGGAACAAACAGATCACGTATTTGGCAGTCATTTCCCGATCTTATGACTATTATCATACGAATGCCGGTAATCGTGTTACAGTTTCTGATGAGATAAGTTTAATTTGCACTGCACTGTATACTGAAGTCCTGAAAAATCAGTAAACTATCAATTATTAACATAGCAAATTGAATATTAAATCCACCCCGATAACTCGAACCCCCGCTAACTCGAACTGTTTTTCGTTTCCCTTCAGAGTTCGAGTTACCGGGGTTCTACTGTACTTGCTCAAACGATCAAGTGATGGGAATAAAGAAAGTTATCACCAACGATAAGATGTCTTGATATTTAGACAAATTCTCCTTACTAGCTCCATAAGAAATGTATGGAGAACAGTAAGGAGAATATGCGTTTTTATATCAGGGATTAAAGGGTTAACAACAAAAAGCACAGAGTAAGGGTGGGCCGGTATCGATACCAAATGCTCGATACCATCGATATTTGGGTTTCCCTAAAAATATCGATACTCGAGCGAGGCATGGACGATTTCGATACCATTCGATACTGCACACGTGATCGCTTGGAAGAAACAGTTGCGTGAACATTCCACGCTGTGTTTTCGGAAATGTTTAGCTATATAATAATAATTAATAATAATAATAATAAAAGTCAAGCACATCCACTTGATTACGTTCCTACACAAAATCCAATTTTTGTTCATGCGCCGTTGATTTACGATGAAACACGCCTGCAGGGCAGTGCGGAAAAACCGCTGATTGGCTGAGAGATATGAAAGATTTTTCAAAATGGTGGACAGTCCTCGAGTTGTTTTGCTGCAGAAACCCCAATAATATTTGACTTTACTGATGATCCACGTTTCTCTAGATCTTTTCATTATATGGAAGGTTGAGTGGGTCGATAATTGACTTCACTGGTGTTCACAGGGACTATTTTAGCCCTCGTACACTGGAGAAATGTTATTCCAATCATGACTGTCAGCTTGAACATGTTTATTCCAGCACTTGTACTCCTAACAATTCGCCTTCTCGATCTCGCATCTTAACACGTGGCAGGTCTTTGATCGATGGAGCTAAGAATTCGTTTCATTGTTTTTTTTTTCTGTTGGCAACAAATGCAGGCTTATCAAATGTCTCTGGTTTCCTATTTTCTCTTTCTTTATCCTAGGTTATCCACATTTCATCAACAACATTGTTTTGTGCAGTCTACATTATTAAGTGTTATTAGCAGCAGGTGGCAAACAAAGAGGTCACTAACATTCAACACAAAGAAACATTTTTCAGTTCATGGATCAGATTTCAAATCCCTTCCTGTACTGTTCAACTGTATGTTTGTCATTGCTAGTGGAATGTTTGGATGTCTGCTAACTGCAGTGGGTTGTGCCTTCGGTGATGATAAAGATCCTGAAGAAAGCAACGAGGAACCCTGAGTTTGATGAGCCTGGATTTGCGTGGATGGAAATAGCGTGTTATCTATCTTTAACGGGGAGAACAGACTGTTGTTGTTGGTTGTTTTCTGTTTTTTGTTTTTGTTTTTGTTTTTTGTTGTTGTTGTTGTGTTTTTTTTTCCTGGGGGAGGGAAGAGATGGAAGGGATTTTTCATCTTGCCTTGTTTTGTTTGTTTTGTCAATGTCTCTGTTACTTAGAAAAATATTTTCAGGTTTTTCTTGAAGGGAAGGTAATTAAATTCATTGTGCAAAAGGGGTATATTTATGCTCAAAAATGAAATTGCTTTGTTTGGGGGCTTGTTTGGTGTGTTTAATGTAGTTTATCCCAGCAGCTTGATTTGAGGAATGTTTTGCCATACGAAGGCAAGGCCAAGAAATGATATCATTGCCAAAACCAAGTTTTGGTTTATTACAAGACAATTGATATTGATACAATATTTCGGCTCTATTACAGAGTCATAGTCATGTAATTGTCAGATGGCTCTGGATTTTGCCATAAAATTTGTTTAATTTTGTTTATAGTTCAATAATTAATAAACCATGTCATCACATCATTGCTTAAAGACAAAATGGCCTATAGTTTTTCTCTTCTTTATCTTCATTCTTGTGGTGGACATAAATGCTAAACAATTTTCTTTTGCAGTGCACTCAAGTTCTTTCATTGATGGTCTTAGCATAAGAGCAAAATTTTCACAAAAATTAAATGCAGGGCTAACTGAGGTGTACCATCTCACTCAATTTTGAATCACCCATAATTGTTGACCTCCCCCATGGCTTGTCATTTCATTTGTATTGTTTATGGTACTAGTCCTACCCTGTGTGGCAGCTGTCAAAACAGAAGGGAGAGGGCTGTGCAGGCTAAACCTAGTCTCTTTGGTCAAATGACAAACAATTAACCAATCAAAGAGCAAATTGGATTCTCCCTGCAAAAAAGACCCTTTCTAAACACTCAAGGGACTTGTCTTCAGATGACAGACTTGTTCCAAGTCCCTGCAACCTGTCCTCTTCTGTGAACACTACAGGGGACTTGGCCCTGAGAAAAATACTGTGACTTGTCCCTTTGTTTGTTCTTAACTAGGATTATTGCTGCTTTTTCATAAAGTGAATTTAAGTGAAGGTTTCATCACATTCCCAATGATATCTTTTTACTTATTCAGTTATCTTAAGCTCACTCAGTGCCATTCACGGTATCCTCAGAACCCTCTGGGGACAGGGCACCAAGTTGGAGTTGTTTGACCACTTGTCTTTAGAGGGAAACATAGTTAACTATGAGGGAAAGCAGCAGTTTGCTTTGCTCCGTATTTTTAACTTGACCTTAGTAGCGTGATTTCGTCACAATCAAACTGGCCTGGAAAATCAGCGTAAAATTGCGTCTTCGCCCGAAAAAAGAGCCACAGTTCCCAACACTTTCCCGACCCTCTTCGCAAGTGAGAGCTGCACTTGCAGAGATTTTCCATCTTATCTGGTCTCCACGAAAGTCGCAAGTGCAAAAAGAAAAATAACTCTTTAAAGGGGACTTTGAAGGGCCCTTTATTACGTAACGAAAACTGAAAACAGCGGCCGGTAAATTTGAAAGGTGGCGCCAGGTCATTTATAATTTCCCGCGTAAGAGAGTAGCCGGTGGCAAGCGCCAAGCGGCGAATTGAACGGTGTGCAATCAGGAGAGCACAGTGTCTTAAAGAATTTCATGAGGTGTTTGGAGCCTGTAACGCAAAAGGCAATAAAATTGCTTATCTGTGGGTTATTGTTGCCGAGCTTTTAGTCGAATACGTGTGTAGGATCAGTTTATAAGCCGCTGCGATCGCAAAAGCTTGCGTTTGCGAGTGACTTCGAATATAGTTTTCGCAAGTGGAACATAAAGACTTGAAAAAATTTTGATGTACGTATCTTACGATTTTTTTGCGTATTTGATATTTTGTTTCTCTGTTTTTAATCTTTCAGATCGTTGGATGTTTGTCCTTAAATATCCGAAAACTTTCTTATTTTTTCAAATTTTGTGCCGAGTGTCGATCGCACGCCCTCGCACGATGGCTCAGTTGAAATTAGCTACGTAAAGTCGCATGTTTCACGGAATAAATGAAGTACAAAAACTGATCCAAAGGTTATGAAAATTAATACATGACTTTTCAAGGAGTTGGACTTTTAGGAAAGCGACTTCGTTGTACTATTGTTGTCGTGTGAATTTAGTTATTTTAGGCTAATGTATCGGTCAATTCCAGCTGCGCCCATGCCCCCCCCCCCGGGCTAACCCCCGGGCATAGACAATTTTTTTTCTTGGATGGCAAATTCCCGGGGATGGGAACACTCAAGCTGCCAAATGCCCCGCGGTGGGGACGAAGGAAGAGGGCAAATGCCCCACCCCCAGGCTCGTACTTCCCCAATCAATACTTTCAGCATTTTAATGTGTGATTTTTCGTTTCTGCAGGCCTGCCTCTCCGTCTTCTAATTGTTCGAACGAGCGGAAAAAACTACTCAAACGCTTGCTACGCAGGCTACTTCACAGACAACACTACACGATAGTTGATTCTCATTTTATTGTTACTTTAGTTCGCTAGTAAAAACATCTTGACCTTTAATATAAAATAGTCTGTTGTAAAGTCATCTGTTGTGAATATTTCAAAAATAGGCGAAAGTAAACGACGATCACTATACACGTTTATAATTTAATAATCGATCATACTAGCTTTAGAATCATCGCGACTAACTTTTATTTAAATCCTTGATCAATGAAGCATGCGTACGTCGATTCACGTTGATCGTTCACGATCTCGCCATATATAGTGATATTTCAAGTTGTGCCCTGATAAGCAATGCAGAAATGCATAAAATCAAGAAAACCTCCGCAAGTTTGTCCAGTCCTTAACTTTGACGGACGAGTCAATCTGCGAGAACTGCTGGTCCTCTCTCATAAAATCCTCCATGTTTGGATTTCGAATTGGAAACCACGTGCGTGTCAAAAGCCCGGGGGGTACGCAAATGCCCGACCCCCGGGCAGCGCCAAATTTGCTAATGCCCCACCCCCGGGACTGACAAGACGCACAAATGCCCCGCAGCTTCCCGGGGGAATGGGCGCAGCTGGAATTGACTGATGCATAAATCTCGCATATTTTTTTGTTAATTTGAGCCGCCTTACTTCGGTCAGCGGATAATGTTAATACCCGCGAAATAAACAGCCAATCAGCGGTTTTTCCGCACTGCCCGCCTGCAGTGGATCATTTCAACATTTTCTGGGGTAAGATGCCCTCAGACCCCCCTACAAACTAGCGCCTCCGGCGCTCGTTTAACCCCCCCCCCCCCCTCCCCCTTGCTGAAAATAGGCTCCGCCGTCCCTGTAGATGGCGGCGAGGAAACCCAGATCGCTGAGATACATGTGAGTGGGATTATTAACCAACAGGTTGCAAAAAATGGACTGCCTCGCATAACAATAAGGTAATTTCGAGGCAGTCTTCAAAATTTCATGCTTTATTCCTTTCGATTAAGTATATTCAGTAATGAATATTAAGGTTAACATGTTTTATAAAACCTACCGATTTCTGACTTGTCTTCGACCTTTCGTATTGTTGAGTGATCGAGATAACGCTTGACTTGAATACATTCACTTACTTGCAGGCATACGGGAAGGAAGGAACAAAAGAAGCAACAAAGGAGGGAAGGAAGGAAGGAAGGAAGGAAGGAAGGAAGGAAGGAAGGAAGGAAAAATCGTCCATTTCACAGGTATAGTTTAGATGAAATTTAGCAGAAGCCCACGGATTGTCGTTTCCGTAGTAACGAAGGATCCATAACAAAATGAATTAAGCTGTACTTGGACTATTTAAATTTTTGATGAAAAATAATCTAACAAATTACAAATAGATAAGTAAATACGATAACTAAATGGATAAATAAGTGACTAAATAAATAAATATTTATATAGATAGATAAATAAATAATCAACTTCATTAATTTCTATTGTCAAATAGGTATCTAAGATACACTCAGCTTCGGCAAAATTTTTTTCAAAGCTTCTAAGACAAAGTTCCAGTCCTCGTCGAGACACTCTGTTCGGGAAATGACAAGAAACTGAAGCACCGGCAAGTGGGAAATGTGCTGCACGATAGATCGTACTGCGCGGCCCAGTGAATTGCCTTTGAGGTTCAACATCCTTAGACCAGGAACGAATACAAAGCTTTCCAGAAGAGCACTGAAATCTTGTTCGTTCATATTTAAGTTTTTCAGATGTAACACTTTCAAACTAGGAAAGAAGCAGAGGCTGTTGGTGAATGAAGAAAGTCCACCGTTAACTCTGAAACCATTTAAAGTTATTTTTTCCAGAGAAGATACTTGCTTAAATCCACCAAAAAGCATCTTTAATTGTTCACACTGTTGATCGGTTCCATCCGCTACGCTTAACTGTAGTATCTTTAGTGACAACATTTCAGGAATTGAACGACCAAGAGCCGCAGCTGCCTCCGGAGTCAAGCAAACTTCACGTAGTTCTAGCAGTTTGAGAGACTTGTGTGTGATGCTAGCAACCAACGTATTCACTGCCTCGGGAGTGGAACCAGGACAGCGAAAGCTAAGAATGGTAGTGTTGGTGAATCTTGGTAACAAACTGGCAAGCCTGGCCATTCCACTTGACGTCAGGGTACAGGAACCTCTTCCCTCAGAATGAAGCCACAAACGGCCACGGTAATAACCGATTTCCAAACAACACGCACTTGGGTTAAGTACATGGTCCAAAACATCGCAGATGCTGTCGTTGAGATGCTCTGTCTCGACTCTCATCAAACGTTCACAAGATTCTACCATCGCGCCGACACCCTTCATTGTTTGGCTGCTGAGATCATCATAACAACGAAGGCATCTTAACAATTTTAAACATGACTCCTCGGAAGACAACTGTGCAGGGTGTGATTGAACTGGGTTGGCAACCTCGTTCCCAGGGTCTCTCTCTGGGTTGGCAGTAATTTCTGTAAATATTCGGGCGTGGTCGTCACAGTGCAGGTACAAATCTGTTATAAAGAAACGAATCTGACCACTTCGAAACAATAGGATTGAAGTGAATCCACACTGGTCTTTCTTCACTTTCAAAAACCTTCTCAAAAGGTCTCCTATTTGAACAAATTGAGAATTCTCAGTTATCTTCAGCGGGATTTGTAAACAGCCTAAAAGCTTAAGCGACTGCTCAAGAACTTCTGCGGAAGGTTCTTCGAAAACGAAAACGCCAGAATGTGTTATTTGAGAAACATCTACTTTCGGCATGCCGAGTTCAGAAAACTCACCCGGAACAATAATTATTCCTCCAGTACAATCGAAACAGAGCTTTAAAAGTTCAGGTTTTGAGTGAGACTGGCGAAAGGAATTGAAAACCAAATCTTGAAACCTCCTCTGCCTGGCAGAGACAAGAGGACACGGCATGTTTGGTCCACACTCGAAATCTGGCACTGGTTTGGACAAATCCAGGGCTGGATCAGAAACTCGAACTGACTGCAAGTGCTGTAGAACCATCTCTGCTCCTTTGTTTGACAAGCCGCAGACGAACTGGAAAACATTATCCAAGGCCTCACAATCTTCCAAGGTACGAGAATGCTCCTCATTCTCAAAGAGAGTTCCTTTTGGGATACATTTCTTGGTAATGTACCAGGCTGCTAAAAACTCTTGGATGCTCTTGTGAATAAAGGATACCATCCCTGCGGGACGAAGACTCTCTGCGCACTCAACTATTTGAAGAAAGCCCAGAATGGCAGTTTTCTCGCAACGGACAGCCTCAGGTAGCCTATGATACTCGAACAGGAGATCGTCCTCCAAAAGACTTTCTAGTGCCAACTTGCCAATTTCAGCGAGGATCTCTGCGTAGTCATCTACTTTTCCAAACTGAGGAGGTGAATATCTTCCTCCACTGTAATCTAAGATGCACTGGACAATCGCCAGATACAATTCCGTTTTATTTCCGGGGAAGCTGCTAGACTTTCCTTTCTTCCACAACGTACAGAAAAACAGAAGCAGTATTGGAACCCTGGCTTCGTCAATGAGGTTCCTCTTTTCCAGATGGGCATAAAGTCGCCTTGCTTCCCTTTCACTTCCAAGGATTCTCTTCATAAAGAGGTTTCTGTCCTCTTTATTAAATCCAGTAATCTCTGCACGCATGTCAGCGTATTCGAGCAGGTCATCGGCTTTGGAAGGTCGAGTTGTAACCATAACACAGCAATTTCGTAATGCATTACCCCTGAATATCTGATAGAGTTCGGAGTTGCGGCCGCAGCGATACTCATCGTAACCATCGCACACCAGCAGGACTTTGTCTTGGTTCTTGGCAATGTATTCAAGGAGATCATCAACCTGTCTTGCTTCCTCTGCCGGGAAAATATACGAGCTTCTTAATGCATCTCCAAGGCTTTGACAATGGGATACTTCTCTCAAGTTAATGATCACAACAAGTTCGAACTCCCTCAGTGCATTTTTCCAACTTTGGCATTGTTCCTGCCCGTCAAGTTCAGCCCAATCAACAGCTAACTTCTTCACAAACGTTGACTTCCCAATTCCGGGCATCCCTTGCACAAGTATTCTCTTTGGGAGAACGCCATTCTTGTTTTCAGCAAAAACATCAGTGTAATGGTTTAGCTTGGATCGTGCAGACCCTGATAGGTTTCTTTCCTCTTTCACCCAGGACAGCCGAGTGTAGATCTCGTGAATGTCAACGTTGCACCTTGATGACCACACAGAGGTTGGTACTTTGGCATTTCTTTGGTAATGGTCTGCAAGTGTGCTTCGACATGTCTTCACGTCAAAAGACCTCTTTTCAGAAGCTTCTGATGAGGAAACGAAGACCACTTCTCTTAGTCACATTGTTATGTGTAAATTGTTATAGGAGGCAGGCCCATTTTATGTGTGAGCTGCTACATTTGAAAGATTGAACACATATGATCAACAGCTAGTCCTTAACGAATGTCTTAATTTTTGTGTGGCTTCAGGCCATGTGCGTTGTATTTGGATTTCTAGCTTTGCTAGACCTTCAGCAGCGTTCGTTAAAAACACCTAAGTTTTGACCTTATTAGTGCTTCAGGCAGCCTGGCTTAGTGCAAGAGTATGGTCTTGGAACCCGATCAACGAAGATATCCAGGAAACTTCTGAACTGCGGAGGGAGACCTGAAACCGGCCCCTGGACTAGAAAACTAGGCATCCCGAGTTGTTCTCCTTTGGCCAACAATCTTGGTCTTTTAACGGTATATCACTTCCAGCATTAATAGGTTTTCATTATCTATAATATTATATAGGTCAGATTGTAATTTCAAGCCCTACAAGGCTCACCTCAGCTTATTTAGCTTTTAGTTCATGGTCGGAAATGGAAATTTCTTCTAAACACCCTCACAAAAACGAAACGTAAGAATTAAGGGCTCACTTCAGGGATTAGTTTCCTTGAAGTCCTTCTTCGATCGGGGATAGCGATTACTCAGAGAGTTCCTCTGCCTTAAAGAGAAATGAAGTACTTTATTTGCCCACTTTAATACTTGCCAAACAGTGAGACATTCTGGGTGAAACATTTTTTTTTCTGAATCGTGGGTAAAGCCGTGGCTCATCAAGGCAGGTGCTTAGTTGTGGATTCAGTAGTTTAAAGCGACTTGAATGGGACGGAATGCTGGACCACCGCAGGGTTACCCTCCAGCATATTGCCAGGTTTCTCTAAAAGTTCGCTTCTGGTGGGAGGGGGGTACTCCCTTATATAAGCTATATAGGTATGTGCCGCGCAGTAGGGTATGGCTTATAGGCTATTCTAAATTGGCCGGAGTACATCCCCCGGGGGGAATTCGCTGTGACCTATTTCTTTATTAATTTGGGCCAAGAGAGAAAATGTGAAGTGAGGTTCCTTGTCTGAATAAACAACACAACACTATGCAGACATTAGGCCTTATAGCAGCTTTCAATTGTGTCGCAATTAATGTTGTGTTTGCTTTGGTTCTGCTCTAGTACTCCCTCTGATTGGCTAAAAAAAGGTCGCGCCGCTTTCTCAACCCATCAGACGAAAACTCAAAACCAATCGTGACTTGCTCACGCGCGTTTTCCTGCGCTTAACGCTACTTACTTGTGTTTGCTTCGACTTATTATTGGCTCATTTTATGTTTTTTTCTTGTTCTGATTTTGTTAGAATAATCACTTTGGTTTTACGACACTCGTTTGAAAACCGCTCTAAACCGCCAAAACTTCGATCCCTCCATCAAAAGTCCGATTACTTCACAAACACCGCTCCAATTTTTTTTAATGTACTTAATGGTTTTTCCTATTCAAACTCCTTTCCCTCACAAAACACAGTACATGGATCTATTAAGAAAAGGAATTACCTTGTCTGTTGCAAAGACCCGTGATTTCCGTCTTGATCTTGATATTTTCTCGCTCTATTTGATTAACTTTGACACCCGTCTCTGCAAGATTCTTCTCTACTGTTTGAAGACGCAACGATAATTCTCCACGTAGGAAGCCCTCGATGGAGAGCAACTTTTCCAATATCTGCTTGTTCTCTTCCCTCAGGCTATCCTTTGTCACCACAGTCAGCTCTGCCTGCAGTTGTTCCTGCTGCATGACTACATCAAACCTCTCACCGTGCGCTGGGTGTCTGGTTTGACCTACCTCCTGGCTAGCCAGTGATTCTTGAAAGGGGGAATGTTCTCTTTCAAAGTTCTTCAGCTTCTCAATTAGCTCTTTCACATCATTTTGGACAAGAGAAAGAAGATGTTGATCCACAGCATGTCCCATACACAACTGACATCCTTGAATTAGAGGGACTATTTTAGTAACATAATAAAAGAGGCATAAGTCACATTAGAATTAAAGAAAACCTAAGAATAAAGGTCCATTAATGTTCAAAAACACCTCACCAGTGCACTGAGACAAGAAGTTGGCTAGGATGAAAATGGATTTATTTGGTATCTTCCTCTTGGCGATATGGGAGTATTCTGTAGGTAAACGAGGGTACTTGGTCACAGTTTTTACAATAATCCCAGCAACATGCCCGTAATATAGCCCCTTTAAACCAGCCCTTTATGTTGCTCACATTATGTTTTCTCACTTATGCTCACTTTATGTTGCCCTTCATGCAGTCATTGTACGAATATACCTCAGCGTTTCCCTCCTTTTAGTGCATGCATTCGCATTCAGAGATCAGAATCAATTTCCAAATGTAAACAGCTACAGAGGAAAGAAGGGAGAAAAGAAGAATGGAAGCTAAGAGTAGGAGGGAGGGAGGGAGCGAGGGGGATAAAGGAATGGGCGGATAGAAGCCTACGTAAATACGCCCACAACATGAAAATAGAGAACTTGTGAATCCAGTCAAGACAAAGCTCTAGACAAAAATAATTTTAAGAACCTACCATACCTTTAGTTTCCCAGTCGGTAAGCTGATCTAAAGTAGTAATCTCTGTACCATAAGTCAAACCAAGACTTCTCACCAAGGCTTTCAGCTTAGCAAAACAGTAGCTGAAGAAGACTTCCGACCATTCAGTGACATCAAAATGTCCCCATTTGTTTCGGACATTTTCCCTCACATCATTAGCTAAAGACTGGATAGAGATAAAAGGATTTGGAGACGGAAATATAGGTGTAGGGTTGTCAAAACCCAACAAGCGAAGAATGGCACTGATGTCCAGTGACTCATCAAACCCTGAGAACCCAGCAAGGTAACCAGGCAGGTACAGTTTGGCCAGGTCTACTGCATTGTCGACGCTGTAGTTGTAAAGGCTCTTGTTTGTGCCATGCAAGTGGAAATTGTTATTAATATTTTGAAATTTCAGGTGTTTGAGTGTAGGATCAATACCTGCCTGATGGTGTGTTAGTGTCTTTAGGCTGCAGGGCGTGCCCAGGCCTCTACAGTGCATATCCAGGATTGCATACTGTTTGGTCATTCCTTGCTTAACAAAAGCCCGCAAAATTGGAACTGCGACCTTGTTCATGGTTATTCCAAAAACCAACCATCGTTTTTCTTCATCAGAGACCATCATCTTTGCTTTGGGCTAACAATTAGGCCAATAAAGTTGCAAATTATTGTATTAGCTTGGTCATTCCTTGCTTAACAAAATTCCGCAAAATTGGAACTGTGAAATTGTTCATGGCTATTCCAAAAACCAGGCATCTTCTTTCTTTACCAGAGACCATCTTCTTTGCTTTGGCCTGACAATTGAGCCAATAAAGTTGTAAATTATTGTATTAGCATGTGAATTAGTTCTTGCTTCCTGATCTGTGCAAAAGGAATTTAAAAAGAAATGAATAATTATTTAATTATTTCAATTAATTAGTTATCCAATATTCTCAGTGTTAAATGACTCTCTATTCGTATCTGAATACAGTCGAACCTCTCTACAACAGCCACCCAGGGGACAGAGTTTACTGGCCGCTGTAGAAAGGTGGCCGTTATAGAGAGGTAGGGATGTAATATGACACCACTCGAGAATTCATTTAACAGTCGTGATATTATTCTAATTGCTTGTATCTAACCTTAAAATAATCAGTATTAGTCAATGACATTTATTTACAACTCGAAAGAAGTGCAAAAGGTCTTTAGCGAAAATGTCAACAAAACAAAGCCAATAAGTGAAATAACGTGAGTGTTTGTGCCATATCTTTTTTTTTCTGAGAGTGAACAGCCCGTGTCAACTATGTACGTTGTCCGTCTAGGCGCTTCCCCCTTTCTTTGTGGAAATAATAATAATAATAATAATAATAATAATGTTTTATTAAAGAAATCCACAGGGTGGCTCTTCCTTCGTTAAAACTACACACTATTTACGTTAAACAAATTGTGATATAAAAGTATTAAAAACATGACTAAGGAAAAAAATATATAAATATTTTATGTGTACATAAAGTAAATAAAAGCAAAAGTACAATACAAACAACTCATTTATTGTTGACAAAGTTTGCACTGCACTAAAACTAAGTCTTTAAACATGACTTTTCACTGTAAGAAGAATGAAAAAAAATTGTTCAAAAAAGGCGCCGTTTGAAAAGATTGATCTGCAGACAACTCGCGATCAAGATCTTCTCAGGTTCCTCAACGTGTGCGTGAGTCCAAGTGGCCGACACTGCATGCGCACGTATCAAGTTTCGTGACCTCTGCTCAGCACAACAACATTACTGTGGTATTTTTTAAGCACAATTTTTCCGCAGTTGTTTGTTTTGTGGCCGTTGTGGAGAGGTTATTTTGAGAGTTGGGGACATGTTTTACTGGCCGTTGCCGTTGTCGAGAGGTGGCCGTTGTAGGGAGGTTAAAATAAGAGCAAATGTATGGATCTTCCACCGGGACGGAAAAAAGTGGCCGTTGTAGGGAGGTGGCCGTTAGTAGAGGTTCGATTGTATATGAAATAATAAAAGAGTATTTTCACCACTGATCTAGTGCTAAGAGTTCACAAAGATTTTAGGCACTAGACAATTTTTGTACACAAAACGTTCTCTTTCTCTACTTTTGAGCGAGTCCGACAGTTGTTTTGAAAACATTGCTTTTGCGAGCCTTAGGTCACCAAAACAAACACAGAAACACAAGTCAAATCACCATGGCAACAATTTTATAGGTTTTTATTTCATTTTCCTCAGTTTTAAAAGGCCTAAATTTCGGCTTTAGTTTTGCTAGTTTGATAAACGATACAGCCATTACAAATGCACAGCGCGTCACACAAGCAGAGGATGGTAAAAGAGCTAGCAAGATCACTCTGACTATAAACATACCATTTTGCAGGCAATGTTGTAGTAATTTAGGCATACAAATATGGAATGTCAATGAAATTTTGCTGCAAACGTCTCTGTAAAACACTTGTAAAATTTATGACAAATAAAACATTTTACAGTCATATTGTTAAAAAATCTCTTAAGTCAGTTGGAGAGTTATTTTATAGATTTAACATGTCCTCTGTTAATATGCACATTTAAAAAGTTTTGGAAGGGAATTAAACAGGATATTTTCACAGAGATTTTATGGAGATTATAAAAAAAAAACATCTGTAAAAATACTGAGTTAAACTGGCATTTTATTATATTTTATAATATTCCTAAAATCTCTGGAAAATATACCAGATTTAGAGGGAAAACAATATGTTTCACAAACACCTTATGAACAGGGTCAAAAATTGGTGAAAATTTACAGACTTTGTGCAATGAACTGAAAAATGTTGGTATGTGTGCACGTGTACAGACACTTTAATCGTTGTACTAAAATAAGATCTAACAAACATTTTCATAATTCTGTAGGAGGTCTAGATTTAGCTAGATCTTCCAGTGAGCTACAGGTAAGCTTATAATTACTGCAGTAATTTTTCACAGTATTTATGATAACTCGTTTTATTATATAGACAACAGTGTTTTAGTGGAAAATAGACCACTCGTAAAGTTCATACGAAACTACATCCGGGACTCGAGTGGCGTATTTTCCATATCCTCACTAGTGAGATATCGATGACGTCATTTCCCGCTCTTACACTGTTGTTTGTGCAAAACTACTCTTGTCCGTATAATAAAAAGAAAATTACACGGTGGCTTGAAGATATGAATTTTATTTTCTCGTGGTAAAAAACAATATTTTACTCACTCGCTGCGCTCTTTCGCAAAATGTTGTTTCTGCCACTCGAAAATAAAATTCATATCTTCGCGCCGCCGTGTAATATCCTCTATATCTCATGAGTGATAACTATCAGATGGCAGTAAAAGTTTGCCCTCCTCATTATGTTAGTTGCTGTTTTTTTTCACTGTTGTTTTCTATTTTAAACACTGTTTTAAGAAATAGTGCTAGTGTGATCTAATAGTCAGTCAATTTTCCACATCACTTAACTATATTTAACAGTTACGAAGCAGCATATAAATAGCTTATAGGTCTTTCTCAGAAAGTGAAAAAAGTTGATGGATAGCGAAAAACTAGCACTTCAAGTTTGCTTATATTTCGCAGATGAGGAAATTTATCTTTTTTTATCAATGTTATCAGTCTGCTCACTGCTGAAAATAGCTGACGCGTAGAGTCTATTTCAATGAAATTTAAAATAAACAGGAAATTAAGAAAGCAGTGGTCTACTTCTTAAAAGCAATATATATCTTAATATCAGGGGCACCAAACGGTTCGTTTCGGGGAATATCTGTTCGAAAGGCTTAAAATCGCCTGAGATATTCGGGTTCAGCTGCAGTGAAACCTAGAGATTTCTTTGGCGAAACATCACCTCGGACTTTCGTAACAAGAGGACTCAGTAGTTCCCATTGTTTTCATGGGGACAAATATGTCGTTTAGAGTGCAAAATAAGGTCAGCTGGCATTTTCGGAGAGCCATCTGAGCAGCTCGGAAATTTGGCGGATAGGATTCTGTTTCCTAAAATTTTCTGCGGCCTAAATTTCCAGCTAAGAACGCTGAGCAGATCAATCTGTATTAGCTCACACAAATATGCCTTTAAATAACTCTGAAACAATCTAAGAAAGCTAAAAATGATATTTCAAGTATTTTGCTAAAAATTTCTCGTCGGGTGCCCCCGTAATGTTTACAAGGTCAGCGCGTTTAGCACAATTTATTAGACTGTATATGCTTTGGAGCTCATATATTCGAAATATTAGATTGGTAGTTTTTTTCAGTAATTTCAGCACAAAACCAGGCCCAATTCCGAATTCATTTACACAATTGGTCCTTCGTGTTTTAAAACCATGCTTCAGAGAATCAGAAAGCTAAGAAAATGTGTAATGAATTTTTCAGCTTAAGCTTATTAAAAATTCAGTAGCAATCGAGACGTGCATGATGGAAAGTGAAAGTGCTGATCGCTGAATTAACTCCTGGATTATATTAAACTGAAGTAAGAGAATGATACTAGGAAAGGACGAAAACGAAAACTAAACCAAGGTTACGAAAAATTGTACACAGGGAAACCTTGCTCTTTAGAAGAAAATTTGTTCGGGCTAAATTTCCATATGAAGCTTTAAAGACATGAAGTTTCGCCTGCGATCGCCTAGACAGCACACTTGAAGGCTTCTAAAAAAGCCTTTTGTCACTTGAAATATCAATAAGTTGGTAAACACAACTCACCTCGTTATTGTGCTCGTTGCAGTGGGAAACGTCTCATCAGTACAGTAAGCGGGAACTCAACCGAAACTACCGATCTGTCGGTACTTCCCGAACCGAAACTTCCCTAAACCGTTGTTGTTTGTCTTGCATGGGCCGGAAGTACGGTGTAGGCCTGGCACTAGACCAAAATTCTCTCTTCCTCCAACAATCCGGAAGTCGGGATATGCCCAGATGCAAACTGTCAAGGTGTATTTTCTCAGTTAGTTTCAGAACCTTTTAAAAGTACATTTTAGTAAGCAGCTAAATCTGATCGGATTTGATCTGTTCGGATTCTTTAGATGAATATTTAGGCCGCAGAAAAGTTTAGGGAACAACAGAATCTTTCTCCGGAATTCTGCTGTTTGGCTTTCCGAGAATGCTAGCTGACCTTATTTCGCATTGTTACGTCAAAGAAAACTACAGTTTTTTTAATGGCAATTGCGAAACGAAATGTTTCAAAAATTGTTGGGTGCACGCACCTTCAGCCGCCTCTCAACTTCGACCTTAGCCATAGTCTTTTGTGTTGACACTTTCTTTCGCTTTAACCTGGAAAACCTATCGCATTCTTGGAAACGTTTTTAAGGAGTAGCGCTGCTAGATAGGCCCTTATCGATTGTGCTAGTAAAAATAGCATATTATGCTACTAGCAGTGCCCGATTTTTTTTCCAACTTATGCTCAAAACTATGCTCGTTTTTGATAATTATGCTACTTTTTCTTAAAGTATGCTTTAAAAAACACAAAACAAGTCCAAAATTATATATTTATTGTTAATAAAGCATAATATCTTCTTTATCTTGAGTTACACACTTGCTCTGATAAAACACAACTAACTACTGCTCTTCATTCCAGACTAGAAGCGGTGACTTAACGTGTCACAATGTACGATGGTAGTATCACATTTAATATGTTCTCATATAGCTTGGCGCTTGTTATATTGCAGCATCACACTTGCTTGTAGGTAAACTGACAGTGCACTATTCTGCTGGTCATTGAACGAGACTGAAAGTAAGTTAAAAACTCCCTCTGAAGTAGCAGAAGATGGCTGAACCAGTAGCACCTTCTTGACAGCGGTATGCTCGCTCAGCTAAGGGTAGCGTGCTGTCTTGGTGACTCTTCTCTCGACTAAGTGCGGAAATGGTTTGTTCTCTCAACTTGGCCTTCTTGATCTTTTCTTTCCCACTGGCGTGTTTTTTGAAAGCACAATGGGAGGACAAAATGCTTTCCTTTGATGAAACAACTTCTTTGCAAGCAGTGCAAAATATCGTCTGTGTTGCCTCGAACACTTAGATGCTGGACCTGGAAACCTGAGTGATGTGATCAGGTAATGGGACTATTCTCACGTCAGATATCTCCCTTGTGTTGTATTTGCTTTTGGTTTGCTTCAGGCTCCGATCTCTAGCAATTTGAGCGGGTTCTGGCCTATCGGACGGATGTTTTTCTCCTCGTATCTGTAAGTTGCTCGACGCCATTTTGTTGGCCGTGAAAGCGGGAGCTGGAACCGACGCAGTCTTTAGTTCCAGTGTGTCCAGTCCTCTAGACGACGAACGACGCAGTAACCTTCTTCCCCCTCCCCCAGACGAATGAAAATAGACAGAACATAATCAGTCTTGGACCGAACATAACCAATCTTTAAAAAGAAACCAAGCAAGTCACGACTCTGGTAATGTTCCTTTCAAAAAAACTAAAAATATACCGATTATGCTAGCAGTGCTACTTTTATAAAAAGTGCAAAAAATATGCTCATTTTTCCAAATTATGTAAAAAAATATGCTAGCACAATCGATAAGGGCCTACTGCTAGAATAATAACTCTGCCTTTTCGTTTCAGGGGTATAAAACAAACTAGCTGATGATCAAGTTTTGGCAGTGTAGTGCCGATGTAATTTCTAGAAATTTTTGTGCATATAAGAGTTATTTAGGAGTATTTAATTTGACCAATTACAAAGCAAAGTTGTGGAGAGGTTAGGGGTTTTAAAGAGAATTAAACATCTGCTCTCTGTTTATGCAAGAAAGATCTATGTCACGACAATGGTCATCCCAATACTTGAATATGCAAGTATCGTATGGGGCGACGAAAACAACAAAGTTTCTCCAAAATAGAGCAGCCAAGATGGTCCTGGATAGGACGCCACATTCGTCTTCAACTGAAGCACTTGCAGATCTGAATTGGGTGAATCTTACAACCAGAAGACAAATGAAACGCTGCCTTTATATGTACAATTTAATAAACTCGGACAATAGAAACAACATGATTATCCGACGTTCGGACCGTCACAGTCACAACACTCGGTCAAAGGACACTGTTCGAATCATAAAATCAGATACTAACTGGGGACTGCTTAGATCCCTAAATAGTGCCTTACTTGACTGGAATGCCCTGCCTATGGAGATGAGAAACCTATCTTATAATGCTTTTAGAATATCGTTACGTAATAGGTTTAAATTTTAAAATAGCTTTCCATTTTCTTCAACTTTTAAGTAGAACTTAGGTGTTTAATCCCCCTTAATTCTTTTCTAATATTTCAATATCAGCATTTTAGTATTTTAGTTAAATTTTATCTTGTTATAATTTCATAGTTCCCTATTGAAAACCACCTTGCGTGATATAGGCCATCTGTATAAAGAATTGCATTATCATTATTATTATGATTATTGTTATGATTATTATTATTATTATTATTATTATTATTATTATTATTATTATAATTATTATTATTTCCTTAACATTTGTTAACCTTGAGGTAAAGCAACCGGAGGTATAGCTTGGCTTTATACCCCGAAGCAATTATTAACTGCACTTGTTGGCCGAGCTATCCCTAAGCATGCGTATTACCCCGAAGCAAGAGAGGATAAAGGGCCGATGAGAGTTAATCCCCCGTATAGGCCCTATCCCAATCGTAATCCCTTTTGTTATTTTTAGTAACAAAATGGCGGGATATTCAAATTTCAAATAAGTTATTGAGTTTTAAAGCAATTACCCTGACGTTTCGCAGCAACATAGAACTCGTAATTCTGTAAAATTTCATGCTTTTAGTTTGTCTAATTTTGACATTTTTCGCCGGGAAAATGTCGTCGCAATGTTGGCGCCAAATTTTGCTTATAGTATTATGGGATGTCTTACGACGATTTCTGAAAGACCTAATGTTACAAGGATCTCAAAACTGAACAAAAAAAAAGAAATATGAAGATAAAAGATATAACGTTTCGAAATTTGAATTCCACGCCATTAAAGAGGCACAAGACAACTCGGAAATGGCCAATTTCAATTAGAACATCCTTGCCCATTCTTCCAGGGAATCGTCCAGTCATAAGGAATAGGCAGATGAGATTAGCATATTTGTATGCAGAGGTCGAGAACTGGAACTGACATTTGATTACATGTTCACGAGGCCTAAAACATTGCGGCCTTTTTACAAGCGGAAAGGATGTAAACTTTTCGGTGAATGGTTGTTCATTCACAATCGATTTATTTTAGTTTGCGGGAATTGTGAGTGGAAATGGCGTATTTCAGTTCTCGGCCTCTGCTCATTTAATGAACAGAGGTATGCTCGTGCGCAGGTGAAATTCTGGTACTATGTGCCCCCTCGAGTAATTTTTAACCGACGAAGTCGAGTTAGAGCAGTCGTGACAAGAGGGTCGACCGTTTGGTCGGTCAAAATACGTCGTGTAAGGCTCATAAGGTGTATTTCGCTATGGCCGATGGGATGGGATGACGTGAGAACAAGAGCGGACGAGTCGCCATTTTGAATTGGCAGGTCAAGAAAGGTGACGGAGGCTTGGTGGAAGATTTGCTTCGACTGTGTTGTAGTATAATTTTGTGCTGACCGCTGAACATATAGAGAAGAAGTTGTACACAGACATCGATTAGTACACACACACACGCAGATAGGACAAGGGTCCACAAAAAAAGTATCGTAGGTAGAGAAACACACGTCCGTCAAGCAGTGTTGGCTTTGGCCGGACTGAAATATCTGTGCAATACTAGTGAAAGAAAGCAAGGAGGACTGATAATAACAGGAGGTGACGTCCAGTGGCACTGTTGATGCTGGTGGGACCAAAGTGTTGCTGAGACATCGTAAGGATAGAATCTTTCACAGTAAATGTTATGAGAGGAAAATTCTGGAGTATGTTGTTGTGGTTATGTTTAATACTTGGAAAGTATCTAGCTGCCAACGTTAAGAAAGGCTATTCGCAGGTGGGAAATGAATTACTACAGAAGGATATACCAGTTAGTCTTTTTAATTTTTCTGCTTTAGTTTTGATTTTGAACCGATTTGTTCGATTTTAGAGTTCGAGACACTGACTTGCTGACTCCGAAAGAGCAAACCGGATTTAACGATTACGTCATAAGACATGCTTTAACGTGTCTGAGATAAACCGACGACTTTGCCTTTTTACTAATTTCTCCTGATTCTTACGGTGTGTTTGTCTTAATCGATAATCTGTTTTTATAGTGCCAGATTCAAAACAGTATATAAATACATAGCTCACAACTCTCGGTAACGGCATGTTCAGTTGTGGACAAATTTATCTTTAAATTTTAATTTTAATTCAACAAATTATTCAAAGTGATAAGACAGATGAGCTGAGTCATCAGATTTTAAACATTACGTCATTCGGTAACGCAAAAGACAAAATGCTGTCACAATTTTCGTCACGCCGGTTAGCACGTTGAGATTCTGACGATGTGTTTGTCTTTAACGATAATCATGTTTTTATAGTGCCCTTTTCACAACAGTATATAAATATATCCCTCACAACTCTCGGTAAAAGCATGTTCAATTGTGGATAAATTTGTATCAACATTTAATTCAACACAAATATACAAAGCGATAAGACAGATGAGCTGAGTCATCAGATTTTAAACATTACGTTATTCGGTAACGCAAAGGGCAAAATACTGTCACAATTTTCGTTACGCCAGTTAGCACGGCACGTTGAGCCAAGTAAAAACATTTATCGAGGGTGGAGTGGGTCAAAACCACTGGTAAATGCTTATAATGCACTTTCTTGTATCCTGTACGTAGCAGTGATTTATTTCGTATTTGCATTCACAATTTGGCTTAACGAGCCCTTGACATGATTAAAGGAAACTGTGCACAAAGCGTGGTTCCCAGGCGTGGGAAAAAGTTCAATTCTTTTGGGCTGTTACAGTGCCCATGCTGATCAATCGTAAAGATGTGGTTACTTTTATATTGGGAAATTTATCACCCGTTTTTTGAAATGCGTCTGTTTTGAGAATTGTGATGGCTTTTTTGTTCAGGGTTTTGAGGAAGGCCGACCAAAAGACAGCAAAAAATGATCTTGTGTGAAGAATGCATGAGGTCATGGGTGTAGTTTGTGGGACTATGTTTGGTGAGGAGAGGGTGAATAATTCAGTTGACCTCCTTTCCAGGGTATTGTTCGCTTTTTCAGTTGGTCAAATTTCAGCGTTAGTTACAGTTACGCACTTTTGCTGCAACTTGCTGTTACAGATGCTTGAATGTTATTGAACCTGCAGTCACGCACGCCTCGCTTGCTTTCTTTTCGAGACGAACCAACACTTCGTCGGTTCTGCACGCATTGCGGGCCTATGTTTATACTCAGTGGGAACATAAAAAGGACGTTTATTGCCTGATTTCATATCGTGAGGGACTGGGGCGAATCCGGACTTTCACGGACAAGCAAAAACAAACATGGCGTCCGCTATGCCGCTGCAAACAATTACAAACAATTTGCAAGATGTTCCCAAAGGTGCATCGTCGAAATATCAATATACTTTTGAATTTATAAAGGATGAGCTTCAGAAAGGGAAAATAGAGTCTTTAGATCGCGAAGCTTTGTCTAAATGTTGCGACAAACTTCAACTTAAGACATCTGGATCCAAGGGAGAACTCATTGAACGGTTGCTGCCTTTGAAGGTAATCTTAACACAGTTCGCACGGCTTGGACATTCATTCATACATTTGATCGAGTGAATGATTGATTGACTGTTTGATTGCAGAACGAGGTCTTATTTGATGACAGAATGAAAATGATTAGTA
This sequence comes from Siderastrea radians, assembly GCA_964017195.1. Lineage (NCBI taxonomy): Eukaryota > Metazoa > Cnidaria > Anthozoa > Scleractinia > Rhizangiidae > Siderastrea > Siderastrea radians. Next base: position 29,123,295 of record OZ024896.1, on the reverse strand, counting down.
AGGAGTTCAAATTCAAGACAGCACTGTCTCGAGAAAATATTCCACCGCCAACAGCAGGATGGAAATTTGATACTTCCTTATTTCCAAGACTTACACAGGAAACTATTGAAACCTACCAATCTGCAAAGAGGCAAGGGAAAAAGGGTCAGTATAGAAAGGCCTTACGAATGTTTCAGTCTCGAAGAATGAAGTCTATTAAAGTTTTGAAAGAAGGAGAGCACATTTTTATAAAGGCAAACGTCTTAAAGAGTTTTGCATCAGAAGTAACTCGCACAGTCACAGTACAGTTTAATGGAAACTGTCCACAGAAGGCGTACTGTGAGTGTGCAGTAGGCAAATGTGGCCTCTGTTGTCACCGTATTCTAGTACTGCTCCAGTTGAAGCATTTTACCTTGTATGGCAAGTTGATACTAGCCTTGACATGCACACAGAAACTCCAAACTTGGCATCAGCCTAGAAAAGGACAGAAAAATGGCACAGAAAGTGCCATTAAGACTGCATCTCATATCCGTCTCAAATACTTAAGGAACTTGAGATCCGCCAGGAGGGCAGTTGCACCAAGGAAATTAAAAAAGAAAGTGCAGGCAACGACTAATCAAGGCACAAACATTGAGAGAAGTGACTGGTTTGCAAGAGATGTTACTAAAATGAGCACAGAAGTAGAAAATGGACTGGTGAAAACAGATGCAAATATTTCAAATCACTTCTTCAAGACTTTGAACAAGTACAACATAGCATCTGGACTACATATGCACCTTTCCTACAGAAATGCCTACCAGTGTAGACTCATACAACATGACCATAATTATGCCAAGCAGTCTCAAATGTTTGACAGTAGTATCCTGTCCCCTCGATTTACTGGAAAATGTGAAGATGTTTGGCATTCAGTTCTGGTTCCATCTAAGGAAGAAAGCATTTCTTCTGAGTCAATCACCAGAACTGGTGATTCATTAAGTCATGAAACAGTGTTTTGTAAGGAAAAAACTGACGTACTGTTAAACTTGATCTCTCAGTCAAGTGGAGACACCATAACTATTAAGCTCCCAAAATGTGAGCAGGTGAAGATCTGTGCAAGTAATTATGTTGATGTGGTTCAAGGTACCAAGGAGTGGTTTGCTTGCAGGAGGGGAGTTAGCACTGCCAGTAAGCTGCCCTCCTTACTGGGATTTCATGGACAGAAAGAGTTTGACACATCTTGGTTTTGTGTCCATAACAAATTGGATGAGAGCACGTTTGCACCAAAGAAGTTTAGAAACTTTCACAGAGGCAAGGTTTATGAAGCAGCAGCATCAGAAAATTTCAGTAAAATGACAGGTAAGTTGTAAATAATGGAATCTGTGGTGTAAATTAAGAGTGGTTCAGTGTACCTTTTTGTATGAGACCTTTGGTGAAACACCTTTCTATCTGCTTCTTTGATGTTGATACTCATATACATGAAGTTGCAAAAGAGAAGAATGAAGGATGGCTAATTGGCATGGCTTATTGTCATTGAGTTCTCAATAATCATGCATGTTTTTGTTGTGGCATACATTTGTCTTGGTTTGATTTTGATCTCTCTTTGTTCCATAACCACTGTCATAAAGTGACATCATCTAGACAAAAGGAAACTCAAAGAGAAAAAAAATCAAACCAAAAACAATTATGAACTAAAGCAACACAAATTGTCACCCCATTCTTAGCAACATCGCAACTTCATTCAACATGGAAATGAAAAAGTGAAAAAGTGAGCATGGCAATAAACTTTACTATATGCTTTTTCTTTCAAACAGGTGCCCCAGTATCAAACTGTGGATTCTTCAAGCATCCGTTAGATCCAAATTATGGTGCAAGCCCTGATGGGCTTGGAGAGGCATTTTCTGTAGAAGTTAAAACTAGGGCTGAGAACTCTGAAGCACCACTAGAAAAAGTGAGTGGGGCTCATCTAATTCAAACCAATTTTCAGATGATCTGCAGTGGAGGAAAAATCACATTTTTGCAGTCCTACCTCCCAGAGAAGAATATCTCCAACTTCTTTTGCATTATAAGAAATGATCTTTTACTCAACATCACAAAGGACATAACTGATCATATCCTAGAGCAAAAAGCTTTTGATCAGTGGCATCACGATGACAACATCCACCTACGCAAATTAGGAGAGCAGGTTTTAGGACACATGGCAGCCTTTGAGAATTTGCGTCATTTTAGGTCTTGGGTGAACAATATGGCAAAGAGCACCAAAATAGTTGTATTTGTGTAAACTTAATGGAGTGGCTATGAAATTTACTGGAATACCCCCCCCCCCCTTTTCTTTAGCATAGTCATAACCTGAAGTGGTCTAGAGAGTTTACACAAAGAATTCTTTGCAATTGTTTCAAAGAACATGCATGTTAGTTAATCATTTTCCTCTCAATCTCAGATTCAAAAGTTAATATTAGACATAACCTTCAGAACATGAAGTATATTCTCTCAAGATATAATAACCTTTTACATGTGATTAGCTTTTAAATTTGTTGGCATGAAAAGGAATAAAGTTTAATAAATACGTAATTTGTGTCTACAGATAAGAAAGTTGTGCATTACACCAAACAATGACCGGGAAGTCTTAAATTTCCTTTGGGCATACTGGTTTCTTGAGAATGTTAACAACATGTGCAAATACTTTGTGGACATAGCCAAGAATATCAATTCTACTTATGGGCCAGCATGCATTTAATATCGCCCAGTCTCTAATTTTACCAATATAGTTTTCATTGTAGATCCTGAGTGTAGCAATGTCAAAATTTCTGCTGATCTCAGTTTCATCATATTGAGCATTGTATTTCAGTGGTGGTCTGTTGTGATGAAGGCCTTTGGCAAGACACAAATCGGTTATACCAAATCCTTTATCAGTTAGCACAATGGTGCCCTCCTCTAACTTGTCAAGAACACCAGATTGCTCTGTAATATCAGCATCTGTAATAGTGCCTGGGTATGTATCACTGCATTGTATCAGTGATCCACAGGGGGTTATCCAAACAGAGGTCTTACCAGTGGTGTGGTTCTTGTATTGACTAAATGTCACATTGTTCACATCAAAGTTTTCTGAAGGGGCAATCCATGTTTCTGTGCAGTCCCCCAGGCAAGAGGTGTTTCCAAACCCAGCTTCCCAAAAGTCCTTTGGCAGGAAGGCCAATATTTCCCCTGGCAGAGGAGTAAGGTCAATACTCTCAAATAGAGTCACCAGAAAAACTGACCAGGCAACAAACAACCGTGACTGTGTTGATATACTTGTATTGGTCATCCAGCCCATGACCCCAAGATGTAGAGCATGTCGTGAAACAGTCAGGAAACACATCAATTCAGTTCTTTTGTCCATCTTCCTTTGTTTAGTGCTTGTTTCACTAGATTTACAGTCTGGGTAAACCATGACAGGCAAAAATGGTTCCAGGAACTCATATAAGCAATCAAATTCTGGTAAGGAAAGCCCAGTCATGTATAAAACTTTGCCCTTTTTCTTTACATTGTCATATGAAAACCTTGTTCTCTCAAATTCATTTTGAAAAAAGGCCAATTGTCTTTTGTACTCTTCTCGTTCGGTTCTGAGTGTAGTTACTTCTTCGACAAGTTTAGACAATTCTTTTTCCTTTTGTTGTAGCTTTTCCTGCACTTCCAGAAGTTGATCTCTTAACTTTGAATTCTCACCTGAAATCGCGTCAATGAGTTCTTCTGTTGTATCATTACCTGCTGACCTATTCATCTTCCTTCTCGGTTTCTTGCGTTCTCCACAATCACCTTCAAATTCGAGGCTACGTTTTGCTGACTCGAGTTTTCTTTTGGGCGTTATGAAAGATGGTTTGTTTTGAAGATACTTTTCGGAGGAAGATTTGTCAGGTAAGTCCTGTATGGAATTCCTCTTTCCCGAGCTCCAATGTTCTGAACAAATGACATGTCGTTTCCAATTCACATGCTTGTTTTTCAGGATTTTGTCATAGGCGTTTCGCAGTGCTCTATCTTTCGAAATCTCGCACAATTTGTAGTAATGAACCTCTGGAGTGCGCCAAGAATTGGTGCAAAGAGCTGCTGCGCAATTCCAGTGCCAGCTGGGCGTTACAGAAGGTACCGAGTCCACAATTTCTTTCTTGTTCTTTGTTGTGTACTTCACATCGGGTAAATCATCCATTGCTTCACGTGTTCCTTTACTCCAGTGAGCTGAGCACAAAACGTGTCTTTTCCAGTTCACATTTGACCTTCCAATTACAGCCAAATATGCATCTCGAGCTTTCTTCGGTGCCTTTTCAAACGCCGTGAGAGTGTAATATTCAACACCTTCAGACCTCCACGAATTCTTACAGAATACAGAGCAGCAATTCCAGTGCCAGCTGGCCTTCTTTGCCGCCATGTTTGTTTTTGCTTGTCCGCAAAAGTCCGGATTCGCCCCAGTCCCTCACGATATGAAATCAGGCAATTGTTTATTGTCGCTCAGAAAGAAAACTTGACTCCTAATGTAAGTAAGGCATTTAATTAGAAAGAAAACAAAACAGCTGAAAACAAAACTTTACCCCAAATGGTAAGTAAGATATTAACAAACTTAAAAGAAACATCGATAATTTAAGATCTTTATTGATTTTCAGTCACACATAAAGTTTTGGCTACTTTTGCTACAACAAACCTGAAACAACGCTAGAAACAAAATAATCTATTATTCAAATCAATACAATATTCTGGATAGCCAGACCAGAGTCACAACAAAGAGAAGGAAAAGGAATCGAATCGACGTAAATTGTAAGACGGGCACTTTTCTTTAAAATGTCAAAATAATAATAATAATAATAATAATAATAATAATAATAATAATAATAATAATAATAATAATAATAAATAAGCAAATAAAAATGGTAAATAACTTACAGGGTTATCCTGAAACTTACAAAGAGATTGGACTGAAAAAAAGCGTCCGCAATAAAACAATAATTGTGCCCTGTTTTCTTCCTGATATTAGCGGAACTCCTCCGCGGCCTACGGCCGCGGGAGTGGAGCCCCATAGTCATACTTAAAGGCGTGCTGGTAATTTTTTATGGTCATGGCAAGCGGAATGGCTCGCGGGCGCGTGCGCCGTACATACATACATACATACATACATACATACGTACGTACGTCGCATTTCATGACATTCTTACATGAGGCAATTTTCGCTGGAAGAGCAGAGACAAAGGAAAAGAGACGGAGATAGAGAACAACAACGGAAAAGAAGGAGAAACGCCACTGAAGAACAGCGTCAAGCACCCGGTCAAGCAGGGCGGAAACGAAAACGAAAAAGACGAAGGAACAGTACAGCAGAGAGATAAAGGCAACTAGAAATAAGACGGAACGGTACTGAAGAACAACGCCAGAGGAAAACTGAGAGACGCCGACAGAGAACTGTAAACATGTCGGGTACAGTTTTCTTGATTTTTATCTATTTGTGATTGGAAATAATTTTGTACCACCGAATAATTTACGTCTACGTTTTTGTTTTTTATTCTACAGATCATCAAGGGGAAAGAAGTCGTAATAGAGAGAGAACGGAGAAGAAATTTACGCCAAGGACAGCATGAAGTTACAAGGTGTTCAGTTAAAATCAATCTCCGTGCTTTAGCAAAGTTTGTTTAACAAAAAAAAATGTACTGTTACAAAAGTGAACTTTTCGTCAAAACTTAAACCGCACCTTTTACGGTATGTCATTTAATACTACTCATAGAAAGTGAAAAAAGAGGAAAAGAAACAAACCAAAACAAAACGAAAAAAGGGAACGCAATTTGAGGGGGTAGTGCAAAGGTGATGGTATCATGTTACAAGATTTCGCAATCTGGCCGCGCGCGTGGCTGAGAACGAGGACACAATACCTTTTCAACGTCAGAAATGAAAAGATAGGCTAAAGAAACTCGACTGCCGGTCCTAAATGCCTATTAAGTGGAATATGGATGTCTTTATTGAGAGGAGAAATATGGATTGCTTTGAACCAGCGTGAAGACCTGCTTGCTGAGTTTCCCGGGTGAGTTTCTCGGAATTTTTCAATCATTTCACAGAATATCACGGTATGGGAAATTCGCTTTTATTTATCTCAACTCAACTGGCTCATTTCCAATTCCCCGTTATCTCGAACAAAGAGAAATTTGTCTTGGCTCAACTCGCTTATTTCCAATTCCCCGTTATCTCGAACAAAGAGAAACTTGTCTTGGCTTTGGTCATAAATATAATATTTCCAGTTATTTACTTTTACGACGATAACCCGCTTTTCTCAGCTTTGAAGAATACCAGTGTGTTTTGTTTTCACGGAGCAAAGTGTAGCCAGGCAAAGGAGAAAACAGCTTATGAAAGCATGCAGTGAAGTAAAAGGCGAAAACAAGTACCAACGCGAATCGTCAAGATGTTAACTCATTGACTAAACAAAAGAATAACAAAACAGGACATAATTGATATATGCCTCGTTCTTTTTAACTCTGAATCCAGTCATTGTTTACAATATCCTCGGCAAAACCCCTACCAAAATCCATGCAAGTAACGAATCGATGAAAAAGCACATCCTCATTTATGTATCTACTGAAGTAGGTCTTAAATATTTTTTGACCCTTATTCTGATTTCTGAATTGTTTGCTTGAATTTCAATAATTTTATTTGGCTTCACTTAAGCTCAAGACCAATAAGCTTATGTGTGAATTAATTGTGTTTATCACTTATGAATTGTTTGCTTGAATTTCAATAATTTTATTGGGCTTCACTTAAGCTCAAGACTTAAGCTTATGTGTGAATTAATTTTGTTTATCACTCAATATTATGCATGGTTCAATTCTACCTGTTACCATCCCCCCCTTCCCGGGCCTACCCCCGGGGATTTGCATATTTTTTTCTCACTTGGCAGTCTATTCCCCAGCCCCGGGCACACAGAAAGAGACGATTCCCCAACCCCGGGACTCCTCATCGACCACAAATACGTTGTTTTGTGTACAAAACCTAAATGACGATATTGATTTCCGTACAATAGCAAAACCAGACGTTTTGACAAGAACTTAAACGCTTTTCTAGAGTTTATTGAACGAAGGACACTACATGCATAATATAATAAAAACATGAACAGAAAACTGAAGAAAAAACTCTACCTGCACTGGCATACAGCTGGCAAGTAAAGAAATTTTCTTCGCCACGTTTTAATCTAAATATAGTGCATACGCACACGAGGCCCATGAACAAATTGATGGCAGCATTTAAGGGAGTTTTTCTTAGCTTGTTTCATAAGAACACTGGACTGAGATCTCTGTTTAACATAAAGCTGTGCATCCGTTTTTATATAGAGTCTATTTAAGTCGTCTTATTATAAATATAAACACGCTGAAGAAATATTTCTTTGTTTGTGACGACCACCATTCATTCGAGTACGCATCAAATGCACATTCGTCCAACAATTTATAATAAACATACCGTCAAACACAGATTTTAATTTTGAGATATTATTCTTCTCTAAACAGTCTGCTACAAATACTAGAGATTTTCACTGGAAATAGGCAATCTTCTCCACGCGGTCTGGGGCTGTCATATCAACTGAGAAGTGACGTACTTTACAAGAACAACAAGAAGTTATTTTCGATTTGCCCCACTCTTCTACCCCCAGGACGAGACCACTTCAAACAATTCCCCACCCCCGGACTCGAGGGCTGGACTTGTCCCCGGGGTTGCCCGGTGGGGGGATGGTAACAGGCAAAATTGAACCATGCATTAGTTCAGAAGGCGACTGCAATTTGCCATTTTTTTCGATCTCAGTTAACCTACATGTATGAAATAAAAGCACTGCATTGTGGAAAGTGCTTCTTACTATTTGTCACTTATAATGGAATGTTCATGTTTTAGAAAGTTCAAATAAATACTGCATGCATTGTTTGGTTTTCTCAAAAATCACTGTATTCCCAAGGGGGGGGGGGGGATCCAGATGTAAGCAAAGGATTTTTTTTATGCAATTGACATATTTGTACTGATGTGTTTTTGCTTCCTAAAGGCAATCTGGCTTGTTTAAGTGACAATTGTCTGCTGGGATTAGTTAGAACATGTTTGATTAATTGCAACTGGCTTTTTACTGAGTTAAGCAAAGGAGACTGGAGATGATTGAACATCCAGTAAACTTAAATGAGGTCCTGCCATTTTGTTGCTCATTCAATCGATCGATATTCAAGTGCTTTACCCTACCTGTATTATAGCAATGAACCGTGCAAAGGGTGGAAGACATAACCACTTTTTAGACAAATGGTTAAAAGAGTTTGGATAGCTGCAAATGAGGGGTTCAGGCGATGATTTATTAATCATTTGTCAGGATTCCACAAAAGCTGGAAAGAAGAACACTTTCACGGGTGGATGCAAAAATTTCCAACAGTAGGCACTTGTACGTCTCATGAATCAGGTGGATCACAAAAGTAAAGCAAAGTATAGCTTCGGCAACAACATTTCAAAGCTGGAAGTGACATTATGCTAGCAAAGTGAATGACGACTCCCTTAATAATTGACATTGAGTGTAATTACTATTCTGTTCACCCATTCTTTCTGTTCATTAATGTCACATTGGTCAAAAATTGCGTTGTGAATGCTTTAATAATGTATGTTACATACAATATTAGTTATTTGATGTTGTCAAAAGAAAAACAATAAAGTTAATATTATTTTAAGGATGAAAGTAATTTGCCAGGCGCTCGCTCTCACGAATTTGCACTCCAAGAACTGAAAATTTTCTTCAATTGATGAACTTAGAGTTGAGGAGGGGAAATAAAACAGAGATGCTCCAATGAAAGTCTAATTTATTTGAATTGTAACTACAGTGTAACTTTTATCTGCAGTCCTCTGTCAGGCATTTAAGCCTTGACTTTTAGTGGCCCTGGTCAGTTTTAAATCGCCACTGGCGACTGGGCGACTGCCAATTTTTAGCCCTGAATTTGTTTTGTTTTGTGTTTTTTTTTTTCACTGATCCTTTTTTTCCGTTCTAGGCATATACGCCAGCAGTGATCAGTGATGCAGCACTTTCTTACAGTGAAGTTAAGGTACGTGGAAGATATCAGTTATATAATTAGCCCAGCTTACGTATCTAACTGTTCAGTAAATTGAACTGGATTGAATGCAGTCATTGCGTTAATTTGGGTTTGGTAATTGAACACAATAATTATTAACCAAAAATATGCCTATATATACAGCTGTGTTTGATTCCATTCAATTTCTGAACCCAGTCAAACATAATTAAACAGTTTTAAAATCATTCAAATATATAGATTTAGAGGATGCAAAATTTGAAGCAACAGTTTCTAGAAATTTGCTTTATTATGAATATAAAAGTTATGATGGCCAAGCACATATCTTTATACATTTTTGTGCTGTACTTCTTCTATTCTTTGTAAAAACAGTAATTGCATGCTTCGGATTGTAAAGAAGGGTGGGGCGATTCGCCAAAAAATCGGAACTTTACTAGTTTCCTCTTAGTTTTACTGATTTTCTTTTTAATGTGCGGTTGGGGACTGGCAGTAGCTATGCACGCGCAATGTTCAGTTGTGGAATTCAGATGTTCTTCTTCATTATTTCACCAATATAGCGGCACGAAATGCTGAAAACAGCGTATGACAGAATACCATCCACAAAAATCCCCTAGGAACAATGCGAGATCTGTAAATAAGAATCTCCCTTCATCAAGTTACAAAATCCTTTTTCCATGGTGATGTGAGATTTATCTGGATGGCTATATGGTTAATTAACTTGATGCAGAATGAATCAAATAGTTACACCATGTTTACATGATACCGGTATGAACTCACCCAGGTATGGCTCGCACTGTTATGAGATTTTGTGCTGTAATCATGTAACAAATACAGAGAAGCAAGAGAGAACTGGGGTGAACTTGTATCAGAATGAAAAGCATACAATGAACTGGTGTCATGCAAACACCCCCTCAGACTAAAGTTGAGCAGCTCTCAAGAATGTTTAACAACATCGTCAGATACCCAGCGGCAGCGGCAGTAAAACCCTGATTTCATTAAAGTACTGTAAACTCAGACTGGTGCAATTTCTGGTGCAGTCTGAAATTCAGACTGGCATAAGTATTTACATGAGACCAACCATCTCTAAAAATACAGTTTACCTTTTGTCCACTTGGAATGTTTCAATGCCACTTGTTTAAATGCACATGCTTAAAACTCAAAACAAATACTGTAAACTGCCGCTTATAAGCCCGCCTACTTACAAGCCCCCCCCCCCCCCCCGGCTATAGGCCCATCCACCTGTAAACAAAAAATACATCCGGTAATAAGCCCCCCCCCCCCGGATATAAGCCCTCCTCTAGTTTTCCTTGTTTCCTTAATATTAAGCACTCTCACAGAAAACTGCAAAGATTAACTCTGAGCTTCTGTTTTGTTATGTTCCGGTTATGTTCGTGTTGTTGCAGTTTTGATTTTGTTGTTAAAATCGAAATGAATTTGTCTTACTATGACATTTCAAAGGTTAATTACAAACTGGTACATTGAAAATGTATTCCGATCAACACTGCTGTGGCTCATTTCGTAACGTTTTTCTTACTCCGCTTATAAGCCCCCCGGATATAAGCCCCTCCATTTATAAGCCCACCCAAAACCCTTTACAAAGTTGTATCACCCTAGGGCTTATAAGCGGCAGTTTACAGTGTCTTAAAACATTTGGGGTAGTTTTTCATGCGAGCGTGCATGCTCAGTGCATGACACGGCATGACCTAATGCCAATGTTGTGAATTGTGTGCGCAGTATTGATGCGTAGAAAAAAATTGCGCAAATATCCTTAGAACGTCCCTAAAGCCATGGGCTTACTTTTGGCAACTGAGATAATTAAACATTTACTCTGCTTTGTTTTCCATACAGGTTTTTATTCCATCAACCTGATGTCAGAAAAAATATGGCAGTTTATTGTAAGGATTTGGTTAATAAATTTGTACTCTTAGCTACATGTATGTTCCCAGGCAGACATTATCAATTGAAATAAAAAATTTTAAGAGCAGTTTTGAAATAAGGTTTTATATTTTTGGTTTTTTTTTTGCAAATTTTGATGTTGGTGATTAGTTTGACTGTATCCACATACACTTTATGTTCCCTCAGTAACACATCCATACACGAGTAGCATTTATTTGGGAGTAACCCTCCTCCCCTCCCCCCCCCCCCCCCACACACACACACACACACACACACACGCACACACAACTAACTTCCCAGGAATGATGATTCGGAGTTATCTGACTGAATTCACTTGACAGGGAAAACTATTTCAAATGATGGATTCACCACAGTCTGATCCCCTCTTGTCAGTTCATTACATGACAGGTTTCAGACTATCCTGAAATGATTTATGAAGAGGCTTTCTTTTTGTTTCTCTTTGCTACCAGATTATGGCAATCAGTAACATTGCTCATTGGTGACATTAGATGCAGTGTAAAGGCTAATGATCAAACCAAAAACAAATTAAACCACAAGATTTACTACCATCACAGTCAGGGGTAGTAACATAGTGAGTCATAATCTGTGCATCAAAGTCACTTAAGTGGTTACTGGACCATTTGTTATTCGTGTTGGCAACACTGTTAGTCACAAATTTTTTTATTGACTGATTGACCGATTTATCAACTAAGTGGTTGAGTGGTTGATTCACGACTGATGGGTACTTAAAGAGATTGATTTTAATATAATAGTCCCTGGGCATCAATAAGAGTAAACAAGGTACATTATTATTCCACTATAGCATCAGTTTATCATCTAAGGAGAAAACACATACACGAGAGTATGAGAGTGCATTGCACTGTAGAAAGCGTATTGCACTGTAGTGTCCCGGTTTCAAATCACTCATTGAATAAATCATTTAAAATGATAGGCAAATATTGTAGTGGAATAATAAATATCATTCAGTGGTTTTACAGATAATGGTCAAGGACATTTTACCGGTACTCATTGCTCGCATTTTTCCTCGCTCTATACCACACAACTTATCTGTCAAACCATTGAATGAGGTGGAGGTATTTTTCAATTAGTACCTTGTCTATACAATTTGACAACTCTGCAATAATGTAAATGAATTAAACCGTAGACTTGTGGCAGAGAAAAGGCCGAGGTAAGGTGAACAAAAATAATTATTGTGCCCAATATTTAAGTTTACAACCTAAAACTGGGGCTTATTTAGAATTTTGTAAAACAGGTTCATACCTGCCATCCGTCCCCAGTTAATGGGAATTGTCCCGATTTTTGAGTTTCAAAACCTAAAACAATCGGGACATTCCGATTTTCAAGAAAAAAAAGACAATTTGGAACTGGATTGTTAAAGACGGGTCTTCAATGACTTTTCTACATCCTATCGTTTTGTGCAATACATGTGGTGCTTGAGACCATTAAACAACACCTGAGAATTCTAATGCTAAGACAGTACAGTACAGGCAATATTTTTTAAAAATAATGCAAAAACCTTAAAGCAACCTAGATCCTGCTCAGTGTTGGGGGGCAGTGGGGGCAGGGCACTACCCCAGGACTGGGGTGAGCATGGGGGGTGGTCCCTATTTCTGATTTTATAAGGTTGGCAGGTATGCACATTCTAATTTGATGAGAGTGTATTTACTAATAATTACCTAAAATATAATATTGCTGTCAGGTACCACTTGAAATAATAATTATAATGATAATAATAATAATAATAATAATAATAATAATAAATAAATAAATAAATAAATAAATAAAATAATAATAAATAAAATAAATAATAATAAATAAATAATAATTGGAGTTCCGCTTTTAGGCTTGGCTAAATCTATATATTATTGTTATCTATAAGGTTGTGTTCCAAAATAAGCTCGCTTTAACACTAGAAAGGTACACTAGAGTTCCAATAGATTAAACCTTATATTTTTAGACAAACAATTCATTGCTAACCACTTGTTCATGCAGCCTTTACTTCTCTACGTTAATAACGCAAAGTCTACATAGATACATTTGAACAACTAATGCTCACGATCGTGATTTCAGGAAAAGCAAAACAAAGCAGAGTTAGAGCACTGAGACTCTGCTTAATTGCTCCTAAAGCCGAAATATTATTATTATTATTATTATTATTATTATTATTATTATTATTATTATTATTATTATTATTATTATTATTGGCTGCCGAAAAAGGATCGTCCACGTGGCTAACAGTACTGCCTCTTAAAGAGTTAGGATTTAATCTTAACAAAAGGCAATTTAAGGACGGAGTCAAACTACGTTATGACTGGCCAATCGACGATATTCCATCCAGCTGTGTGTGCGGGGAACTGTTTGATGTCGACCACGCCATGATATGTAAGAGAGGGGGGTTTGTCATTCAGAGGCATAATGAACTGAGGGATCTGGAAGCGGAGTTGATAAATTTGGTTTGTAGCGATGTCGTTACTGAACCAGTGCTGCAAGATGTATCAGGTGAGCAGTTGACAAGAGGGTCGAACACAGCGAGAGATGCCAGACTAGATATACATGCACGCGGATTTTGGGAGCCTCAGCAATCAGCCTTTTTCGACGTCAGGGTCTGTCACCCAAATGCTGAAAGCTATAGGGACCTGGAACCGCAACAAATTTATCGGATACATGAGAACGAGAAGAAGCGGCAGTACGCAAGCAGAGTTGTTGATATTGAGCAAGGAACTTTCACACCGCTGGTATTTACAACCACGGGTGGAATGGGGAAAGAATGCCGGATGTTTCATAGCCGCCTAGCCGAGCTAATCGCTATCAAGAAAGGAGAAGATTACGCCAAGACAATCTCCTGGATTCGTGCAAGAACTTCCTTTGCTCTTTTGAGATCAGCGCTAATCTGCCTTCGTGGATCACGATCAGTTAAGAGGGTCTCATGGGACTTAAAGAACTCTGACATTGAAATTGAAGCAACCGAGGGAGCCATTAGATAGGGACTCTGATTGATTTTATTATTTATTCCGAGTTTCACGAATGAGCGCCACTAGGAATATATACTTTTAACTATTAGAATATTTTATTACCTTTTCATAAATCATTAGTATTTTTAACCTATTGATTGATTGTAATGCAGATTATCATTACTATCAACAATAAGAAGAAGAATTAAGAATTAAGAAAAGAATTTTAGTTCTTAAAAATTTTTTTTAAACTAATAATTGATTGTAATTTCTTAGCATCTTATTCTTATCTTTCCATTGTATTTTCACTATGACTATCAATAAAGGTATTATTATAATTTTTAAATTAAAAAAAAACATTATTATTATTATTATTATTATTATTATTATTATTATTAAAAGTGGGTTCATCTCTGACCGCGGCATCAAACGCTAGCACAACAACGATGACGACAGACCGTCATGGGCTCGAGAAGGTTACTGCATTTGTCTTATTTGTGTGTCCATTTCAAACCGGGAAACCCTTATAGGGCGTAGAAATTGTGTGAAAATTGTATTGTTTCCCGTATAGATATATTGAAATGTATTCTATTGCAAGAAGAAATTTAGATTAAAAATGGAAAGCTGCAGAATGAAGACTCTTCATTGGTGTAGAACGAGTCTTCGTTACCTGGTCTAATCGTGTACGTAAATGTGCAGTTGTTTTTTAGCCTTGCATGTCATAAAACATATCATCTTAAAATGACGGTCTGGTTTGCAAGCTTTTACTCCTGTCGTTTGAAAAGCTCTACAATGGATACCTCTATTTCTACTTGATCGTCGGCTATTTCGACCAAAAAAATGTTTCTGGAGGAGATCTTGTAACTCCAGCCAGTTTCGTTTACCACTCTTTTAAATAACTCTTTGGAGCCTAAATTAAAGGAAAACGCGACGAAAATTCTGCCCGTTTTCTTTAGAAAATGTCTTGCTTCCACGAGATAGCGGCGAAAACCTTGGTATCCCAGATCAACTAGACTGCGCTTGAGGGTGTCTAGCTCGAACCCAGGCTCTTGCGGCTCACCAAACCATGGGAGATTCCAGTAGATCATGTCGAATTCATTTCCAGCAATATCTTTGTGGTCAAACACATCTGCAGCCACGGCCGTCAGTCGGCCATCTACTCCATGTAGTTTTGCATTTTCAATGGTATTTTTCACAGCAATATCGCTGATGTCAGTTGCCCAGACTCTGCATTTCTGAGAGACTAAAGCAGCCAGAATGGACGTGTAACCAGCTCCACAGCCGACTTCCAAGAAACAAAATGACGCGTGTTCAGATTTCTTCACCACTTCCTCTTTGACTACTTTAAGAATCTCCACGCTTATGAACTCAGTGATGTCAAACGAGGTATCGGGATGAAAAACTTCTGAATAAATCTGAAACTCTTTTCCCAATACGCTTGTTCGCGGCCTGTGTTTGGCTAGGCAGCGCATCTCGTCTACGGTGGCGTCTTGTTCTTTGGGTTCCTTTACTGGGCTCATTTTCCAGTCAATCTATAACAAAAAACATATGGAGAAGATTAGTTGAGAAACACGCATCATTATCATTGATGATTGGAAATCAATACGTTTCCTTATTATAAGCGTAGCCGCCACTTTAAATGAGATATGCTGGTATATTATAGAAAAATCCATTGCCTGACGAGTGAATTGACTCAATTCCGCGTTAAATTTTACGAGAAAAACCGGTATCCTACATCGAAGGTATATAATTAAGGGCCCCTTTATTAAGACACTAAAACAACAAATTTTCCTACCCTTCCGAAAGGCGCCTCCCCGTATAGCTGACCATTGTGATTAACCCTCCCACCTAGTCTTAACATTGAAGTTAAAATAGTGTGAGGCCGTCAAATCCCCAGGGGTACTCAATTCCCAGGGATTACTAAAACCTGCGGGATCCGGGATTGACAACGTGAGAATTTAAAAGGCGGCGCTAATTCAGTTCCGGGGATAACGAGGAATGGACAGTACAAAGGTTTGCATGATTTTGGTGGATGTTAACACCGCAAAAATAAATAATAAAATAAATAAATAAATAGGAATTTAATAGCAGTGGCACATCGAAAAGGCGGCTCTTCGTTCACTCTGTGCACATCGAATTGGACTGAATTAAGAAATGTTGTATGGTTTTTGAGGAGAGGGAAAAACCGAAGTACCCGGAAGAAACATGTCGGGGCAAGGACGAGAACCAACAACAAAACAACCCACCTCTGACGCCGAGTCCAGGAATTAAACCCGGGCCGGCTTTGGTGAGAGGCAAGTGTTCTCAACACTGCGCCATCCCTGATAAGAGGGCATAAAGCAGTTTACTATACCTCTTGATGCAATATATCCTATGCCACCGGAAAAGGTTTGTCTATTGACAAAGATTGGCTTTTCGATACAACTGATATCGCACAACTTGAACACCCCGGCGTCCAGCCTTCTAAGACGAGAACATCCTCGTCCCGCCAAGATAATTTTATCCCGCATCCCCCAAATTTCTCGTATTTGGCATCCCGCCTCAAGTTTAATTAACCCGCATTCCGCAAGATTATTTCAACTAGCCTGTGAACAGGCTCCGCGGTGGGGAGAAAGCGCGACTGTTCGCAGGCTAGTTTCAACTAACAAATTACTCGACGGGCAGTTATGTATAATAGTATGTGCCTGTTGGACGTAAATACAAACGCAACATGCAGACTAACACTCCGATTCAATCAGGCAGAAGGCTAATGCAGTAATTCCCATAGCCAGGGATATGAGAACGGAGAGAGAACTGCGTGAACTACAAATTTCCAATTATGATTATCGGGATACTGGATAGCATCAGGTCTGAAGCAGCGTAAATTCCCGGCGTAAATTGAGCGAGGAATAATGCAATATCAACTCACCTCTAATGAGACAATGTTTTTTCACTGATCAGTCAGAACTGATACCAAGTAAATTTTTGCTCTTCACGCGATCTGTATACAAGCTACTTACTTCAGAAGAATACTAATCTAAACTCGAATAACAAAAATTTTTTTGTTCCAGGCTGTTGACGTCAGAAAAATTTGCGTGCAAGGTCGAATGAGTGTCATGCATGTATGCTTGCACTCACTGAACAAAACCGGAAATAAAATTGAATATGGTCCGTTTCTTACGAAAATTTATATTATAGCTGAAAACCAGACGGCTTCATAAGCCAGTAATTTTCATCCACACACGAAAAATCGTAAGTTAGTTCTAAGCACCTTGTGTATATGCATATGCAGAAAAGAGCCGCTCCGTTTATACGAATTCTTTCATCCCGCGATTTCATCCACGTACTCAAGAGTGACAGCCACCTTGCTATGCATAATAAAGAGCACATTAAAAACCTACTGTTCGATAAGCCTTCATTCATGGTCACACTGAAGGATTTCAGCCACAGATTTATAACTTAAAACTGCCTTAAACAGCATATTAAACAGCACAACGGGAAAGGACTGCTCAGTAGCTTTCATTTGAACTGCATGGTCACACTTGAGGATTTCATCCACAAACTCAAAAGATAGAACTACCTTGTACAGCCTAATAAACAGCACCACAGGAAAGTACTGCGCAGTAGCTTTCATTTCAATGGTCACGCTTTAGGATTTCATCCACAGACTTAAAAGTGAGAACCACCTTGTACAGCATAGAAAACAGTACCACAGGAAAGTATTGCTCAGTAGCTTTCATTTGAATTGAATGGTCACACTTGAGGATTTCATCCACCGACTTAAAAGGTAGAACCTGGCTAACATGACTTGAGATGACTTGACCCTGGCAGTGAAAGGGCAACCAAGTCCATCCTTTAAAACCCCAGTATAGTCAATGCATGCTCTTCTTACTTTTCTCAACACATTTCGTTTGGTACTAGTTGGGAGAATTTGGTTTAACATCAAGACATTTCATCTTTAGCGATCATTTTCCTTATTCTTATTACCTAAATGTTTGAACAAATAGTGGTATAGTAAGGGGAAATTAGATGGTTGCCACTACTGGTGGGGTCAGTCAGTGTGATTAACCAGCTTAAACGAAAACCAGGACTTATGTAGTTTGTAAGAAGCCGGTTTACAGCCTAAACTAAGTCAAATTTGGGACAGTCTAATTTTAGATTGTTCAAATATACATTGATACATTGCCTAGTAGCTTAGGACTGAAAATATTGGAAGAATCGACAATTGCTTTTATTCAGATCTCGGCAGATAAAGATAACATCGTTCAATCCCCGATCCCACTTGTATTCAATTCTCAAACGAAACTGGGCCGGACTAGCTGCTCAAGTTGGTTTGAGAAATAGAAAGAAAACCTCTGGAACCAGGATTAAGCCTTACAGCGGAACTTAACGCTTAAGAAAAAAATGAAAAGAGTTTTGTGTCTTTCCGCATCACAATTTATTTTTGTATGACTGTAAGAGCATTCAAGCTGAAACAATTTCTAAACCTTTTCATCGGCCGGATGTGGCGCATGGGTAAGGCATTTTAAGTCACTGGTTCATTCATTTGTGATGGGAACTTCTCAAACAGACCCACGTCATTTTGCACGTGAGTTAACACTTCCTCCTTCGTTGTTAGTTGGCCATGGGCTGCATCACGTTAACTCTTCTCTTTCTACAGTACAACGTGACGGACAGGTCTCAAAAACCGCTGATTGGTTTAAAGATATTACGTCAAAAGCGTCACGGAATTATTACTGAGCATGCGTCTTGCTTTTTCACGCTTGAAAAATTCAATATGGCGGACGGGCTGTTGTTGTTTCTGCACGGGAACTGCAATATTATTTCACTTTGAACGGATGATCGAAGTTACATTGGACAGTTTTTTAAACTGGAAATGATGTTTGAATCGAACATTGACTTCAGTGGGTTTCAAAGAAGCCATTTTGGCTGCCGTACACTTCAGAAACTGAATATACTTATCGGCAGTCCAATTTTGGATCAAACTGCATCTTCTGACGGCGTTAAGGATTGATCTCGTTGTTTCATTAAAATTTTATCTTCCGTCAATACTTTGTCGTGGACAAGGCATGCAGAAGGGGGTGATCTCATGGTTGCAGGTCAGTAATCTATTGATGTACTATTTCATAACTGATCATCGTAAAACATACTGAATTCACTCGGTGGTTGTTATGTTTTCCTTTGCTGATCAAGTTTTTGCACATTTAATGTACGAGTATGTTGACGTGGAGTGCTGCTCTTTTAAAAACTGACAATTGCTTTAATGGCAAGAAGAGAGTGTTACCTGATGCTTAAATAATGCTATAAACCGTCTTCAAAAGTGCCCTTTTTTGACATCAGTTAAAAGCCTTTTGTGCTTGGAATTTTTGATACTTTAAGTCAACACTGTGATGCATAATTTTGTTAACTGACAAATGCTGCCTTATGTCGTGTGTTGAATTCTGAAGAAAGCAAATCAAATAATTATTTTGAATTTTGTTAATTGCAATTACTCAGTCTTTTTAGATCAGCAACACCGAACATGTTTATTTGCTTTATTAATTGGTTAACAAATTTAATCAACACACTTGTTGATCAATACATGATGACAATTTTTATTAAGCTTTGCTTCTGCTCATTGATTTGTGTATTGTTAGCTTTTCCCATATACTTTGTTCCCATGAAGATCCATTCCATCTCTTTGTCAGCATTTTACTTGTTTTGCAGTAAATTTATTTGTATACTTGAACCAGTATACAGCTCCACAATTTTCAGAGTAAAACCCTAGTATGATTGCTAATGGTGGATAAAATATTTATGCTTCAACTGGTTTTTGCATTTAGGACGTATTCTAGTAATAGGAAACAACTGTATTAGTTTTTGGGCAAAAAACCTTTTGCAAATAGCTGGATCAGAGTGTTGATTGATGTTTACAAGGGAATTCCACTAATATGATCTCTGATCAATGGGCCTGATGTTAAATGATTAGTTAAAAAATGGTTGTTGCATTCAGCAAGTATTTCAGTCAGAGAATAACTGGATGAGTTAATTTCTGGGCTTAAAAACAGGGCCGTAGCCAGGTCTTTTGTAAACGGGGGCACGAGCCTTGGTGGAGGGGTCTGGGGTATCCTCCCCCAGAAAATTTTCAAATTTGGAGGCTCCGAAACGCTATTTTCAGCACTTGTCATGAGATATGTCTCCGAAAAATCGACCTCGAATAAGTGTGAAAAGGCAGGTGTTTTCAGTGCTTACAACATTATTTCCGATTTCCTGGCCATGAAAATGGTAAACAAGTGCAAGTCACTACAATCAAAATAACTGAGTCTAAAGAAAACAAATCCTTCGAACAATGAAAATCCTCAGTCCACAGACTTGATCTGTCTGGCTCAACTGGTCCAGGGGGGGGGGGGGACAGCTGCCCCCCCTTGCCCCCCGGCTAGCTACGGCCCTGAAAAAGAAGTGTCATAAAATATTTGCAGGTAAAAAAGTGGTTGGTAAGACAGGGTTTCACCTGTACATTGCACTTTCAAGACCTGTGTGATCAAACCAGGTCATGTGGGCAAAATAGATTTAATCTATTTGCAGAATGTTTTTTAATGTTTAAATTTACTGAGTGCCAGCATCATGATACATTTCTTGCCAAGAAGTTTTTTAATCAATTGTACATGAAGTAAAATTTATGTTTTACATTTTTTTCTCCAGGTTATCACAGCTTTTGACTTCAGTGATATGTTCTTATCCAGCCTGTTTAGTTCTTGGTAGAAAGCAGAGAGTTGCAGCCATAAAAGTCACTAGTGTTCAATTCAAATATTTATTCTAATTGATCTTTCATATGTCTGTTTGCCCTTCACTCTTTGGCTGTATAACCTTCTTCATTGATACTGAAACAGTCCAATGGAGTGTACTGATGTTTTGAGGTCTGTCTTGAGATAGACGCCTTTATAATGCTCCTGATGAAAGGTGGTGTGAAAAGCATGTATATAAAGATTTGAGAAATAAAGCCCAACATCTTTGTGCCTTTTTTCCATCTTGCAAGCCATCCTACATTAATTTTGTAGCCATCCTTTCTTTGGAAGGGAGTCAGAAGCAGTTGTGTGAGAGGGGCATGAATGATAATTATAACCATTTTTATAAGTCTTTGCTCTATCTGCACTTTTCAGACACTACTCGTTTGAAGCATTGAACATTGATTGATGCAGCATGTGCTCCTAATTAGTGAACTTAATTCTGAAGCAACTTACCTCAGTGTTTTGTGTTTCTAAACCATTGTTTTAACTTCAAATTTAAATTCTGTGTGATACCATTATTTTAGATTATTTGGTTAATATACTGCTCAACAATTTCGTTTTGCAATAATGAAGTTCTTTCATTAATTACTCTTGAGGATTAGCCTAAAGTTGCTGAATTTTGATTCATCTGACAACTGTCAGCCTAGTTCTCTAAAAAACAAAGGATTGCACCTGTCTGCTGTTGGAATATAAATGAAGGGTTTGTCTGATACATTCCTAAATGTGTGTTTCCATTAATTTTTAACTAATAGGAGTTCTTCAAGATCCACCTCTATGTCACAAGCTAAAGAAGGTGGCTGCAGAAACAATGAGTACACTTGTATTGGCAAGGAAATGCACTTTGCTTTGCTATTATAATTTTACATTTTTGAGTATGTTTTAAATGAAGTTATGCTGCAATGACAATTTTGTTGCTAAGGGGGGTGTACTTTGTGTTTGAAAGATACTATTTTGTCCTGTTCCAGATCTATTAAAATCATGGCATTTTCCATGAGTTTTCCACGTTTTATGCATTAATAAAATACATTTAGGTGTTCTTGGTGTTTGTGCTGTTCGTGTATTCAGTAGCTCAGTTTGACAGATTTTTTTGTTCATGCTCCATCACAATTCCCATGACTGCCATCAGTGATAAAAACAGACGTTCTTGTTTGGTTGATTCCAGATGAAGTGATTTGAGATGGAATTGTTCTAACATAGCATTCTCTGAAAAATATTCATTAGAAATCTTATCACTTAAAAATATTCAATGGGAAGCGATTTCAAGCTCTTTCACCAAAAATGCCAATTAACTTCAATATGTGGAGGTCGTTTATTTCCTATGCGAGGTGCTCTCGAAGGGAATACATTAACGGGTTAGAATTTAAGTTCACTTCGCTATTCTTCAGCCCTTTCACTCCCAAAGTTACAATCTCGAGATAGGTGTGACCATTGAAATAGAAGCTGGTTTATAAATTTGCTGATCCTGTGGTGCTGTTTGTTTTTCAGCACATGTATTGCGGAAAACATTCTTGTTTTTTCCGGCTTTGGAGCAGCCGTTGTTCTTTGGCGCATAACATTTTTGTGATGAACACACAAAGTGAAACTTGGTGTTAACTTGAGATGGGTTTTCCCCGTTTTGTTTCAAGTCACGTAAATGTTTTCAAGCCGCTGTCGGGGAGTTTTCGCGGGCCTTGTCGGTGTCGGCCACAGCGCTACGAGAACGACTACAAGACAGTACAATAAACTCAAATTATAAAAACAACCAAACTGTTCATTAGCATTTACGAAGAGACATACAATATTACTGCTTTAATACAACAGTCGTATATGAAGTAAATTACTGGGAATTACAATTTTGCAAAAGATCTCGTAAGATTCTTAAGGTAAGCTTAATTTCCTGTCGAGAAAACGAGTAAAGGGACGAATCAAGGTACTCACACGTTTCTCTTCGGAGTCCTATCTTATACTAGCCAGCTCTTACAGAGTCATAAAGGGTGGCTTCCTTTGCTCGATAATGATAATAAACCTTCGTACAGCATTTTCTCAAGACCATTTGAACGAAAAAAAAGTCATTTTTGATATTTCTTCGTGGAAGAAACGACGAATACGTAGTCCAAATCTCAAGCTTATCCAGCGACTGTTGACCTTAACCAACACGAAAAACTAAGCCCACTTCTCGTTCGAGTAGTTGCAAACATTTTCACCAAAAGGAGCAAGATAAATGGAATTATCATGTGGATAATGACTACCGATTTCTCTGAACTTACTCCTAGACAAACAAGAAGAGTTGTTCGTTTCACTGAGCCCATGTTTTTAACGAGAAGTTCTCCGCGAGCAGACTGGCGGGACGCGAAACTACGTGGCAAAACCTTATTTGTCGTCCGCCATTTTGTAACATTGATGGCGGGAACAGCTCGCGCATGCTCAGCGGTTTTTGAGACCTGTTCAACGTGACGAGGGTTGTGTATGGCATTGTCACGAGTATTTTAGTAGTTTCGTTATTGTTGTTGTTGTTTTTTGTTTTTCAATCCGATACCGGCCAAAAAATTATCCCTCGCAACCCAAATAGCTTTTGGTTGTTGACGGTTATATTACCGTTAAGGCCTCCGTTACTGAGAAAATTCCTTCTGCAATTAAAAATCAGCCGTCACAACTTTGTTGCTCTGTTTTCGAGGGTCATCATTCTTTTTTTAAACAAGTCGAATTTGGTTTTCACTCTTAAAAAAAGGCCTTTTAATTATGTTACGCCATAGTCGTCAGCTTCACCTTGTGTAATTTTGCGTAATGTGCCCGTTCAGTTACATATTCACCACAAGATCCCACAAGCAAGCCTTTTGCTTGAAACCTATGTCGTGTATAAATGAAGGTTGTTGTTGTTGTTGTTGCTGCTGTTATTGTTGTAACAGCATTCTTTCTGAGCCAGAAGACCTGCTATTAACCCGAAATTGTAGATTTTAACCCGTTTGAATTGACCGCTACTAATAACTGCTTCGGTTGGAGGTTGGCAGTCAAAGGTACCTTTTTTTCCTTTGATGGTTGACGCTTACCCTCATAAATTTACAAATAACGGCTGCCGGTTTACGTCCGCAAAATGTTCATCACGGTTCGCCCCAATATCAGAAAGCATATTCTCCTCACCGTACTCCATATAATATTTTGTTGCACTAGTTGGAGGAATTTGCTTGACATTTTATTTTTGGTTACCACTTTCCTTACTCATGTTTCCCGCAGTTTTAAGTTTATTTTGTGACTGAGTAGCGGATATTGTTAGGAGATTTTGGATGCTTGTCAACATTGGGGCCCAAAGGGTTACTTTGGTTTGGTGCGAGTTGACTTGGTTCGTAATAAAGACTGATTCAGTGATCCCGCTTCCCGAATCCAAGCTACAAAAGGGAGCACACCCCTCCTCCCTCCGGGGCCTTTTGTCCTGTATCCCATATCCCGCTCCAAATTCAAGGCATAGCATCCTGCACTGTCACTCAATTTTAAGACATTCTTCGGAGGGTTGGGGGAAGGGCCTAAAATTGTGCCAGATATTTATTTGGATAGTAAGATTCTGGCAAGTTCCTGCGACTTAAGACAACTTAGGCGATTTAAGCAACGACGACGTAGGGTGATTTTAAGTGACTTAAGGCAATTTATAATTTTTTTTTAATAAGAGTGTAAGCAACTTAAGGGGAATATTTTAATTGTTGGCCCTGGAGGACGAGGGACTGTCCTTTGTAAGTCTCGTAATTTTCCACATCATCATCATCATCATCATTAAAAAAACATGTACGATACTAAAATTTAATCGAGTAACTGACAAACTATACAAACGGCATGGTTAATTAAACATTACAATAATTATTACTATTACGATTGATGCAGGAATTCAAAATGCCGGATCCTGATGGATTTAGTCAGCAAAATACACTGAGATGAAAGAAGTCAGGCCAGAAAATTAAAGAAACTGAAATAACCCCAGCTGTGTGCACAGTTCGCCTTTCTTCATCTATTTGTTTTTTTCACACTAACAGCATTAAAAGACATAACAACATGGTGGTGCCACTGTGAACTAGGCAACATAACATCACGGCATCACGACACGGACATAACGACATCCAGAAAAGGTTAGTTTTATCCTTATACATGTGGGTTATGTCCATTATGTTTCTATATATGTGACGTAAAACGCTAACATAAAGTGATTGACTGAATAAAAAAAGACTTTGTGTCTTTTTTGGTTTCAGCACAGGCCCGGCCATGAACTTTTTTTTTGGGTATCAAATAAAGGCTTGATGCTCACATCCCAATCACTTTAAGATGCGAGTAACTCCCCTTCCCTCGCTGGAACTCTCCATGAACTCTTTGCTAGGAATAGGATGCAGTCTTAAAACCGTTTCAACACATTGACATCAATAGAATTTATTCAATTGTTTTCTGGTTTTTCTTTATACGGCCGAGTGGCGTGGAGCTTTTTCTACAGTTAAGTGAGCACTGAATAAAATATTCATGATTAAAGAATGAACGAAAAAAATATATATTGACATCGTTTATAAAAATTGACTACTCAGTTTATGTAATAATTACGTAGGTATCAGGTTTTAACATGAATGTCATGTGTGCGTTATTAGCCTTATTTCTGAAAACCTTAAGGCTCTGTAACCTCCTCATGGACAGAAAGACTACGTAAACGTAAAACGTTTCTGAGAGACTAAAGCAGCAAAAATGGCGGTGTAACCCGCTCCACAGCCAACCTCAAGAAAATCAAACGAAGCTTCTGCAGATTTCTTCAGAAGTTCTTCTTCGACTACCTTAAGAACCTCTTCAGTCAGAAACTGCTTGATGTCAGGCGCCGTGCAGGGGTAAAAAACTTCTGAATAAATCAGGAATTCTTTCCCCCAAAATACTCGTTCGAGGGTTGTGCTTGGCTAGGTTACGCATCTCGTCTATACCGGCTTGTAATTCTCGAACTTCGTTTATTGTGTTCATTATCCAGTCAACCTTTGAAAATAACGAGGCATAATTTGACTTTCAACTGCCAAGCAATGTGATCGCTTAGGCTTACACAGGACCGGTTCCAAACGGATCGGGTCCGAAAATCGGACCGGATAGGCCTTCTGTTTACACGGGACCTTTCTGGAACCAGCCGGTCCGGAACGGATCCAAAACTGGACCTGCTGTTTTGCAGGTCCAGTATTGGAACCGTTCCGGCCCAGCCGATTCCAGAAAGGATCCGTGTTAACACCTGGACCAGTTCCAAACAGTTCCATGTAAACAGAAGCCGATCCGGTCCCGTCCCGTGTAAACGTAGCCTATATAGTTTATTTGTAGCAATAGACCTGCTGCATGACATAAAATGAAGCTAAACGTCTGTGGATCTACTGATATCTTGCCAAGGAGGGTTAGGCAACGGAATCTATTCAAAATACAAATGATTTTATTATTGTTATTATTATTATTATTATTATTATTATTGTTATTATTATTATTCCCTGCTTAATACCCCGAACTGGAGCCGTTCAAAACGTGAAAATAAATAGCAGTGAAAATCTTCTGTTCTATTGTCAGTGAAATAAAGCGCACTTTTCAGAACTGAGTACAAAAAAGCTAGTTACAGATAAAAACATACATAAAAAATAAAGAAATAACGGGGACCTTCGTGCAATTGTGCAGAGATAAATAAACCGTGTCCGGGGAGCTTGCCTAACCTAACCACAGTTGGCTTAACTAAAAGACTTTTGTACTGTTTTTCTTTACAACAATAAGTTCCATAATTGCAGTCACAAAAGCTAGTCAAAGAACAGATTTATAAGCAAAATCTGTTTTAAATATCCAATTAAATAACAAAGAGAAAGTGCAAATACTGAAACAATCCAAAAAAAAAACATGGACAATCACTGATTGATTTCTAAATCGAATAGGAGTTATTCGTATTATGAAGAAGACAACGCCTTGTGGACCATTTTACTAGGACATCTTATCAGCTAAGTATTTGGAGAGGCTGAACGCGTTGATTCTTTACTATCAAATCGAAAGACTGAGCTGCAGCGTTTGATCAAGAGCCATTGATCTTGGCATATTTACATCATTTTGTTGACGCACAGGTAGCCCAAGCTCTAAAGAGAGCCGTCAACATGACATTGCGTAACAGCGTTATATTTATAAGAGTTTGTATGGGAATAGTGGGG
This sequence comes from Siderastrea radians, assembly GCA_964017195.1. Lineage (NCBI taxonomy): Eukaryota > Metazoa > Cnidaria > Anthozoa > Scleractinia > Rhizangiidae > Siderastrea > Siderastrea radians. The sequence goes on along the minus strand of OZ024896.1, from coordinate 29,096,530 downwards.
GGGGGGGACAGGGGGGTTTGAACCTCCTGCTTCCCGTACCCTTTAATCCCGGTTCCCGCCCTGTATTTTTTGGCTCCCGCCCCTTTGCATTTTTTCGATTGCGAAATATTGCGCAATGTTGCGTAATTTTTCCCTTTTTCTCCCGCTTCCCGCCACCTTGGGAATCCCGCTTCCCGCACCCTCTTCTCCCGCCTCCCGTACACCTCCCACCCCCTTTTCTCCAGGTCTCCCGCCCCCCTGTCCCCCCCCGCCACGGAATAGAACGATCGTATAAAATAGTTCAAAATAGGGGAAAGAGATTTAATAAAATCGACTTACCCTCCCATCTTCTGTGTATAACTTGTGTTTCTATGGCATTCGGAGGCGTTTCAAAGCGATTCCAGTGGGTTTTTGGTTCTCTGTTTGCCGTCAACATGACATTGCGTAACAGCGTTCTATTTATAAGAGTTTGTATGGGAATATGACGATCGTACAAAATAGTTCGAAATATGGGAAAGAGATCTAATAAAATCGACTTACCTGCCCTCTTCTGTGTATAACTTGTGTTTCTATGGCATTCGGAGGCGTTTCAAAGCGATTCCAGTGGATATTTGGTTCTCTGTTTTCTTCCCAATATCCCTGGAATCGCTTTAAAACGCCTCCGAATGCCATAGAAACACAAGTTATACACAGAAGAGGGCAGGTAAGTCGATTTTATTAGATCTCTTTCCCCTATTTCGAACTATTTTGTACGATCGTCGTATTCCCATACAAACTCTTATAAATAGAACGCTGTTACGCAATGTCATGTTGACGGCAAACAGAGAACCAAAAACCCACTGGAATCGCTTTGAAACGCCTCCGAATGCCATAGAAACACAAGTTATACACAGAAGATGGGAGGGTAAGTCGATTTTATTAAATCTCTTTCCCCTATTTTGAACTATTTTATGCGATCGTTCTATTCCCATACAAACTCTTATAAACATAACGCTGTTACGCAATGTCATGTTGACGGCTCCCTTTGGAGCTTGGGGTACCTGTGGTTGACGTTGATAACTTTCAGTTTTAATCAAAAGACACAAAAGAATAATCTTTACCTTTTCTAAATAAAATTTAATTTTACTTAGAAAATGAATGCACCGGTGGATGCACACAAAACCAAAGGCACACGGAAATGCACCAACACACTCAAAACCGTGAAAGAAGATAAATCTGTAATTGTTTTCCATTTAACGTACTGTATAAAAGTAGTCTTTTGGATCCCTCCTATAAACGAAAGAAAATTCAAAAACCAAGAGAGACGGTAAAACTAATTATTTTCCTTTAGAGTTTACTGTGCGAGGTTGTCTGTCATTTGGACCCCTCTCCTATCAAAATTTTAGTCTGGATCCCTCTCTGAATAAATACCAGGGAAACTGTTTCAATCTTTGTTGTGTTATATCTAAAGAGGCCTTCACGCGTCAAACTAATGTTGGCCAACTTGTGTTGGCAATTAAATTGGTGTGTGTGAACGACACAACAGCATGTTGACAAACTGTTGGCGAAAAGTTGTCGCCAACAGTTTGCCAACATGTTGTTGTATCGTTCACACACACCAATGTGAGTTTGCCAACACGAGTTGGCCAATATTAGTTGGACGTGTGAAGGCCGCTTAAGTCCATACTTGAATAATAGAATGGTATAAATTCCGTGACATGAAAGCAAGCCCCGGAGACCAGCTCTCTTTCCCCTCGACTCGATCAGCCCTCACTGTCAAACAGAAAGGACGTATGTATTGGAAGTACAAAGAAAGAAGTGAAGTGCTGATAAAGCTCCCAAGTTCACATCTTTGAACTTTTATCACCTGTCCTAGATACTGTTAGGGTCAGTGAACTCAAAACTGGCATCAAATCGGGTTACAATGAGAAGAGTTTCCAGAATTATTGTTAAATATTACGCTAGGTCTTGTAGAAAGTAGATTATATGAAAACATCTCTATTATCTTTAACTAACCTCGAAAGTATGTGCTTTGCTTCAAAGAGTCACTAATATCAAACTTCACTAATACTTCTCCTCTACTGGTTGCAATAGTTTCTATTGTACTGTAACATGTTGGCTTAACCTTTTGACACGCATGACCGACTCCACAAAAAAGAATTTATCTCATAAATTTGCGCGCGCATGCCATTACGTCATCGGCATTGTTCACTGTAAGCAGCAGTCTTACTGAGGATTTAAAATTCGACAGAAATTTGGGCAATATTCTATTCCTATAAACATTTAAGCGTTTCTTTTTTCTATCAAAACTAAGTCCGTTCAGTAATTCTTTTACGCTACTAAGCCTTAAATATTATTTGAATTCACGCTTTCTCAATTTCTTACTTGTCAATTTCATTATACAAGTCCAACACGCCCTGGTGTTCAAAATTACATGCGTTCATGATCAGGGCTAGAGCAAACCTACCGGAATCTCGGGTATTGTGCAGCCGCCATTTCGGATTTGCAAAACCTCGGGGGGGGGGGGGGGGGGTGGAAGGAAACCTCCCTTTCCTTTCCCTTCCTCCTTCTTTCAACCTAATGCCCTCCGCCCCCCTGCTCGTACTTTCTACTCTCCCCAATCTTCTTCTACTTTCAAAATCAAGATAACTGATGTTTTGCGAACACTGAATATTCGCCCCCCCCCCCAAATAAAACGCCTGCAGTTGATAAGCTCTCTTGTATTTTCTCACGAATGAGCCCCTAACTGACTCACCTGAGCCCCTAAATCTTAAATGTAACACACACAAAATAAGAAACAAGCAAATAAACAAACAAACAAATATAAACGCTCTTTAAAGAAATACGTTTCGGACTCATTGAGTCAGTCATTCTTCCGCCACTCTTAGCGGAGCCCGCGTGCTAGCGCGTCAGCGGAGCACCATTGCTAAGTAAATTTGGTAACCTAGTCAGCCAAGAAATTTTGGTAGTGACGTAATAGTCACATGACCGTCCGTACGTCCGTCCGTCCGCACCACTGGTCACCAATATGAAGTGGTATACACTGGATCAGTAACGCTGTGCTGAATTCCGTGTTTTTGGCGCGAAATCGCATGGTGACCCACGTTGTAGAAAAACAAGCAAAGACAACGGTCAAAAACAAATTTGTTAATGGGAAAGAAAAGTTCAAAAGAATACTCAGTTGTCTTTTTGGTGGAAGGCGAAAAGCTCAATTTAGGCGAAGAAAATTAGGTGATAAAGTTCGGGCGAAAAGTTCAAATTTGCCTTGTCGGTTCTGTTGCGAACTAGGTCAGCACACCTCTTGAGTTCGCAGTATTTCGCCGCTGTTTCGAAGCCAAATATAGCAGAGCTAGTGCTTTTTTGTTTTTTCTGTCCATAACCATGGTTTTTGTGGCAGTCTGAACACATTCTGCAAGGAAAAACACCAGCATTTTCATGTTGATAGGCAGCTTGTCACGAAAAAAGAAATAATTAGTAAAATTAACATCTAAAGATAACAATAAACGCTCATGGCCTAGTGGACTAATCTCTGGCTTGCGACACGGTCGAGCCGAGATCGGCTCTTAGCGAAGGCACTAATTTTTTCTTTTTTTTTTTTTAATTAAACGACATGAATGGGAGTATTTTGACAAATTAATAAGTGCCAGCAAAAGAAAAACAAAAACAAAGACAAAAACAAAAGGGGGGCTCCGCTTTTAGGCTTGGCTAAATCTATATATTAACGATTTTTGCGCTCGCTCGAATATCCGTGTGCGGAATGAGAGACTGTTCGTAGTCTATTTCAAACGTCTTTCAACGTTCTTCTTCGAAGGACGGCACCAATGATGCACTTGATGTAAAATTCACCTGAAAATGAAGTTAGCAAGGTAGGATTGGTTGAAATTGAAGAAACAAAATATTTCACAAACCGGCACGTGGTTTTGCCGGCTTGTTTGCGAAGTTTTTGCCAACTCAACTTTGCAAACTAAAGTTCATCGTGTGAAGGGACCTTTAAGTTTGCTATAGCGTTGCTTCTAGATCGGATTTTCCATTATCTCGCCAAAATTATTGGGGAATTATTTTCAAATTATCTCTGCTAGCTGCCTGTACGTCTTCTTCTTGTTTAAGGTTACTCCGGACCTTCGCGGGTGTCCTCCCGTGTCCTCCGGGAAAAAATTCGTATGCGCGCCATTTTAAAGGAAAACACGGCAAAGCATATATCGTTGGAAAGGTCAATAAATGAAGAGTTTGAAAAAAAAAAGGGAATTGCCAGGTTTTTTAAAATTCCGCAGAAGAAAATTGCAAAAATGACTGCGAAAAATGACCATGCGTCATTCAATCAGATAAATGAATTAATAGGGTATCTAAATTCGGCAGATGTTTGTGAAATTTGGCCTGAACATTCCTTTGATGTTGTGAAACCAAAGACTGGATTTTTGAAATTTATTAATATTTCAACCTTAGCGATCTTCAACTCAATGTGCATTGCGTATTCTTTGCTGCTCGAACTTGACAAATTAACTAAAAAAAAACGAGTCAGAATATCGAAAAATGCTCAAACAGTTTTGATGACTGATCCTTTGCGATTAACACTGTGTAGTTATTTTGCCAATGCGCTTGGATTTGATACCCATGGTCATTTTCGCGGCTGTTTGCGATTTTCTTTTGTGGAATTGAAAAAACCGGCAATTCATATTTTTTTCCAAAATCTACATTTGTTAACCTTTCCAACGACATATAGTTTGCCATGTTTTCCTTTAAAATGGCGCGCATACGAATTTTTTTCCGGGAGGACACCCGCGAAGGTCCGGAGTAACCTTAAGGTACTACATGTATGTCACTGAGATTTTGCTGGTGTTTTGTCAACCTGTGTTAAAATTATCAGGATTTAAAGTACCTTCGCCGATAATGCTCCTAGAATACCAAGAGGAAATATCAAGTGAATTTTTAAAGGACAGAGAACATAATATAAGTATTTAACGCATTTGTCAAGACACGACGGCAGAACTTGAAATACTTGGGCCCAAGTTTATTCAATTTGTAATACATTTTCATTCTACTTATCCTTAGCCAAAGCAGATTTATTGCTCTAGTATAGTATCTTTGAACATAACTTGACCACAGTTTTTAGGTTTTCCTAATGTAAATATTACTTCTGGTTTTTCAAATGTCACTATAGCACAGGTAGCCCAAGCGTAGTGTAAGAGTCAGTATGTAAAATCTAACTGAGAATTCCTATCAATGAAAAAGGTTTAGAAGGTAAAACTCTCGAATAACGGAGATGAAGTGTTACCTGGTGTTGTTGTCTGTCTTTCTGTGAAGAACAAAATACAACACCGCGTAACATTCTATCTACTTTATTGAACAGCCTTACTCTTTAAAGCTTATTTATTTATCGATGAGAATTCTCAGTTCCATTTTCCATACAAACTCTTATATTACGGTTGGGGTACCTGTGCGAAAAGTAGTTGACATAGCCCTTTTAAAAAAACTCCACAATAGATACCTCTATTTGTTGTCGTTCGTAACTGCAAAAGATTTTATAACTCCAGCCAGTTTCCTTCACCACTCTTTCAAACAGCTCTTTTCCACCTAAATCAAAGGAAAACAAAACAAAGATTCTTCCCGACTTCTTAAGAACTTCCTTGGCTTGCGAAAGATAACGGCGGAAGTTTTGGTATCCCGGATCAATGATACTGCGCATGAGCTTTTCTAGCTGGGTCCCAGGCTCCGTGTGTTGGCCAAACCATGGGAAATCCTAGTAGACCATGTCGAACTTCTTTCCAGAGATTTCTTTGTGGTCAAACACATTGGCAGTCACGGCTTTCAACCGGTCATCAACTTGATGGATCTTTGCATTTTCAATGGTGTTTTCCACAGCGATATCGTTGATATCAGTTGCCCAGACCCTGCACTTCTCAGAGACCAATGCAACCAGTACAGCAGTGTACCCGGCTCCACAGCCGACTTCCAGGAAATCAAATGAATCCTCGTCGGATTTCCCCAGCGCTTCTTCTTTGACTACCTTCAGTAGCTCTGCATTCCCTACCGCTACGATTTCATCCCAGTGATCGGGGTGGAAAACCTCTGGATAGATCAGAAATTCTTTTCCCAGTATGTTTGTCCTCGGCTCTTGTTTGGCCAAGCGACGCATCTCGTCTACGTGCCACTGGTATTTTTCGACTTCGTTTATAGTGCTCATGTTTCAGGCAACCTATAAGAAGAACACGTTTGCCATTTAGGGTAGATCGCTAAAGGGAAATTGTCTACTTAAGAGTTGCCTGAGTAGTGGTCTGTTTTGCCCATGCATTTGGATGTAAAAAGCTTTGAACTTATCGAGAATTTTAAGCAGCATTTAGAAACTAGAATAACTAAGATCATGAACAAGTGAGCAACTTTTCCCCTAAGGGGTTGGTACTAAACTGGCCAATCCCAGCGTCCATTTGTACTCTAGTATTAGGCTAGGAATTAAGGCTAGGAAGGGTATTGAAGTTGCGAGAAAAATGCCTGCCTTCAGAGGTTAGTCTTTTCAAATCACTTTACCTGTGAAATAGATACTAAAGAATCTAAGGCACTACTACACGCTTATTCCATTGCTTTCTTTTCTTAGTTAGCGTCTATTAGACACTAATTGTAAGATGTTGTTTCACCACATGCACAGGCAGATCACCCTCTGTTCGTGCGGTTGTTGTTCAAGATTGAAATCTGAGCATCAATCTAGAAGTTGAAGAAATGCAGGTGAACGTTACGGCGGTTCCGATTTGCCCCAAAATACAGATTTGAATGTAAATGCTTCAATAAAAGTTCAAATGAAAAGTTAACTGAGTCATGACTCATCGTGTCTGCCTGTGGTTTCACGGGCGGGTTAAGTACGACCACTCTAAATATAATATCACGAGCGCGCCTGATGGCCCGGGGGGGGGGGGTACTCCCATATACACGCTATATGGGTATGTGCCGCTGTCAAGGGTATGGTTTTCAAGCTGTTTAGTCTGGGATAGGGTACGGAAATCAGAAAGTTTTGGTCTAGAATAGGGTATCATTTTCAAGGAAACTAATCAGTTGGTTGGAGAATTTAGTCTAGACTAAGTTTCCCGGCAATTGACACTAAAAAGAAATCAATTTGGCAAATTTACCGGCAACTAGCAAAGACAGCGTTAATAGAGATGGGTTTAATACCCAGGATAGGTTATCACTGAAAACACTGCTGGATATCTAGCCTGTTCCAGGCGTTCAGATAGTGGAGCGCGAGCGAAAAATAAAGCGAGCGAAAGAGCGGGGAAAAAACGAGGGGAGACTGGGGGAGAGGACGAGGGAACGCCTGTGAAATTTTAAATAGCCCATGCCGCCCACTTAAGACCGCCGACAGCGGCAGAGAAACATGAACCCAAGGTCAGGTCAACGTAAACAAGAAAGATATGTAATTATGCTCACCGAAATAGGTTTCTCCCGAGTTTGAAGCGTGATGCTTTAAGAAATCTGACATGCCGAATGGACATTGCAAAATTTTCTGCGATACGGAAAGGCAAATGTCATCTCCACTACTGGACCAATAAAGGTAACGAGAATCACAGACGACTTTATATACACATCGGTTTATCAAATTGATGAATAGAAAGCTTTCACTCTGTGACGGAATGAACTTCGTCGTCTTCATCGATTGCGATGGCTACGATATGTTTGTTGTTGTTCTTTCCTCCACTCCTTCGACAGCAGGCTTTCATGACTTTCATAAATAATTTAGCCGATCCATTTCTCCTGCTTCTTCTTCGTCTACTTCGATAGCCAGCGCTCTAATTCCAATGCTTTGAAGCTGTTCTACTTGGTCTTTCATGATTACGACAAGCGGAGTGACCACAATTATCTTAGAAACAGCGTTTCTTTGCAATGCGTTGATTAACCTTGGAAATAGTTGAAAGATCAAGTTATTTCCAATCCTGTTGGAAGAATGGTGATGAGACCTCTTCCCAGAAACACGTTCCCAGAAACAGGCGTTCCCTCGTCCTCTCCCCCAGTCTTCCCTCGTTTTTTCCCGCTCTTTCGCTCGCTTTAGTTTTCGCTCGCGCGCCACTATCTGAACGCCTGGAACAGGCTACTGGATATCCTAGACTGTCAACATTCGGGATTTAGACGGAAATCGGTGGTTTTTAACAATAGCTAAAAATAAACGGTTGATTGTTCTTCGTAATGCGTACGTGCGTGCTCGAGACAACTCAGCGTGTGACTGACGAGGTTAATACGGAGTCGAATAGCCAACCTGGGTCTTTAGACGCTTTTGCCTCGATTTTGCCTTTGGTATTCCAACAACGTTCTGTTGAGGACTACATCGTGAAACGGGATTGTCAACATGATGGAAACAAAAACTGAACAAGTATAAATAAACTTTTATTTTGAGAGCATTATTTAAAATGTGACGTAACATTTTGTTTTCGCTGGACTGTGTTAGTAATGGAGTTTCTCAAAAATAGCTAGTCTGGGATGGGGTTACGGATTTTTGGTGTTTAGTCTAGTATAGGGTTGCAAAATGCACCTCAACTTGGTCTAGTTTAGGGTAAGGGTTTCAGAGTCCCAGCGGCACACCCCCGCCCAAAAATTTGCAGAGTACCCCCCCGGGCCTGATGGCTTCTTCTACAAACAAAACACGTTTCCTATCACTAGCAGGAGGTTGTGACCAGTCTGCAATTTTAGGAGCACCGACAAAATACAAAATGGTGGGCTTATTATTTTGACTTTCGCTCCATTTATCTAAAGTAGTTACATTTAATTTTGTGATATATTGTATACTGAAGGGATGTTTCTCGTGTTTTCATTAACTATCATTTTTTGCCCTGTTTCACAGCACCAACTAATTAGTTTTTTTTTATGTCTAAAGTTCAACAAGATCAGTCAATAAAGCTGAGATGGCGATGACTACACTCCTTTTTCTTTATAAGAACCGTTTTTATAAGAACGTTGAGGCTGAGATTTGCCCCCAAATTTAAGAAAATGTATGGGCTAAAATAAGAACATCCTCAGGCTCAGCCAAATTTTACGCGTTCTTATAAAAAAAAGAGTGTACTGTGTCTTCAGCTAGTACGGGGACTAGAGTCACGGTATTACACGCAGGACAGGGAGCAAATACCGGTAGGCGAAGAAGTTTCAAAAGAGACGAAAAAAAATCATTGCTCAATCGATGCCCGCGGATAGGGCCAGTACTCTCTTGTATTAGCGACATAACTTTGTGCCACCCCAGGGAGTATAGCTTTGGTCTGAAAATGGGTATGGATTTTCGGTCAATTTGTTGCTATAGTCTGGTGTGGGTATAGATTTAACAGTCCAGGTCTGAAAATGGGTATGGACTTTAGAGGCGAATTCTGAGGTATTGGAAAATTACATTACATTAAATTACATAATTTATTTGGTCTCAAATAGAGTCAGTGTTTGGATAACTAAGCGGCACATCCCCACCAAAGACCACTAAACTGCTAAAGATTCCGAGAAGTACTACACTCCCGTACACCCCTCCTTCGGGAAATTCATCATCCACCGGTCAAATGCACGGAAAGCTTTGACATAGCGACACAATGAGATTTCTGGCAAGCTAGCATGCAAAGTCATTTTTGAGCTTACTTCACTAGCGGCTCGATCGACACGCGCGTCACGTTTCAACGCGGCAGACGATCGCGATTCAAGGCGGCAGGCGATTTCGCGCTCGCTCGCTTGTTCGTTTTCCTCGACGTTCCCTGAGCGAAAAAGAGGCTGCTCGTAGTCTGTAGGGCAGTTGCGCGATCCGGGTTAAGGGCCCCCGCAGGAACCCATGTCTAGGATCAGTAATCAACAGCCCTTTTCACAGTTATCTTTTCTCATTTGCATAACAATGTATTTGAACATGGATGTAAGGCAATTTCGGGCAATTTTGTCGTTTCTGCCCGAAACTGCCGCAAACACGCGTTGAAATACACTGTAAGACCTTGTAATGCAAATGAGACTGAAGATAACTGTAAAAAGAGCTACTGGTAATGCTAAATACGTCAAATATGGTCCGGGAATATGGCAAATGTTTCACGTATCGATTTGTAAGAACGGTCATGTGGAACGGAGTTAATACGGTTGAATTGATTTAATGGACCGACACCAAAGAAACACGTAAAAATGTCCTTCTGAATACCGTTTAACAGAACAGCTTCTTTTGTGTCCTAAGGGCCAGTTTACGTGGAAGTGGGGTAACCAGGGTAGGTGACGTAACCTGCCTAGGTGAGGCAACCCGCCTATCCTTATTTTGTCTCATTTTATCTTGATCACGTTTACATGATCACCCGGCCCAGTCTATTGGCTACGGTGACACTCTCAGCTTGAGTAGTCTTTTTCCATGTGAAATTTAAACCCGCAGTTATAAACCTGGCGAGCTTTTGGACAGATTTCATCTTCCAAATGTCCAAACAATCACAAAACTGGCAACCACTCGCAGGCTGAAAACAATTTGGTGAAGATGCTGGAAAAATTGAAGGTGGCAGCGAGGGTGGCGAGTCTCAAGCCTCACCGAATCGATCAATATGTCATTTTTCATTCTTAACTGTTTAGTTGCCTAACAATCAAATGCCGTTGGGTAAAAGAGACAATGCAAGAGACAATACGAAGCCATAGCACTGAAATGTTGCCGTGAATCGAAGCGGCTAGCGACTTCGCCTGCCATTTTGCTTGTTTACGTGCTTAATTAAGCGACTTCATGAAAACTTCGAGAAAGGATTATCCCGGGGGAAGTCAAAATTGCATATAAAGGCGAGTTACTTTTCGACAACGGCGAGGTGGGTTACCTCACCTATAAGACCCCTCGCCTCCAGGTGCCCTAAGTCGTGTTAGCTCTGAGAGAGTACTTAATTCTAGGTCAAAATGAAGAGGTCTCTACGCTCAGTCCAAAAACCCGTCCGAAAGAAGGTTTCCGTATAAAAGCGAGGTTTCACTGTATCATTAATTGTTAGTTTAATATATTTCACTTACCGAAGCTAGAGTCACGAATACACCGAACCTCACCAATATCCCACTCTCACCGTTGCATGCAATATGCCTAGTGCGTACTATACCTTTTAATTAATTCAATATGACATAAATTTGCGTGCAAAGTATGCTGAATGTTTTCAATTTTACGCGTGCATGCACGCAAAAGTGCAGAACCTAAATTCGGCTGAAAGGCCGGAACCCGCTAGCAATGGGAGTTACCTCAAATGCGTTGTAAACCAGAGGAAGCCCAAGCGCGTAGAATACCATAGAATACTGTACCAAACTTCACCAACGTCTCACCGATGCCATACGCCTACTCCCACAGAAGGTAATTCAGTGCCGCATAAATTTGCATGCAAGGTATGCTGAATGTTAATACTTACGTGTGGCGGTGTGTACACACGAGAAAAAACCCAAAATCAGCTGTAGGGACCGAATCCGGTTTGCAAAAGGAACTTCTTCATATGCATGTAAACCATAGCTCCTGTTGGAAGCCGCTTTACGCCCGCTTTTGGGTTTTGTTATCACGCGTGCATTGCATGCATGAATGCGCAACGTTCAGCATACCTCAGTTGCACGAAAACCTTCTGCGGATTGGACGTATCGCAATGGTAAGGCATTGATGAAGTTAAGGATCGATGGTGGTTCCTAATACAGAGGTATTTTTGCAGTGTATGACTATGTGGGAAAAGCAGAACTTACAAGGGCTATTAGAATAAAAAAAAACAAAAGAAAATTGGGGGCGACCATGCATTTTTCAGAGATAATTAGAAAACTCTAATTCAAATAACCTTGGAGTGGTTATGCATCAGTCAATTCCAGCTGCGCCCATGCCCCCCCCCGGGCTAACCCCCGGGCATTAGCATTTTTTTTACCTTGGATGGCAAATTCCCGGGGGTGGGGACACTTAACCTGACAAATGCTCCGCGGTGGGGACGAAGGAAGAGGGCTAATGCCCCGCCCCCAGGATCGTACGTCCCCAATTAACACTGCAGCAGTTTTCAGTTATTGCACAATAGGGCCACTTTCAGCATTTAAATGTGTGATTTTTCGTTTCTGTAGGTCTGCCTCTCCGTCTTCTAATTGGTTTTTAATAAAGTTAAAACCGCCAAGCAATGATATTGACTTCGCAGACAACACTACACGATAGTTAATTCTCGTTTTACTGTTATTTATTGTGTTTTAAACAGTTCGCTAGTAAAAATATCTTGACATCATAAAATAGTCTGTTGTTAAGTCATCTGTCGTGAATATTTTAATAATATGCAAAAGTACACGTCAATCCCTATAAATATGTTTAGAATTTAATAAACGATCATGATAGCTTAAGAATCATCGCGACTAAATTCAAGTTATAAAATCCTTGACCAATGAAGCATACGGACGTCGATTCGCATTGATCGTTCCCGAATAGCTCGAGTCGTGCCTTGATAAGCGATGAAGAAATGCATAAAATCGGAAAACTTCTTCAAGTTTGTCCAGTCCTCAACTTTGACGGACGAGCCAATCTGCTGAACTGCTGGTCCTTTCCGATAAATTCTTCCATGTTTGGATTTCGAGTCGGAAACCACGTGCGTGTCAAAAGGCCAGGGATAGCCCAGGGATAGGCAAATGCCCGACCCCCGGGCCGCACCAAATTTGCTAATGCCCCACCCCCGGGACTGACAAGGTGCGCAAATGCCCCGCAGTTGCCCGGGGGGGGGGATGGGCGCAGCTGGAATTGACTGATGCATTACCCACACTTTTCTCTGTGGATTCCAACAGCCCTTGCTGAGATCTGCAAGTGTAGCCGCATAGTCACAAGCCGCGCAAAAATACCTTTGTATTAGTAGGTACCATCCATAAGTAACCCGAGTTACTGGGACCATCACAAGGAGCAAAATTAAAGGACGCACCGTATGGTGTAATTAGCGTGACGCGTGACCGGTGTTCTGTTATGAAAGTTTATTCCGGACTCGGCGAAAACCAGCCCGCGGACTAATCTCATCAGCATTTGTTATTGGTATAAACGGAAAGTAAAGAATTTAAAAACCCAAATGCAATGCGCGCCCCGTGTCTTGATCTAGGCTTCGTGTAACACGAATTAGTATAAATCTACTAGCGTTCTATCACTAATGCTGTTCTCTGATTGGCTACGCTACTCACTATCTATTCTGTTTTAGTATAAATCTACTAGCGTTCTATCATAAATGCTGCAATCTGATTGGCTACCCTACTCGCTATCTATTCCGTGATAGATAGTGAGTAGCGAAAAGGTGATTGGCAGGCACAGTCTTATACTTCAAAATAACAGTGCAATGATGTAAAACTTTTCACTTTAGTGGAATATTAATCGAGATTTATACTAAAACAATTAGATTATTCGCTCTCGATTTCTATGCGTGATAGTTGATTCGCGGCCTTCGGCCTCATCAACTATCACGCGATAGAAATCTCGAGCTCATAATCTAATTGTTAAGTAGATAGTGAGTAGAGTGTCTTCCGCGCGCGGTGTGACCTATGTATATCATTTTTCAATAAAAACATGTAGTGTCTGCTGTTAAGTTTTGAACGTCTAGTAGATTTATACTAAAACAATTAGATTATTCTCTCTCGCTCTTAAATAGACCAATTGCAAGTTCTCCAAGAACATGGGCTCCATCTTCCATATTCGTGACAAAAAATGTCCCCTCGGCGCTAAATAAAACACGGCACAATGGCGGCTGCTCCCGCCCTTAGCATGTCTGCGGGGTATCCGATATAAAAGTGAGGGCGGCTGTGCTGGTCGCAACTTTTGAAAGTAACTCCGCTCTAAAAGGCACCGGAATCTCGTTTTCAGCCGTAACTTGAATTTACCTTCAACCCCAAGAGCTACAATTGAGACAAGTTTTGTGATCACATTTTTCCGGCTAATATCCTTAATTGGAAGGTGCTGGTAAAAAGATAACTTTAGTGGTGGTCCTGTTAGACATTGGTGTGGTGGGGGGGGGGGGTGGGGCTGTGGCACTCGCCCTCGTTTTGGGAGAGCAGAGATGAAGCAAGCGAGTGTCTCTCTCGCAAGCCCAAACAAGACACGAGTTATTGCCAAGATTGTAAATGCCAATTTTTGCTCACAGGCATTAATGGCTGGCCAAACGGCGGACTCTCGGGGTAGACACAAGTTTGATGCAACTTGGAAGACGTCAAAGTTGAATTGTGTCCTTGGCCAAACAAGGGAAAACTCCCAACAGCTTACGTGCGAATTTGAGCTTTACCTAACTGAAGGCAAGTCATCGCAAGCCGTTGCAAGTACACGAAGTACTGGCCAAACAGTCTCAAACCAAACTACAATTTTAACTTGCGTCTACTTGTAACTTTTGCCTACTGGTTTCGATACAGTTGTTGGTCTTCAATTCTCTGAGAGTTTCGTTGAGTTTCCTCAACAATTACAAATTTCAACCCGATTGTAAAATCCGCCGAAGGGGCGTGTTCTTAGTCTTTCAACGACAACTTAAAATAGACTATAAACATCGTTAATCAAAAGACGGTTTATTTTATCTGTTTACGTTTTCCTCAATGTTTTTGCACTCTAGTCGCGTTTGACTTCTCGTCAACTCTCGCTGTCGTTTCGTACCGTCTTTAATAGTCTTTAACTCTTTCAGAGCTAGAACTGAACACTATTACACAATTTATACAAGATAATTGAGTTTCACTCAAAATTCCTTTTAACCTAAATACTTCACTGTCTAAACTTTTGAATTTATTATATAGAAATATTTCAACCTTTTACTTCCAAAACCACCCAAGTCGTAACTAAAGGAAAATCTCAAATTTTGTTTTTGCAATACCGTTAAAATGTGAAAGCATCACAGGAACGTTTTTCTCATGGCTTTGATTTCATTGGTTGCACTTTAGGATCTTACCCACAGACTCACAAGCTAGAAACACCTCATACAGCGTAATAAACAGAACCACGCCAAAGAAACTCTTAATTAAGGACGGTGCTTCCTATTGTTACTGCGCATACGTTCTGCGCATCTCTGGTCTGGTACGAGGTATTTAAGTTTCTTTGCGCAGACTCACAAGGTAGAACCACCTTAGACAGAGTAATAAACAGCACCACACCTAGCCTGCGAGAGCAGACGCCTTTTCGCGGGTGAAAACAAAGCCGGGCAAAGACGTCTGCTCTCGCACGCTACACCACACCAAAGAAACGTTTTTTGCTTTCACTTAAACGGCTCAAGGTTAAGCTATGGGAGTAAAAGGTTGAAGAAAAAAATCGAAGATTCTTCATTAGACACTCATGTTACCTCTACGCTCGGCTATTTAATTAGCTCAACAGCGTCATATTCTTTTAATAAGCGTAGTAAATATGAAAAAAAAGATTTAATGTGAATAAATAATCACACAACTAGAGACTGAACGTGCCTCCTATAAAATACATCGTATCAAAATTATTACTTTATACCATTTCTTGTTAGCAGTTTTTCTTTTCTATTTTTTGCTCCCCAATTCCACCTCGTTTATTCCCAGCTCCCACCCCGCCCCCTTTTCCTCACTGTTAAGGTCCTAGCAGCTTTTGGTATAAAATGCTAGTGAGTACTGCAGAATTCGGTGCAAACCTGATTACTTCAAGCTACAGCGTATCTCACATGTCAGTACAAGAAACGTAGTAAGTCGCACTGAGCCCACATGGCCAGTGGCAATAGAAGCCTGTGGCTCACGCGCCACAGAAGTCCACACGACAAGTGCTTACCCTGTGGCACAAAGCGACAAAGCCAGTGGTAGATCTGTGGCATGAAGTAACTAGGAGTACTTGTGGAAAGGATGCTAGTCTATCCAAGAGTACCCCACCCACCCCACTCTCCCTCAGCAGTTTGTCATGCTTTTCCGGTATCCTTTTTCACAGCTGAGTGGAAAGACAAATTATGGAGTAAAGTTTTTTCTCTAACAAAACAACACCACAAAATAAGGTCAGACAAGGTAACCAACTCCACGACCACTCCTACATATATGCCAATACAGCAAAAAGAAAAAAACTCTTATTTGCACTACTGGTTACTAAATAAGATTAGCTCCTCGCGTCTACAAATTACTCTGTAACGTTAACACTTATGTTTTCTACTAGAAACTAAAGAAAGTAAAACAAGTATTTAAAAAAGTAAATAACTGTTGGTAGTTTGAGTGGATAACAGATAAGAAACAACAAATCACGTTAAAGAGTAAATTCACACCAAATTGTTTCAGGATTGTGAAGGTTTCTAGCTAGTGCAGATGGTGACATGAGACACAAATACCACCACTGGTGGTTAGCGTGACATTTTTAATTACTGGTTGAAATAAAAAAACTGGGCTCATGTCTAGATTTACCATGCTCAAATTGGCAAGTTTCGTATTAGAGATCTGCTGCAAACTGCAGGAGATGTAGCAATTCAAAAAGTGCAATTTTTTACAGAGCAAAATGTAACGTTCTAAATTCCCTTCAGTTTGAAACAAATATCTAGGAAACTTCAAATTTTTGCTTAACTCAGTTATGGCAAATCTATTAATGAAACCACTTTATGTTTCACCTATTGTTTCAAAGTGTTAAGCCAACTGCGGTTTGTGCTGTTAGTGGCATTAATTAAGGTGGCTCCCCAGAGTTTCTACAAAAGTGACTATACGAACTGGCAAGACTTGCAAAAGAAGCCCTAGTTCTGTTGTCTTGCAATCTTTGTTCCTGAATTTTACCAGTAAGGTTACCAACATAATTACTCTTATTTTTCAGGCTTTGCTTCTTAGGCATAGGCCGTTGTCATGGCAACAAAGCATCTTAAGAATGACAGATATTTCCATCGTCTTTTCCCTTAAATATTTTGATTTTCCCTCTGAAATTTTTTTAATCTTTCCTATTTTGTGAAAATGATTTTGACTGACATTTTGCAGGGGAAAAAATACGGGGTTGTTTGGACGGATTCACCAATATCACGTGACTTCTTATTTTTAACCATTTAACTGAATTGAGCTGACAGAGTTTTTCCCAAAAATAATATCTGAAAGGTAGCATTAGTATCTCAAAATGTGCAAATTAAAAAAAAAACATCCACCAAAGGAAACACCAGAAAAGTTACTGTTAACTTTGCTTTTTTGGCTATGCTGACTTCCTAAAATATCAGGAAAAACCTACGATTTTATGTGAGCAAGGGCAGATTGCTACAGCTCGCATCATCAGTGCGCGGGCATCATTAAACTATAGGGAGCTACCTAAAGCGGGACTCAAAATCCCTATTTTTGATCCTCCACTTTTCTTCTACATATGAAGCATTACTTGTATGTCCAAGTTGAGACATAGAGGATAGACTAAGTTTCGTAACTTTCTCCCTATAGTGCATCATTGCATATCTTATCACTACCTATTTGGGAGTTCTACAACAAATGCACCACATTATGAAAGCAATGATGGCAATGCCAGCCAAAGAACCAAATGTGATCCCTGCAATTTCAGCACCTGCCAGGAAGAGAAGCAGAAGAGTTGTGTGAAGAGTTTTAGTTGCACATATAGGCTAAAAATGGAGTTTAACGCTTTCACTTCCAAGTTTCAAACTTTTCAAATTACATTTAACAAAACAATAAAAATCAAAAGAACAAAAAAGGGAAAGTACTGCTCTGTAGCTTTCACTTGAATGGCCACATTTTAAGGATTTCATCCACAGACTCCACCAACTTTGATTGGTGAGCAGGGATGGCGTAGTGGTGAGAGCACTCGCCTCCCACCAATGTGACCCAGGTTCGATTTCCAGACTCGGCGTCACATGTGGGTTGAGTTTGTTGTTGGTTCTTGTCCGTGCCCAAAGAGGTTTTTCTCCTAGTACTCTGGTTTTCCCTTCTCCTCAAAACCCAACATTTCCAACTTCCATTTTGACCTTCATGGCCACCCTAATTAACCTTGAGTTAGCTTGGTGCTAACCTCCCTAAATATTATTATTACATATAGACTCAAAAGTTAGAACCACCTTGTACAGCATAATAAACAGCACTACAGGAAAGTACTGGTCAGTAGCTTTCATTTAAATGGTCACACTTTAGGATTTCATCCACAGACTCGAGATAGAACCACCTTGTATAGAATAATAAACAGCACCACAGGTAAGTATTGCTCAGTAGCTATCATTTGAATGGTCACACTTTAGGATTTCATCCACAGAATCAAAAGTTAGAACCACCTTGTACAGCATAATAAACAGCACCACAGGAAAGTACTGCTCAACAGCATTCATTTGAATGGTCACACTTTAGGATTTCATCCACAGCCTCTAAAGTTAGAACCACCTTGTGCAGCCTAATAAACAGCAGCACAGGAAAGTACTACTCAGTGGCTTTCATTTGAATGGTCACACTTTAGGATTTCATCCACAGACTCAAAAGTTAGAAACACAATGAACACCACCACAGGGATTAAAGCCGTCTGAATACATGTAGCTGTCATTGTGCAGTCACACACAAGTGGTTTAATGCACAACCACTCCCTGACCTGGACAGGACACTTGTCCATGACCTGTGTTCAAGCCCTCCTCTCTGACCAACCCCTAGGCCACTATGTGTAAAAAAATTTTGACAGCTTCCCACCAGCTAGTATTAATTTCACATTGACAATCATCCATTCTTTCATTCACAGCATCCTCAATTTGAATTTTGGTGTTAAATACATTCATTTTGGCACTTAAATAAAGAGATGTATTTAATTTTTATTATTATCATTGGTTTTCTTTTTAGCATAATTGATTCACCCCAGGGAACCATATTAGGAACAACCTTTTTATTATCATAATTATTATTAATTATTATTATGGTAGATATTAGTGTTAGAGGCCAAACATGCCTTATATCCATAGAAGTATGTTACCAGACTCAATAGATTACCTACCTGTGAGAGTCTTTGGGGGACGTGTACTTGAGGTACTTGAGGTACTTGAGGTACTTGAGGTACTTGAGGTACTTGAGGTACCTGGAGTAACACTGAGGGATTTGCAACTACAAATCAAAAGTAAATCAATATAGATTAGCACATGTTTGATAATTAATAATTATACATTACTGTATGTATTGCCAATATGCAATACAAACATTTTCCTCTTCCTCTTCTTCAAAAACACAATTCAACAAAATTAATCCTGCATGAGTGAACTGACATTCACGATAACTGCTTCGTGGAGCACCACTGCAAGATTAAATTTTTTTCTTTTTATGTTTTCCTATCACATTATATTATATTCAGGACTTATAGACGAATGGGAATGGGTGTGTCACTCAAATCATGAGACTGAGTGTTTATTGCCATCTGAACAACTTTACAAGGCTCAATACAGTGAGCAAAAGAATACAGTACAATGTACTTATGAAAACAATCCAGAAAAAAAATCCCTCAGGCTATATATATACCAACTGTGTGCACAGCCTGATATGAAACCCAAAAAGACCAAAAGGGAAAATATGGGAACATATGCCCCAGCTAAATGCAGTTGCACAAACCTTTGGGGGTTGAAGGTAAGAACAGATATCAAAATAGAAAGAAAAAGTCAAAAGTTCAACGGTTAAGATGAATACATTACACAGTTAATGGTTCATTACAGTTAATGGCTCAAATGCATTTTCCAGTAGGGAATTATTTAGTTATACATTCTCTATGACCGCCACTTGTTAAAAGCTTAGTTCTACCGAATGTAAATTTTTCATTTTTTTTATAACTGCAAGGATGCATGTCTGAAATCTGACTAGGCCACCATTTTGGCCAACCTCCCCTCGACCTACAGAGCAATCTTGCAGCCTCGTCACCAAAATGAGGCTGCATAACACTAATTCCATCAAAAAAAACGAATTTGGATAAATCCCAAAAGCTCTGAAGAATTTTCTATCTATTTTTGGTGTTCAAGAATATATTTTCCCAACAAAGGAGTCTTCACGCTGTTAATGCTCAAAATAGTTTTAATCATTTGTCCAGACATGATGTCTGATCACAGTTTTTAAGAGATGGGGAAATTTTAGTCAGGCACAGCACTCAGTTGTCTATAATGATTGACTGTTTAATTGCCAAGCTGTGGCATGAAATTCAGATCTACCTCTCAGAGAACCCATCAGAAAGCTAAGAAATATAGCGAAGCGCACTATTACTAAAAATAGATTTCGCCGCATGAGACCCCCCGCATGACTCAGACAACAATTCTAGTTTGGCCAAAGGTTTTGTATGGAGGGGACGCATTCTTGACAGGAAAAAAGACGAGAAAGGCACAATTTGAGGCCGAGACTTTCGATAGGCTCGAAAAATGGTAGATATCAAACACTCTTGCTTTAGTTAGTGAAAAACAGATTCAAGGTATCCAACAAATGGCCCAAAATTGAATTTATTAGTCAAAGTTCCGGCAATGACATCTTCATACCCACTGCAAAATTATTCAGGATGCCGTGAAATTTAAGTGGCGAATAGCGAACTACTAAGAAAGCATAGAATTGCGACGAATTGCGAAGAATACTACTTGTATGTTTGCTTCATTTAGGCCCTGGAAAGAACTTCGATTGCAAGAAATTCCCGACTTTGACGGCACCGATGGCGGGTCGTCTGTTTCGACACATGATAGATAGAGGGAGAAAATATTATGCTATTTAAACGCCTTTCTAATGGTATAATCAGATATATCGTTGCAGTTTGATCATGAAGGGCTTTGATTTTAATAGAGCTGATTTTTATCCCCATTACTATGACAGACTGCAGCTATAGCTGCCAGGCTCGATCAGTCTAAATTTAAATTGTATTTGCCGCGACAATCAAGGAGACCGATCGGACGAGCGTTTCTTTGTGTAATTTTGTCGTGGCATACATCTGAGGTCAGCTCTGTTGTGTTGCACAATGTGCCACAAAGAACAGTGTGAAAATTCTGCATTTCTCGTACACATAAAATGATGTTTTCTTTCAGCAAATCGGGCCTTTATAATCCATTCAATAACTGAGGGAAAACATTACATTAATTTTATGGAATAATCGCTCTGTTTGACAAACCTTTTGTTTCAAACCAAGGTTTTAGCTTTCTATGCCGCACAGCTAAGGTTTTCTCTCGAATTCTGAGCCCATCTGGCCATAGTATCGTGAAACAATTGCTAAATATGCCTCCGAAGTGCCCGCCAACTCCATTTTGCCATACATCGCTCTTACGGAGAGCGGTTTGTTTGTCTGAGTTTTGTCTGAGTCACACAGGGAGTCAAAATTCTGTGACGTCATTAGTGCGCTTCGCTATTCATCAATGACCAATTAAGCCATACAACCATAGTATGTATTACTAAGTTCAATCATTGCTTACCCAGGATCAGATGACTCCAGGATACCTACACATAGAAAGAAAAAATTAAGGTTTCACTCTTTCAAGAGCTGCTAGAATTTCAATTTATAATCAGGTAGGTACATACGTGGGTAGGTGCATGTAGGTAGGTACAGTGTAGGTAGGTACGTAGGTAGGTAGGTAGGTGAGTAGGTAGGTAAGTAGGTAGGTAAGTAGGTAGGTAGGTAGGTAGGTAGGTAGGTAGGTAAGACACTTAGTACACATGTGCAAACATGTATGTAGCGTGGGTGGGTTAACGTAGGTAGGTATATGGGTATGTAGGTGTGTATGTACATGCATGTTGGTAGACAGATCAACTAGTTTAATTATCCATGCCCATTAAATTAACGCTAGTTTCCAGGAGGGGTATGTTGTCTCAATGTATTAATAACAGTTATGTAGTAATATATTACATGAAATCTAATAAACTTTGTAAACCAAGTCTGTGTTGACTGTGTTTGAAGTTGCAGCATCCTATAACTACCACATAAAGCCATAAAACATGACAGGCATTTGAGAAGTCGTGCAGGGAAGTAGAAACGTGGGCCAGATAACTTTCACTCACGTCTGGGACTTGATTCAAATTCTGTGCATTTTTTTAATAGAGTGGGTTGCCTGCACTGGCGAGGTCTTTGTGAAGCAGGAACTGTTTGTAAGATTAAACTGTATTGTTAATACAGCCAAGCACTATACTGTACATACATGTAGTTAACTGTAACAGACTTCCTTTTTCCTTATGCTCAGAGCAAGCTTGCAAATAACAGCCGGTCATCGGACAAATGTCCGGTAAATTTTAGGTTTTGACCGGCGAAAGCTTAGCCTGGTCGGACACTCTGACCGGAGATTTCTGATTTAGTAAAAAAACACTTGAACTTTGTGGTCAAACATCGAACAACTTTATTTTCTTATTCAATTACAATACAACGTAATTTTATCACGTGCCTCGTGCCTTCTCTCAAGCCACGTACTAAACAGGCGCCAGTATGTTCCATGTTAATTTGCACACATCCTAAAAGATAATCAGGCTGCATTTAATGTGAATAATATTCGACCAAATACAACTAAAATCTCAGGCCTCATTTTATTACTTGTTGTCTGCTGTCTGCAAGTTTTCTGGGTTTACATTTACCATCGCAATTTGACCCGACTGAAGTTTAACACTCTTACATGTAATATCCGAATGCGAAGGCTTAAAAAACGAACTAAAAAATGTAAATGTAACCAAAAAGTTTCAGATCAGCATGATCACAGGTCAGTTTGATAAACGTCTTTGGTTCAAAAATTAATTTCCTACCGCGGAGTGACATTTTTTGTGAAAAGCGTGAATGTGCAATTAGTCATGCTTCCTAGTCACGATCAATTTCAACGCCAAATACAATTTTATTTTCCAATTCAAGCTCACAATAATTATTTCAATTGAAAAAAAGTACCATCCGTTGGTTTAAAACGTTTGTAATGTGAAGGGGGAGACAGTTACTGACACTAGATAGTTTCAGCGTGCTAAATACGCAACAATGCTTTTGGATCTTTTTCTGTTCGGTTGACACTGAAAACAATGTCCAATCTTTCACACAAAAATTACTGTCGAAAAGTGTCGAAGAATTCACTTCAAGCAATTTCAACCCTCAGAATGTTATTGCGAGTGTTCATATTCCATCTGGTGAAATTTGTGCCAAGCTGACAAGCTGCCTATCACTTCATCACTTCAGTAATTTTCCGTAGTTATCGCCTTGGGAAAAGACGCGGGAAAACAGAGAGAGCACGTGAATGCGACTGAGTGAAAAACAAACTGTCAAAGTTTGTAGACTGTGGGCTTGTGTTTGCATTTAATAGCTTCGATAATCCGTGAAAAATTGTTTGGTTAACACGAAATGGATTTTTTTTTCAACGGCAATATGATCCACAGTCAGATCTTAAGTCACTGAAGAAAAAGCTTGACCGAAGTTTCGATGACGAAATTGAACGGTGTCCAGCAACTACGATGAAGTGACGGCCAAACACTTCTTCCGGACAAAAAAACCAAAACCCAGGAAAGTCTACAAACAACGACCAGCCAAATGTGTCCTTAAAGCAAGATTTTTCTGGGGACCTCAGTTCATCAGAAAAATCTGAAGAGACTCTCTTCAAAAGCGAAGAGGAAGACACAAACTATTATTAGACCATTTTTGTCTGCATGATGCTCCAAAAAAAAAAATACTGTAGTGCTGTATATTTCAGGAAATTATTCTCTCAAACTGAAGGGAAATTGAAATATTGAAATGCGTGAAATGGATTGCACTCTCTAATTTTGAATTTCTAACTATGAAAATTATTTTTGTCCGACCAGACTGGCTTCTTGTCCGGCCAAAACTTGACCCTGGCCTGACAAATGACCTGCTTATGGACAAAAATTATTTGCAAGCTTGCAGAGAGTGGGTGAAGTCCCAGGAATTAACTCTAAAGTATCTAAATGATGGGATAATGGACGAATAAATATTTGAGACACAAAGCCTAGCTTCTACACCAGCCTTACATCAGATGAAATAATTTTTCAGATAAGGTTGACGTCTGGGACTCCTTTTCATCTCCAATACAAATATGATAAGTGAACAACTGTAAAGAATACTTTCTTAAATGTACCTTCTTTGTACGTAGCATAACCGGCAATAACTCCATTACCAATGTGCTGATTAAAATTGGCTTTAAATCTCACTTCGATGGTCTTCATTGATTGGATAGTGAAGAAAGCAGCACCTAAATTGCTTGCAAAACAAATCCTTCCTTTGATTGTAACTTGTTCACTTGTTGTACTGGTACCTTGGAGAGAGAAAAAAAATTGTCAAAGAGAACTTAGTTACCTTCTGGCAAAAAAGACATACACTGTTAACCATATTTACTGGAGAGTAAACACCTCCACTTGTGTCTTTGTCTTCAAAAGCTGAAGGGCTTTGCGAGGGCGCCACGTGAGCCCTCGCAAAACGACGTCTGAGTAATGAGCACAGAAATTCCACACTGATGAGGTGCACTACCCAGATCTTGGTAGTGCTTCTGTTTGGTTGAAAGAAAATTCCCTCGCGGCACAACCAATCGGAAGCACCACCAAGATCTGGGCAGTGAACGTCGTCAGTATGGAATTTCTGCTCTCGTTACTCGGACGTTGTTTTGCGAGGGCTCAAGTGGCCACCTTGCGAAACGTCAACTGTTTACTCAGGCTACTTCGGCTCGCGTGTTTTCCATTGAAGAGTGAAAATGTAATTGGTGTCGTGAGATTTTCAATCCCGTCACATTTAAAGAACACAGGGAAGCATACATGCATTTATCATTTCCTCGTTTCCTTTCGTTCACATGTTTTCGGTTATCTGTTATAAAAGAGTGAAACTGTAATTGGCGTGTTGCGAGTTTCATTCCCACCTCAACGTCACTTCTACTTGTCATTATACTCTTCTTACTTGTTATTATACTGTTAGGCGCATTTGATCATTTCCACATGTTAATTTGTGCCTTATAAGTAATAAATTATTATTATTATTATTATTATTATTATTATTATTATTAACGTTTAAAGAACAAAGTATACATGCATTTGTCATTTCCTTGTTTGCTTTGACATGTTTATCTCGTGTTTTTTAGATGACTATGCCCCCCTTGAATGAGATGCAGTTTCACCACTTGAACGAGTCGTACAACTCAAACAAGTTGACTGGGCCCTTGTTTAAGGAGATACAATTTCACCACTTATACGAGTCGTCAATTTGTACGAGTTGACAAGCCCCTTGAAAATGAGATGCAGTTTCACCAATTGAACGAGCTGTATGTCAGATGTATGACTCGTACAAGTTGACAAGCCTATTGTTAATGAGATGCAGTTTCATCACTTGAATTAGCAAGCTCTCCAGGGCGATCTGGTGGCAGGACGGGAAAAGGAAGGAGAGCTTGCAACTACATCTCTGGAATTCAAATTCCGCCTCCAGCACAGCTGTGGCTCCCCGTTGTCTGAGGGAAAAGGAAGGAGAGCTTGCAACTACGTCTCTGGAATTCAAATTCCGCCTCCAGCGCAGCTGTGGCTCCCCGTTGTCTGAGGTGTCAGATTTTGGCCAATCAGCGTAAACCAGAAACGAGCTTCAATGTAACAAACATGTTTAAAACACGTGAAAGAAGGTCAGCTTTCACGCATTATGCAAATTTGATACGCTTTTGAACTGACACTAACTTCGGATTATGTTCGCTATTTCTTAGAAATTCTTTTACAATTGTCATTGACTTTCAATATGAGCC
Organism: Siderastrea radians; assembly: GCA_964017195.1. Lineage (NCBI taxonomy): Eukaryota > Metazoa > Cnidaria > Anthozoa > Scleractinia > Rhizangiidae > Siderastrea > Siderastrea radians. The sequence goes on along the minus strand of OZ024896.1, from coordinate 29,071,058 downwards.
TCTTTTACTATTCCACTTGCAGTCGTACAAACAACATGGTACGAGTTGACAAGCCCGTTGTTAATGAGATGCAGTTTCACCAATAGTGAGTCGACGACTCGTACTTGGGCATCAGTGAATAAGCTGGTATTGCTACTACAGCTGTTACTTCCATGGCATTCAAAAGTGTACACGTAAGCCATGAGGAAACAGTTTCCTTGAAAAATAATTAATAGCAAATCAAAATTACCGAAGTTAAGAATTTAATAGTGAGAACAATAATCCACTTGCAGTTGTTACTGTAGATATATTTAACAATTATCAGTTACGGCAGTGGAGGTGAATAGTGGTAAATATTTACCACACCGCAAAGCAGTGAGGTAAATATCCGACTGGTCACTCTTCTGTAAATGGTTTGAACCCAGGAGTCATATCATAAGTCGGTAAATTGTGATCGTCCAGGTGAGTGTAGTCCTGAGAAGGACTGTTTGTGGTGACATTGACTGATGTTTCAACAGCCTGAGTGGAAGTGATCATCAGAGTCAAGTGAATTGTAAATCATCAGTAGATGTTATAAGTCTCTGGACATTGTCCTGATTGGTCGACGATCTTGTGATGTTATTTGTAACGAACGCTATTTATAAGTTTTGATTGCGTGATTCACGAAATTATTATGCTGATTAAACACCTCTTTGATGAATATACAAGGCTAAAAAAGATAAATGGGGGGGGTATAAACAATTAAAAGGAGCCAAACGTTTTCGACAAGTATGTCATCAACAGGGTCAAAAGGTCGTTCGTGATTTGCATGGTTTCTGTACTCAGGTTATTCCCAAAGGGAACAACTGCGCATAAAAACCATGCAAATCACGAATGGCCTTTTAACCCTGATGATGACATACTTGTCGAAAACGTTTGGTTCCTTTTAACTGTTTATACCCCCCCCCCTTTTATCTTTTTTAGCCTTGTATATACATCATTTTACCTTTTAGCGAATATTATATCAAATACCTCTTCGTTTTCGAGTACATACCTCTGTAGCCACAAACGGAAAGGGTTAGTTCGTTCATTCGATCCACAAGACACGTGCTAGTCGCACAACATTAGAAAGAAAGATAGACTGATCGAAGGATCGTTGTAAAACCGAATGTAAGAGCGGGGAAAGAGGTATGTGATCTTAATTGTTATTTATTGTAATATCATAGGATCGTGAAATGAATTACATTGAAAGCAGATTTATTACGCTCATAGAAATTTATGTTGTTGGGAATTGTCATTATGCACGCCCCATGTGTTTGAGTTAAGATCGTTTTAATTAAGCTTAGATTCACTAGTAATAGCCTTTATTTCGCCTATTGTATTTCAGTTTTTACGAAATTTCAAGTTAAATAAAGAAGGCATAATCGATAGATGCTTGGAGTTTCCGTAATATAAAACATTTCTCCGTCGCGGCGTTGGTTAACAAACTTTGGTAAAACAGAAAGATCGATGTCAGCGTCCGCCCCGTTACATTATTGGTCGTCTGTCAGTTAAGCCATGATGTTATTGGCTGTGAAGACTGTTAAACGTGATTGGTGCGTTTCGATCCGTCTTTTGTTAGTCAAATGTCCGCTGGTCTATTGTTAGTCAAATAGGTCATTGTTTAAGGAGATACAAAGTGATTTGTTGATAATAGTCCGTACTGTAGGTAAGTCACATTCGTTACCTACAGTACGGACTATTATCAACGAATCACTTTGGAAAGCTGGTTTACTAACTTATTAGAACAAACACCACTGAACCATTGCCAACAGCTACCTGCACCTTACAAACAACTGATTGCCGACAATAACAAGACAGACAAACAATATACAAACCGACCTATTTGACTAACAATAGACCAACGGACATTTGACTAACAAGAGACAGATCGAAATGCACCAATCACGTCTTCACAGCCAATAAAATCAAGGCTTAACTGACAGACGACCAATATCACGAGATCGTCGACCAATCAGGACAACAACCAGCAAGCATGTCTAATACTCACCACTTGTTCAAGTCATGAAAGTGGTGATTCAACTCGTACCAGTCGTACGAGTCGTAAAACAATGGTTACAAGTGATTTGATTTGTTCAAGTCGTGTTATGGTATTTTTCAGTGAAATAAAATGAAGTGTTACTTGTCGTTGCATCTCATTAAGGCAGGGATCCACTCAACTCGCGCGAGTTGTACGACTCGTTCAAGTGGTGAAACTGCATCTCATTGAGAAAGGCAGGGGCCCAGTCAACTTGTATGAGTCGTTCAACTCATTCAAGTGGTGAAACTGCATTGCATTAAGAAAGGCAGGGGCCCGGTCAACTCGTATGAGTCGCGACTATGCCTCATTCTTTAAGCGTATGACCCCAAAACATTCGTTGCATCAAACATACCGAACACCGAGCTCATGCGCATACGCGGGTATACGAAATAGAAGACGATAACATGTCTATTACTCGTTCTATAAGCGTTGCGCAAACTGATTACAGAGTTCTAAAAGCGAACTGTAATGTGGATTACTCCTTCTATTGAAGCCTTGTGAAACTGTCCAATGGAAGACAACTATAATTTTGCCTCGTTATTTAACCTACGTGCGAAGCGAGCGACATACACGAAAGATATACGTTCGAAGCGAGCGAGGTACACGAAATAGAAGACAATAATATGTCTATATCTCGTTCTATAAGCGTCGCGCAAACTGATAATAGGGTTGTAAAAGCGAACTGTTACGTCGATTATTGCTTCTATTGAAGCCTTGTGAAACTGGGGCCTCGTTATTTAAGCGTGCGTACGAAGCGAGCGAGATACACGAAAGAATTACGTTCGAAGCGAGATAGAAGGCGGTAATCTGTCTATTACTCGTTGTATAAGCGTCGCGCAAATTGATAATAGGTTCGAAGCGAGATAGAAGGCGATGATATGTCTATTACTCGTTCTATAAGCGTCGCACAAATTGATAATCGGTTCGAAGCGAGATAGAAGGCGGTAATGTGTCTATTACTCGTTCTATAAACGTTGCGCAAACTGATTACAGAGTTCTAAACGCGAGCTGTTATGTCGATTACTGCTTCTATTGAAGCACTGTGAAACTGGCCAAGGGAAGACAACTATGATTTTGCCGTGTATTTAAGCGTACGTACAAAGCGAGCGAGATACACGAAAGAATTACGTTCGAAGCGAGGTAGAAGGCGGTAATATGTCTGTTACTCGTTCTATAAGGGTCGCACAAACCGATAATAGCTTTCTAAAAGGGGACTGTTATGTTGATCACTCCCTCCAATGAAGCATTGTGAAACTGGCCAAGGGAAGGCAACTATGATTTTGCCTCGTTATATAAGTGTCGAAACGAAGCAAGCGAGATACACGAAAGACATGCGTGCGAGGCGAGCGAGGTACACAAAATAAAAGACGATAATATGTCCACTTACTCGTTCTATAAGCGTCGCGCAAACTGATAATAGTTGTAAAAGCGAACTGTTATTTCGATTACTGCTTCTACTGAAGCATTGTGAAACTGGCTAAGGGAAGACAACTATGATTATGCCTCGTTATTTAGGCGCACGTACGAAACGAGCGTGATACAAGGAAGACAAGACAGTGATATATTGTTCTATAAACGTTGCAAACTGAGAACAAAGTTTTAGAAGCGGGTTCTCCAAGAGACAAGCGATGTATGTCTCACTTATGCCATTTCTCGCAATCGCGAAGTAAGAATCACATTATAATTAGACAAAAATTTCTGTTGGAGTCACCCATTACAGCATGAATTTCTCCATATCAGAAAATAACCGGGATGAACTCAATGTTAGTCGCGAGAACTCCTAGTTTTAACTTTCCTTCCTAATTGAGTCTTTGGATCAACTATATTATGCATATTAGAGTCATTTTACTTCACCTCTGAAATAGCCAATAAACTACAGTGTTACACACTATAAACACTAATTCCAGTGTTTTCTTTGGTTCAACTTCGACTATTAAACGCCAGTTGTTAGATATTGTTCCACGAATAAGGAAAACAACTGTTACGAAAAGTGAGTCTAAACCCATTTTAAAATCCACTTCACAATCATACATAAAGAGTGGAATCATTTGTAACATACGCGCATAGGTGTAGCTTTAGCGCGTGTGAATTTTCTTTTGTTTTTTAGCCAAAACACAACAGAAAATTCGCACGGTGCCAAAGCGACAGCTATACGCATGTGCTGCAAATGAATCCACCCAAAATTTACGACGAAACCCTTGGGTAACGAGTGTTATAGTACCGCCCGACTACATAAACACCATTCCGATGCCTCCACTACGACCAAACTGAATAGCACGCCACCCGCATCATACCATTAAAGAAAACATTACAATGCATGTTTCAAAACCTGATACCAAAGTTTCCCTGACATTTCAGAATCATACACAACACAATGAACGCTCCACTGACACATTTACTTCATAATGCTTCTTCACATTTCCGTTCGATATACCATATCCTAATTGGAACAAACTGTAATTTCTCATATAACGAAGTTAGACCGCAGAGTAGACATTTATTTCTGTTACACACTCATGGAAATGATACTAAACGCAAAAGCCCGAATTCCCACACGCCCGACAAACTACGGCAAACTCTTTTCGTTCTACAAATAAAAAACAAACGTACATATGCAAATTTCAAAGACTGACTTTGAATGTTTAATTACATTCAAAACCGCAAAACTCAAGCTAAAATGGCTCACGTATCGCATGTAACCAACTGTATGGTCGACCCTTTCACAATGCCATGCAGTTTTACCAGTTCTACAACTCGTTAAAGTCTTACAAGTTGTTTTAACTCTCTTCAATTTCTAAGTGTCGATAATAAGATACAGTTTCACCAGTTGCACCACTTGAACAAGTCGTACCACTTGAAAGGGGCGATGTCGCAGCTCTAACAAGGTCTTCTCTGATTTGCTGAGAAAACAATACACCAAACAACAAAACAATGGACCCTAGCCCCGAAAACAATAGAGCTGCGTGATACCAAGGTCCAATGAAATTAGAGGTTGTTAAGAGCTGTGGGGCTACTCCTTGAAAGGACCCCTTCCACACAGCTCTACCGAACTGTGAGTGACAGTAATGATATGCAATTTCGCCACTTGAACGACTTGAACGAGTCGTACCACTTGAAAGGACCCCCTTCCTCACAGCTCTACTGAACTGTAAGTAAGAGTGATAATGTGCAATTTTACGACTTGTACGACTTGAACGAGTCGTACAACTTGAAAGGACCCCCTTCCTCACAACTCTACTGTACTGTAAGTAAGAGTAATGATATGCAATTTCACTACTTGAACGACTTGAACGAGTCGTACCACTTGAAAGGACCCCCTTTCTCACAGCTCTACCAAACTGTAAGTAAGAGTAATGATATCCAATTTCACCACTTGAACGACTTGAACGAGTCATACCACTTGAAAGGACTCCCTTCCTCACAGCTCTACCGTACTGTAAGTAAGAGTAATAATATGCAATTTCACCACTTGAACGACTTGAACGAGTCGTACCACTTGAAAGGACCCCCTTCCTCACAGCTCTACCGAACTGTAAGTAAGAGTAATAATATGCAATTTCACCACTTGCACGACTTGAACGAGTCGTACCACTTGAAAGGACCCCCTTCCTCACAGCTCTACCGTACTGTAAGTAAGAGTAATAATATGCAATTTCACCACTTGCACGACTTGAACGAGTCGTACCACTTGAAAGGACTCCCTTCCTCACAGCTCTACCGTACTGTAAGTAAGAGTAATAATATGCAATTTCACCACTTGAACGACTTGAACGAGTCGTACCACTTGAAAGGACTCCCTTCCTCACAGCTCTACCGTACTGTAAGTAAGAGTAATAATATGCAATTTCACCACTTGCACGACTTGAACGAGTCGTACCACTTGAAAGGACCCCCTTCCTCACAGCTCTACCGTACTGTAAGTAAGAGTAATAATATGCAATTTCACCACTTGCACGACTTGAACGAGTCGTACCACTTGAAAGGACTCCCTTCCTCACAGCTCTACCGTACTGTAAGTAAGAGTAATAATATGCAATTTCACCACTTGAACGACTTGAACGAGTCGTACCACTTGAAAGGACTCCCTTCCTCACAGCTCTACCGTACTGTAAGTAAGAGTAATAATATGCAATTTCACCACTTGCACGACTTGAACGAGTCGTACCACTTGAAAGGACTCCCTTCCTCACAGCTCTACCGTCCTGTAAGTAAGAGTAATAATATGCAATTTCACCACTTGCACGACTTGAACGAGTCGTACCACTTGAAAGGACTCCCTTCCTCACAGCTCTACCGTACTGTAAGTAAGAGTAATAATATGCAATTTCACCACTTGCACGACTTGAACGAGTCGTACCACTTGAAAGGACTCCCTTCCTCACAGCTCTACCGTCCCGTAAGTAAGAGTAATAATATGCAATTTCACCACTTGAACGACTTGAACGAGTCGTACCACTTGAAAGGACTCCCTTCCTCACAGCTCTACCGTCCTGTAAGTAAGAGTAATAATATGCAATTTCACCACTTGAACGACTTGAACGAGTCGTACCACTTGAAAGGACTCCCTTCCTCACAGCTCTATCGTACTGTAAGTAAGAGTAATAATATGCAATTTCACCACTTGCACGACTTGAACGAGTCGTACCACTTGAAAGGACTTCCTTCCTCACAGCTCTACCGTACTGTAAGTAAGAGTAATAATATGCAATTTCACCACTTGCACGACTTGAACGAGTCGTACCACTTGAAAGGACCCCCTTCCTCACAGCTCTACCGTACTGTAAGTAAGAGTAATAATATGCAATTTCACCACTTGCACGACTTGAACGAGTCGTACCACTTGAAAGGACTCCCTTCCTCACAGCTCTACCGTACTGTAAGTAAGAGTAATAATATGCAATTTCACCACTTGCACGACTTGAACGAGTCGTACCACTTGAAAGGACTCCCTTCCTCACAGCTCTACCGTCCCGTAAGTAAGAGTAATAATATGCAATTTCACCACTTGAACGACTTGAACGAGTCGTACCACTTGAAAGGACTCCCTTCCTCACAGCTCTACCGTACTGTAAGTAAGAGTAATAATATGCAATTTCACCACTTGCACGACTTGAACGAGTCGTACCACTTGAAAGGACCCCCTTCCTCACAGCTCTACCGTACTGTAAGTAAGAGTAATAATATGCAATTTCACCACTTGCACGACTTGAACGAGTCGTACCACTTGAAAGGACTCCCTTCCTCACAGCTCTACCGTCCTGTAAGTAAGAGTAATAATATGCAATTTCACCACTTGAACGACTTGAACGAGTCGTACCACTTGAAAGGACTCCCTTCCTCACAGCTCTATCGTACTGTAAGTAAGAGTAATAATATGCAATTTCACCACTTGCACGACTTGAACGAGTCGTACCACTTGAAAGGACTTCCTTCCTCACAGCTCTATCGTACTGTAAGTAAGAGTAATAATATGCAATTTCACCACTTGAACGACTTGAACGAGTCGTACCACTTGAAAGGACTCCCTTCCTCACAGCTCTATCGTACTGTAAGTAAGAGTAATAATATGCAATTTCACCACTTGCACGACTTGAACGAGTCGTACCACTTGAAAGGACTTCCTTCCTCACAGCTCTACCGTACTGTAAGTAAGAGTAATAATATGCAATTTCACCACTTGCACGACTTGAACGAGTCGTACCACTTGAAAGGACCCCCTTCCTCACAGCTCTACCGTACTGTAAGTAAGAGTAATAATATGCAATTTCACCACTTGCACGACTTGAACGAGTCGTACCACTTGAAAGGACTCCCTTCCTCACAGCTCTACCGTACTGTAAGTAAGAGTAATAATATGCAATTTCACCACTTGCACGACTTGAACGAGTCGTACCACTTGAAAGGACTCCCTTCCTCACAGCTCTACCGTCCCGTAAGTAAGAGTAATAATATGCAATTTCACCACTTGAACGACTTGAACGAGTCGTACCACTTGAAAGGACTCCCTTCCTCACAGCTCTACCGTCCTGTAAGTAAGAGTAATAATATGCAATTTCACCACTTGCACGACTTGAACGAGTCGTACCACTTGAAAGGACTCCCTTCCTCACAGCTCTATCGTACTGTAAGTAAGAGTAATAATATGCAATTTCACCACTTGCACGACTTGAACGAGTCGTACCACTTGAAAGGACTCCCTTCCTCACAGCTCTACCGTACTGTAAGTAAGAGTAATAATATGCAATTTCACCACTTGCACGACTTGAACGAGTCGTACCACTTGAAAGGACCCCCTTCCTCACAGCTCTACCGTACTGTAAGTAAGAGTAATAATATGCAATTTCACCACTTGCACGACTTGAACGAGTCGTACCACTTGAAAGGACTCCCTTCCTCACAGCTCTACCGTCCTGTAAGTAAGAGTAATAATATGCAATTTCACCACTTGAACGACTTGAACGAGTCGTACCACTTGAAAGGACTCCCTTCCTCACAGCTCTATCGTACTGTAAGTAAGAGTAATAATATGCAATTTCACCACTTGCACGACTTGAACGAGTCGTACCACTTGAAAGGACTCCCTTCCTCACAGCTCTACCGTACTGTAAGTAAGAGTAATAATATGCAATTTCACCACTTGCACGACTTGAACGAGTCGTACCACTTGAAAGGACCCCCTTCCTCACAGCTCTACCGTACTGTAAGTAAGAGTAATAATATGCAATTTCACCACTTGCACGACTTGAACGAGTCGTACCACTCGAAAGGACCCCCTTCCTCACAACTCTACTGTACTGTAAGTAAGAGTAATAATATGCAATTTCACCACTTGCACGACTTGAACGAGTCGTACCACTTGAAAGGACCCCCTTCCTCACAGCTCTACTGTACTGTAAGAGTAACGATATGTAATTTCACCACTTGAAATCAAACAACGCTCAAATTCTAAGTGTCTATAATGATATGCATATAACGTCTCACATTCACCACTTCACCTCTTGTACAACTTGTACCAGTTGCACCACTTGAATCACCACTTTCACGACTTGAACAAGTGGTGAGTATTGGACAACCCTCACAACCAGATACTTATAACATCTACTGACGATTCACAGTTCACTTGACTCTGATGATGACTTCCGCTCAGGTTGTCGAAATGTCAGTCAATGTCACCACAAACAGTCCTTCTCAGGACTACACTCACCCAGACGATCATAATTTACCGATTTATGGTCACTCTTCACTGACACTAAGGTGAATAATTGTTTTAGTATCAGAGAAGTGGATAGCCAGCACCAAAAAGTTCCTTTTTTCTGGGAAATTAGACAAAACTCACATGTGAAATCCGGAAAAATGCAGGGAATTGAATAACAGATACTATGCCTGGTTTGAGTAGCTAATCAGAGTGTGAAAAAAACTATCCACTGGTTTGGTGTATAGAGCGGTTTTCAATTGAGTGTCGAAAGTAATTCGCGTTTTGCTTTGGTTTTGCTTTACTTCGCTCTGTGATTGGTTAAAAAATCCCGCGCCACTTTCTCGACCAATCAGAAGTAAAACTCAAACCAATTGTGACTTGCTCGCACGCGTTTTCCCGCGCTTGACGCCGGTTACATGTACTTGCTTCGAGTTCTGATTGGTTCATTGGGTAATTTGTGTTTGTTGTGATTGGCTGGGATAATTACTTTGGTTTTGGTTTTACGACACTCATTTGAAAAGCGCTCTACTAAAAAGTGATTATAACCAACTCGGTGTTATGTGCTTTATTGGTTACCGCTATTTACTACCCCACAACGCAGAATAATTGTTAAAGGCTCCACCAACCTGTCTCTCCTCAGCTGCCACCCTTTTTACTTTCACATAATTAATATGCTTTTGCTATTTTGCCATTTCTTATACTCAAGGGCCTGAAACAGGGTACTGTACTATAGCTACAGAATTGTAGCAAAACAAGTTACACTAAGCCGGTAGTTAAGCAATTTTTGTGGAAAAAATTTATTATTATCTGTGTTGTATAGTAAAGTGGAACAGCCACGAAATGAACAGACTTAAGATCTTTCTGACCACCAGCCCCTCTCCCTCCTGGATTGATTTCTTTTCAAATGTCTAGCCACTATGATTGAGCCTGTGCTGTCCCAGAATATACCTGGCACGTTTTTGGATGGACTTTTAGGGGTTGTGTTTCTGGTTGTGGCACAACGACCACAGCTAGCTCCTTTTTAGGGGTTGTGCCTCAGGTTAAGGCACAACGCTAACAACCCAGATGACTGTAGAACACTAGACAGTGTATTTTACTGCGAGGGCAAATAGACAGCTAGTAGTAAGTATTATACTTCATATAATAAGTAAAGCCTTTATTTAAAGAGGGTAACACTAAATAGTGCACAGCGCTAATAAACTTGTGGCACTCTTGCTGCACCGCTTTTCTCCATTCTCAGAAATCAAATACACAGGCATTTCAGTACTTTCCTCTCTCTTAAATAATTCAATGGAGCATTGAATTTCATTAAACCCCACAACCCTCACAACTCCCACAACCTCCACAACCCCTACAACTCCCACAACCCCTACAACTCCCACAACCCTCACAACTCCCACAACCCTCACAACTCTCACAACCTCCACAACTCTCACAACTCCCACAACCCTCACAACTCTCACAACCTCCACAACTCCCACAACCCTCACAACTCCCACAACCCTCACAACTCTCACAACCCTCACAACACCCACAACCCTCACATCCATCACAACTCTCACAACTCCCACAACCCTCACATTTCCCACAACCTCCACAACTCCCACAACCCTCACAACCTCCACAATCTCACAACCCTCACAACTCCCACAACCCTCACAACTTCCACAACCCTCACAACTCTCACTACCATCACAACTCCCACAACCCTCACAACCCTCACGACTCCCACAACGGATTTCCATAACACCCACAACCTCCACAACTCCCACAACCTCCGCAACTCCCACAACCCTCACAACTGTCACAACCCTCACAACTCCCACAACCCTCACAACCTCCACAACTCTCACAACCCTCACAACTCCCACAACCCCCACAACTCCCACAACCTCCACAACCCTCACAACTCCCACAACCTCTACAACTCTCACAACCCTCACAACCTCCACAACTCCCACAACCCTCACAACTCCCACAACCCTCACAACTCTCATAACCATCACAACTCCCACAACCCTCCCAACTCCCACAACCCTCAGAACACCAACAATCCTCACAACTCTCACAACCATCACAACTCCCACAACCCTCACGATTCCCACTACCCTCACAACTCCCACAACCCTCACAGCCATCACAACTCCCACAACCTTCACAACCATCACAACCCCCACAATCCTCACAACCATGCGAACTACCTCGACAGCTACGCCCATATGCAACAACCATAGTAGCACGTGTCAAACACAAGCAACTTAAAAGTATGCATGTGTAAACATGGTGAAACCCTCATATACCCGCATTTTGTCCTGTTATTAAGGACTTAAAACACTTTCGAATGTCAACACCAACAACTCATTAAACAAAACTGTTCTCCCCTATATAATGTGGCAAAAATGTCGACAACATGTGTAACCATACTGTTTTCTGAGATGTTGCATTGAGATTTGACCCTCACCTTTTAACGCAAATTTGTACTTACATGTAATACTGCGAACCAGAAAATACAAACGTATGTGAATTAAATTGCAAAACCAGAAATAATGTTCGACTGTTTTTTTTTTTTTGCTTGCTTTTTCTCAAATCTTAGCTCGTTCACCAGTTTGCTTACAACCAATATTCAGTATTATGCATTTTTGTTGAAGAATTGAGAAAAATTTATCTAGTGAAATGTTTCTTTTGTCATACAACAGCCTTTTGGGAAACTTGACTTGTACTATATTTCACCAAAAGAGTTAAGAAAATTTAAAAGCCTTTCCAAATTAAAGGCAAAAGGCTGGGTCACGGAGTTAAAAAAGCACTCGGCAAATGCTCATGTTAAAACACAAGACTGTATGGACTACGCAGACTGGTAGTTTTTTTAAGTAAACTTTGATTTGTTGTACTTTTTGGAACTTTTCACTATTTGTCGTATTAAGATGCCATGGCCAGCAGCTTGGCACTGGGTTGTCAAAAACTAAATGCTCCGCAGGTGGGGAGGAGCGTTGCCTGATGATCCTAAAAACAGCTGTGTAGGAGACTACACAGTAAGAAATTATCGAACAATTTCGGCGGAAAGACAATTCGCACCTTCTGGGAGTATGTCATATTTTTTGGCCAGGCAATTCAAAAGTGCATGAACATACCATGAACTCGTTATGTTACTGTGCGGCGCATCTTACCTTGGCTAAAGTAGAGAGCACAAAATTTGCGTGACATGCAGGGCTCCTTGTAAATCTTTACTTGTCACGCAAACCCTACAGTTCCATTTGCACACTTTGGTGGAGCTGAAGTTCCAGTTTTTCTCCCACAAACTTTACAAATGACACTTTGCTTATTATTTGGCGTTTGAGAAGAATAAAGGAGCCTTGGAAAGGAAGATGAACCATTCACTGCCTTTCCCAACATTATGAAATTTTTAATTTCCAGTATTGGATGTTGCCATGAAACTCCTCGCATTCCCCACTAAAACATCCATTTGCTATTTCTTCATTGTGGCTCCTTGGCATTTGTATCGGGAAAAATCTATTCATGTTTACATTTATTTTGCTAATAAAAATCGATTTGCATTTGCTGAAATCTTTTCTCTGAGCAGTTTGAATGCAAGCTGTACATAGAAGGTAGCAATTGAGCAATTCCAAATGATTTTAAACCGATGCGAGTGAAATGTTTGCACAGTGTTGACATCAACTTCATTATTGATATAAATGGTGATGGTGAATATTAAGCCTGGTGAATATATGAGAAAGATATTTTAATCAGTTAATGACACACGTCAGGTGGCTCGGAAAAAATCCGAGTTCTCCCAACGGGAGTCAAACCTATGACCTTCTGGTTACTAGTCCAGATGCTCTACCACTGAGCTACAGGAGACTCGTGGGAGTTAAGACCCAGTGTTCAATCTAGGCTGCGTCTTTGCGTCATTGACGCGGTAAATCATAGCCTGACGCAAAATAAAGTTATCGTGGGGTGATACCGACGCAAAAAAAACAACAACAACAAAAAAAGAAGTTACCCCACATAGAAGTACTTACAGAGAAGCAGGCATTCGGCAATAAATAAAAGTAAAAGCGCACGCTTACGAGTACTTTTTGTGTCAGGCGTTCCACACAATTCCGAGAGAGACTAGAGCCCACATTTCGACATTTTGCAAGCGTTGCTTCCGCCATCGATGTTTTTCGTGGTTGGGTTTTTCTTTCTTTGTAAAATTAACATGAAACGACAACAAAACCTAACATTTTTTCATTGAAAAGAGAAGGGCCGTTGAACCTCCTGAGAAAGATGAAGGACTGGAGAAGGATGGTGAAAGATCGGAAGAGAGTGCGATAAGTGTCACTGAGCTAGAAGTCAACTTCACGAGCCAACTGCCAAAACATGATTTGAAGTTAAGCTTATAATAGTTACTGGTGATAAGGAAGCATGAAATGAATAAATTAAGCTTAAGTGTTTTTCAAGATTTTTTTATTTAAAATTAGTCTGTCATTTTTTAAAAATAAGTTTCAGCTTTATATACCGTACCACCTGCAGCAGTGCCGTATGTTCATGTAATCCGACTTTTCACTTCAATAAAGGAATCAAACTGTGAAAAACATAAAGAATTGGAAACATATTCTTTGAATGGTTTTGATGAAGTTAATTTTCCAAAGTTTTTTTTTTTTTGTATATCATAGTTTGACCCGGACCATTTCTAAAATGACCCAATTTAAAATGACGTGGGACATATGACCCACTTTGACTAATTTCTAGATTGAACACTGAAGGCCATTAAACTAGGCTCATGTGACAAAACGCCCTGCATACTGCTAGGACTGAAATGTCGATAGGTGGCATATTTGCAATGATGTAAATGTGATGGTGAATTTTAAGCCTGGTGAATATATGACAAATATGCCTTAATCAGTTACTGACACAGGCGACTCTGAAAAAATCCGAGGGAATGTGAGGGTTGTGGGAGTTGTGAGGGTTGTGGGAGTTGTGAGGGTTGTGGGAGTTGTGAGGGTTGTGAGAGTTGTGAGGGTTGTGGGAGTTGTGAGGGTTGTGAGAGTTGTGGGGCTTGTGGGAGTTGTGAGGGTAGTGGGAGTTGTGGAGGTCGTGGGAGTTGTGAGGCTTGTGGGAGTTGTGAGGGTTGTGGGAGTTGTGGAGGTTGTGAGGGTTGTCGGAGTTGTGGAGGTTGTGAGAGTTGTGAGGGTTGTGAGAGTTGTAGAGGTTGTGGGAGTTGTGAGGGTTGTGGGAGTTGTGAGGGTTGTGGAGGTTGTGGGAGTTGTGGGGGTTGTGGGAGTTGTGAGCGTTGTGAGAGTTGTGAGGGTTGTGAGAGTTGTGAGGGTTGTGAGAGTTGTGAGGGTTGTGGGAGTTGTGAGGGTTGTGGGAGTTGTGGAGGTTGTGGGAGTTGTGAGGGTTGTGAGAGTTGTGAGGGTTGTGAGAGTTGTGAGGTTGTGGGAGTTGTGAGGGTTGTGGAGGTTGTGGGAGTTGTGAGGGTTGTGACAGTTGTGAGGGTTGTGGGAGTTGCGGAGGTTGTGGGGGTTGTGGGAGTTGTGGAGGTTGTGGGTGTTATGGAAATCCCTCTTTCCACTGGATTGCATACTTACGAGACGCAGGCTCTTTTAATTTACCGTTACTTAAAATGTATAGATTTCTTTGTGCAGGGAAAAGCGAAGCTGTAGCTTCGTATTTGCCCTCTAAGACGTAGAAAAGTACACTGTCTGAAGTTCTACAGCCATAGTGGGTAACAACGGGCTGCTTGTGGCCATTATGCCACAACCAGAAATACATTAACTCATACAAACTTACTGGTTGTGACCATTGTGCCACAAGCTGAAGCAGAACCCCTAAAAACCAGCTGGTTGTGGCTGTTATGCCACAACGAGAAATACAACTCCTAAAAACTTGCTGGTTTTGGCCGCTGTGCCACAACCAGAAGCACAACCCCTAAAAGTCCATCCAAACACGTGCCACATTTGTCCCAGAGACTCACCATTTATGCGGATGTCGTCACCTTTCAGAGGGTCCCTGTCAGGCTCACAGTCATGGTAATTGACATTTTCGTCTTCTAATTCAAAGCTTGAGAAAAAGAAATGGACAGTCCTTGACTGCAATGGTTCGATAGACCACACACAGGAAGAGCCGGCAGGATACTTTAGTGGCCAGTTCGGAGTGAAGATTGTTCCATGGGATGGAACTTGCAGGAATCTGATGCTACAAAAGAGAAAAGAGACATGTTATTAAGCACTACATGGTATAACCTACAGTGAGTGGCAATTTTTCATTTAAGGACGTTCGCACTCATTGTTTGTGCAAATCCTTACTGCGCACGTAATTCACGTCACAATGTCATGCCACATCATGCATTGAGCGCGCGGGCTGAGTAAGAAATATAGACAGATGCGGTGGTGGTGGGTATTTTTGTATCTATAAACATGCTTAACTCTCTTAAATGCACAGTGACCTAATTCTTTTTTTCAATGAATCACATCCTTTACTGGTTCTCTGCATTTTGTCCAAAAACAAAAAATTCTGAACGTGAGAGGTTTTAATTTTATTGCTATTTCTACTCAAATATGATCAAATTTTTCTTCGAATGCAGGTATATGTGACTTTCAATTATCCTTCGGTGAGGCTAATTTTACCTGAAGAAATGATATTACAAGCAAAAAATGTACTAAATAGGCCTATTTGCAAACAAAAAAATAAATAAGCATTTTGACTAGAGTCCTCCACGTAACTTATTTTAATCCTTGAAGCAAGAAAGCCAATTTCGCCTTCCATAACCAAAACTTCTAAAAACACCGTATTTCCAACACGCTTTATTTCCAAAACGAGCACGGTGACCCCCCAATTTTTTTTGCTTTTCTGACATGAGTTGGCCTTTATCTAAAAACAGCAAAAGTTTGGAAAAAATCTGAATGTGGGAAGATTTGGGCGCAAATGTCCTTAACCGTGTGTCACAGTAGACAATTTTGAATTTAATAACTATTGTTATTAGCTACTTGCAAAATCCAGCAGGTAAGGGTACTACAAAATCTTGAATAAGATGTACCAGGATCCCACAGGTTCTTGTAGGATTCTACCTAGGATCTTACTGTGTGGCTATACTCCAAGTGGGCCAGTCAGAACTTAGAAAACTGACCAATCACCCAGGGTTCAACATCTCCACTCGCCCGGTCACCTGAGGCGAGTACAAATCAAGCAGAGCTAGTAAATATTGTGCGTTCGGTAGTCCGCGGGCCAGTAGAATCTTGCGGATTTTTTTAATATGCCATAAAAACTCTTTGGAACCACACTGTGAAGTTCTTATTATTCTTGCTGGAAACTGTTCAGTAAAACAAAACAACCTCAGAACCACGGTGTATTTCACTCAGTCTTTTGCACATCCATCGCGAGTGTACTGCACATACTTGAATTGGTATCCACATAACCTCCGGCTTTTGTTCCTCAGTTAGGCAACTGTGTTGTCATTTATGCTCGTCTCTTTCAAGCCTCTAAAAGTATCCTTAAAGTTACAAGGTTTATTAAAATTCAAACATTTCGAAATGCAAGACCTGTTCTACGTAACTCTCGTAAACGTTACGTAACATTTGTCACTCGATCGTTGAAATAAATATAATTTTGTTCCTTCGACGTGTTTTACAACAATGGGCTTAAAGGTTGCAGGAAATACACAGCAGTCGCTTAGCTATTAAAGCTATTATATATTATGATACTTCACAGTTTTAAGCTCTACTCCCAGGGTCTAGAAGATATGGGTGAAGAAAGCCCAGAAAGACATTGGTAAGGAACCTGGGCGACTGAAATGTGCCGTGGGCTAGTAGATTTTTGAAGCTCACTTGCCCAGTGGCTAGTGACTCAACTTAACAGATGTCAAACCCTGATCACCACACTAATTGCACACAAAAGATAGCAACTTTTTTTGGTAGACAACCAATGACGTTGAAGCAGGTAGACAATGCATGTTCGAAAAAATTTGACACCGTGACCTCTGATCATGACCGCTCGGGAAACCGCCACATCTACAATTGGTTGCTTTTCATCCATTTTGAGCAGAACGTTGAGATGTTGAAATTTTTGCAATTGATAGTAAAATTTTTGCCCATAAACAAACCTTAATGTAAAAACTAGGCAAAAGAACAATAGGCCACTGCAATGGCAGCATCTATTTTTCAGGTGCTTATTGCGCTAATCAAATTAAAACGGAGTGATCTGATTGGCCTATACACAAAAAGTGCGAATTTTGAACTTAAAATCTGAATGAAGATAACTTGTAGTTGAGTCAAACAACTTTTTATTTCGACTACACATTCGATACATTATCTAAAATTTGGAAAATTTCTATGGGCCAAAAGCGAGGAAGTTAAACTTGTACTAAATTACATCAGGATTAGTATAGTGATACATCTGTTGGCACTTTCTGATAAACAAGTCTTCCCGTGTCTCCTATGTGTCAGCCAAGGTGAGATGATTCTTTCACACCAAAAATATTTGTGCAGTCAGTTCCAATTGCTTGAATGTTAGGCAAACTGAAGCTACAATCACAAGATCTTATGGGTCAAGATACTCAAATACGAGCTCATTAAAGGCCAGTTAGCTCTCAGATTGCAGATCTAACATGGCATTGCATGAAGATCATACGTGCGGCACGTTTTCTATTCTGACTTTTGATTGGCACCTAGAACAATGCTGACGTTTAGCCATGAGGAATAACACAGAAGAGTGGGGAAAACTAAGCCAAAAATAGCTGTTTTCGTCACGTTTTTCTTGTTTTCTCGGCGAATTACATTGTAAACACCTCCACTTGTGTCTATGTCTTCAAAAGCTGAAGGGCTTGGCTTCGGCTCACGTGTTTTCCACTGAAGAGTGAAACTGAAGCCACAATCACAAGATCTTATGGGCTACGATACTCAAATACGAGCTCATTAAAGGCCAGTTAGCTCAACTCTAGAATCGCAGATCTAACATGGAGTTGCATGAAGATCGCATGTGTGGCACATTTTCCATTCTGACTTTTGATTGGCGCATAGAACAATGCTGAAGTCTAGCCATGAGGAACAACACAGAGGAGTGGGGAAAACTAAGCAAAAAAAAGCTGTTTTTGTCACATTTTTCTTGTTTTCTCGGCAATTTTTTTATCTCGACCAATCAGATTCACAGATTTAATTGTCTACGAATTTAATGATTAAAACTTAACACCTTTTAATTGATTTTGCTAATTGCCTGCCTAGTTTTTATGTGGACCATTACTTGAACAATACTTTCACTTCAGCAGTACGGCTAATGCCTAATGCCTGTATTCCAAAGTGAAATTCACTAACTCAACAAACTTGCTTGATTCTGAGAAGCGTTCGCTCAATGCAGTGAGTATAAACAAACACAGATCTAAAGATAAATATCAACATTTCCACCCTTTGATCGTTCAATATAAGGGGAGGTTCCGAAATCTCCTTATTCACAAGTGCTTATGGTTGACATATTGATTCTGGCTTCTGCAGCCCTTTTGCAGCCACCTTCTCAATACTGCAAGGAAATCCAAATCCTTTATGGGAGCTTTCAGGTTCATTTCAGCATGGTGTAGGTCTGAAACGTAATCTCATAGCAAACAGGTTGTCCGCAACTATTGCCACATAGGCTGCCCTCTCGATTCAGTCTTGAATTTTCTGGGCAAAAGCTATTTACATTTACAATAAGGTTATAGTTTACATGTACTAATGTAACACGTAAAAACAATCCGCGAGATTTCACTAACATCTAGTTAACACACCTGGACAACATGTGCACACCATTTAAAAATGTTTAAAAATCATCAATAAGGCTAACCAATGAAAACATTTGACTGTTTCCCGAGAGGTCCGCAGAATTGGACAGTTTCAAATTATTTGGAGAAGTACTGTCCGGATCCTTCAACGTCATTGGTCAGTTTATGAAAAAATGTTGCCTTCTTTTGTTCTCAATTAGTGTTGCCATTGGTCAATTTTCTTTCAAATGGCCCAGTTTGAATAGCCGGACAGTAAATAGATGGATTTCTGCAGATGCAATGTGATTCAAGCCTAAGCGTGAAGGCATTACTTCTGTAGAAGATTAGCCAGGGATTTGAAGGTTTTGAAGATTTTATTTTGCACTAGACTTTACGGCTTTGTTCCGTCATCAATCAGTTCAGGAAGCATCCGTAGTTACAATCATAGTCAAATGAAATCAGTTAGAAAACAAGTTACTATTTACACCATTCGCTACTGAAACAGTAAACAGTTCTCAACTTACAACAACTGCTATAAATTCTTGAAATCCCCTGATCCGAACTTGTACATTCATTTGGCGACTGAACTACGGAACGTGTCCATTACAAGTGAAAATTGTTCTTTTAAATTCGTGTCACCTAATGTCACCTGACCTTACTTTTCTCGCCTCGCTAACTCAAGACCATTGCTGACAATATGGAAATTTCAGAAAATTTTATGCACGCAATGCAAATCACAATGTTTATCAACAAACCTTTTTTTCCAATTCTAAACATCTCTCAGACTCTAAACAAAGAAACCTTAAGCACCCAATCAAGGAGTACCTGGTTCAATCATTATTGCAGTAACTAAGATCTCCTGTTTACATGAGCCTACGCTGTAGGTTAGGACCCATTATTAAGATCCCATTTCTAGGAGCTTAGTATTAAGATCCTGTGTACAATTTGCAACAGCAGGGGTTTAAATAAAATTTGAAGTAAGCAGCTGGTTTGAGTAGAGTAGCAGACTGTATCAACAAGGTTTGAAAGAAATCTTTCTTTTAATTACTTCAATTTAGGGAAAATAGTAGCCAACTTCTTTGAGCGAATTTGCAGACACTTTTCGTCGGTCGTCGGTGCTTATGGAAAGCACTGCAACAGTTAAGTACAGTC
Organism: Siderastrea radians; assembly: GCA_964017195.1. Classification (NCBI taxonomy): domain Eukaryota; kingdom Metazoa; phylum Cnidaria; class Anthozoa; order Scleractinia; family Rhizangiidae; genus Siderastrea; species Siderastrea radians. The sequence goes on along the minus strand of OZ024896.1, from coordinate 29,050,970 downwards.
AGTCCACATGTACATAATTATAGAGCTGTATGTGTACAAGTCATGTTCTATCATCATCATCATCATCATCATCATATTATGTGTATAAGCAGCAAATTATTGTCAATGCTTGTTATTTTAACAATTTATCATCAAATTCGGTCCATACATACCTACAGTTTGAAGAGGGATCCAGTTTTGTTACGCTATCCGTTGAAGTGTAAAAGGCTTCAAAGCCTCTTCCTCTCTTTGATCCATCAGACTTGAACACAAGAGTCATGCAGTTGTCACGGGAATAGATCTTTGGCATAGACAAATTCGAACATGAACAGAATTTACCAATTGATGTGTTGCTACACCTGAAACACAAAATTAATGATCATCACCTGTTTCTTTGAATAGCCGCCCTCTCAAATAATTGCCCTTTTTCAGTCTGTAATTCAAGGCAGTGTTTAAAAAACAATCTGTTATTGCCTCTTAAAAATTATGCTAGACTCTTGCTATCTTGAACTCTCATTGAGACTGACTACTGTTTGAGTAATCGATGGATCAAGATAGCAAGAGTGGTGTCAGGTTTGGTAGCTCAGACAGAACTTATAACTGATTGGAGACTCTGGTGCCTGCAGAGTGTACTTTACTTAAACAATGGGGTTCTTCTTTCAAAAGCACTATTGTGTGACAGGTTGCCCGAGGAAATTTGATGTTCACAACAAATATTACGTTCGAGGGCTTATAATTATGAAGTTTGAACATCAAATTTCCGAGGGAACCTAGCTATGACACCTAGGGCCTGAGACTGAAGGACTCTTTTGTTTTTATTGTACAATGCTAAATCTTGAGCGAAAATTGCCAAAAATGGGCACCATGCACTGAAAGACACCTGCTAAGGAGAGACACTATCGCATCATGCGATCAATTTTGACCAATGGGAGCACGCCAAATTTAGCATTGTCAGTAGTAGGTCTTTATATTCCTTAATCTTCATGTATTCTGTTTGTTACTTAGTTTTGGTTTTTAGCTCAACCAGTGAAACCTGTGGTTGCCATGGGACCACTAAGAATACTCCAGACCTGTCTGTGAATATCATCACCAAGGAAACTGTGAACACTACGAATTATTTTTGGACACATTGTATCATGAATTATTATGTAATGTTCTGATTGTGTATTGTTTTCATTCACTCGACACAAAAATTACTACAGTGTGAGATGAGAGGTGATACTGTTACCCAAGAGAATCCAAACTTTGTTCAAGACATCAGGGATTCAAGATAACCAAGATCACGATAGCCCAAACCAAATAACAGAAAAATACAAGTAGTAGGCAAATCCAGCGAAACTGTTATCAGTTCAAGATCCCAGGAGATAACGTTAAGATGGGGGGGGGGGGGGGTGGGGGGAATTCTACTGTATCAAAGTAACCCTTCAGTTGAATAATCACATCCCTTAAACGAACGTCCTCTTTTGAAGTGCACAAATGAATGAATGAATAAATGAATGAATGAGTGAGTGAATGAATGAGTGAATGAATAATTCATTCATGAATTGATTGATTGATTGATTGATGGATGGATGGATGGATGGACGGACGGACGGACGGACGGACGGACGGACGGACGGACGGAATGAATGAATGAATGAATGAATGAATTTCACTGTGTAATAACTAGTGATTTACATATTACTGGTCCACAAGACTAAACCATTAAGTTAAAAAATAATCTACAATGCTAATAATAAAATTGAAAACTAGGCATTTACACTATAAAACATGCTAAGATAATACAACAAAGATGAATAATGCAATCTGGAAAGAGTTCGCTCTTTAAAGGATCCTAGTCAGGCACGCCTTTGTTATTGTTTTGATCTGAAATTTGCGATCAAATTACTCGTCGAACGTGACAAAACGTCTCAACAGTTCAACTAGTAAAAATATAAATTGTAGCCTGAAGCTGAAATTTCTTCGCCTGTTTTTCCTTTTAGTGCCAGTAAAAGGGCTTTCAATTATTTTCAGCGCATTTTGGCGGCTGTTCAAAAAGCTAGAACTCAAAGAATGTTTGTGTTCGTAAGCCGGCCAGCCTCCCAGTCCGCCTACCCAAAAGCAAACTATATTCAGCGAGCGCTCGTGGAATATGATTTACAAGCGAATCTAGAATCATTAAGGTTTGGAATCTTGTTTAATTGGGTATTCTTGACTTTCCCATCGCCATAAAACACAAAAGGCGAATGCACGGAGGGCAGAAATGTTTCCAAAACTCACTCGATCATGCTGCTCTGACCACCGCTCCGCCCATTTAGTTTTAATTGATAGCGCTAGATAAAGCGAGAACATTTCACATTCCTTTCAAATAGAAGAAACTCTTTTGTTAATAGCTTTTATTTTCTTTGTTATCATCGCACAGGATGGATATTCATTTCAATTTTCAAAATACATGAATTGCCCTGAAAACAAAACGTACTGCAGCTACATTGTAGCTAAGGTGTCGACTGCGGCTAACAGACCTGAAAGTTTCTGTTCGCAAACCATTCTTTCTCCTCCTTTTCTGCAATTCCAGGGATTAGTTTATGGAAAAAATTGAAGTGTTGTTCTTAGGCATCAAAGTCTTTGAAGCTTTTGCTTTAGCGTCGCTACCGGCACTGCAGAGCGAGTCCCGTCGTCACATTTAGAAGACCAAAACATTCCAGCCTGTGAAGAACGCGCACCGTAATGAAGTAAAATGTCGGGGAATAGGCTTGTCCACCCTTTCAATCTATTGGATATCTTTTGCTTCACTAGTGCAATAACCAACAATATCCCTTGAATAATGATTTCTTTCATAAGCTTGACTGTTTTGGTACTGCCACGCTAAGGAGAACATAAACCGCTTAGAGTCCTGGCGTTGTCTCACACATTTCACGAGAAAAATAGCAAACACCACCAAAATAACCGGCCAGATGTAACCGCTATCAATTTTTTAAGGCCAAAAAAGTAAATGAAGGCCCAAACTGGCCGTATTGGCGCGGATGTAGCCGGATTTCAATTCACTGTGAAAAAATTGTGATTTTAGATGGCATAGAAAATGGCAGATTTCTCACTCGATGCACGCAAAGCACTGTGGGTGACTAGGATCCTTTAAAAGTTAACTGAAAGGTAACTTTAGAAAGGCCTCATTTAAAAATGGCCTAAGAGGCAGCTTCCCTTAGTGATGGATCAAAAGAGTTCCACTCATTAGCAGCAAGCAAAATTAATACTGGTCCAATTACCCCAGCTTCTATTAGCTACAGCTTTCCTAAGGTCATTCCTGGATTTGTATTCAAGGCTGTGCTTTAAGAAGAATCACAGGGTGCCCATGGCCCCCAACCATGAATTCTGGGGTGCCCAGCCCTTAAGCATTATGCATAATATGAGTTGCAATATGTAATTACAATACGTAATCATGAAAGTCACAGTTAGAACTATATGGAAAGACATGGGAATAGGGATTACAACTGATTTAAGAACAAAAATAGCACAGTGTTCAGTTCTCCTGCCCAATTTCCAATGAAGTTTCACAAGAGCATCACTGGAAGAAGCATGTGGAGGAAGATCTAAGATAATCACTCCCCTTCCCCCAACCTGATATCATACTGTAAAAAGTTTGACTGTTTTCCATATTTTATTGTAACTTCATTTTTATTTCAATTATTGTTTACATCACTTTTTCACAGATGTAAACAACGTCTAATTTTAATTTTACTTTTGTCCATACATCTTTAATTTCTAAGTACTGTAATTTACAAAGAAAACAGCCACCAGATATTAGCAGTAATATCAATAGGATTAAAAATATTTGACTTTCAATAAATGAAACATTACTATCACTCCATCTTGGTACTCTGCTGCAATGTCTGTATAATATTAATTGGGCACAATAATTATTATTAACAACTCATTTCACTGAAAACTCAGACTTATTTAGTTAAGAATTCCTCAGTCATCCCATAATTATAAGCACCTACCTGTACAGTCACATAAAATGTGTGGAAAATTAAAACTAAAAAAGGTTATAAAATTGCAGGCAACTGGCATGGACACCAAATACATGTACATGACTTTACTGATCTCTTACAGAGATGGTAAATGGAATCATCACACACTCTTTCATAAAGAAAGTAAAGCTTAAAAGTCTCAGGAAACTTACAGTCAACGTGCTTCACGCATGAACAATCATGGAATGAAGATTGCGTTCTTCAAGTGCACATTCCTTTCTTTAATTGGATAAACGTATTCTTGTAGATAGATTGAAAGATAACGATTTTCTTTCGATGAATGAAATTGATTCTTCGAAAGTTCACACCTAACGTCAGAAATCGTCTACATGACGCACTTGGAAGAAGTGCTAATCAATTACTTCAGGGATGTCATCCATTATCAAGGATCTTTACCTCCACAAGAAAAATGAGTCGCCACGTGGACTGTTTTATGAACAGCTCCTTTTGGAACTCTCGTGTTCTGTGGAATATCTGACAACCCCACTCCAGCATTGAAAAGGTTAACGATTTCATTCCTTGCATTAGAAGGCACAGGTTTACTCGTTCCTTGCATTAGAAGGCAAAGGTTTACGAGGATTGTAAAAGCTCCCAAGCGAATTTCTTGCCATTTCCAGTTAGGAAACCTAAACTTTCATGTTCTGATCATGTGCAAACCTATGTACACCGTGGCAAAATCGTAACAGGCATAAAATTGTGGCAGTTGTTGTTTATATTTCCTGGGGGTTTCCGATTAAGCCACGAAACCTCCAACCAAAGAATAAGTTGCCTTGTTAAAATTGGAGACTCCTTTGGATTTTCTTTCTAAGGATTACTGTTGTTGATTTTCTCTTTACGGGTTATTTTTGTCGGCTTTATGTTCTCGCCATTTCTTGCGCCGGGCTTGAAAACAATAAAAATATCACACATGACATACCGGAAAACTGAGCTAAAAAAAACTAACTTTTCAGTTCCTGTTTGGAAAGTTTGAATTATTACTACAATGTTACAAAAACAATTTTGAATAACAAAATTAGTGTTTCAAATATAGAATCCAAGTTTCAAAGAATCGCTAAACTTTTTCGAAGAATGAAATCGAAGAATGAATTAATCGATGAATATTTGAAGTTAAGCGTTCATGCGTTATTCTCTAATTTAGTGATTTTTTAGTTTGTGAGGAACAAGTGTGTGGCAATCCCAAAGAAAGTTTTCCTTGGTGGCAAGACACCAAGGTGACAAAGCAAGAATGGTAATCAGGGTTCTAATCTTCCATTATCAGATAGGATAAAGAAAGATTTACATCAATATAATATAATGTCAAGGGACGAACCATTAGAAAAGTTATGGGGCAGTGGGGAATTTTCGAGCTGCACAAAATTTTTTTCGGAAACATTTCCCTTGCAGGAACATTTTTCCATGTGCAGGAACTTTTTTCCCTGTGCATGAATTTTTTTTCCCCTCAATTTTCCCTTGCTTGAATTTTTTTTTGTACTTTGCCCCCTTCCTCATAACTTTTCTAATGGTCCATCCCTTATAAAAGAGTACAATGTACTGATAACAACACCTATCCTGTCATCACAGAGACCTGTAATCAGCAATTTAAAATTTAATTCCAGTTTCCTGCAAGCCCTTTAATAGTAAGACACCGAGTGCCCACATTATAAAAGTGTCTGATTAAGGCAAAAGTTATGGTTCTTTTCTCTCCAGAACCTAAGTGAAGTAGATATTAACATTAGACGATTTAGTTCTCAGAACTCTCATTTACACTGTATTATACTTTGGAACGCCATGGTTCCAACACATCTTTGGAAAATCCCTACTTCCTTCTTATGGAAAACATTAGCATAATCATAAAACATTAACAGAACATGTAGTATGAACTCACTACTAAAATTAGTTTTTAAAAAAAACTTCTGTAGTCGAAATGTCTGCTCTTTCACGCACACAAATCTTGAGTTAAAAATTGTTTTCTTTTAAGTTCGGGACGCAAGATTAAATATTTTGATCTAGGGCTTATAAAGGGAGAGGCATAACGAGGGCGATTAATATTTGTACACCGCATATGGCTCATAGCGCCTTTCAATTGGACAAAGAAAAATTAATGTGTAAACAGAACGGAGTGTAAACTTGTCTACTGATACGGAGCTCAAAGAAGAAGAAAACAAAATTAAGCATGACTTTTTAAGACAACATTAGGAGAAATGAAGCACTGTAGAACTTAACAAGATAAGTATCTACACATTTACTTCATACACTTTAGACTTAGAGCATGATTCAACGTGTCAGATGTAAGTTACGTTTCGCTTTTCCGAATTTCAGGCTAACCTGTCTAAGATTTACGAAAGCCACTATCGTCGACTTGACAAAGAAAATACTTACCCAACAAATATTTCCAAAGAATCTTCGGTACAGTTCGGCATAGTTCCCAGGATGGACAGCGTTTTAAACTCAAGAGTTATCCTCTGACCAGCGGGCACATTAATATTGAAAGTGCAAGATAAGTCGTCGCCATACGGCTCGGAAGTGTTGAAACCAGGAGAACGAATTGTTTCTTGCGAAGCTGTGTACAACGACTTTGGGCAAGCCGCTGAAATAGCGCCAGATAAACACAAAAGTGTTGAGATGACAATGGGGACTTTTGGCAAGTTCATTTCTGTACACTTTAGCGAGATTCCATCAACATAATAACGACTAGCAACGTCTTCCTCTTCGCGCGAAGCACAAAGGTGGCTCAGTTCGCTGACAAAAACACTCCCATTTACTTTGATCCAGGCCTCCTCGTTTCTGTAAGACCGGGTGCGTTTGGAACGTTACCCAACCATAGTCAATCTCGTCCCCAGAGCCCGCGCGCATTTACGGTCAGCGGGATCCTTGGTGCTGACCAAAAGGAATGCAGCCTCTGGGAACGAGATTGAACCATAGTGTGACCGTCAGTGTGACCAACAAAGGAGACTTTTGTCTGATTGGTTAATCATTTTCCTAGTACCCAGATTCCTGAAACGTGCGCGCCAGTGAAATAAACAAAGATGGCGGCCTGAGTAAAAGACGTAGTTTTCATTGCTTGATCACTTATTCTTAACCTTTTTGGTACATATGGCAATTCCAGGCGCTTTTCTAACTTCTCGGTGGCGTAAAGAAATTGGTTTAAGGTATTTTAAAGCGGAAAACGAGTGTTTAGCACGGGCTTTTGCATTTGTGAGCAGGAAAATTTTTCCTTCACACCGCAAGAAAATATATGGTTCTATGAAGTGAGGGAGACAAGATTAGATGTCATAATAAAATCAGGAGGGATTCAAAGACTGAAAGGACAGGGATATTCGAAGTCTTACAGCTGCCGTTTTTACCGAAGCAGGTAAGCTATCCTACTCACAATTTTAAAAATTAGTGTTCCCTTGCAAGTTTTTGTTAGCTTTTGCTACACATCAATCGATCAGTGAACTTTCCTTGTTTGAAGGGGCCGTGGCGGTCTGACTCAGCGGTCAAGTAATCTCAGAGTCAAAGAGGTGCAAAAAACCATGAAACTACTTTAGGAGACCTGCAGTTAATCACTAGTTGATTAACAATGCGGGCAAACGGGAATTATCTCAGCAAAAATAACATTAAAATAAACTTGTACAATATCATTTCAGTTCACACTTTCAGCTAATAATTTTTACAAGGACCCCGCTCGGTTTTCCGTTTGATCTTCATTTAGAAGTTTTTTCATTCTGTAGTCATCCGATGGACTGTTTAAGTTTTTTTATAACGACCCAAAAGGCCATTTGTGAAAGTGGAAATGCAAAATAATTTTGCTTGAAGAATTTGAAGGACATAAAGAGAACATTTGATGTTTACAAACACTGACTTTTTGGCCGTTAAAATTTGTAAAGGAAGAGTCTTGTCTCATTAGCCAATGGGCCTCTTGTTGCCTTATTTACACCAAAGAATTCCTTGTTGGAATTAACTCAGTTTTGTATGATTTGATTTGTGTTTGTCACCAGTAAAGTGTTTTTGCTGTCAATTTTTGCCTTGCATAATCTAAAACTACCTTAGTTTTTTGACAGAAAGGTGGTTATGTTGTATAATTTTATTCAGGGCAGTAGAATCCTGGTATTAGTTCTAAGTGAAGTGGTCTGCGAGCATCTAAAAATCAGTATCTTAATTCACACGCTCACACACAACATGAAGCATCAAAAAGCAACTCGACCGTTACTTCGCACCTCACTTATGAATCGATTAATATTAATAGGTTTATCCTAGGAAAGTCTTGCTTTATCCTGATTGGACAATTACGATGCATAATTATGCTCTAACACTATAAGGGCTCCTATTGATAGTAAATGCCTTGACTTCTGAAAGAGCTACCCTTTAAAATTTTAAATAAAGGAAGCCTTAGGTCATGTACACAGTTAGCACCTGTCTTAGTTTTCCATCAGTCTTACCAGTCTTGAAACCTATTCTTTCAGGAGGAGATTTTAAAGAAGACCAGCACCCAGTAACCTTGAATATAAGTTCATGAGCTTATGTTTGGGCTGTTGATTTAATTTCTTAGAGAACATTTGTGAACCAAAGGATTTTCACATAGTTGTTGTCTTGTCAGTAAGTTTTCAAGAAGCTGACTCCACAAAATACATTGCAAGTGGTTAGAAATGGCAAGTAAAACTTGGCAACTCTTAACTTTAACTTGTAACTTGTAACTTTGTCCTTGTTGTCCTCCTAAGTTTGTTAAAGGAAATAAAGGAACTTGCCTTGTCTTATGGTCATCCAAAACAACCAGTCCTCTGAGGGGTCAAAATTGATTTTGGGTCCATAACATTTCATTGCCCTCTCCCTGCTCCTTTAGAAAACTGACGAGTCCCTAACTGGTCCCACATACTCTAGGTTTTCATTTTAGCAGATTAGGAGTTTAACAAAATGGAAGACCATGGCAGCTGTGTGTGCAACTTAGGCAACTGCAAAAAAAGTCTGAAAAAATACAGGCTTGGTTTTCTCCTAAAGCAACCAACATGCCATTATAATACAATGCGTTGTTATTATACAGAAGGTTGAATAGAATATTGTATAATTGTTAAAGATTTGAAAATGTTGTCTGGTTTAAAGATCAATAGATTGTCTAATTTACATAGTTGCTAACTTCACTGAAATAAACAACAAATCAAATTTGAAGCAATCATGTGTTCAGTATTTATTTAAAACAGAAATATTCACAAAGATTGATTAAAAATGGGGGCAGCTATAGTGAAAACTATTCCTAGTAAATATCATCTCATATAATACAATATAAATCATTTATACCATAATGCCTAAAAGCAGTACAGTGCAGGTCCTTTCTTATATTATATTAATGGCGGTTCCTTAAAGGTTTCGTTAAGTAATGGTTGAAAAAAGTTATAAACGTCCAAAGTCAGTGCGGGCACAATCGTCCCCCCCCCTCCCCCCCCGGTCTGAATAGGTTTAATCTAACGGAGACTTATCTTTCTTGAAAGGGAATGTTAAATTTTCAGTTGCTTCTAATCAGTGTGAATGATTCTGTTTACGAGAGCCTCTGTATGGGTACCTGCGGACGTCGATTTCGTCGCGCATTTTCCACTAAATGGTCGATTTTTCAACGAAATCATGGTTAATGTATATCAAGAATTGTTTTGCGTGGTGGCGTTATTGTTATTTGAAAAGCATTTACCCTTGGAAGTGACACATAATTTTATAACGATACTAAACTCATCCTTCATAAAAGCAGGCATTCAATTCTGATTGCAATTTCAAAAAGAACTTCGCCTATATGGACCTCATGCTAGTTCAATAACATGAAAGCTGATGAAAAAATTTTGAAAGGGTATGTGCATTTGTGGCTTAACTTGTATCATATTTTGTTACTTAAAACGATTTTGAAACTGATCTAAAAAATATATTAAATGATGCTCTAAAAACTTATAAGAAACTAAATTTTCGACAACTCTCTGTTGCCTTTGTCACAGTTTGTTTGAAACAGTGTCACTGCATCCATAATCAACTTTTCATGTGTCGCTGGTCTCCAGGGATGTTACCAAAGGTAAGTGAACTTGCGGGAATTGAACATGTTCCTTTACGGAATTGCGCTCTCGGATGGAATGCAAAGCTTCCAGGAAAGGAGTTCTTGCCTATTGTTTAGGTTCCTTTCCAGAATTTCGACGTGATATCATAAATTATATATCATATTTTGTTACTTATAACTGACAGTAACTGTCTCGATATTGGTCAAAATTCATGTCATTGGTTGTACTATTGACGCTTTTAATCAAGGTTGATCAAGGTTGATGTCAACCTTATTGGTAGTAAACCAATTATGTTGCCTTTTTGGTAGTAAACCATGTCATCCGATTGTTCGTTTCCTCACACTCTGTCTCTACGGCTTTGAATTTCAGCCATTCCTACCGCGTCATGAAGAATGGTATTCGCTTCATCTCCTCCATCAACGTCATCAACACTATCCAAAAAATTTCCCGCCAGTGCGTGTACTTGTTTTTGTTTGCTATCAATTGAACATTTTGATTGGAAAAGTCGAAACCTTTTGCAATAGCGCCTCTTACTATAATTAAGCTTAAGTTTTGTTTTCGTTTC